>OX387914.1:9001411-10219273 GCA_947578465.1 Thera obeliscata
AATACCTTCACAAAAACATTATTTATTATAACTCTTGTTCAAATAAAACAAGGCCGTTGCTATAAAACTTCTTATCGGGCACGACCGCTCCGATGTTTTCGAGGATGAAATCTCAAACTGTTTACAGATTTTTATCTTTTAAGTCTAACATAATCAGGGCAATTGAAATCCTTTCACAATTCTGGTTCGAAGGATCTAGTGGTATAACGGCGTCACAGCTGTTGGCAGTAGCTGCTTTCAGCACTGGGGTGTTCGATCCTACTTAAGGAAAAAACTTTTTATGGTGAACATGGATGTTTGTCTTGTTTTGTGTGTCTATGTATTCCATGCATATATTTAAGTCTTTCGAATTTGGCCTCCTTGACTTCCTTATACGACATGACAGCGACTTTTTCTTTTATCTGGCTCATGTAACTTATTCTTGGCCTTCCTCTTCCCCGTTTCCCTTCAACCTTTCCTTCAATGAAGGAAATAATTTTTGAAGGAAAGAATATATAGTAGCTTTACTTAATTCGTGGCTGGATAGTGCTGCAGGAAATGTCCCCATTGATAAATGATTTACCTTGAACTCCTTATCGGAGACGACTTCTCCCACATACTCGAGTATGAAGTCTCCGGACACTATCTTGTGCTTGGTACGCACGCCCCAGCCTTTGTACTCAGTCATGAACTTCTCCAGACCAGACGCCCACTCGTGACGCTGGATGCGTTGGTTCTTGCATTTATCGCTGCAACATGCAAATTAAACTTGATAGGAGTACACATTACATTAGTTTAAGAGCGCATCGTGCGATAATTTGAGATTTTTTTTAAAAAATTCTTAACTAAATAACTAAGTGACATTTTAAAAATCGCAAAAGGACTAATTGTAGACTATACATTTGAGATTAATTCGAATTTAAGTGTGGTAAAAAAATGTACTATTTAACATGACATTCTATTTAACGCTATATGAATTTTTTTTTTAAAATCTCAAATTTTCGCACGATGCGCTCTTAACTGAAGCCTGCTCTCAAGATAAAATAAAAAAGTTGCGGGTAGTTCGTCAAAATATGCGAGGTAATGATCAATTCAAAATAATAACAAATCACACTTTTCTTTGCATGTAGAAATAAAATAATTCAGCTAAGTCCCTGGATGCTAAGCAATATTTAAATTGCAGCTACGTTTTGGTAGGTTTTGTATAAAGTTTTATATCCCACGATAGATGAGTCTAGTCCGAAGTCCACTGTACATTTTAATCTATACTAATATTATAAAGCTGAAGAGTTTGCTCTTCAGCTAATCTAGGGAACTGCAGGATTCAAGATTCAAGATTCAATAAGCGTTTATTCAATACGATACAAGAATCACTTTGAAACGTCTTAAAGCTAGGTGAGTCTAGGTGCCAGTTCCACGCGACCAAGCGTAGAAGAACAGGCAACAAACTACGTCTCGGTTCCTACCGTTTTTTTATATGATCCTTTTACAAATCAAAAATAGTCTAAAATAATAGCAGTGAAGTTCCAGTGTGGTGCCACTTCACTTAGTCAGACGTATGTAATGTAATTATACAAAAGCAAAAGTTTCAAAGACAGCACACGCTACGCTTCAAAGTTATAATAAAGTATCTACACAGATATAAAAATAAGATAATAGTAGGTACAGACATTGCAAATTGACATGCTAGCTTCCTATGGGTAGAGTGACCGGGACATCGGGCCACGCAGTTTTATCATTCATATAGCTATCTAGAGTATAGTACGCTTTCTTTATCAAATTACTCTTAATATAGGCTTTAAATTTCCGAATTGGAAGCTTAGTTGCATTTTCCGGAAGTTTATTGTAGAAGCGTACAGTGTTCCCCATAAAAGACCCATTTACCTTCTGTAAACGAAATTTGGGAATATAAAGTTTATTTTTATTTCTAGTGTTAATATTATGTGAATCACAATTTTTCTGAAAGCTACAGATGTGTTTGTGAGTGTACAGTAAGTTTTCATATATATATTGTGAAATTACTGTGAGGATATTAATTTCCTTAAATCGCTCCCTCAATGAGTCTCGTGATTTCATTTTATAGATGGCACGTATGGCCCTTTTTTGTAAAACGAATATAGTTTGAATATCAGCTGCTTTCCCCCAGAGAAGGATACCGTAAGACATAACACTATGGAAGTAGCTGAAGTAAACTAGCCTAGCTGTAGCTTCATCAGTGAGCCATCTTATAGTCCGAACTGCATATGCAGCCGAACTTAGTCTGGCAGCAAGTGCTTTGATTTGCGGTCCCCACTGCAATTTTTTGTCAAGATTAAGTCCTAAGAAGATAGTAGAATCTACAAGGTTAAGTGACTCTCCATTAAGTATAATATTAGTTGGCCGGAGAGTCACATTTGGTAAGTTAAACTTAATACACTTGGTTTTCTTAGCATTAAGTAAAAGATTATTAACGTTAAACCAGTTAAGTATTTGCAACAGAGATGCGTTAACGTCATCGTAATTAGCCTTCAATCTATCAACTTTAAAAATTAATGAGGTATCTATATATATCTATATAGAGGTCAGCAAATAGTACTATTTCACATAGTTTTTTAACAAAAAAAGGGAGGTCATTTACGTACACTAGAAACAAGAAAGGCCCTAATATCGAACCTTGTGGCACCCCCATGTCAATAACTGACCCAGAAGATCTCTCACCGCTCACATCAACTTTAAGGACTCTATCAGTCAAGTACGATTGTATTAGGTCAATGGAGCGATTTAGAATGCCGTAATGTTTAAGTTTAGATATTAATGTAGCATGATTTACACAGTCAAAAGCTTTGGAAAGATCGCAGAATACCCCAATCGCGTCTTGTGAGTTTTCCCAGGCATCATATATGTGCTTTAAGAGTAGAATACCAGCATCAGTCGTTGATCGACCTTTCGTAAATCCAAACTGGTGGCTATGAAGTATCCCATTTAGGTTAAAATGTGATAACAACTGAGTAAGAATAACTTTCTCAAATATTTTACTTAGCGTAGGCAATACTGAGATAGGTCTATAGTTAGCAGGGTCATTTGCATTTCCAGATTTGAACAGGGGAATGAGTTTACTAGGTTTCATTAAATCAGGAAAAACACCCTCATCAACACATCTATTAAAAATATACGCTAGACACGGTGCAATATCAGTTATAATAGTACTGAGTAGTTTTGTAGACATTCCCCATAAATCATCAGTATTTTTAATGTTTAACGATTTAAATGTCTTCACGATTTTGTCAGCATTAATGTATTTAAAACTAAAGATATTATTACATTTTTTAACACTAGACTCTAACAATGCCATCGCACCAGAGGCCGAGGAATTTAAAGACGATGTCACTACTTTAGGGATACTGGAAAAGAAACTATCAAACGCGTTGGCTACTTCAATGTTTGTTGTCAAAAGATTATTGTTTACTTTCAAATGAATTTTTTTATTACGGAGTTTTGATTTGCCAGTCTCATTATTGACTATTTTCCAGGTAGCTTTAATTTTATTTGTGGATTTTTCAATTTTTCTTTTGATATGCAATGATTTTGCTGCGTGACAAGCTCTTTTAAATGCTTTAGAGTAGTTTTTAATATGTAGAATAAATGCTGGGTCATTGAGCATTGATTCCCTAGCAGCATACAGCTCATATAATGTATTCCTACTTTTGTAAATACCTGGGGTGGCCCAGTCAGCGAACACGACACTAACACTAGCTTTACATGTTTTAAGTTTAAATGTATCCTTATGTTCATCATTAATTAAATTTGATAAGTTGGAGAAAAGATCATTCGGGTCAGTCAGACAAGGCATGAGGGACACTTTCAGTTCAATATTGGTTTGAAACTTTTTAATACGGCTCTCTGTGATAGGCCGGTGGGTGAAAATCTCGTGTTTATCTAAAATTTTATAAGCAAATTTAGCGCTATGACCGTAGTGATCTGAACTAAAATGCCTAACTACTGATTTACTTACTGGCTCATGACTGCTAAAAATATTGTCAAGACAGGTGGCTGTTGTTAGTGTCACCCTTGTTGGATCTTGAAACAAGCAGTGTAGGTCAAAACATTTAAACAAATTTAGCAGCCTCTCAGAAAGAGGGTGAACTGGGATATCTACATTAAAATCTCCACAGATTATTACGGTTTTATTACAGTTAAAGATTTTACGCAGTACATCTTCCATAGTGGATTCATACAAGGTGAAATCCGCGTCCGGGGGACGGTAAACGCTCACAACTATGTGCCGCTCCAGCTCCACACACGACAGCTCAACAGTCCTCTCGATACTGAGATTTGCAATGTCTTTACGCTCTTTGCATTTCAATTGATTGCTTACAATAATTAAAGAACCACCTCGCATAGCGTTCTTTCGTTTAAAAGAGCTTACAATACTATATTTTTCATAAAAAGGGAGTAACTCTAGTTCTACTATCCAGTGTTCTGTAATACACATGATGTCTACACTGAAACAATTCATAAATAGTTCTAATTCTAAAACTTTGCTGGGAAGCCCTTGCATATTTTGGTGTACGACATTTAAAGTGCCTGGACTTCCCATTGTCGAGGACACTAGTTTAAATGTTGGGCAATAGGCCCCAAAGCTTGTTCACCCATATTAGTACTGCTACTAACTGGGGACTTGTCGGTGAACTGTGTTATAGTACTTATAACAGGATCAAAAATATTAAATGCTAACAATTTAGCAATAGTTATTTTACTACGTTTACTTAAGGACATAGTACCTCTAGTCAATTTAGTTCAGGTTCGAATTGAAAAATCTTTTTGTGTTGGATAGTCCATTTATCGAGGAACACTGTATATAGGCTATAGTATAACATCACGCTACGACAAATAGGAACAGCATCAATGCAAAATGTTGCAAATAATCTATGTCTATCCCTTTCCAACACGTAGGAACTTTAGAAATCAAATTTACTTGTTGGTCATCATCCAGAATGTTCTTGGATGAATGATTGAAAGAAAACAAAATATAGAGTTCAGTTACCCGCAAGGACAGCATTGCGGCGAGCACTCTGAGTAGACGAGTCGGTTTATGCAGTCCTCGTTGCAGCCGGAGTGAGGAGCGCAGTTGCACGCCACACTGTCGCATTCCTCCGCTGATGGCTTTACGTCGTAGTACACATCTGATGAACAAGTGCACTTTATGAAAATGGGGTGGACCACGCTAAACTTTTTGTAAATGGCAGCAGCACATAACAAAGTCATGAATGATGCGTCTATAATCTGCAGAGTAAACAAATCGTGCCCACATAAATCCCAAGTCAAAAATTCAATACTGGTAAATGAGTTCTACAAACCTACGATGAGTGAAATTTAACTTACTAGTTCGGATTTTCTTATAATTCCAGGAAGGCACAGGTTGATTGTAGTGGTGTTGCCACCAGATGTCGTAAGGTAAAGTAAAATGCTGTAATCTTCGTCGCACCCACCGCTCGCAGTAAGGCGGCGGCATTAGCAACCCAGGTGGAAATTCCGTCTGAGTCACCAGATTCTTTCCTTTGCCGTCAGGTTTAGGGCTGTTGAAGATACATTATATTAGATCTTGTGACATGTATTAATAATTTCGGAAAATGTGATGATTCAACTTACTCTTCTTTGTAATAGTCGGAGAACAAGCCAGCCGGTAAAAACTTCTTCCTCAAGCGCGGATTCCGTTTCGAAATAACCGCGGGCCTGTCTCTATTGTCCACACTACTCGCAGGACTCTCGTCACGCGACGAAGCAACACGCTTCTTACAAATGATGCTCTTGGATAACACGTCTATGCTCTTCTCGAAGTCTATTTCCTTTTCGTTGAGCGGCAACGGATCATTCTCGAAATTATCAGAAAGCGTATCGCGGAGTATTTCCAGGGATGGTTCGCGAGACTTTGCAGTTATCTTACGGCTCACGACGGTGTCCAGAGAACTATCCCTCGAGCTAGACTGAACTTCTCGAACTTTCTTATTTACTTGGCAAGACCTCGATTTCCTTCTCACTGCAACAGCCAAGGGTTTGAATGGTTTTTCCAATTTTTCGACCTCCACTACAGACTTTTTAGCTTCCACTTTTTTAGGCTTCGTCTTTAATTCTTCAACCGGATTATCAGAGCTCCTTGTTAGCCTTTTTTCACTGGGACATAAAACAGCGAGACTTGATTTTGGCCTCAGGCCGACTTTGGAATTTCTTTCAACTACTTTTCTTTTAGAGAATATTTCTTCTACTTCGTGTGAAGGCGACATCGCCCGAGTCTTGCGCTTCAAAGTTTCTAAGCTATCTAACCGGTTGGTAGGCTTGTTAGCTTTCAGATTCAATAAGCTTAGTGGAATGCTGTCTTCAGGGTCGTTTCCGAGGGAGCTGGCCAATGAAGGGATACTGTCCGATTCACTCAAAACCTCCCATTTGTTGATATGATTTCTAAGTTCCTTTTCTGGTCCTTTCTGTTTCAACTGCAGGGCTGGTGCTCGTAAAATAGACGTACTCTTTTCGATCCTCCTTCCAGGGGTGGGAGTAACTACAGGCTTGTTGTTATTTTCAGTCGGTATGTCTTTGCCTTGTAACTTTTCAAGCGCCACAACTGTAAGCCTTCCTTGTTTGGGACACTCTTCTTTGTTTAGAACCACTTTCAGTTCTGTTTTTTTATTCAAAGTTCGCTGTACGAAGGTACTTGTAGCTTCTCCATCTTTTGGTACTCTTTCAAACGCAGAGTTGTCTGTGTCGGAAGTCAAGATACTATCCGACAGAAGGCTTTGACTGCTATTAGGTTCAACCTTTTTTTTCTTACGCTTGACGCTGGGAAAACCAGTTCTATTGATAGCTTTGCGCCGCCTAGTTCTTTTAGTTTTGGGTTCACTTTGGTCACTCGTTTCTTGCTTTTTCTCTTGCTCTGTAATTCGTTTGTTCAGTTCTGCTATAGGTATCCTTTCCGCTTGGATTTTTGGTATAAGCCCTTTCGATGGTAAAACTAACTTACTCTCCCGGATGAGATTGTTAGGTTTTTTCTTTTTCTTATTGTCATTAGAATCTTCATTTTCGGACAATGTTCTTTTATGCTGGCGTAAGTTATGCCCACTAGCAGTTTCTTGAATTTTGTCTGAGATGACCGCTGCTATGGATTCACCTCGTTTAGGTCTTATGACAGGGCCGGGAGTCTCCGATATAAGCGCCAGCGGTATATCTGATTCAGTGTCAATGGGGATGAGTAACGAGCTAACACTCTTATCCCCTTTTGCCTTTTGTTTTACTTTCATGTCAGCTAGAACATTGCTCAAGCAAATAGATGATTTAGGTATTTGATCTTCTAAATCAACAGATGATTCAAATATGCCAGTTGGTTTATCTACATTGACGACAACAGATTGTTGTAATGTAACAGTAGGTTCGATGTTACAGGCTTTCGACTTCTTGTTATCAATTGTTTTTCCTTTTGAAACCGGTGACTTTATAACTGTTGCTCGAGTATTTATTTGCGAGCCCTCTTTGCTCTTACTCTTTTCATCAGAACAGTTTTTCTCCTTCTCTAGTATTCTAGACTCGATTGATTTCCGGATATTATTGTTCAGGAGTGTGTCTAATACTTTTGTTGCAGCACAGGGATTTATTTTAGAAACCAGATTACTTGTGAGTCCCTCTAGTCTATTTTTCTTTCGGGTCATAATTTCCGACTTTTGAGCAGGTGGTATTGAGCTTTTATACAATGAACGAGCCGACATACTCTTCAGCGGGTCTACAACATTGTTGTTTGATGAAGCATTCTCACTTGGTCTTAGAGGTTCATCATCATTTTTATCGGAATCATTTGATTCTACTGACGAATTATTCTGATTCACGTCTTTTATCTCTTTTGTATTAGGTACAACAGACTTTTCATCGGATAATTTTTTTGAAAGTGATTGAACTACGTTATCCAAGTTCGATTGTGATATTGCCTTTTCTGCCTCAAGCCTGTGGCGCTTCTTAGGAGTAACAATCGGAGCAGAATGTCTTACTGGTGAGGGTTTTGCTTCAGGCCGCGGTGAAGATACTTTGGTATCTTGTTTTACTGCATCCAATTTTGTTTCAGTATCTTTAGACTTGGGCAGAGATTTTTCAAGATCATGAACCATTTTATGTACCGCCTTCAGTTTTTCAGAAGTCTCATAGATCTTCTTTGAAAATTCTGACTGTTCAGCATCTGGTTTTAGAATAGACAGCTCATCATCGACTGCGTTTAATAAACTCGGAGAGTGGTTAGTAGGACTAGCGCTGTTTCCAAAAATGTTTATTTCCAAACATGTTGTTATTTCACTGCTCTTTGGTGTTTTAGGAGAGCATTCTACATTTAGATTTTTAGCGTCTTGTGTTTTTGGAGATTCCGAACCTTTAATGCCATCATTCGCTTTATTTGTCTTATCAAAAGATAGCTTCATTTTGGGCGAGTCACTGGAGTTATTGTTGCTTTGCTCTTCTCCCATACAATCTGTTTGTGTGCATAAAAACTTTTCAGGACTGGTTCCATTTTTAGAATTCTCGTCAAATTCTGAAGTCATTAAACTCAAACTCAATGAATTACTGGTGGAAGAGTTTATGTGGTAATGTCTCTTTTTAAGTGGCAGTTTGTGCTCGTTCGTTTCTTTACCGCCCTTATTTTGTGATTCTGCTAATTGTTTTTTGTGCCTACGTTTTGACGTTGGTGTAGCTATTTCTTGGTTATCTGTTGTTTTGCGTTTCTTCGAGCCCCGTTTAGGAACTTTGGTTGGAGGAGCTGGCTCAGGTTGAGTTTTTTCTACCTTTTCAGTAGTTTTAGGTTGAGTCGGAGTAACATTTGCTATCAACTTGGGAGCCACATGACAAAGTTTTAGGAAATTTGTAACGAGAACATCCATTTCTTGTGTAAACTTTTGGTCAGCTGTATCGACGGGCTTATTGTGCGACTCTCTGCACCTCGAAGCGGATCTGGATCGATGCCGCCGTTTACTTCGGTGCCTGTGGTGTTTATTCTCAGTTTTCACTGTGATGCGGGATGGTCTTTCAACAACTGGTTTTAGATTTATTTTAGGCGGGGCTAAAACAACAGTTCTTCTTGGCTTTTTTGTGTGAAAAGATGGTTTTAAATGCGGTTTCTTGATATTAAGGAAAACATTTCTAGTTAGTGATTTATTTGGAATGTAATTACTTTTTTCTCTCTCAAATATTCTTGTAAGTAGTTTTGGAACCGCGTCTTTTTTTGATATGCTTGATAATAATGAACCGTTTTTTGTATGTTTTCGAGATTTCGGAGATAACGTTTTTGGATGACCAAAACAATCGGAATCCTTCTTATCGGGAAGTTTGGTCAACGTACAAATCGGTGAGACACCAAATTGATGTGTGAAGGCAGGTTTAAGAGCGGGCAACGGACTTCCAATATAACTTGCCTTATTTGGAGACTTGAGTAAAGTGTTGTTGTTATTGTGACTCACTTTAAATATGTTGTAAGTGGTCACCGGCGTTTGCAAGCCGCTGAACACAGGTCCCGGCGCGAAAGGGTCCGACGCATTTAATCGTAGCACATGCCGGTGTTTTATTTTAGCAAACCCATAGTTGTACTTCGAAGGCAACGGATATTTTGTGCAAACACTGACATATTTTGGACTGGCATGTGTTTTTCCTAGAAAGCTTTCAGGTTCTGAGTCGCTTGAACTGGGGCCAATTGTTAAACTGTTGACAGCTTGGTTAGTGAGCATAGATATTTCCTGTTCTGAAACGAAATGTTTCTGATTTTTGTAGTACGATCTGTCTCTCACTGATCTCGTCTTCTTTAGTTTTTTCATGCGCCTGCGCATGCTTCTGACGCTGTAATCAGTTTTATATCCGGACTTGTCACTTTTGTATCCAGATTTGTGATCGCTTTTATAACCTGAACGACTGTAGTCGCTTTTGTAGCCAGATCTACAACCGTAATCACTTTTGTAGCCCGACTCCATGAGTCGACTGCAACTTTTATACGGTTTGAATTCGTGATCACTTTTATACCCTGAAAGGATATCCTTGTATTTAGGATTGAGATCGATCTGCTTCCACGTCGGGTCAATGTCGTCGACTGCAGCCTCATTCTCGCTCTGAATGTCTCTCCAGTTGTTGCCGAATGATTTGTTGTTCTTCTTCGGCATACTTGCCAGTTTACTATTCAGTTCTTTACGTTTCGCGTACACTCCCGATAGAACTGACCTATTATTGGATAAAGAGTCGTCATCACTATCACAAGAGTCGTATTGATTTTTATCCTTCAACGTTTTGGGTGCATTTTTAGCAGCCTTCGATTTAGCTTGAGGTTTACGACCGACTTTTTTTCTAGGCGGATAAAGAACCCTATCGGTTGCGTACAACATCCTATCTAAAGCTGCTATGTCTAGTTTATGATCACTCTTTTTACTCTTCTCAGCCTTGTTTTGTTCTTGCTTCAGTGGGACCGGCGAAGGTGCCTCTGACTTTATCTGTTTTAAATCATTTTCTATTCTTTTCTTCCGATACTCACAATCACTGGAATCAGATCTATTTTGTGCTCTACTTCTGCTTTTAGATTTGGATCTCATAGCTCGCCTTTCTCTTGTAGAGTTTTCTTTTTGCGTAGATTTTCTTGGATGTCTACTGCTAGTGTGCACTTCTTCGACCTCGTGCCTACCACGCAGCGGCGAGTGCGTCGGTGAATTGTGATTCGACAAGATACCAGAATCGGGAGAAACATTCGGCGGGTCATTATTATCGTGAAAGTTTATAACATTCACCACTGATTTGTCTTCCTTCTGAGATTCCACAATTTTATCACAGAACTCTTCGGGTTTCCGCACTTTCCGAGGCCGCCCCCTCTTTCTTCTGGACTCCACCACAACGTTCTTGATATCTTCTTGAGATTCGACAGAGTTGGTACTCATCGTGTCAAGTTTGCTGGGATCCACTTGACCGAGAGAAGCCATCTCGGTGTTGGATATCGTCAAAGGGGAGTTTTTCAGCAGATCGTTGGCGCTTCCCAAATCAGCGCCGCCTTGCACGATATCCAGATTCATGAAGTCGTTATCGACGCAGTCATCAAGCCCGGCATCAGCGATGATGCTGACGGAATCGGCGACCGACGTAATCTCCTCGAGATCCTTGTTGATCTGGGTGAGCTCCTCCGTTTGTTGCGGACTCAGATGTTGTGAGGTGAGAAAGCTCGGTGCTATTTCCGGGTTATTGTTGATCTGTCCGAGGACGCAATCGCTGACGGTGCCGACGCCCTCGATGGCGGGAGGGGGGAGCGAGCAGGTAGCGGCGGAGGGCAGACTGCTACTACTGAGCAGCTGAGTTTGCGCCTCGAACTGCTGGAGCAAGCTGGAGGCGTAATGCGTGGTGTTGAGCCGCGAATCCGCCGCCGAGCACTCGGTTTCCGAGCCGGAGGAGTCGGCGGTGGCCCTTTGTATCGCCGCCGTCACAAGCTGCGCCTCCATCTCACTGCTCGACCCATCTCCTGCAAACAACAATATAACGTGTAATCGTTTTATCGTTAACTGCACTCGCCAAATATCTTTGCGCGTGTAAATTATAGGAGAAATACATAAAAGCACTAAGACATTTCAAGAATTATGATATCTATATACAAATAAATATCTGCAAAGATAAAAGCAAGCGCTGTAACTGTATTAGATTCCTTACCATTGTCAGCGATAGACTTGTCATCGTTGTCCGGCGCGGCGGTGAAACTGGGGAAATTGGGCTGTTGCGCCGGCGCGCTCGATGTTTGTTCTGGAAATAGTGCCGCGAGGTCTGCATCGTCGATGACCTGACAAAAATAATTTCGTTTAAATCTAACGAACGGGGACCGATGTAAACTAATTCTATATTCGAACTTGGGTTTGGGTAGGCGCAGATCGATAACTTTATTTAAAGTGATAATGTAGGTCAGGCTATTCTCTCCGCGACCTAGTGATGGATCAATTAGCACTGCAAACATTCGTTAGCTCTTTATTTCCACAATGATAAATCGGCAATGATGAACCGCGGCCTAAAAGCCTGCGCACACCTAGGTCGCTGGCGATAGCGATCAGCGAAACGCTGTCAAATATCGCTGTCAAATTTGACAGTGTTTCACTGATCGCCGACGCCACGCGAGCTAGGTGTACACAGGCCTTACGTTAAACGAAAAATTTCCTACAGCGCTGTACAAGTCATAGTGGCATTGTTTAGAATTAAATGTTACCTGTAGTTGGCAGACGGCCGCGAGCGCTGCGCTGGAGTCATCAGCCGAGGCGTGTGCCAAGCCAGCGGCGGCATCCGCCGTGTCCGAATCCGACGAAGAAGAAGACGACGAGCTTGTAGAAGACGACGAGGTCGAACTGGAAGACGAACTGCTACCGCACGCCGCGCTCTCCGCCGTCGGAGACGCGAACTGAAACAATGCGACAAAGGTCAAATTCGGACCTAGTTTAGGGAAATTGATCAAATTGATGCATTTCCATTTAAGCAGGTAAAATACATAATTGGATATTCATTTGTCAGTATTTAGAGCACATCAAAAATACCAACGTTGCATCTTATGCCGATCAGATGATACAAAGCAGTAGCACTAGTATATTTCATTTCGAAAAATCACGAGTGCTAGCTAAATTAAAAACGTTCTAAAATGGTTCCAGTATAATTTTCGTTGATGTTGGCTTACACGTGTGCATTATGCCGAGTCGTTAAACCATTAAATTTAACAAAGTGCACGATTGCGTAGAGCATTCTGAATCACCGAGAGCATTGCAGCAGCCACATTATATTTATATGGTAGTATTTTGTTGGAGCCAAAGCTGCTATTACCGAGCGAGATTGATTTGGCGCAACTAGTAGGTACCGACTGTCGAATGTCGCAACACTTGCCTCGCCCCCCGCTGACCGCAATTACACTACACACCTTCAGTCATGCAAGTACCTAACTAACTATTCTATCTCACGTTAAACCTAAACGATCTCTGACTGAGTCTTATTTACATACAGGTTAATACCATTGCGGGGACATGGCCTAATGAAAACGTGACTGTGCGGTGACACGCTATTAGTGAGATCTGGGTCTACCAAATGTTCTACCACATCGAGTGCTTTGAAATTCGTCTTAATCTTAGACTTTTCTGTATTTGATTTCTCAAAAGTAAGGGAAGTTTTGTTTTTGATTACAAGATATAAACGTATTTTAATGTTAGGTTTTCAGAACAGATCGTGTTTGTGTAAAATGGAACAAAAAGGTGACTTGTTCATGGAAATAAAAAAAAAATGTAATTATAAAAGTAGTAAATGTACTTAGTTTAATTATAATAGCACATTTCGTCCCCATGTTCCCAGGTTGCCTTTTCAAGAGCGAATGTACAACTCACGATTCACGATAGCACAATGAAAACAAGGGATTTACAACGCGGCCGCATTATTTGACTTGACTAACACGGCTCGATCTGTGTAAGGCCTCTGCTCGCAGCTCGCACGTTTTACTATAACTAATAATAGGGAAAGGTCTTGCCTATCAAACACCATTACACCTTTGCTCTCTAGGAACATTTGGTTCGAAGCAATTTGCGAGAATGGAATAGAATAGGTTACAATAATATTTTATAGGATGCATGCATGATTTGACACCACTACTTGTTATTTATGATTGCTTTTATGGCCAGTGAACAGCTTGGTTCAGTTAAACGGTCTTCGAATGCAAGACTTATTAGCTGCAAAGGTGTTCGTTTTCAAAACCAACTGACTTATAATTTGTCTATTCATAATAACTGCTGACGGGCGTGTGTTGTTTTCACCATTAAGTTAATTTCTCAGAGGGTGCTAATCAATAAGGCGGAAGGGCGAACAACCCTCGCCACTAAGGGGTTGAGTAAGTGTCGCGTGGCCGGCGCTCTTATCAGTGCCGGCATATCAAATACAACGGAAACTACCGGCCCCGAGTCCCATAACCCGAGGTAAATGTATGCTTGCCGACCGCAAGGTACACTTTTCATTACTAAGGGTTTGAATTCAAAATGACATTATCGACTTGTGCTGGCTTCGTTCTGCCGAACAACCAGACGTCACTCTAACACAACGTGCGACTCGGAATAAATTAAAATGACTCATTAATGGGTCTACTTCAGTTCTATAAGTTAATCCTAGAAAGACAAATAATGGAAATGCCATCGACCACAAAGATACTGTCAATCAGTCTCCAATTGAACAACCGAGCGATCTAAATAAGACACTCCCATACATTTTGTAAGTCACAAGATCTAGAACACAAAACTAAATCATACAATGACTGTACATCGACAAATATGAAAGCTCGAATCGACAATGGACTAACAGTACCTCAGTCAGCGCCGACACGAATATCACATTAACGACCTCGTGATCTACGGAGATTTATATCTGACAGTGAACACAAAACAAATAGAAAACTGTAGTGTGCTACAGTAACATACGAAGATGCGATTGTTGGATATCATAGTATAACGTCTCATATTTTGGAACAATAGTTACAACAACTGATAGGTCCTTGTTTTTTATAAGAAAATATTTGAGCGATCAGACTCTTCTGCAGCTATAGTTTGTAAAGTGTCCAAATAGGAAAACACGTAGGAAGAATATTAATTTGAAATGTCAGTCCACCAATTTGCCAAATTCAATGAATTTATCGTTTTATAGTTCGTTATAAAGTATTCAATCCGAATCTATTAAGCTACGAGTATAAGATGCCAGTAAACAGTTGATGAATCTGGTCATCGACCTCGCGCTAAATGTCGAGAACAATACGGTGAAACGTTAGTGAATTATTGTAGCATCTCGCAATGGCATTGACGGTATTGAGAGCCCCATAATTGCCTCCGGCGGTAGACATTCGAAATTCATTTTCGGTATCCGAATAAGTATAATAATAAGCTCGGAGTTACACGTTTTAGAGAGTAAAGTGAATAATAAGAATTGAAATCACAACCAGGAAGAGTATTTTGAAATGTCGCAGGCTTAATGCGTATCGATTACAATGGTATGTAGTTATGAAGTTTGAATGAAAGGCGGTGATAATAAAGAGCGACGAGACAGAACGAGGAAATGTTGTGGAACGTTATTGGTCGGGGGAGGCCGTGAACTTGACTGTGCTGTCACAGCCCGGCAAGAGCCGCGGCTAAGACGCACGCAGACACTCTATCAGACATATTTCGACTCTACAATTACAAGCAATAACCATTAACATACCGAGTTTATTGTCCAATTATTCATGATCAAGTTGAAGAAGTCTTTCCGTATTATCCCTTTTGTTCTCAAATTGATCAATTCAAATTTAGTTTTACAAAATTACAGCTATATGAATGCAAAATGGTATGTGGTATGGCATCTTATAATAAATATATAAGATGTTTGTCATCGGGGAGTCTATAGTAAAGCTTTGCTTTGTTTGGGCTAGATGACGATGTGTAAAACGTCCGATGCTATTTTTATTATTTTTAATATTATTGAAGTTTTCGTCAGTAATAGAAAGTGTTTTCTTAAAATCCCAAATGAAATGCCATATCAATTCAGAAATTATAAGTATGCGGAACATTTCTAATGTCAAATAAATGGCCATAAAGCTGCTTCCCGTTCTGGGTCTGTCAGAAAACGGTTTCATAATGTCCAGCAATTCTATGGAGCTGACTGCGCCCGCGGCTTGGACGGCTTGCCTCACAAACAAACAAAACATACAGCGCAAAGACCAATCAGCGTACCATTTGACAATACATTTTCTTCCTTACAGACAACCGCAAAAAGATCGTAATCCAACGCAGTTATAAATTGTTGATGCATTTCTGCAGAGATTGATAACGTAGTACGAGGCCGAACCGAACGCTCACGTAATTGGTATCGGTCGATTAATATTAGAATTTATTTTCTATGAGTTGACAGTTTAGTTTAAATATTCCAACTGTGATTTTAAAATGGAATCTGTACGTATGAGAGATTATAAGCAATGGCATAATATGGGTTACAGTAAAATATTATAATTTATCAATATCATGAATACTATGCTTTGCTTTTAATTTGCTCTAGATGTCTTGAGTAAATAGCCCTAGCGTTGATTAGGACCTGCTACAGAATTTCTTAACGAAATGTGTTGTAACTTGTAATACATAGAAATAATGGACGGGTCGACTCAGTGACTCTTGCAAACTGATGTCACATAATGTCTTGATATTATTACATAAGGTTTTAAATGCACTAGCTAGGCACTCGGCAAATGTTTAAATTGCTTTTAAAGCTCTCGGAGTAAACGTGTCATTACTAAGTCGTGGGTGCCTATAATAAGCTTTTACAAATATGGTGCGACTTCGATCCAGTCCACATCAAAGCGAGAATCGTCTCGAGACGTCAGCGCTAATAGGCGATCTTCGCTCATTTATTTTCAGCTTCAAGTTTTTGTCGACACTCTTACCATGTGCTCTTACTAGCACCTACGCAACATAGATAACTTAAGGTTGCAACACAACCCCTATGGTCATAACAACTCAAGAAAATACCTTGAGTAAGCATACGGCAAACATTCTTGATTATTTACTAAGTCCAGACTGCTATAGTAATAATAATAAACATGATCGAGTGAACATAATAAAACTTTTATGCCTTGATGCATGATAAAAATAACGATAGAAGTCGTCATTATAACACAAACATAATCAATCTGCAAATAAAAGTAGCGTCATAGCGCGAATAGGTAAAAATAAAACGAGTTTCTCGGCACAAGTATACATTAACCAGTTGTAACAAGACTCGGCATCCAAGCTTACATGTAGATAAAATATTAATTGGCAGCCCTGAACGAAGACTACTATCCGGTGGCGGTTGATTGTACTCATCAAGGATTTCTGCACTCAAGGACGATAGCAGCTAGCTAGACGATCGTGGCTGTCGAACGCCTCTTATTATTTCTTTTCAGACACATCTTGTTTTTGTCTCCACTCATTTATATTCATGATACGTATCGTCAGTTTATCTCTATAAATTAAAATATTTCCATTGGCCAATGATGGATATCTAAACACCGGACAAATACCAACGTTCGTTGTAATGCACGAATCTACGTCATAGTTATTTTGTCAGATGGGAAAATTGGGAGCTACATACTCGTGTGTGTATAAAAATGAATCACCCTTATTTTTTTGCCCATCAGCATCATGAAGAATTGATCTTTAGAATAGAGAACGACGGATGTTAATAAGATTTCTATCGTATGTCAATTACATTATTGCAAGAGTCAGTGATTTATAATATTATGGGTTAGCAATAAAGTTTTTTTATATGAATTGTTTTTTATAAAGTAAAGCAAAAATAATCGTGACATTAAAAGAAAAAAAAATACCAAAAAACATAACAACGATGCACGATCTTCCAGCTATAGGAAGCATAACATGCGAAGAGAGTATCAATTAAAATAATACGATGCTTCATGGGTGAATCAGTCTATCCATTAGCTACTTGAAACGTCCAGTATCCATAATACCTGTTTTGGAGCCGTCTTATTGAATACTACAAACGAGCATCATCTCATTGCTGCGGGCAATTTATTTAAAGTAGTTTTTGTAGAGTCAAATCCAACAAAAAACTGTAGTCTATGTACCGAACGCGGGTCACTCACCTCGATATTTTCGAATGTGCGAACCTCATTGTCTGCTTCTATTTTTTGTGGCATATGGCCAGTTCATGGCAATTTATATAGATGCTAAATAATTCACGATTCTAGTCATTACTTATATTAAGCGATTTTTGAAAATAAAATGGATACTGTCATCTTTTATAAGTCAACACAAAAACCTTAACGATGCAGTTTTTGCAAGACAAACATTGAGTCAAGGATGTATGCAAATACACATCACATCAACAAAGCGCGCTGTCGGCAGGCCAAAAAGTATAAAACATCAATATGCAAGGACAAAAGGACTAACAGATGTATATCGCACCTAAACTGCATACGCAGAGGACGTTTTATACCTACATATCAAGCCAAATTATTAACTTAGTGAATTGAAGGGTTGCATACAAATATCGATGACCTTCGAAAAGCTAGAGGGGTCGCGGTTTCCAATCTCGCATCAGAACTCAGGGGCAGGTGTTTGCATAATTTAGTCTCTTCAAGTGAATGCAAGGGGTACTTGCTGGCCATTGTGAGAAATGATTGGCCACTCAGTGCAGTTGGAAGTAGCTCTGCCTTCTGCGCCGGAGGTCGTGGGTTCGGTTTCGGTCCCACTGAGAACAAATATTTGTGTAGTGAACACAGATGTTTGTTATCGGTCTGAGTGTAATTTGGGGCTAGATCATTTGGGGTGTTGTGTGGATTGTCCACAATATTAATATTGATTTATTATCGCAGAATCATCCGGGACTTTGACCTCTAATACAATTCTGATGCATATTTTGCGTGAACAATACGTTTAATAGTAAATAAGATAAAAATATTAAGATTTGTTTTTTTAGATCTAGGTGTAAAATACTTACTAGTATTTATTTGAGACAGTTTTCGTTCTCGTATCGCAACTTTACATTGTAAGTGAAGAGATAAACACGTTCTAAGTTTATGTACTTGTTTCTTTAAACGACACTCTGCCCTAAATTAATCACAATGGCTCCATTAATTTGCAAGCTGTGAGTGGGACGTCAATTTGCCAGCTCCGTCGAATTGGTAAGATAATGGAAAAGAATTGGACTGGACCGTTGTGCAAATAAGCTTAATTTGCGGTACACTTGAGCGCTTTTAAAATAAATCTGCAAGAAACACACACACTCAGTCCTAGTATTATCATGCGATGACTCTCCAACAAAACACTAGACATCCGTAAAACATATTTTATATCTAAAGAAATTTCGGCATAACATTAGCACAACACTACTGGCGATCAAAATATGACACTGGTTTTATATATTTGGCAAAGTATTCTATTTCAGCTTCCATGGTATGACCGCCAATCGCCACGTTTACAAGCCGCTAATAATTTATTGGCATCCATCTGCTTGCTGCTTACATATAACGCAAACGCAGTGTTATTTAGACCGTTTTAACGTAGGAGTTTAATGGCAACATTCGCATTACAACTTCCTTGCTTCTTCTAAGAACTCGCAACTCGGTTTTGTTACAAACTACTAGCGATTCCCATATATTCAAAAAATACGATTACGAAAGATTACGTAAGATATGTAAAAATAAGAATATGTAGAAATCACGTCTTATTCCTCAAGCATATAGTAATCTTGATACTTATGTACTAAATCATGTAAAGTGTAACTGTCGATTACAAAGCCAAAGAGATGATTTGATTGCTAACTTCAAACCGTTAAATTTTTCTGCCACATGTGGCATTATTTGAAGGTCATTTACACGGCTCACTGGAGCTCAGACAAGACGCGACGAATATGACATCATTAGTTTTCAGTGTGCACTTGAATAATTAAAAGTATTATTTTATTTGGTCAATAACAATGAAGTGAGCTCGTGTCAGACAAGAAACCGCAATATTGATGCAAGGCGAAGCGTGCACAAAATGTTCGTGGTGAGAAACCATGTTTGGTATAATAATTACTAAAACCACATTAATGTAGAATCATAGTTTTATAGAACCTTTAGTAGCTTTATTACTTTTTGCTCTTTAGTAGCAAAAAGTATTACATCTTACAATTAAAGTATTAGTTAATTACTGTTATGGAGATAAAGATAAAACTGCTCAAACGCGAGACATAATAAAGTTTCCATTCCACCACCCAATATGAGCATTAGTTAATTGACAAAACATATCACGTTTCAATCTTTATTGTTCCAACAAAATTGAAGACCACAAGCAAAATCCCAAGGACGTTAGGTTAAACCGCAGAAGGATATTCTTTTTAAATTCGCGTCTCCAATTAATAGAGTCATTGTATAGCGGATCAAAAATGTAACCAAGCGTGGGCTGGAAACTCTACGTGTTGGCGGAGAATTAAGTAATTGAACCAATCAAAGTTTATTATGAAAACAATTGCGTTCGATGCAGAAACACTTTCCTCAAAATAGATTTAGTATTAGTGAGATATCTAAAGGTGACTATAATGTGGCCGATCTCCGCCAATATTTTACTAGTCATTCATAAGCAGTATCTAGTCTACATACGTGGGACGTGATGTCATTCATTCGCTCGGTTGCATGCAAGTTCTGTGATGTTCCTTTTGCTTCCTATGCTATATCTTTATAGCTGCATCGATGACAAACCCAGTGCGACCTAAGATCCCTCGCCGAAATAAAAACATGACAATGTTTATGGACTTCCATCAGCAGCTTATTTAAAGAATTGTACTTAAAAAGGTACAGGAAAACTGATAAGATCAACAATGTCATCCAAAAATAATATATGTATTCAATCGTGAATTGAAATAAGTCTCACAATTCGGCGAATGTAGGTATAAAAGTGCTTGTAATTTCAAAAAGATCCAAATTATGATTTATAATACATACAAGGATGAAATAGAATTAACTACACATAATAACATTAATTTTATTCAGACACACACAAGTGGAACTGATATATATCTCGTTCAGAGGACGACTTTATTTGTTCCGAGTGGCTGGCTTCACTAGCATAATATATGAGCTATATTATAATGCTAAGTCAAGCCAGGCGTTAGCAATCCCCCTGATCCAAAGAAACTATTACCTCACCCTCTGTTATATTGTTTGCCTCACTGCCACAGTAACTGCTGTCTGAACACCGTAGAATTAAACAAGTGGGTAGGGTACCTATAGCTGATATACAAACAATTTATATTTTAAAAAATTAGTAAGATTACAACGAGGAAGATTTGATTGTTTGTTTGCATTGAATAGGCTCTGAAACTACCAGACCGATTTGAAAAAATCTTTCACCGGTGGGATGCTAGATGCTACACTATTCCCGGCTGACATGGCAAAAAATAGGGATTCTTACTAAAACATCAATAATGTTGCCCAAGGTGTAAAAAATTGACAGGAAACTATTGATGATAGAACAAAAAAAAATTATATTGTTAGTTATGACACTAGAAACACTTTTTTACATTTTAAAAAGTTTATTATGCTCTGTAAAATATTTAGAGTACTTAAATCTACTCAATATTTAGAGGCGAAGCCTTCAATAAGCCAGTAATACTCTTAAGAATAAAACTGTTCCGTAAGTAAACGCAGTACAGTTACTGCCGTGCATATTCCAGTCATATTTCAAAGTAAAAGCGTCGTTTACCCATAACACAGAGGTGCATGCAGTGGCAGTATTCTCCGAGATTACACCAAGATAGGATGGGATCCGCGACTTCCTTATCCGTAAAGCGATGCTATCAGCTATAAGCGATGTCTCATTTGAATACTAGCGACCTGCATTTATTCCCTAACATAATAACTGACAACCCTGGGAATGAAACAGTCGACTGCTTGGCAAAATATGAAATTGTCTAATTAAACTCTGCTGATAATAAAATTATTGGCAATTCTTTGTAAATGTGTGGTTGGAGGCCCGTTGGTCGAAAGAGATAATCATACGAGTGAGTAGTTGAGTAGATATCTGTGGAGATGTAGTCATTAATCTGTGTAGCATTTACGTTGGAATTCTGTGGAAACCCTCCCGGGTTCCCGCAAGGTTCAGATCGTGACTCCGCGTCGCGTCGGCGCAATTTGCCTACCCATATAGTGCCTGCCGGTGAACGCCGCCACCGCCGCTCTAATCATGTGTAAAATATTGCTAAGCCTCGTCACTGCAACACAGGATCTGAACGGCACGTCAAATGTCACAACTTCAAGATTTATTGAGCTCGATACCTGCAGCACTATTATAGACATCGGTAAGTCAGCCAAGTACCTATGTGTTAATGTGCACACTTCAGTCTCTAATGCTATTACGAACGCACAAGCTATAAAGAGAAAACATTTTGAGCAATAATTTTATGTTTATAAATGCAATTGGCAAACCTTAATAAAAATATGAACGGGTAAATAAAATAACAAGAAATTCAGGCCATAACTTCTTAAGCGTAGAGAATGAGCGGGATCAAGTTGAACGCATGACCCCAAGTCGATTAGTACGAGCGGGTGTTGGTAGAGGTGCGAGGAACCGAGCGAGGGACCATTAGAACAATAGTGGTAATCCGCAGAAGCGTGCGATCATAAAGTTACAACTACAATCAACGAGAAGCCGTAAGAATGCCCGACCTGCCCCAACTTAGCGTGCCACATCGACCACAACTCGGGTTGTAGGCTTTCACCCGTCGCTGATTTCTATTTGTTCATTCAAATGCAGCCAACAAGCTGAAGACAACCTGCCAATGTGCCGCTCTGCATTCTTCATTTATCTTAAATAACTAATTCGAACAAAAAATCTTATTAAAAAAATTCTGACGTCTAATTTTGGTTATAAGTTGGGTTTACGGTGTGGTAGTACGGCACGCTGAAAAAGTATGTAAACCATGGCTATTTAAATCCACTGACACAAATTATAGCAAGTAGGCCATCATGATGAAGTATGGAAACAGAAACTATGCCAAAATCATCTTACACGATTTGAGCTACATAAACATCTGACCATCTGATAAAAACCCACAGAATAGAACTGTTCAACATATAAAAGTTACAGTAAAATAGTAATATGCTGCTGAAAAACTATTTGGCAACTGTCCTAAATTCCCAAGGAATTCGACATTTGTACCAAGTTCTGTACAACATCGTGCATCTTGTATTTATAATGTAATGAAACTATGAAAGAATATTCACATAAAAGATCAGCATTAAAAATGGTAATACATTATTTATCATATGTAATCCAAAACATGAGTTGTACTTCCACCTCAGACCCTAAATTTAAATTAAATTGAATTCAAATCTTTTCGTAAGATCGCCCAGCCAGTAGCCGAGTGTAGGGTGAAGAAGACTGGAGTGTTCCCGCGATTCCCACGCGAGGAAGCCGAAACACACGGATACAGTGGTTCCGATCACCGCCCCCGCTAATTGAGGAGACGATGGTATGCGTGAGGCGAGACCAAGGACGCGCCGCGCCACGCTAGGCGGCGGCGGCGACGGCGACGACGGCGACGGCTGATGCACACGGGCGCGCATCCGTCAGTGACGGTGCCATCTGCTGCCTTAATTATACCCATTGGAAATGCAGCTTAATGCTAATTAATAATGTTTAACGTGCACTAGCATTATTGAACACGCTCCGCACAATTAGCTTTAATGTGAGCAATGTGCGCGCCAAACGTAAGATTCTTCAATGACATAATAGATGTGACGCTGTGCATGTGGACAACAAGATTGTAGCCAGACATCCCGAAACCCTTATTTGGATAAAGAAAACTGTTAAAGATACGATTAGCAGCATCATTCAGATTATAATGATCTAATACTAAAAACAAAAACAACAATTTAATTTTACTCAAAATAGGTAGGTACTCGGACATATCTTCAGGTTAATCGGCTGTGTTCGCAGCTTCGTAAACTAAAACTCTTTAGCAAACAAACTCCTTCCGAAATTGGATTATCGAAAGAAACATGCAACACCGGATGCGAAAAAAAATAAGTTCCTTCTAATCACAAGTAACGAGACAGCAGCAATCGGCAAAACGACGTCGCGTGGGTGACGATTATCTGATGTTATCTACACCGTAATGCCTGGAGCTGATTTGATGGAGGTACATTTAGTAAAACTAACAAAATAAATGACTCGATGCTAATAACAGAAGACTGACATACTGACTAAAATCCAATGTGCTGTTGACGCTGTGTAGAAAAAAAACATAAACGACACACTTACCTATACATATAACGAGAGTGAACGATCGTTAACGCGCAATAAATAGCTCGTAAAATTGAAGCTTAAGACGAGAGAGGCACTATGAACAATCGATCATTACCGCAGTAGACGCAAGGAAACGATCAGTGCGATACGCAAAAAAATAAATAGCCATGTCATAAGCTAAACAATACTTCCCTGTGGTCACGGACAATTTTAAAAAGCATGAAAACCGCAGCATAATGCATAAAATAAGAGCTCGTCTGAGAAGTAAACAGTGGTCAATTACGGTGGTAGCGCCCGACTTTGTGGCGCATTCAGAAACAATCGAAGCGGTGCGATGAGCGCGAGATACCGGCCCGTAATAACTCTAATGGCGAGATAAGCGAGCCACCGCGGCAGATACATGCCAAACCAACTACACGGGCCTACTCTACAAGTGCAAAGACATAGAGTTCAGATGCGGTATCTTCCAAGCCAAATGCCCTATTTCTATTTAGCTTACACGAATAACTATCCATTTTACCCGATATAGTATTATCACTATCAGAAAGTTTCATCGGCATTTGAGCATCGATTGGTCAATCATTAATGTATTCAGTGACGATTACAAGTTTGAGTGAAGCTTGTTTCATACCTCGGTGTAGCGGCGACGCGGCCAGCGCAGCGAGACCAGTTTACGCCGACAACCATGTAAACGATTTATTCCCGAGTCTCGTTTTGCATTACCCGATCGGAAGCCAGGGCTGGATGCCATCAAAGATGATACGCTCGTAAAATATAAGAAACTACTCCGGGAAAGTATCAGTTTACAGAACAAATCAGAGATGAAAGAAAGATTGAGAACTTTCCCTACGACAAATGTCCGTGGTTACGAAATAATGTTCATAATTTTTTTTTAATTCTTCAGAATTCTGATCAATCATAATTTATTTTCCTACTTTGAGATTTGGTATAGTATACATTCGGAAAGTAAAACCATCTTTAATATATAAAATGGTGGGCTATACAGCAGCCCTATCGGTGTAGTTGTCGTTGGGGCTTTATTAAACGTCGCTAAGCTAAGATGGCCGTTGGACCGGATTATCCCTATTCCTTGTATGCCCTTCTCGCTGCGTCAATAAGCAATGATTTATATTCAACGGATTGCTAACTGAAACACTGTGTGCGAATATTTCCTTGTATATTTACCGACCAGTATTTTTTTTGTTTGTTTTTGGGTATAGATAGACAATAAGATTATGGTCCTAGTGATATTGATTAATTTTAAAAGTACCTAGCTAACATGGCAACAGAGTACCTATTGGTATTGATGTGGCTTTAAAACATTATCGTTATATAACGTGATTAAATTGCATAATAAGTGAATAGTTGATACGAACTGATATTATTCTTCCAGCCTTGAACCCAATGATTGATACCGTTTGATAAGGATTAGTTCTTTGAATTATTAATTTATTCGATTAAAACATAATTATTATAAGAATGTTATTTGTTGTTCTCCATAATACTAAACTACATAAAAAAACAAGATGGCACAACAAAAGAATCGTAACAAGTAAACCAAAGACGTCAAGTTCCACATCGTAATAATTGTCTCACGAGGACGAGACTAATTGAACGCCTTATTATAGTACTTGCAACAGACCTTCGCGCATCTCAAACAAACCAATTGAGTAAGCAGGAAAATGCACAACTCAGACAATTGCAGATCAATGGCCATTCACTGACATTACCAACCAATCCTATTTGATAAATTGCAAAACTGTTACTCATAAGACTGTAATCCACATTACACAAACAGTAGATAATTAGCATCAATGCGTTCCTTTGCTCTCTACTATATTATTATTAAACAATTTATTACGTTATCATTATTTAATTGTTTTATTGCATGTTTTACACAACGCTTCCTCAATAATGAATGACGCAAGTATCTTCGATATGAATAAAAGGAAATTATTAATTGGCCATAATAAAATATTTATTATTAATTCATCTTTTGAGCACAATAGGCACTTTATGTTTGAATTTTCTTTTAAAGAGACCGTATACCACAAGGTATTGCAATTGAATAGAATCGTTATCCCAAATGTGTTCGTGAACGCAGCATGATGGAAAGTGGGAAGCACGCATTCATTGGTCGTCTACGTACATGGAATAGACAGGGCACAACCGGTTCAGTCAGATAGCAATTCCAGAAAATCAATGCCTTGTATAATGAGATCGAGTTTAGCAGCAAGCGACTCTTGGTCGTTAACTTCAGTATCTGCACATCGATTAAGAAGGGACCAAACACTCCGCATGCCATTGCGCACTTTTTGTGGATATCACCAAAAGCTGGCGGCGCGGCGGTTGCACAGCGACAAAGGCGTCC
This sequence comes from Thera obeliscata, assembly GCA_947578465.1. NCBI lineage: Eukaryota > Metazoa > Arthropoda > Insecta > Lepidoptera > Geometridae > Thera > Thera obeliscata. The sequence goes on from OX387914.1 coordinate 9,027,533, forward strand.
GACCGGTTTTAGTTACTCCCGCCTTCGTCGTCATAAGCGCGTCTGCAAATTCAACACTCGTCAAATACCGCAAAATGCAATATGTACAACCGCTATGTTGCAGCAATAATATACGCAACGACGCGTCTTACTTCTACCTGCCCATCCAATCATATTTATGGTCGCATCACTGTAATTGATGATTGTAATTGCGATACATTATGGCTGTTTTATACGAGGTAAGTAACTGGCGCCGAAATCGAGACAAGTCAGCGCTGACCTGCCACTGCCATCGTGTAAATCGATTTTGAAGACAGCGCAGTACTGTCGGACAGCGCTGTCTTCAATATTCCCGCTTCATATTTTTCGGCGCAAGTCCGCTCCCCCCGCGACCCGCGCCAGCGCCACTGTTCTCGTGTAAACGCCGAAGCCAGTCACTGTCGGTGTATTGTATGGTGACTACGCTGCATCGCTCCGCGATACGATGACGAAAAAACTGAACGAAGCCGAAAACATAAAGCTCGTACAACTATACAGGGAACATGAGTGCCTGTGGGATAACAAATCTATACATTATAGAAATAAGGATATGCGTGCAACCGCATTGCAGAGTATTGCACAAGAATTGAGTATAGAAGAGATTGGCCCTTCCGAGGTAAAAAATAAAATTAAAAGTTTGAGGGCATCACAAAGGTTATTTTTCTTAAACAATTATTCACTTTCGTTTTTTGTAGTTTTCGATTATTCATTTTACGAACGTGTGTGCACCAAACAAAATATCCTCGACGACTGGCCTCGTGTAAACGGTGGGCGACAGTTTTTGGCGCCAGCGCTGTCTCGGCACTGGCGTCAGTTACTTACCTCGTATAAAACAGCCTTTACATGACAATATCAGAGGACAGCATAAGATCAAGAATGTACTTTCAACGGAGCAGCTTAGCCGGTGGCATTAAAAATGCTATTGTAATATTGAATCATTATGTATACGAGACAACCGACTGTAAATAAATAAATTGCGCAGAATCATCGTAGACATTAGATGAAACGGTACTTACGTAATCAGTCATTAAGAGTGGATTGTTATTACTACAGACTGCTCAATGACGGTTCAAAACAACTCTATTATTACATTACAATGAAAAGAATACTACTCGCTTTGCCTATCATTTTTATATCCGTGTGGCGTAAACACTTACCTAGTGTTTTTATAGTTTTACTGTGCCTGTAATCCCTGTGAAAATCAAATACGCACGCTACCTGACGCGGGAAAGAGTAAAGAAATGGATTGTGTTTGTGGGATTGTTCTGATTCAGGTGTACAGTTCTACTGTACCAATAGCGTGTATCCATGTTCAATATACTCTGTCATGAGCTATAAGCCGACTACACAGGAAGCTTTTACCATGAAATGCTGGTCGAACCACTAGATGCAAATCCCTTGATGGTACCGTAATCTCGTTAAACCTATTAGATAGGTAAGATAAGATCAGTCAGACCTCTAACGGCGTGGGACATCAATCAAGATCACGATTCTCGTTTAATGATTTATCAGACCAGACATTAAGCTTCCTGTGCTTCAGGCATGTTTAATAACATAATTAATATTTTTTTTCCTTTTAGAGGCAAGTTTCGTCAATTTTATGTGCTTAAATCACATTAAAGTTGTACAATAAAATTAAGATTTACAATCCAATTGAGTTGAACCGAACACGTGTGGTAATTTTTTTATTAGGCCATGTTTAGGTAGGTAACTCAACTTGATAGGTCGTCATGACACTCACTGTTCTGATAATGTATGTTATGATAGCTTCATCAAAACTGAATAATAAAAGTTAAATTGTTATTGTCAAGAGACCTTTGAAGCGATCAAACTACAACAACTAACAAAAAAACTCGTCTTAAACGATCGTCAAATAAAAATTCGTTCTCATAACATTTAATTCTATAAAAAGTTTATCGATATCTCATTTGACGTAGAGATTCGAGTTTGGATTGAGTTTTTATAGCATACTGCTTGTTCATTAAACTATTCAACTTTATTCACGCAGTGTTCAGATGAATTAATTAATATGATACTGGATTTTAAAATATAACGATCGTTTAGCTCTTATTTAAAACTTTGAGAGTGTTTTCAAATGAAAGACGGTTATTTTCAAACGGTTATAATAATATGAAGTAAAGTAGTTCAAAAATAATAAAAATATATACTATTAGAGTTACTACATTTGCTATTTCACAGTCAGGTTTGCTCAACTCATTCATTGTAGTGATTTGACTAAAGCATAATTGCGAAATATGTACATCTGATGAGCAGAGGAATGTTTCACTACAAGCACGCAAGTGTAACGCGCGATCGGTTATAATTTAACGGTTAAACAAAGTAAGTTGGATCTATCTATAGTTACACTTATTGCCAATTTAGACAAGTGTTATCACTAAAACAGTTGAATCGATTCCTTATAAAATGTTAAGTAGATTTATTTACACAAAGAAACTTACAATTAAACAAATATTTACAAAATGTACAAAATACACAAGAAACAGTTGAGCTATCTGCAGATCGTTACAAACGATCTAGAGATAGCTCAACTGATCCAAATCAGTGCCAGACGGAAGCGTCCCCAAGACGCTGGCGGCATTGCCACGCTGAACAGCAATGCTTATACGCTGCGCCAGATACCCACAAACAACATAACCATTTCCATTTCCTTATAGCAACATTAATACCTTTAATTTTATTCGTAGTTTCTCAAAGCACAATCAAAAACCTATCATGAAAAAGTTAAGACTACGAGACAGTTTATCAGTGGTATTGTCACAAAAATTCAGCGATTGAATTACACTCCAGCATAGAGCACTGGTGGTCTAGTGGTAGTGGCCCCGCCTTCCGATCCGAAGGTCGTGGGTTCAAATCCACTCGTGTACCAATGAGTTTTTCTGTCGAAGAATGCATGTGCACTATGCCAGTACTCTCAAAAACGGTGAAGGAAAACATCGTGAGGAAACCGGCGTGTTGTAGAACCTAAAAAAGTTCGAGCAACACGTGTCAAGGGTCACTCAAAAAGGGCCCACCAGCGGCCTACTTGCGGAAAAACCTGCCCGCAAATCAAGTGCGGATGATAAAACTTACACTCCAGCATTCCTGGTCACGTGTCTACGTACAAAAACTCTTTCATATAGAGAATACTCTTCTGCATAATTTTACTTAACAACGTCCCCATTAGGCATGTAACAAATTATCTATCACTCACGACGTTAACTAGGTCTTGCGCATGAATAATAACATGTGAATTACAAGAGGCTTTGGGAGCTCTGACTCACCTATGCTTACCGTTTTGTGATATTATTATCGATGCGCTTGTTAGGTTTTGTGATACATTACCGAAGCGCTTATTAAGTTTTTATTATGATAAACCAAATTCAAAGGAGATCTAGAGATTCTGTTGATAGTATGTTTACGTTAAATTTTCAAAAGTTGTATTTTGCATCGCGGGAACGCGTTAGTGAATTGAATTTTCAGAAGCGCCCTCTAAATAACTCATTTCTTGATCTTGTTTGAAAACAGCCGTTGACGAAACCAATAAACATGTTCATCAGGAATCTAAATTATTGATCTTATAAACTCCAGTATTAGCAGTGTAAAAAAATATTATAAGGATTAAGGAAAATAAATAGCTTGACGACTTTAATCCTCAGTCAAGGTAGAAATCTCCTAAGATGTCTTGGTACAAAATCGGTAAAATATGTCCGAGGAGGGAAATCAGACGAATGTCTATATATGACAATTGGTTCATATACATAAAATCACGCCTCATTCCCATGGGGGTAGGCAGAGATCACGGTTCATTCATACCCAAATTAAAAAAATAAGCATAATTTACCCAACAATGGGATGATTCGGGCTATTAGTAATAAATGAAAATAATGATAAGCACCTGGCAGTTGTGTTGGTCGTGGTAGGAGTTGACGAGCTGGCTGACAAACTCCCAGACCTCGCCGGGCGCACTCCAAGCGGCCGCCGCGCTGGCAGAATGCCGCATCATGTCAACATCACACGTCTCTTCCACCGAGGGACATGTCACGTCACGATCTTGCATCCAGTTTTCTGTCAACTCCCCGATGCGAACCGCTTCCAAGGTCTTGCACCCAGGGTTAATAAATCCAATTGAATAGAAGCGATCGCAAGACGCATTTGACGTCACAGTCTTGCAGCAAGCTCTATGCCAACCTCAGGCAAATGCTCTAGTTAGATGGAGCACGTCACGCGGCCGTCCACTGCCGTTGACGAGCTATTTATATTGTTTTATCCTCAATCACGCGCAACTAGGTCGCGATCTACATCACACACGCTAAAACAGATTTACGCCAGAATGAATGCGAGCACACCTTATTGTAAACAATCGGCGCTCTAGCCTTGTTTTGTTTTCGACGCGGATTCAGATAGTTCACGAAATAACAAGGAGTTTTACTTGAGTACTTTTATAATAATTCTGAGTATACATCTAGTAACCGTATCAAAATAAATTCAGACAGGTTTTGTTAATAGTATTAAAACTGTAGTAGTACAAACTAGGTCTTTGAATTTTTTTGTTGAAAATATTTTTCTATAATAATTATGCCAGAACAGCTGGTATTTGATATAAGGCCATATGGTTGACTTTTAACAGGTAGCCAGATAATTAAAAATTATATTTAAAATACTAATCAAATTATTCATAACATAATATTTTTTATATATTTTAATAATATTAGGTGCAATATAGTTGAATAAGTGAGCAATAAGAGCATGCATGCAATGCGCTATCACATAGCGAATCCATCAGTGAGGCGCGACCGCAATTGTGATAACGTGCGACCTTGGACTGCGCTAAGCAAATGATAAGGGAATTTGGGCAGTTTCCCTCCCTCCGTGCCCCTCTTCCCGGCTCTCGCAGACGCTTATCGCGACTACTGTTTGTTTTGCATGAAATTAGTGCCGCGGTACATATCATGCGACATGATCACGAAATAATGAACTATTCACACTTGCATGATAAGATTACTCAATCACTTATTCTTGCTATAAAAAAATAAGAGAATTAAGAAATGGTATGGGATAATTTTTCAGGCTAATGTACCTACATTATCTCTTTAACAAATAAATTATTCGTGATTAGGTATCTGAATCCTAATCAAAAAGTACATGGCTAATTACAGAAACACAATTTTACTGTTCTTTCTTCATCATCACATAAACAATATCGTTTTCACCGGCACACATCATATTCGCATACAATTAATAACACACTAATGTTCCACTGGAAAGCACATGATGCGATCGACCAATCAATCGGCGGGAGACGGCAATGTGAGGTGAGGTAAGCGCGCGTGTGCGTGCGACGTACGCGAGAGCGGACCGCGTACGCAGAGTGAACGCGCGAGCGAGCGGCGAGCTAGCTAATGACCGGCATCGGCATGGCGCGTATTCGCGATCCCCTCCACTAAATGTACGCGCTATCAAACCAGTTTACGTGAAAAATTTCAATTCCTCAGGCGCGGGTGACGACCGGTCGCGCTTTCCTCGCATCGCGCCCCCCTAGAGCTAGGAAAAAGCGCAGCGCCCCAGGGCGCCGGAAGTGCACCGCGGACGGCACGCGAGCCAAGCGCACCCACCGCCTTAATTAAATGCTGCACGCTGCCACCTACCCCTCGACAAACCGACCGCTTTACCGCCTCGCCTCGCCTACCTACCCACATAATAATTACACCTCGCCTGAGCTAGCCTGCCTATCCCAGGCGCAGGCTCAAAACAAACCACACGCGTGATATCCATACTCATTACGACAACAATGCGAGGTTAGCACTAATGAACCACCATGCGATAATATTTGTAAAACAGGAAAGCTGATACAGCTTTGTGGATTGGACAATAAAGAGAAGAAAAATAACTAAAAGTAATGAGCCGGCAATGATCTTCACGATGTGCATCATGCCTAAGAAGAACAGCTAAACTCAATTTAGCTAGATGGCTATGGAAACTTTCGCTAAACCAAGAGATATTAAGATGATAAACCACATTAGAAAAACAACGCAACTTGAGACAGTCAATTCTAAGACGCCCACGTTTAGTATAGAACAATACTGAACTTTCGACAATAATAAGAAATTATTGTTTATCGCTTGAACATCCCACATAGGTACATAATTCGATCAGGGCTAATAATGGAAGCAATATCAATGCTAAAATTCGATCACTCACATTCTTTTCGTACTAGCCCATTGACCTGAAACGTTGGTTTTTGAACAAACACATCTAAAAATAAACTCTCATTAGCGCATGCATTAGGAGGCTGAACTAAATCAATTCTTAATGCTTCGACTAATTGAAACATACGAGTACATGATATGAGTCAGATTTCACACAAAGATTGTACGAGTTTAAACGTTATGAATATCGGAGCGAGTTAATAATGTTCCCATACCAAGGAGCTTCGAGCAAGACGAACAAAGCCAAACCTCAGTCGATACATCTGCGCTATGGCGTCATTGACACAATTAATAAATTATGGGGAATTACAGTTCAACAGTATCTTGTCCTTACACACACAAGGGGTGTGGTGAGCAAGAATAAAAGCGCCTTTGTGTAAAACTGGATCAGATTAAGACGATATACACTTGGGGATATCTTGCTATATAAGAAACTATTATATTATAAAGTCCCCTTCGTTTTAGTTGAGAGCCGTTTGAAAGTATAGGTTTAATAGGGTCGGACACATAACAAGTGAAACAGTCATGACGAGACGATGAAGTTGAATACAATTTAATATTTTGAAGCAGAGAATCGCTGGAAGTCGTTTGTTAGGATTGGGATCAAAATAAATCGCTTATTTGTATAATAGAATCGGACAACAGTCATAGTATTAAGGATTCATATCATATTAGTCAGACGTATAAAACGAATACAGTGTCATCATAATCTGGTAGGTATGGAATGTCTGGAACGAACAATAAGTTGATTGAAAATTATCATGATTATCAAATTAGCTATGTATTTGCTTCAATGGTAACCTTTTAGACTAGACGTAACAAATCTGTTCTGATAAGGTAATACCTGAACATATATCCTAGATATAGATATACTTACCAGGGTTTGTTTTAAATGCAAATTACGTATTGGTGAATTTATTGATTTATTGTGGTTAATTAAAAAAATAAATTAAAGTGTACCATTACTTACTTACCGTAGTGAGTATTGAAGGGTCTGCCTAGACGCGGTTAATTTATTTTATGACAGGTAAACGGTACGTACGTACACCCTACCTTAGCTCAATACAAAAATATAGGCACGCACATAGCATTTCAATTGCTTCATACAAAAGACATCAACGCGCAACGTTTTTCAAATCAAATTATGCCACACAAGTATTACACAAGGATAATTTACAAGTAACAATGATATAAAAATTGGTCGTCACTCAGCATTATGCTATAGTTACGAGTGTCACTATAACGCTGGTCTTCTGTGACACCAGTTTTTGCGTCGGGCTTCGAGATATCAGTGAAGTACTTATTTATAGAGCACTGGAGATTTAGTGGAAGTATCCCACTTTCTGTTCCGAAGGCACAAATGTCATCATCATCAGCCTAAATATGTCTACTACTGGACATAGCTTTCAGAGTATTTTCAGAGGTTTGCCGTAATAACCACGCTTGCCAGGCGTGTTCCAGACCGGTATCAGTGCTTATATGTGAACGTGCCCTACCTTGCGTCCGTCAACTTGAGGCATACAGATTGTCAGCCACACGTGCCAGTAATTTCTCCGTCACCCACACCCTTCAAACCAAAACACAGCAATGCTAATTCACGGCAGATGAAACATAAAACGGACTGACCGATTTAGGAACGTGTTATCTCCAAATGTGTCAGTGATGTACATAACTCGTTTATGTATGTGAATGCCAGTACAAGAACAAAGCACGTCTGTCACATAGCTAGGTCACGTGGAACTGGCGCCTAGATGAACATAGTATACAAATAAGATGGTTAAAAATAGACCCAATGAACAAAAAAGCTACCAAAAACGATTACCCTAATTTATACCACTGCCCGATGTGATGTGATTGTCAGGCTAGCTGGCCTGACTTGAGAAGTGAGGAAATGCATCTTGGATCCATCAAACTACTGACTGACGTGAACCTAGAGTCCGCGCCACGACTGCTGTCCTACGGCAAAAGCGGGAACTAATCCTCTAAAACATATTCGTAGAATAAAGATTCTGCGACAGCAGAACCGCGCCTTTCGTGGTGGTGCGGACACTAGTAGGTTACGAGTCATCACTGGAATGATTTACTGTGCTGCCACATTCTAATCTAATGATAACCACCCGTCACGCAAAAAGGGCCCACCAGCAGCCTACTCACTGAACAAGAACAGTCCAATCTATTTCAGTCCACCACCATTCCAACCTCAAAAGTGGTACACACTAGGTATGCTTCTTGGCGTCAGGTATATTATAAATTGGTGAAAAGAGGACAAACAGTAACTATTGCCATCTATTGCCTAATGGCTAATGACAGCGATTATATTGAACCAATGCAACATTCTCCGCTCTCCTCTCTCTTCAACTGGCAAGAGGTGGGGTAGGAGAGGGACAGGTGGCGTTAAGCAAAGACCCACTCCAGGGTTGATGCGCCGGGATAGTAAGTAGTAAGTAATGCAACATTCAAAACACTTACCTTAGTACGTGGTCTTCCTCGCCCTCTCTTCACGGTTGTCTCGGCCGGTTCTTCACTTTTAGGTTTTTTCACTACAGTACAATTAGTCCTAGAGGCACATGGTTTATCTTTATTACTTCTAGAGGCAGTATCTTTAAGTTCTTCACTACAATTTCCATCATCTTCACTCTCACTTTTCAAGGAAGTCTTCCCTGGTTTTGTCTTTTGCGGTGAACATTTCGGTTGCAATGACTTGGAGACCGTCTTGAGGGGTATGTCGTCATCGCTCGAGGATTCAGATGAACACTTACTGCAGGATTCTGAGCTTGAGCTACTGGAAACCAGTTTTTTCTTCACAGCTGCTCTATCCTTCAAAGCTTTCAGGGATTTGGCTTCTTTCTTTTTTACAGTTGGTTTAGAAGATTCCTTGGTGGTGGCTTTCCTGGGAACAGCAGCGATCTTGAGTTTGAGGCCAGTATCACAGGATGTGACGGAGAAGTGAGGTTTACGTGTTGTGCCTTGTTTAGAACCCGAGCACTCCCACTCACTAGCCGATGTCTCACTGCTGCTGGAGTTCTGGAAAACAGACATATATTTTACAAATTAAATATGTTTCTTTTTAATTAAAAGAATAGTACGAAAATAAATAATTCCAGCCAAACCAAGGCATATAACATAAAATTATAATGGTTGGTTATAAAAGTTGTTTTTGAGTTTATTCATTATTAAATTAAATCATGATATGAATATTTAACTACTAAAGAAAAAAAATTTTAGATAGCAGTATGTAAAACAAAAATAAGCTAATCTTATTTCTACAATGTACTTGTTCATTACTAACATTCAAGAATACAAATTTTTCCTCTTTATAATATAAGCATGATAACACAGCAAGGTAGTAGTAGTAGTAGTAGAAGTAATACACTAACTAAACAAACGCTGTATGCATTTGAAATTCCCCATTTCTAAATGCTCTATCACTATTTGCTGATGGGGTCTCCTATTGGTAAGAGATATTGTTTATCTTTACACCCTCTCCAGCAGCTTATCCCCTCATTGTGCAAAGGATCACGCTAATTTAGCATTGATGGACCACTGAATGCCTAGATTAGTAGAAGCTCAAAAGGGTCGTATGAGTGCCCGTATTGAGTCTGAGTCAAGCCTCTATCACAGATTTTTTGACCATTGAAAAATTACAAAAATCTATGCTTGAGGTTCAACTCAGACTCCAGCAATGTTTCTGAATACGGGCCTAAAACTAACATTTAGAGACCAAACTCGGCATAAAGTTATGCTTGCATATGTCAAAATTCTTCCGGTCTGACAGCCTGTTGACGCCCAAAAGCATAAACCATGCTAAGTTTTATCTCTGAATCTTAGCCTTAGGTATTATTCATATTGGTCTCTAGCATTCAACTAGCTTTGTAGTCTGTAACCATCTCTACTTGTTGACTCTTGTCACACACCGTTACTTTTTGTCTACATGTTAGTGAGAAGAATATTTTATAGAGTTGCTAAAAACTGAACATGATTATGCAAAAAGGGGTAAAGATCTAAGAAAATGTCAGTCTTTCAGTCAATATACTCACAACAATAAAAATAGTGTTAAAATCCATGATAGTTTCAAGTTATAATATACTCACAACTTTAAAATCACTCAGGGTTTCAAAGTTTGAGGTCAGTAAACTCAAAAACTACACTTCTATCAGTATAAATGAAGTCTGCTATTAGAACTCTTAACAAATTATGAAGGTATTTAAAATAACATACCTCAGTATTGGAATCTTCACTATTTGAATCCGTTTCACCACTAGATTCTTGAGTTTTCGGCAACTCTGTGCCCATTTCTGTAATAATAATAGTGTATTTGATAATGAGTCAAATACCGTATAATTCATACAGTAGACACCTAAACAGGATAAATAACATAGGTATGGTCAATGATGAAGCCACTCAAAAACTTTTAGTGCTGTAATTATTAGTCTATACGCATTTGAATAACTTTTTGTGGTATACCTTGATAACAACAAACAATGCAGGGTTGGTTTACAAGACCATCTTACAGAAAAAAAGCTAACTGGTTTTTTAGGACTATCAATCTAACATCTCTGAATCATGCATGAGAGAGTTCTATGAACATAAAAGAGATCCAGCTAACTATTTTCTAACCAAAACAAGTACTCACTTCAAGGTTGGTCAAGATGTTTCCACATAGAAATCTATTATTTCCATCATTTCAAACATAGAGCACAAAGTGTTTGACCTGAAACATTGCACAAAATTAAGCCAGGTAGCACATCTTTTGGACCACTAAACATTTACGCAATATTTTTGGTTGATAGTCTTTTACATACAAGTTATTTCATTGGATTGGAATGACAGCTCGTTCTGACGACTCGACTCGCTGGACCAGTTTCTTGACGATGAAACTTGCCTGTGTCACTTTATCGTGGATTGCGACTACTTTTTCATAGGCGGTCTAATCAAACTATGCGGCACGTTACAGACAAGCTAATTTACGCAATAGGCTCATCTTTAAGAAGAGCATAACGGTCTTTTACGACGTCGTTGGCGCCAAATAGTGCCTACGTTTTAACCTTTTCGATAGAAAAATGAAGAAAAGAGACTCAAATACACAATAACTAAGTGATTTACTCAAAGGAATGAACCAAAACTTACCAAAAATCATGAGTGTTATGGATTTTCAATGCCAAATCGCCGAATAGCGACAAAATTACTTCACTCTTCAGCAAAACATTTGGCCACCATGTTTACAAAATCGTTTGTAAAAATTCTATGTTGTTTGTTGCGCGTACCTACTTACTCAAGAGAAAGTCGACATATTTGCAGTTTATTCACTTCCTCATAGTGCTGTTATGTTGGAAAGAGCGAGTGAGAAGTATTCGATGTAGATAAATTTTATGCAAAATGGCGTCAGTTTTTTATACCGTTTATTTGTAAAATTGTAAATTGTACAGTTAGTTTTCAGTCATAATACAGTAAAAGTAAACCAACGAAGAATTTTTCTATTTTTCTGTTGTTAAAAATGAAAAATAAAATTGATTAGTAGATAAAAACGGCAGTGTTGCCAACGACGCCGGGACTGATATCGCCATTTTTCACAGCTCAGGTAGCCTAATGTAGCCCAATTTTAGATTCTTTCGCCTAAAAAGGAGCCGAAATATAAAATAAAATAAATTTGTAGTTTAAATTGAACTTTAACTTTATTTAAACCTACTAACCTTTAAAAATATTCTGGTTCGTCTGCCAGCAACGATAAAGCACCATTTTTAGCAGCGTGTTTTCTATGAATGATACAGCATTTTTATCATTCATAGAAAACATCCAGAACACCCGGAACAAATATCTGTAAATCGTACAAACATTTGTCCCAAGGCGAGAATCGAACCCGCAACCTCTGCCTTTGCCCACCGCGCCACCAAGGTCGTCACAGACAGTTCCTAGAGATCCTTTAATGTCATAGAAGTGCTGCTTACGACAGGAGGACAAGGCCCTTCATCGCGATAATGCTTCACATATATTCCGTGCTTTCCCATGTTTTTATCTCGGAAATAATATTTTACACGGACACGGACACAGTTTGTACACGGACAGGATAAGTTCCAAAGCGAACGAAACTAAAGAAAGTGACAAAACATTTTCCTGAACTACGTAGTTAGTATAATCTAAATAATTGCGGTAGTCATTATCAGCAATACAAGTACATTTCACTTTATTGCCTCCTAAATTTGGTTTCATAATTGCTAGGACAAATTCTGGGTATTCCCCACCCCGTAACTAAACAACCAACCATACAAGAATGACTGTAAGGTGACTACGATTTTTAATAAAAGCAATTCATTTGCCATTCGGATATTTTAAATGGCTTGTCCCTGAAGTAGCCTAACAGGCGACCAGTCGCCTTTATGATTTTTTCGTCGCCAATTTTAGTCCTGAGTAGCCTAAATGGCGATAAATCGCCTACGTTGACCACACTGAAAAACGGCACCCTTTTCGCTCATTTATTTCCTGATCTGTCAAGTCCTGTTTGTCATCATGGCAGACATTTATTTTAGTGTCAGTGATAACTGTCACGTCAAATGTAAAAGTCTGTCAAATCTGTTACTGAAAAGCAGATCATACAAATATTTTGTCCCAGTTTTTTCAGCTAGTGTTGCGCGGATATCGGAATATATTCAGTACAGACAGTAGCTAATGTAACTTTGTAAAATAATGTTGCCATATTTAAAGTAATAGTGCTGCGTTCAGTTCTCGTTCAATCAGATGAATGAACAATGAGTGAATAGTTGAACATTTCAAAATATAAAATAATATTGAAATTTGTATTAAAAATTATTATTATTTTTTTATTATAAGCCTTTAATGTCCCACTGCTGGGCAAAGGCCTCCCCCAATCCCCTCCACTCTGTGCGGTCCTGTGCTAAGATGTTCCATTGTGGCCTGTATTTGTCGAGCTCGTCTCGCCATCTAGTTCGTGGTCTGCCACGACGCCTTGGCTCTTGCGGCCACCACTCCGTGGTTATTTTGGCCCAGAGCTCATTAGGCATGCGGCAGACATGGCCAGCCCACTCCCACTTCAGCTTGGCAGCTTTGGTTGCCACATCCGCGATTTTGGTTCGTGAACGTAGCTCCGTGTTGCGAACTCGGTCGATGAACCGTACGTTAAAAAAATGTATAAAAATGCTCTGATACTTGTAGTATGTAACTAAGTACAATCAGTTTTTTGACGGTTTATTACAAAGCGCGGCGTGTTGACTAGTGCCAACACAGATGAACGCCATGCGCGTCGGTCACCATTTTGTTTGTAATTCGGCTTTTATCCTCTGGTCTGAAAGCACGAATGTTTTTCTGCGCTCACGCTGTTTAGTTATTGTTTTTGTAAAGTTTTTCGTTACGTTGTGTTGTGTATTTTGTTGCTATATTGTTTCGCGCGAACGATAAGGATCCTCAACCAAGCACGTCAAGTCAAGTTCGGCACACTAACTATTCACTAGAAAAACGAGGCAATTTCATTCATTCAGGAGTTTTTTCAATCATTCACTTTGTCACAGCACTATTTTTATTTCATCAAAAACTGACAACACGGGTAAACGTCAGCTAGCTTCGTCTAATTAAAAATCCGAGTTTACAGTCCGGCAAGTATAACTTGGCGGGTCTGAAGTGAGCTGTTCGATCGTTAATGGCCAATGACAGATGGAAGATTGGCCAAACGGCTAGCTTCAGACCCGCCAAGATACTTGCCGGACTGTATTTGTATATTTTTCACTCACTGAAGGGCCTAACACTTTGTTTATGGCCGATCTTATTTTCACGAAAAAAGAAGAAGCAGATTTCTATGGTTTATGTGTGCGTATAAGTATGTATATCTACATTTGTGTGCGTAAATCTTATATTTCAACTGTCAAAACTGACATCTCAACTGTCAAATGTCAAGAGGTCAATGTCATGCTTGCTTCTGCTTGCTACTGTTCTATAATTCTTGCTAGGCTATTTCGAGATACGAGCTATTATAATCATCCGGAATATTAAATAGGACAGAAATGCGATGGCTGGAACAGCATCAGTAATTAATAATCTGTCTTATTATTATCATTTGAAGAGTATTTACCATTTCCTACAACACAGACGACTCCAACGCCTCCAGCAGCGGTGGGAACCAACCGCTCCTATGCAACTCCTACGCATAGTTAGAACTGGGCAGTCATCACTAATGAGAAGAACTTTTAATTCTTCAGGGCTGGACACCTCTGCCAGCCACCTCGTGGGCTTTCATCTTCAGTGGGCTGAAGATATGTGTCAAACTTAGCGCAAGAAAGTGGTAGACCAGACTTTAGTGGGTCTGTGATGTGTGTTTAAAACCCTGCCAAAAGTGTGTGAAGTCAGATTGTGAATGAAGTAACTAGATAAATGTGTGTGATGAAGTAACTACCTACTAAAGATATCTACAATGTTGCATCAATGTTTTTATAGCGATAAAGATTTCATATAAATTATATTCCATTTTCTTTAAGAATTATTATTCTGAATTGATTATTGTTATTAATTTTTTTATTTGGCTCAAAAAACACAACTAAAGAAAATAAAACCACAGAAAGAGAAGAACATTGAGTAAAGGTACCGCTACACAAGAAATCATAAGAGAAAATAAAACACAGAACACATAGGTACAGAAACACATAGAAAGAAATAGGTACACACATAATCCTAGTTCTATTGCTGAAAAGGGTGCCGACAGTATCCAATTAGGTATACTTATAAGTATTTGTTTATGAGCCAAAATGGTCCTCACTCAGCTTAAATGCTACTTCGCCTTCAAAAAGGGGATGAGGAAGCTGGGATCTAATAATTGTACCATACTTCTTGCAATTATATATATTTCATTTCATTTCATTTGTACCACCTGTTGAACTACTCAGTAGTTACTAAACTACAGTACAGATGCAGAGTTATTGGTGAAAGAGACTCATATCCTGTAGGTTTAATTTGATTGAACTAGGTATAATGTTATTCAGGGATAATTCAGCATTATAGTGGCAGAATAAATTTATCAGTCCAGTAGTTTTTGAGTTTATTCATTACAAAAATACAAATCTGTACAATTTATAATAATGATGATGATCCACAGTAGCCCAAACAAGAGATGAATGGAGAGAAGGAAAAGAGGTCTTTGCCCTGCAGTGGGACACAACAGGCTTTTAATAATAATGATGATGATAAGTTACCTACCTAAGTACCTATAAGTACATACCTACCTATTTGCTGAGAAGTCCCATTTTCACACAGAATGCCTACCTACATTATATGATTATAATGATTTGGTAATCATTATAATCATATAATGTAGGTAGGCATTCTGTGGATTCAGAGGAGCTGGTGCTCCTCTGAATCCACCATCAGGTAAGCTCGTTGGCAGAGAGCACTGGTCTAGACGTAGCGGACCCGCCGTCCGATCCGCCTAAGGTCGTGGGTTCAAATCCAGTCGTGTACCAAGTAGTTTTTCTGTAGAAAAATGTGTGTGCACTATGCCAGTAAAACATCGTGAGGAAACCGGCGTGAAAGTTCGAGCAGCACGTTGGTGTCAAGCGCCACGCAAAAAGGGCCCACTAGAAGCCTTGCGGAAACCAGCCCTCAGTGCCTTGCCTACCTTATTCATAATACCTAACTAATTATGCAGTAGATCTACAAAATCATGTAGGTAAATAAAACAAACATTCCACAGGATGGATGTTAGCAATGACCACTACTAAGCGGGCAAAGCCTGCCGCGGGCTGCCGCTAGTTCATAAAATCTATAATAGGTATGTATAGTACAGTCACGAAAAACGCCGTAAGATGCTTGATACTAACTATTATCTATTCTGTGACGTTACCGTGTCATCATAGTAACTACTAGCGTATCTGTAATTCGAAAATATCTTAGAGTCACGAAATCTAACATCATCATCACCCTATCCCTGTCGTAAGAACCGCCCATTTTTTATTTTTTTACCTAATTGCATCCGGTAGATGCCAAGGTAGGAGAAGATTTGACTTCTGTAAAAAAAATGTTTGCTAAATGTTTGCTAGTGTGTATCATCAACTTATTATTATAAAATGATGAAAGCTTTAATTAAAATTCGATGATAGATAAATGCAGTGAGATTAAACGTAATTAAGCTTACAAAGAAAGAATAAAGAAAGAAGATGAACAAAGATAGTGGAATATTACAGAAAACTTTAACCCAGAAAATACAATCAAAAATTAAAAAAAAGTTTTGATAAACATGCCGTCACTGTTGCCGTTTTAGCATTTTTAGTGCTAAATTTAGCATATTTCATGACTCTTTAGCATGTAAATTTTGCATCTAGCATATTGCATATTTTGGCATTTCAAATCAAAAGTCAATGTCAAAAGATTATTTAATAGAGACCAACCAGAGACATTATTTTTTATCTATGGTTTTCATTGAGGTGTGGCAACTCTCTGGATCAGTCAGGGACTTCCCTGAAATTAGTTTCTGATTGTTTTTACGTAACAAACGTTTCGCGTCAATCGCGTCCGAACCCCACTTGACTCTTGAATAAATTCAATTCATTCCATGTGATTTGTGAATGTGAAGTGAAAGTATGCCTCTTAGATATGAGCAACATTATCGCGAAGAATGGGAGAAGATAAGCGAGTTTAAGGCTTTTGGATGGATTTTGCTAACATTTGGTGCGTAACGATAATTTTAAAGCCTAGAATAACATGTTAGGCTACTGTTCTACCAAAAAATTGTACACAGAAAGGTTAATGACAAAATTAGGATTTTAGCATGTTTTTTAGCATTTTTAAATACAAAAATAGCATTTTTTAGCATTATTTGGAGCAAGTTCTAGCATTTTCTCAAAATAGAAAACGGCAACACTGCATGCCGTGATGAATATTGCGTAAATATAGGAGCGCCGTTTGTTTATAGTAACAACAAACAAAGTATCAAATTATGTAATTTCAAGTATCACCCACCTATTGTAAGTCATTTACGGTTGTCATGTCAGTTTCTACAGTCTCTATGTCTTCTTTCACTTCACATACTTTGTGAAAACGTTAAAAAATACTTGGCGAAAAGTATCCAACGCACGAAGTAAATTAAAAAAATAAAGTATAGGCATATTCAGGCGGCGCTCTTAGATTTACGCAATATTCACCACGGCATGTTTATCAAAACTTTTTTTTAATTTTAATTTGAGCTTTCTGGGTTAAAGTTTTCTGTAATATTCCACTATCTTTCTTCATCTTCTTTCTTTATTCTTAATCTGTAAGCTTATTTAAGTTAAATCTTACTGCATTCATAAAACATCGATTTTTAATTAAAGCTTTCATCATTTTTTAATAATAAGTTGATGATACACACTAGCAAACATTTAGCAAACATTTTTTTTAAGGAAGTCAAATCTTCTCCTGCCTTGGCTTTTACCGAATGCAACTAGAATGTAAAAAAAAAAGCGGTGTTTCTCACTACATGGAATAAAGGATAGTTAGTATGGGCAAAGACTATGGAAAAATGGGATAAGGTTCGGGATAGGGTGATGATGATGTTAGATTTCGTGAATCTAAGATATTTCCGAATTACAGATACGCTAGTAGTTACTATGACACGGGGTGCTTGCTACTAACTATTATCTATTCTGTGACGGTTCACAGAATAGATATTACAGATACGCTAGTAGTTACTATGACACGGGGTGCTTGCTACTAACTATTATCTATTCTGTGACGGTTCACAGAATAGATAATAGTTAGTAGCAAGCATCCCAAGGCGTTTTTCGTGACTGTAGATTTTATGAACTAGCGGTCGCCCGCGGCAGGCTTTGCCCGCGTAGTAGGCCATTGCTAACATCCATCCTGTGGAATGTTTGTTTTATTTACCTACATGATTTTGTAGATCTACTGCATTTAGTTAGGTATTATGAGTAAGGTGGGCACTGATGCAAACGAGCTTACCTGATGGTGGATTCAGAAGCTGAATACCTATGTTTAAAATGATTACCAGCTCTTAGGTAGGTAGGAGTTCTGTGTGTAAAATGGGACTTCTCAGCAAATAGGTAGATAGACTTGTCTACCTACATAGAGGTACCTTTTCATCATCATCATCATCATTAGGCCTACCTTATTTAGGTACCTACCTATTATGAATAAGGTAGACAAGGCACTGATGCCAACGAGCTGCGGCAAATTCATCATCCACACTTGATGTGCGGGCTGGTTTCCGCAAGGCCTCTAGTGGGCCCTTATTGCGTGGCGCTTGACACGAACGAGTTGCTCGAACTTTTGTAGGTTCTACAACACCCCGGTTTCCTCACGATGTTTTACTGGCATAGTGCACATACATTTTTCTACAGAAAAACTCATTGGTACACGACTGGATTTGAAACGACTGGATTTGAACCCACGACTAAGGATCGGAAGGCGGGTCCGCTACCACTAGACCACCAGTGCTCTCTGCCAACGAGCTTACCTGATGGTGGATTCAGAGGAGCGTGTAATCATAATACTTAATCATATGTATGTATAGGTAGGCGTTCTGTGTGATAATGGGACTTCTCAGCAAATAGGTAGGTATGTACTTATAGGTACTTAGGTAGGTAACATTGTCATCATCATTATTATGCAGATTTGTATTTTGTAACAAAAAACTCAAAAACTACTGGACTGATAAATTTCTTTCGCCTCTTTAATGCTGAATTATCCCCGAGTAGCATAGTTACATTATATCTAGTTTGAGCAAATGAAACCTACAGGAAATGAGTCTCTTTCACCAATAACTCTGCATCTGTAGTTTAGTAACTACTGAGTAGTTCGACAGTTGGTACAAATAAAATGAAATGAAATATATTTATTTGCAAGAAGTATGGTACAATTATAAGATCATAGGGTATGTAAAAAAGTGGCTCACATACTTCATCGGCGACCAATATACAAAATTCAAACAAAAAGTAGAAAATACAAGTTAAATTAAAATAAATCAGTGTGAGAATAATAACAATAATCAATTCAGAATAATAATTCTTAAAGAAAATATAAAATAATTAAAATGAAATCTTTAACGCTATAAAAACATTTATACAACATTGTAGATTATCTTTAGTAGGTAGTTACTCCATCACACACATATAGCAAGTTTCTTCATTCACAATCTGACCTATCACACTTTTGGCAGGGTTATAAACACACATCACACACCCACTAAAGTCGGGTCTACCACCTTCTAGCGCTAAGTTTGACACACATCTTCAGCCCACTGAAGATGAAAGCCCACGAGGTGGTCTGGCATGCGGCAGAGGTGTCCAGCCCTGAAGAATTAAATGTTCTTCTCATTATTGATGACTGCCCAGTTGTAACTATGCGTAGGAGTTGATTATGAGCGGTTGGTTCCCAACGCTGCTGGAGGTATTGGAGTCGTCTGTGCTGTAGGAAATGGTAAATACTCTTCAGATGATAATAATAAGACAGATGATTAATTACCGATGCTGTTGCAGCCATCGCATTTCTGTCTTATTTAATATTCCGGTGGATTTTATTTCGTAAATATTAGCTCGTATCTCGAAATAGCCTAGCAAGAAATATAGAACAGTAGCAAGCAGAAGCAAGCATGACATTGACCTCTTGATATTTGACAGTTTGAGATGTCAGTTTTGACAGTTTAAATATAAGATTTATGCACACAAATGTAGATATACATACGTATACGCACACATACACCATAGAAATCTGCTTCTTCTTTTTTCGTGAAAATAAGATCGGCCATATTCAGGCATAACAAAAATTGTAATCCTTCAAATCCTTCTTTCTTTGGTTTCTTTGAAACTATTTTTATTTTAAAGTTTTTTATATCACAGTGAGGTCCACCACATATGTCAGCAAGTAGATACATTTATTTTTTCGAAGATTTGTATCTTACCACAAATGAAGGACACAGAAACAGCGGTTGCTTGAATTGCTCACCTTGCCCGCCCAGCATACAACCCAGTGTGCCGATACAAATATGCCGATAGGCACCTCCATTTAAACCAACCAAACGTGCAAGCTAAACCTACCAAAACTATACAATCTCTAAATCAATCAGTCATTAAAAATGCATGAATTGGAGGTATGGGAAGATTTAGCAAATATACCTGCAGATCCTCCTATCATGAGACAACTCTGTGAAAATTGCAAGTAAGGAATTATTTCAGTCTTATTGTAGCAGTAGTTATTTTATTCTGAAATTAATTTGTTATACATTGACAGGCGACCATCTGCAGTTTGTTGGTGCCCAGCGTTACCTCCAGAGGTACTCAATCCTCGGAGCAAGATCATACTTCTGCAACATCCAGCTGAAGAAAAGAGATGTCTACGTACAGCACCAATGCTCCAACTCGGACTCACTCAAAACAAGTGCCTTATATTCAAAGGAAAGAAGTTTCCTCAACCACGACATGATAATCTAGAAAATATCTTGACTCAGCCCAATACAATTCTTCTTTATCCTAGCAAAACAGCAGTTGATATAAGTGATCTAGAAAATGATAAAGAAAGCTACAACCTTGTGCTGCTGGATGGGACGTGGCCACAAGCTAAAGCGATATATGCCTCAAGTCCATTATTACACCGCTTGAAGCAAGTGAAACTTATTACAAATGGGAGTAGCAGTTATATTATAAGAACACAACCTACTGAAGGATGCCTAAGCACACTTGAAACAGCAGCTGAAGCCTTGTCTCAGTTAGAGAAAGATCCAGTTTATAGAGAACAGTTGATAGAACCTTTGCACATGCTATGCAAGTACCAGTTAGAAAATGGTGCAGTCACACATCAATCTAAAGAGTTTTTATTAAGAACTAGAACTTATCCTAAATTAATTGGTAAGAGATTATCTAGATTGTTAAGGTCTTCAGAAGATCAAAACATGCTGCGCAATAAAGACTAAATTAATGATTTCAGAACTGAACTTGTTTTTTTTTGGCCTTTTAAATGGATAAGAGTATGCAAGAAAAAACAAAACCAACCCACCCCTATTTTTAAATAGATGTGGTCAAAGTTATTGGAGGATACTCATTTTGAGGACATCAATAAATCTGAGTCTGTCCAATATAATTTAGGGGATTACTTTTACTGGATTCTATATATCAGCGCCATCTGGCGCTGATATATAGGCGCATGACTGGCCTGTCAGCTCGGTTGGTAGTACCTCTACCTTCTGCGCCGTAGGTCGTGGGTTCGATCCCCACCGAGGACAAATATTTGTGTGGTGAACACAGATGTTTGTTCTCTGTCTGGGTGTTATATTGTATTCTAAGTATGTTTTAAAAAAAAAAAAAAAATGTAAGTATTATATCAGCTATCTGGTTCCCATAACACAAGCTCTGCTTAATTTGGGGCTACATAGTGTTGCGTGAATTGTACAAAATATTAAAAAAAAAAAAAAAAAAAAAAAAAAAAAAACTGTTAGCGTGTATCTGAACGATTATAGTATATATTAAATTGGTAGGTGGCGCTGTAGTAAAGTAACTGTTCTCAAAAGACCTTGATTCGACATCAAAATAAAAAAACACTCCGATGAGTTTCGTTTGTCAGTGTCACTGTCATTTAATCTATCGCAATCAATGTCATTAAAATTTGGTTCATCAACGTCAAATTTTTTAAGACCCTTTTTCTGTTTGTCTGTCAAACAAATCGGAAACATGGCTGAGGTTTGTAAAATAAAATGAAATATTTCATCGAATCGTATCAAAGTAATCTCTATAAAAGTGACGCTCAGTGATACAGTGCTACGTTTCAGTGTTATTAAAGGTTTCCCTACAAAGTGTTATTTTGAAAGAGTGCAAAACAATGTTTACCTGTTTCAGGTTGAAGAAATCAAGAAGAAGCGTACCTTCAGGAAGTTTACCTTCCGTGGAGTTGATTTGGATCAGCTTCTGGATATGCCCAAGTAAGTTTTAAAATATGCCAGCGGTGCGACTGAAGAAAAAAATACGAACAACTTTCTAACCTTACTTTGTCAAATGTCGAAACACCGGGCCTATTGTATGTGTTTACTACAGTTAATTTTTTTTATTTCAGTGAGCAGCTCATGGAGCTGATGCACGCCCGCGCCCGCAGGCGCTTCGCCCGCGGTCTCAAGCGCAAGCCCATGGCTCTGGTAAAGAAACTCCGACGTGCCAAGAAAGAGGCACCCCCAAATGAGAAGCCAGAAATTGTGAAGACTCACCTTAGAAATATGATCATTGTCCCTGAAATGGTTGGGTCCATTGTTGGTATTTACAACGGAAAGACTTTCAACCAGGTTGGTACTCAATCTAAGTGGCTGTGGTCACTTATTTTATGGCAATAAAATGTAGAGCATGATTTCAAGAGTAGAAGTCATCACACAGTTACTGACTGGCTTCTCAGCTCAGCCATAGGCCAGGGGTTCGATAACTACTGAGAACAAATATTTGTGTGGCGTACATAAATGTGTGTTTTCTGTCTGGGTGTGTGTGCTTGCTAAAATGAATAGACAACTATTTTAATGCAGTTTATATTAAATAAATCAAATGTAAAGGAAGAGCTTGCTACTAGAATACAACCATGATTTTTAACTCTTATTATGCTTATTTGATTTGGAAGAGAGAATATATTAATCTTATGACAGAATAAATACTTACCTTAGAGCACTTAAGGTTTTCAAGGTACTTCAACATAAGCCAATATCCTATGTGAATCCTGATTTATCTAGGAATCAATTTCTCTTGCTGTTTGTTTAACTGTCAAAGATCTAGCAAGTTTTAATTCACTAAAAATACATTTGTTTGAACTCTGAAGCTTCTCTCTCATGCAGTTTCCCTCACTTTTTAAGCACATGAAGGGTGTTATTTATTGATAACCCATTTAAGATCTACTCTCTCAAATCTGACAATGTATTTCCTCTTTACAGGTTGAAATCAAGCCCGAGATGATTGGCCACTACCTCGGCGAGTTCTCGGTCACATACAAGCCTGTGAAGCACGGTAGGCCCGGTATCGGAGCCACCCACAGCTCACGGTTCATCCCGCTCAAGTAGAGGGGTACCACAACCCTAGGCTAAGTGTAAAAAATTAACATGAGACTACAATAAAGTACCTTGTGTTGCAAAGTTTGCTTTTTTTCAATTTTTGATAGGTACCTAAATAGGCAAGTTAGGATAACTTTTAAACACATGAAGTCCATCTGTACGGTATTTGGTAGATCAACCAGGAATACCTAACGATTTGCGTGCATGAATATTTGGACAAAGGGGCTGTTATGAAATAAGGGTCTGGAATCGGGAATGGAAAAAAAAAATATAACGTAAGATGTCTTGAGAGGGATTCATGAAAACTCTGTGAATGATCTAAATTGTCTAAGGGGCTTAGGGAACCCATTCCATTTAGACAAAAAAGACTTAAAATGTGAATAACCTTTTATTAGTTTCAATGACTTTGTAGTGCAGTCTTTTGATATTGGATAAGCGGGATTGATGATTAGAGAGAGGCTCAAGAGTGTCCTAAACTGACTTTCCCTATGGGAAAGAGGCGTGTATGTATGTGAAATACATACATGCACGCCTCTTTCAAAGACAAAAAGTAAACTGGTAAGTAGTAGAATAGGTACACAGTTGCTTTTTGGATCTAGGGAAGAAGCCTTTACGTATGATATTATGTAGTTGTAGTAGAGCTTTTTCTGTAGGGCGCGTTGGCCCCCCATTTCCAGCAAAAACGATACCGAGCTCTCTTCACCGTCATCCCACGACCTTAACAATGTCGGTCCATCAGGTGGTGGTACATTTCGTCTTCCAGTTCGTGGTGGCCTTTCGAGAACTATAAAAGTAAAAGGTAGATATTAATGTCTCGCATAAAAAAATATCCAACAATTAAACTCGATTACTACAGCTAATAGGAGTGCATTAGCCATCAGTATGTCATCAGTGGAATGGTTCATAACCGGTTGAAATCAGCTTGATCTGGCATGCCCTGCTTACAACCTCCCAGCTCCATTAGTAAGACAAACCATTTTAGTCTTGACACCTATAGCCGTAAAAGGACTTACGAATTGCCTAAAAGTATGGCGTGTGTATGGAAATCCAAACAATACCTATTACGCTGGTAGGTTTGGTAGAGGTCAAGGTTTGTTTGACAGAACACAGGATTAAGTTCTATGATCGTGTTTTTTCATATGGATTAGCCATATGTACCTACGTTATTCTTTTATACTTACGTAGGTAGGTACACGGGCAGTAGGTAAGTCGTCTTTTTTGTAAATTTTAAAACGGTGTGTCCAGCTGGGGGACATTGTAATGCTGTTGCTATCAAAAGTTTGATACTAACAAGGAGCTGCGATCACGTATATTGTTAGGTACCATCAGTTTTCGATTGCTATTTATCTGTTGCTGCACTAGTTTTACAACAAGAAGTTCCTATTCGCTATTTCATATTTATTAGGTACGTCAATTTTACATCTTGTTAAAATAGTTTCTTATCAGATGGGTTTCGTTTCAATCTTTTCTTAATGTACTAATTAGGATTTTTCGTTTCAATCCGTTTCTTGTTTCAAAAGTTCATATCGTATTAAAATTGATAGATGCAACGAGGTTTTGATTGAAACACAAGAAACCTACGCAATCACTCCACAGGAACTGCAGCCTTCTAAGTACTGACTTACAAACCATTTTCAGAAAAACAAACCTAGCTCTCGCATAAAAACAGACATAATAATAATTATATAAAAGTATATCATCATCAGAAGCCTCCCTATTGGACATCTCTGTACCAATTATTAGGTATATTTTATGGTTTTTATTTCTATAGGTAAGTACTTCTGAGCGACTGTACTGCCTATGTACTCTCTCCATCCATCGACTTGACATCGCGATCTTCACAATGTCGTCGGTCCATCGGGTCAGTACGCGTAGTTTTATATTTTTGCACCCTTTAAAAACCCCATATCCCTCATCCGATTTTACTCATATACTTACCAGTAAATTTCTCAAG
The DNA here is from genome assembly GCA_947578465.1 of Thera obeliscata. NCBI lineage: Eukaryota > Metazoa > Arthropoda > Insecta > Lepidoptera > Geometridae > Thera > Thera obeliscata. The sequence continues at coordinate 9,052,710 of OX387914.1, forward strand.
TACAAGCTACCTACTTATCATGCAGATCAGGTCAATGTTTCGAAAGTTATCGTCGGACAAACATACATAAATACATACATACGCACATAAAATGCCAAATTGCCCAAGTTGTTTGTAAGATCTTCGTTCGCTTCGCTCACTCGATCAAATATAGTAATATATGTTAAGTAGTAGTTAGTAGGTAATCTGCAATAATCCCAGCTAAGTAAATAATGTGTTTACATAAGGGCGTTTATCTAGATAATGATAAGATTTAAAGCAAATACCAAGATGATAGTAAATAATAGTGTTGTCAATTTACTGTCTTTGCGCAGGTAGGTACCTAACCTACTTATTGACCTATTCAATCATATCGGTACCAGGAGGTAGGTACATGTAGGTATATTATATACAAGGTGTATCTAAATATGTGTACTATGCGAAGGTGGGGGGTTTCAGACCACAATGGTGATCAGTTGTGGGGGGGAGAAAATTAAAAATTCCTATTTTCAGTTTCCCATACAAAAATATTTAATTTCATAATGCCTAAATAAATTGACAACCCTATCCTTGTAACCCCTTGACCCCTTGACCTACTACCTCTGTAGGTCTACTACTACTACCTACTACCTCTGTAGCTGAGTTTAGGGTTGTCACTTTGTATAAAGTCAGCTGTTCATGTTGAAACTTCGTTGCAGTTTTTTTCAGAGATACCAATCGAAGTTCGAAAAGTCGTTGAACAAAAGTTGTTCCCCGGGGGGTGGAAATTCACCCCCCTTCGGGATAGTACACATATTTTGATACACGTTGTATAGGTACAGACATACTCACAGAATACAGGGTGTAAAAAAACTGCTACTTATACCCGAAAGATATTAGTAGGATTTATTTAGTCAACACTCACACAGACTCAAAACCAGAGACAGAGCCAGACAGAGGTCATGGTAGGCCTACTGCTGAAAAATGCTGTCTTTAAAAACATCTTTTTTTATTGATTTATGATCTCAAAGTTCTAGTAGTTTTTTATGAGAGTTGCACGATTAGCAATAATACAACTCTTATAAAAAACTAATAAAACACCCTACTTACGTTTACGCATTGAGAAAACCCCGCAACCGATTGTCGTCATTTCATTCTAGTTGTCCCTTTGTCCGTCGTAGGCATTTCGTAACCACACAGACCGTCCGTATCATTTTGTAGATCTTCTACGAAAACACGTAGCAATCGTAGACCTTTTCTACAAAAACTAAGTCCGACTACTGAAAAAAATTTTCAAAAACACGGTAGCAAGCCGTAGTTCGTTGCGTGTTCTTCTAGGCTTGGTCACGTGGAACTGGCACCAAAACTCACGTATCTTTAAGACGTTTCAAAATTATCCTTGTGGTACTATTGAATAAATACTCATTTGACTTAGTCTTTCTAAAAAGTATGAATAAGAAAATATCTCTGAAATTGACTATTCAATATTTTAGCGTCTATTTTACCCTTATCGCTCTTACCTATCCTTTAACATCAGGTGGGCCATATGTTTGTTCCATCAGCTAGTTGTATAGGTAAGAAAAATATCGTAAGGCACACGCGGCGTAGGCTGGCCCAATTTATTTTACCAACAATTTGAACTTTATTAAAATACCGACCCACTGCGGAATACCTACCTACTTAAATTCTTAGAAAAGCTCTACTGTTCATGGTTCGAGAATATTCGAGAATATTTCAGACATTTTGAGTCATCATTCCGCCATGAACGGTTATTAAAGTCCAGTTAGCAGCAGTATTGGTCCACCAACCATTGAGACTCACACATGCTGAAATTAATCCCACGAATTAATTAAAATTAAACAAGTATAGCGTGCGAGATACATTTCTAAATGAATGTGTAAAACGACAATGTTATTGAGAAAAGCTTTCGTAATTCTGGTATCTTTTATAAAGCTGTGTTACTGAAAGCGTATCAATTTAAAAAAAACCTAATCATAATGACTAAGTCTAAGCCTTTTTTTATGATAAACTATTTAATTTCTTTCTTTTATTTCTTTCTTTTCTACTTTCTTTCTTCTCGCTCGACATGTACATGTAAAAGTAATAAAAGTGGTGCGAACACAGTGATGGTTCTATTAGAAAAAAATCAAACGGAATTAGGCATCTTTGCCCAGCCCGTCGGCATAGAGCTTTTTCCATATTATTCATTAATTTTGTTATTTTTTTTTGCGATAGTTCCTCACGATGGATGGATTGTGTGAGAGATGATATGTCCAAGAAAGGAGTGAGTACTGAGATGGCGAGTGATATGGGAGAATGGAAGAAAAAGACATGTTGTGCCGACCCCACCTAGTGGGATAAGGGCAGGAAGGAGAAGAAGAAGAGCATTCTACCTCACGAATAATACAGAATTATGCAGATTACCAGACGTATACTGTATAACGTATGGCATAAAATGCAAAGCAGTTGGTACCTACAGCATCTAAATAAGACTAGGATTAACTACGTGAATGGTGTGGATGCACGCAAGAAGCCAGACTCAAAAATGAAATGTAGGTAAACTGACGTAAGAGAAGTACATACGTCGTAGCACATTTTATTGTAAGCTTATTTGGAGCCAGAAGCTACCTGAAATGCAACATTATAAGCATTTATGAGGTCATTCGCGCACATCTATCATATGTTTACGAGCAAGTCTACATAACCTTGAGCATTCGGCGGCACAGTAATATTTTATAGTCGATTCAATTTGTTTTGCGCCAGTGTAAATAATATTCGGGATTGACTAAAAATAAACATTGATTTCCATAAACAAAACTCGGTTAAAGTTTGGGTTAGTCGGCGAGCCGACGCTTAAACTGGCTGAAATCTCGTCGTAACTAGATGGAGTAGGTATTGTTTTTATTGAAGCGTTGTGCTAAGGGCGCTGTTTATAAGAGTCGGGGCGAAGGCTTTGCGGGGTCTTGTCGTGTGTCAGCGCGCTACCGGACGCACGCTGCCTTTTCGCAATATATCGTTGTGCTATCTCGGTGTCACACACACCAAAGGAAATCACTATAATTAAATACAAACAATACTTCAAATTTTAAATAAAATCAAATATTTTTTGTGGGTGTTTTGTTGGTTACAGTGTTTTGTGGTGAAGATTTCAGTGCAACAGATTTGTATTAGGTAAGTGAATCTTTCAAAAATTCATGACACATAATTATTAAGGAAAACAGCTGTTACCACAGTAATTTAACGGTAAGTGTACCTACTTACTAAGGTTACTTTATGAAATATGATATTAGATATAGTATTAGAAGAGCTTGAATAATTAAAAAAATAGATCCTAACAACTCCGACAGTTTAGCATAATAGACTGTGTTATGTACAATCAATCAAATAATGCATGTATTCAATGGTATCACAAGAATCACTCTGAAACGTCTTACAGCTAGGTGAGTCTAGGTGCCAGTTCCACGCCACTAAGCCTAGAAGAACAGGCAACAAACTACGGCTTGGTTCCTACCGTTATTTTGTATGATCCTTTTACAAAACAAAAATAATAGTAGAAATAATATTAATCCAGAAACTTCCGTTCAAAAGCTTGTTGTGAATACCAATTACGACGCCCAGTGTCAGGTAATTTATTAGAAAATATTTTATCTGTGAAAAATCTATGTAAAAAAATGTCCTTATAGCTATTGTAATGCCCTAGCAGGACTCATGTCCTGGACGTTATTACCCCCTAAGACCTTTATGATACTTGAAGCTATGAAAACATACATAATATCCATATAATATACCTATAATATCTTGTTGCTATGTAGGAAAATTCCTACATAGCAACAAGTGAGCTAGGAGGACTCTATCATTTTGGATTATCTAATAGATAAAAATAAGTCGGGTTTTCCTTCCTGACGCTATAACTCCAGAACGCACGAGCCGATTTCCACGGTTTTGCATTCGTTGGAAAGGTCTCCAGTGAGGTTTATAGCAAAGAAAATTCAGGAAAAATTCAGGACAAACCAACATGTGGTGGCGAAACGGAGTTCGCCGGGTTTGCTAGTCGTTCATAAATACTAGCTTAAATATGCACGTATTCTCTTCACGTCTAGCTAGCTAGACGTACGTGCATACGATAACTTGTAATTTTTCTATTTTTGACAGGATTTCATGCGCGAAAACTATCTAAAAACTGAAGGGCTATAAAACACTGATCAATACCGCATAGGCCACAGTGGATGCAGAAGGGCAAAATATTGATTTTATTGCGAAATTCTTATATTATCTATCAGCATAAAATATATTTATGTATGTTTTTCCCTTAAGTAGAGTTAGGAACGCACAGTTGGTAGCTGCGACACAGTCAAACGACTAATGCAGTTATCATCGTTTCCTAATTTTATGTACCTACTACTGTAATGTGTTCCGAAATAAACATTATTGTTATTATTATTATTATGTATAGCGAGGGAATGCAAATGGACTAGAACTTCCTTCATCCTGTTTCGTGCCTATAAGGTGAACCATGTTTTGGACCACAGTATTCTGTGTATTTGACGGTCACTATACCTACTTTTAGGTAGGTTTTGACAAATAAAATATTGGGCAAAAATGAGACATACTATAGTGACGTTTCTTTTATAGATTAGGGATTGTAGTACATGTAGTAATACGTTAGTTTTTTTGAACGAACTAGCGACACTAGGGAGCTATTTTAAAATAGTAGATTGTCATTACAAGGAGCTATAGTGACCCATTATAATACGAGGTAGTTTTACTCTTAGCTTTAGCGAACGAGTAAATGGAAACCGAGTTTTAATGGGTTTTTAGTGCCGTGTGTTACACTCTACTTTTCACTACGATTGAAAGAAAATAAAATAATCCTATGCAATATGAACCATACTTACTAGGTGATTACATTTTCACTATTGTTAAATTAATTACGGTCACTTCCAATTAAATTTGCAATTATAGTAAAAATCTAAAGACTTCGGGTCAATGTCTTTTTTTTATTTTTCTTCTTTCGGATTCATGCAATGCGTTGTGGTTGACTTCTTTTTGGGCTGAACCGCAAATGAATTGGACCAAAGAGATCGCCGATTTCAGTTCCATTTTAAAAATTAAAATGTGTTCTTTTTAGGGTTCCGTAGCCAAATGGCAAAAACGGAACCCTTGTAGATTCGTCATGTCTGTCTGTCTGTCTGTCTGTCTGTCTGTCTGTCTGTCCGTCCGTATGTCACAGCCATTTTTCTCCGAAACCGTAAGAGCTAGACTGATGAAACTTGGCGAGTAGATGTATTCTGTGAACCGCATTAAGAATTTTATACAAGAATAGAAAAAAAAACTATAAATTTTGGGGGTCCCCATACTTAAAACTGAAACTCAAAAAAATTTTTTTCATCGAACCCATACGTGTGGGGTATCTATGAATAGGTCTTCAAAAATGATGTTGAGGTTTCTAATATAGTTTTTTTCTAAACTGAATAGTTTGCGCGAGAGACACTTCCAAAGTGGAAAAAAGTTGGTCCCCCCCCCTCTAACTTCTAAAATAAGAGAATTATAAAACTAAAAAAAATACATGTTGTACATTACTATGCAAACTTTCAACGATATTTGGTTTGAACGAGATCTAGTCAGTAGTTTTTTTTTTATACGTCATAAATCGTAAACCGCAATTTACCTTTCGACGAACTACAAGAACCTTTATATTATGTTTCTTGATGCTACGGAACCCTTCATGGGCGAGTCCGACTCGCACTTGGCTGCTTTTTTATGAAACAGTAATAGGTCGAGTCTTTATTTTATTCACGATAATTCTACTTATGACTAGACCTTTTCGCTTTGTTCGCTTGTAGAATCATTGTCAATTGACAGAAAAAAATAGAAAACAAAACTTTTTCCCTAGAGGAAGGCATGTTATTTTTCTTCGCTCTGGTTCTTTTCTTCAAAGGCGATCTTTTTGAGCAAATATATTTAATTACACGATGATGGCGCACCTTATCGACACACTTTGTATATTTGTGATTATGGCCATCTAAGTAAAGTAAACTTACCTTGAATCTAAAATTGTTTTACGCGCATCTACCATCATTATATACCAGATTATATACTAAGCAGGTACAGTCAAAAGCACCAACATTATGGCCGCCTTATATATTTGAAAATGAAAATTTCGACTGTGTTTCTATTATTTCTTTTAAGTACACTAGCACCACAGCCTATGTATAATCACTGAGTCATACATAATTGAAGAAAAAACTCTTTTTAGTAAGTACATTAGATTCGTTTAACCACACATTTGGTTCTGTGAGTAGTAGTCAAAATGCATGATGATGCGTTGAAGTCTTTTGTACTACTTAGGGCCGGATCCATGGATTTCTTAATTTTGTTGTTTTTTGAAACTTAAACTTGTGTTAAACAACCGTTAAATATTTAATTGGTCGATTAGCCCCAGACATTGTCCCTAACAATAACAAGCTTTCCTCTACGAGTTGAGAAGCGCGTTGAAATCTTTTGTATGAAGTTTACTAAATCTAGTTTTATTGTTATATTGTTTATATTGAATAGTATATACTGAATACACACGTATGTGACGGTGGAGCAGAACGATCTAGTAAATAGTTAATTTGAATGAAATAATTAACAGACAAGTAAAAATAATGATATTCATAATTCTTGTAACTAAGTTGTAGCAAAATATAGGTATTTGTATATTAAAAGCAGTGACTACTTACAAGTAGGACTAGACATGTGCCCATTATTTGTCATCAGATTTCGTGACAGTATTAGGTAGTCTTGACCCCACACTAGGATCCTCGTTGTCGTGGGTACCAAAACTACATAGTACATGTACTTGTCACACTTGTATGCATTGCGGTCTAATGAGTACATTATACACATACTAATAACTGTATTTTTTTTATTGCTGATAGCTAAACGTTTGACTGCCATCACACCAGATGAAAAGATACTACACTTCATTCAAAATAAATCTAAATCAAATGAAAGTCTAAATCAGAGAAAGACACACTATACTCCACTTGATCAGTCATTAAAATGCATTTTCATTCAGGGAAGCTCGTCAAACAATTAGCTTCCCAAAGCTTTCACCAACCATAGCCTCCTTTAACATACTTGATTAAAAACCACTCCTTGGCCACGCACGTCATGAAACGACGTAGTACGCACAGGGAGCCACGTAGGGCTCGGAGCTTCCCCTCAAATTGGATGAAAATTGCGCATCAAGGAGTTTCTTAGCCCGGTTCATGGAGTATTTATTACAACAAACAGGTTTGAAATCTATTAATCTTTAATCAATGCGCGTGGAAGAGAAAAGAAAAATGAAAGAGTTTGGCTCGTGCACGTCACGCATACTGGTATAATGTTTTCCGAGTTTCCTTACACAGATTGGTATAACCGAAACCGGAGAATAAATCACCACTATTGGTTTTTAGAAAACCTCTAGCTCATTCATGAGGACGTTGCAAGCACCGCCCGTCATCCATTGTTTTATTAGTTACCTGATCTGGTCATGACGTTAATATACGGATTTTCTTGGTAACTTATTTACTTGGTGTTAGCGGTGCAAGTAGGTAACATGTAGGTAATAAATAAATAAAACTTATCCTTATACAATTAGGTGAACTCTAAAAAATATAGAGGTTGTAAAATATTATGTTTTTATATCATATTTCTTATAAGATTATTGTACAGTTTGTTTCCCAAATAAAAAAATAAAAAAAAATAGAATAAATTATTTTCCACAAAAAAATCCCGAAACATGATGAAGACGATAATGGTGATAAACAGCTTTTTTCGCAGTAAAATGTTAAATCGTATAGGTTCTAAAAACTGGTAAATCTGCGAAAATCACAGGATCTTGGTCAAGTGATTATGACTTTACGGTTGACCGTAAAGGCCTGCACAAAGCAAAAGCGTGTTTGCTTTTCTGTGCCTGCACATATCTAGGCGATGTCGATGGCGATCAGATGAAACGCTGTCAAATATGACAGCGATATTTGACAGCGTTTCAGCTGATCGCCATCGCCTAGATGTTTGCAGGCCTTAACAAATAATAACTAAACAAACAACAAATACAATGTTATTATGAGAAAATTTAATTTGCTGTCAATCACTTGGCACCCCACCTTATTCGGCGTAACGCAGAACTACAACAATAACAGAGTATCCTTTCACGTAATCAACAAGTGGGACAAGTCAACAGGTTGTTTGTGGCTATCGTAAATAAAAGCACTTTAATCAACTCGCGTTTGCACGCTTTTTTAAGGAGCGTCCTTGGCGAGACCTTTACACCTGCAATCCAGGTCAATATATTCACGAGAATCACTTTAAAATAGCTTTTAAGCCTTGTGCACATCTGGGCGATATTCGATGACGATGGCGATCAGCATAAGATTTTCCATACATCCGCACACACAAAACCACAAACTTTGACATTTGGCAGTTGATACACTGATCGCCATCGTAGGTGGTAAAATTCCAATTCAAGAATAACTGGCGTAAAAATCATGACTTAGTTCTTATCGTTTTTCTATACGATCCTAAGCTATCTGCAAACCCTTACCAACGATCTAGAGATAGCTCAATCTGTAAGCCAATTCAGTGCCAATCGAAAGCGTGTCCATGAAATTGGTTGCAAAATAGGTACCTCTATCGAGCTAGGTTAGGAAGTGCTCATTACTGAAATCGATAAACTGGCGACACGCTTCAGATGCAACAATTCCCCTACGTCTGCTCTATAAAGCTGTTATAACGAGTACGGAGAACATAGTGCGTTGTAAACAAACAATAACTCGATTTCAGTACCCGAAGTCAGGGTTTTGCTACCACATTTCGTCTACCAAATGTTGTTTTCGTGTGAGTACGTGTCTCTCTCTTTTGTATGGGAAATTGATGAGACAACAACTCTAACTACGTATGTAACTGCCTCATCTTTTCTCCATACATTAAAGAGAGATAAATAGGCAAACGAAAACACGATTTGGTAGACGAAATGTTGTAAATGCACTGGGACTTAGGATACAGTTGAATGTGTAAGTCGTAGGTAACCTTTGGCGTAGCGCCAGCGCTCTCCGCTCTACCTTCTACCATCGTATACCAGTGCGTGACGTGTGCTTTGAAATGAAACTGTAGTTACATTTCAAGCTCTTCCTGTTTTAGATATTACTGGTTCACTCCGAGAATTAAAACTTTGAATTTGAATATATTTTTACTGCTTTACCAAGAACTGTGGAGCTTGGTGGAGCTTCCCAAAAACCAACCATCATCCGCCTCATGAAGTCTTTACAAAGTCGTCAGTTCATCGGGTGGCGGGACATCGTCCGCAGGATTATTACCGAAAAGTCTTCCGATCCTAAATTCGTAGGTCGTGTGCCAGAGAGTTTATGTCAGTACTCTCAGACGAAGAAGGAAAATATCGGCGGAAACTTGTCGTTCCTTAAAAAGTTCTAAAACATGTATTAAAAAGGGAGCCTCTATGAGGCGCATTTATATTCTTTTCACCATACTTGGTTTAAAATAAAAGAAACGATGACAAGAAGAAGTAGTATAACATATTGGTGAAATGTATTGCATTTAGATTCGAAGTCGAACAAAGGTCAAAGATCGCATAACGAAACTAAAATAGAGCTGGGGCACCTGGCATGGCAACGTGATGACAGGTGGGGTGATGGCAGGAGGCGCTACCTGAATGGTGTCCAAGAACTGGATATAGAAACGTCAGCCGTCCTGCGGCAAATTGGCCAACGATGTGGCCAACATCGCGGGCAAGACCTGTATGAGATTAGCACAAGAACATCAACAGTAGCACATACAGAGAGAGGCCTACCCAGCAGTGGGTGAAGTCGGGCTGTGGATAATGATGATGAAATGTGTAGTTGATTGAACCGAGTTTTAAATTAAAGTTTATTGAGCCCGGTTATAGCATGACATGCAACGATATCTAGCGATATCTTATTCCCTAGCGGATGCCAGTTCTGCGTTATGACCTTCCCGGCCAATGCCCACGACCTTCTGAGACACGTCATTGGCCTTGGTTCTTCCACGGTTTTCCTCGTATCGAGTTCTATCACAAAGAAAAAACTCCAAACTCTCCAAACACAGCTCTCTCGGATTCTCGATAGCCTGTTGCGTGATTTTAGGTCGAGTGTTCTACGATGGTTTCTCTTAGTGCAATTGAGACGTAATTATCGGTGGATTTTGTAAAATGAAATGGTTTCTTTTTTGTAAACTGGTACTCTAGGTAAGTGTATGATATGTGGCTTAGTGATTTTATGATGTAGATATGTTCTCTCATATCCATTCATCATAGGCAAGTCTAATATACCTACCTACCCAATAATAAGCATCATACTTAAAAGTATTGACCATGCCTTTACTGTGGATTAGGCCGACTAAGCTGTGCGCATTAGGGTTAGGGGCAGAACAGGCATACCTAACCAGTTTCCCCTGACGCTGATACATAAATTATATATAGATGCAAAGGTTTGTTTACTTTACTTTTTTTACTAAAAAGTAGCATAACAAGAATCAATTTGAATTCCGAATCTGTGACATGCTTGCCGAACTTGCTAACTTGCGCTTGTTCAACTTTAAATGAGTTGCCGTAGTCGGTCGGAGGTAGCGAAGCACGTGATGTGACATGTGACGCACCACTGCTGGTCGGGCTTCCCTCAAAGCGGCTGGAACTGGTACAAACCGCGCAAAAGCCTCGTGGATTACTAAACTTCCACGGCCTAAGGCGTTCGACCTGTTATTCCGAGTCCGTTCCGAGGCCTGACATCTTCGCTTATCGGAACTCGTAAGGCGGCATTTTTTAATTGGTTAGGTTAGGTTTTTAATAATAATAATAATAAATATTGTGGACAATTCACACAACACTACCCAGCCCCAAACTAAGCAGAGCTTGTAATATGGGAACCGGATAGCTGATATAATACTTGAATACATTTTTTTTTTTTTTTGTAAATACATACTTAGAATACAATATAACACCCAGACAGAGAACAAACATTTATGTTAACCACACAAATATTTGTTCTCGGTGGGGATCGAACCCACGACCTACGGCGCAGAAGGCAGAGCTACTACCAACTGAGCTAGAGGCCAGTCCTATTAGGTTTGCTACAACACTATCCTTAGGGATGTGTCTGAGCCAACCTCATTTTTAAGAACTATTTTTCCATCCACGTGGATCCAAATTATAAGTGATAGGTAGGGTTTAGATAAGTATATAATGTGCAAAAAATACCTCATGACAAATCATGAGGTATAGTACTTAGATCTATTGAGTTTTAAATATTTAAAATCAGAAATATTTATTGTACCTACTTAGGTAAGAAGGTATAACTATTGTACAAAAAGATCTTATAATTATTTCAGGCACTGTTTTAAACAGTTTATCCCTTCCGGATGTACAACAAGAGGGCATTGAACCCAATAACAAATTCAATTTCAAGTATGTACTACCTACATATAAAATTAGGTAGGTACTAGGTTGAGAAAATATAGGTACTCCTATACATCAACAACTAAAAAAATATTACATTTATCTGTCAAAATAAGCATTTAAGTTATAAACAAAAACATGTCAAACATGTTTAGAACAAAATCCAGGGAAGACAAAATCATAAAAGCTTTGACTCAGGAGTTCTCGATATATTTTTAAACTCTATGCTGCATGGATTTTAAACCTTCTTGTAGTTCTCGGTTCAAAGACCCCATGTAAGGTATATTTGAATCTGTGCTTAAGTTATTTCTTAATTTGCATTTCACAAAATACCAGTGAGAACATTATTAGAAAAAAAAAAAACTTATTATTTACCCCAAAACATCCCACCTAGTGGAGAATAATGAAGTTTAAACAACAAAAGGTGTTACGTACGTCCATATAACAACCTACGGGGAATCGAAGCAAAATCAATACTTATTATAATTATAGCTGATTACATTTTAATGTGATGCAGTCGATCACAAATCACAATATCAAACTCACAAGCCAAAACAACCTATATAATTATAGCCATAATAACAGGGAACCGTTAGTTACGCGGAGGTTGTATTATGTTAGTACTACCTGAGTAGATACTAGGTAGGTGTAGGTACGGATAATAAAGAAAAAAAAACACAAACAAACATTAGATTAGAGTTGCATGTGGCAGAATTGGCATTCATAGATAAAACAAATTTTATTGTAAAAGGATCATAAAATAAAACGGTAGGTAGGAACCAAGCCGTAGTTGGTTGCCTAATATCTTCTGCGTGGCGACATGGAACTGGCAACTAGATGACGTTACAAAGAGGTCCTTGTGATAAAGATTTTTTTAAATTTTGAATTTAAATTTGCATAAAAACGAACTGAAGCCAAAAAGCAAGAAGGCAGCAACATTTCTAGATATGGTACACATAACTAAACCATTTGTTACTTTTGTGTTCACCGCTTAAAAAGATGTGACCAAATATCTGCTGTGCATTATAACATTCTTGTTTTTTCAGGTGCTGAATGAATAAAATTATGAGGTATAGAGCAACAGTGAATAACTTTCACATAACAATAAAACTAAGAGAGGTGGTCTCCTACAAGACGAGCATCCGCTAGTCCACCCACCGTCTACAATGAACGATAACAGGTCAGATACATTTTTATATTCTATATGCAACACGAACGACTGTCCATTTTTGAATCAATATAAATACAAAAATCAACTTAAATAGTATAGAGAATGAGCTGTCAAAGTTAAGTATTAATTGGATTGCACGCATGCGCGTTTGGTCTATGTATCAGTCGACGGTGCTGCTATCTAAAGTGAAGAAAGCGCAGTTTTCCTTCCCATTGCACGTGCATTGTTTATAATATGTGTTCTGTGGTATGCATCTGAGGTGTACAAATAGCGCATGCACCAGAACCTCCCAAGCACATCTTGATTTTTTCGAGTCATTCGGTTTTATTTTTATGTAAGGGGATTTGCCCTAAGCTATCACACTACCTTATAATAAAACAGCACCTAAAACGTAACCTAAATGTATACAAACTTATGTCTAGCTATTTCTGCCAATTGTATTTTAAGTTAGAACGGATACCAAGATTGAGTTATTATTTCGATATTTGACCTAAGAAAGCTCTCATGTTATGAATAGGCAAGGTCTTACATTTTCAGTTCTCACGATAAAGATCAAACGAATGTAAATGCGACATTGATTGCTTAACATGCTAGCTGGCAATCTTCGCGTTGTTATCTTTAATAACGTCTTGATGGCATAATGCTTACAGCGTTACCGAAAAAAACTTTGGTAAACCGTATGGGCACTCAATAGTAGATTGTGTCATAAGGGGCCAAAATAAAGTATTTAGGGCGAGAGTGATTTTTTGAATCCAGAGTGAAGTGAAGGATTCTAGAGTAGGATCCCGAGTGAAACGAGGGGTCCTAGAGTAGAATCCTGAACGTAACGAAGGATTCAAAGTACCTCGCTCAAGGTTAAATAATTTTGGTACCGTGTGGCACACTCTGCTTTTCATCCCCCTCTATGAGAAAATTAAATAAGAGAAGCTTTTAGTAGAGAATCATTTATATTTACATAACTAAATTACAAATTTATATTAATATTAGATACATTTCCGCAATTTTTGAAGTTTATTGTAACTGTTTTGTTGGGAACAGAAAATGTGGTTGACTTATTTATCACTTGGGTATTCGTAATAACTTCAGACTCTAGTTGATGGTTTTGTAATATATCACTTTCACTGCTAGAACTCATATTTAATTGTTTTTTTGTGTATTATATTTAAACTGCTTGTAGTAGTTTGTTAGAAAGTAATAAAAATACAATAAGAAGTTCCCGCGTATTTTTTTTTTCTTTACCAATACCGCGGCTACAGGCTCGCTTTTTCATACTACCACCACCAGCCAGTATTTTATCGTAGCGACTTGCGTTCAAACTTTTCAATTTAATAGTATTCCAAATTTAAAAGTCATTGTGTCACTGTACCAATAGTGCGCCTAAAGTAGTTACTTTAGGCGCACTATTTAGGGAACCAATCGCCTCTTTTTGAATAGATGGGATGAAAATTGATTTTCTTTCACAGGTTCTCAGTATCAAACGTAGATGCAGAGAAAAAGAATGGAATCCACATGGGGGCTAGCATCATCTCGCGGCCGCTGCGCTCGTCAGCCGAGACTGTGGAGCGTGGAGCCCCGGTCGCCAGCCCCACCTCCCAGTCCGACACCTGGCTCCATGACGCCGGCTGGAGGAGAAAGCGGTCCCTAGCACAGCTCACCAGGGAGGCACTACCGCGAATGGAGAACTACAGAAACTCCAAGCGAGCGCTAAAACGGCCAAGTCTTGGAGAGCTGCATGGAGACCATCTCATCACAGAGGAGGTAAGTAGTATTTTCTACTAAAGGATATCCTTTCGCCACACTGGTATGAAAGAACCAGTGACACGCACAATAAGAATAAGATAAAGAAAGAATCTTCGATGTGTTTAGAAATACAGCAAAAAAATTTAGTAGTGTGAGTTTTGTCTTTTTTTTGACGCAAAAAATGTTGCTTGAGTTCAAAAAGAATCGGCCTATAGTATCAAACATGTAACCATACAACGTTATATAAAAATACAGCGACGTTTCTTATAAGGTTGGGTCAAAACACGGTTTATTTTATTTTATTTCGTTTATCGTTATATGCAAATAGCGTTTCCTGCACTTACCCATCATTTAGTTAGTAAGCAAACATTTTACAAAAAAGACCTCAAAAAACAGGTAGATTGATAAATAATTTGTGTTTTGGAGACATGACTACATGACGTGTCACGATAATTTTAGGTAGAACAATCATCAGCCGTACATCAAAGAAATTTCTTTCCTAGTTACAGTAGGTATGTCATTTTTTCAGTCTAGCAAAATTAATTTAAATTATTGGCGACAGCTAATGAATGTGAAAAAAATGTCTATGGTCTAATTACTACTACTACACTAATACTATAGTGACAGTTCAAAACAAGAGTAAATTGCTTTGGTTAATAAATAAATCAAATCTTAATAAACAATAAAAATACTACCTATGAGGGCCACCACCAGAAAATGTTATATACACGTCAGTCTATAAATATAACATTTTATGTACCTAATTTCTGCAAAGCATGTAGGTAAATATGAATAAATACATATATTATGGTAAGTTATCTACCTACCTACATAATTATTATGTCATTCATGAGCGAACAACGCAGCCAGCAGCGTGACAATATCTTCAACCACACGTGGTTTAACGATGCTTTCAATTAAATATGTACCTTATTAGCTGTCGGTGCCTACATTTATATAAATATTAATGATTAATTATGGATCGATTTCCTAAGTCAAGGTCTTTATGACAATCAGTTATGTTCAGAGAATTCAATATCAACGCAGAACTAACATTACATTTTTGAAATATAACTTAAATACCTTCTTTTTTAGGGTTCCGTAGTCAAATGGCAAAAACGGAACCCTTATAGATTCGTCATGTCTGTCTGTCTGTCTGTCTTTCTGTCCGTCCGTATGTCACAGCCATTTTTCTCCGAAACCGTAAGAGCTAGAAGGATGGAGATGTATTCTGTGAATCGCATTAACATTTTTACACAAAAATTGAAAAAAAAACTATAAATTTTGGGGGTCCCCATACTTGAAACTGAAACTCAAAAAAAAATTTTTCATCGAACCCATACGTGTGGGGTATCTATGAATAGGTCTTCAAAAATGATGTTGAGGTTTCTTATATCGTTTTTTTCTAAACTAAATATTTTTCGCGAGAGACACTTCCAAAATGGAAAAAAGTTGGTCCCCCCCCTCTAACTTCTAAAATAAGAGAATGATAAAACTAAAAAATATATGTTTTACATTACTATGCAAACTTTCAACGATATTTGGTTTGAACGAGATCTAGTCAGTAGTTTTTTTTTATACGTCATAAATCGTAAACCGCAATTTACCTTTCGACGAACTACAAGAACCTTTATATTATGTTACTTGATGCTACGGAACCCTTCATGGGCGAGTCCGACTCGCACTTGGCTGCTTTTTTTATGTAAAAGATAGAAACACAGGCCGTAAGCGTAGCGTATGCGGTTACCGTCGCCCATACACACCAACAAGACCAAGGGTCGTTGAGTTTCCTACCCTGAAAGTTTTAATTAAATGTTTTCTTGAAGCTATTCATAGATAGATATATAGATCACTACCACACATAAATACCGCAGGTACGTCTTGTACCTGCGGTATTTATATAAACCCCAAATTAGGCAAAAAAATGGACGACCTTATGGCCCATAATATGCATATTTATTAATTAACATATTATTTGTAATATATGTAATGTACATATAACATTCATGTTGCAGCTAAGCAGAAATCATTCCACCAATTTATAGTTATAAGGGGTCAAATTATATTTCATAATGATCAATCAACATTTGGAATTAATTTGTAGTGTTACTCATCAAAGTTTCATTCAAAAGAACAAGGACATAATGATACCGTGTAGACTGGTTGAATCCAGTGAAAACTGACTTGGAGCAAATTCAGGCGGCTTGAGAGGCAAGGTCTGTGCTACTGTATCTACCTCTTGGTCTGCGCCGAGCGAATAAGGCGGACGGCAAATAGGTATTCACTGCAGCTCGATAGTTGTGTGCGTGGGTTCGCACACAATGATAGGAATGCACGACGCCGTTTACCCTAGTGTGAAAAAAGTAGGTAACCTATGATTTGAAAAAAAATATTGGTTGGTTGAGTGACTCAAATTACTTAATTGTCCGTCGAGCAACCCGTTTTTGACTTAACATGATTAGTTAATTTTTGATTTGAACAGCCGTCCAGAAACCGGCCGTTAGAGAGACGAATGTTTTATATGTTACCTAAACTAGAAAATAATATACATAGCTCAGAAATAGAAAGTCTTAAGTCAGTAAGCATTGTATAAAAATATTTCAGTTTTCTTCTGTGTTTTTTTGGTTTCATTGTCAACCGAATCTGTAATGGCGAATTGATTTTTGAAGTGAAAACTTCTTTAGCGGCGTTGAGCACTTTCTGTAATGGGTATAAAATCTTAAACTCGCGTCAGGGCGTCAGGATCACGTGACCTTATCGAAAAAGCGTAGGACGGATTTTTTGCAGAAATGTACCCTAAGACTACAACGTAGAGTTCATAATAAAAATCGAAAAAAAGCGTAAGACGCTACAGATACGCTAGTAGTTACTATGACACGGTAACGTCACAGAATAGATAATAGTTAGTAGCAAGCATACCAAGGCGTTTTTCGTGACTGTAGTAGGTATAGGTACATACCTATTATAGATTTTATGAACTAGTGGCCGCCCGCGGCAGGTAGTAGTGGTCATTGGTACATGATTTTATAGATCTACTGTATTTATTTTTCGAGTGGAGCATTGCGGCGAGCGAAGCGAGCCGCCATGCGACCATGGGAACAGCGCGGCGAGCGAAGCGAGCCGTGCTCCCCCCAAGCCCCCCAGAACCCCCTCCTCCTGAACCCGGGGGGAGCGTCGCGGCGAGCGAAGCGAGCCGTGCTGTGACCCCCCCTAAGCCCCCCAGAACCCCCTCCTCCGAAACCCGGGGGGAGCGTCGCGGCGAGCGAAGCGAGTCACCACGCGATCACGGGGAACAGCGTGGCGAGTGAAGCGAGCCATGCTGTTACCCCCCTAAGCCTCCAAGAACCCCCTCTTCCTGAACCCGGGGGGAGCGTCGCGGCGAGCGAAGCGAGCCGCCACGCGACCACGACCCCCTTAGCCCCCCAGAACCCCCTCCTCCTATGTCTGCCGTTTTACTTCATTTAGGACCTACTTGTAGGTCGCGCGACAAGGTCCCTTCTAGCGGTTCCGACCCGTTGAGGATTTGGCTTTACGTAAAATTTAGGGTTCCGTATAGGGTTTTGATTAGGGTTATACTATATTGAGGAATTTGATTAAATGGTCGACTTTTAGGGTTCCTTAGGACTTTGATTGGAGTTTCAACTACACTTAGAAGCTTGATAATGTTAAAATTTTTAGGGTTCCTTAGGACTTTGATTGGGGTTTTACTACATTGAGGAATTTGATTAAGTGGTCAACTTTTAGGGTTCCTTAGGACTTTGATTGGAGTTTCAACTACACTTAGGAGCTTGATAATGTTAACATTTTTAGGGTTCCTTAGGACTTTGATTGGAATTTCAACTACACTTAGGAGTTTGATAATGCTAAAATTTTTAGGGTTCCTTAGGACTTTGATTGGGGTTTTACTACATTGAGGAACTTGATAAAATAAACAACTTTTAGGGTTCCTTAGGCCTTTAATTGGACTTTCAACTACACTTAGGACCTTGATTATGTAAACAATTTTAGGGTTCCTTAGCACTTTGATTGGAATTTCAACTACACTTAGGAGCTTGATAATGCTAAAATTTTTAGGGTTCCTTAGGACTTTGATTGGGGTTTTACTACATTGAGGAACTTGATAAAATAAACAACTTTTAGGGTTCCTACGTTAATAATCAAGTTTTCACTTCTGCCGGCACTCCCGGAGTGCAACCCGTATTTTTTTGCTTAAATTAGTATTATTATTTGATATCGACTATCGGTTTTTAGGTTCTTATGGGCGCTGATTGTAAAGCCGTTTATTTTTTAATCCAAGAAGGCAGTTTTCAAATACATACATTCAATATTAATTTAGTATTTATTATTTATTTACATAGCACGATAACGCTGACATACGATTTGCTCAATTTTACTTAACTTTGTTTATTTACCTACCTGTTTATAAATTAAGATAACGGAATAACTGTGAATTATTATTCTGGTACATTATTTATAACTTTTATATTAATTATAATATTAACTTAAACGCGGCTATTGTTTTGAACTATTTTGATCAGTGCAGTCTTCTCATTTCATTTCTTCAAATATTTATGGAGTCACTCCAGCCAGTCCAGAGTCGGTCACTGCAGTCAAGAGATTTGAAATTGGAATCGTTTTAGGCCTATTCAAACTTACCCATTATCCTGCAGTTCTTATTTTTACAAAATATTAAGAAATAATTCTTATAGGCAGTCAAATAGTACTTTTAAAAAACAGTTTTTTATTTTATTTAATAATAGGTACCGTACAATTATATTATTTAGACGGAGACCTGTTTTATGATATAGCCCAGATACCAAACGCAGAATAGATATAACTGAGTACCTAGGTAATCTCGATAATACACGCTCACCTCGCTCATATTCTAGCAGAATATCTGGGCAATTTTAAAATGTTGGCATCAAAATATTCTGTGAAATTAGAGTGTAGCAAATTTTAGAAGCTTGTTGCCCGGCTTTATGCACCACCGCAGAGATAACTTTTTTTATGCCATGACTGACTGACTGCTGACTGAACCACCTAATGGAAAGTGGTTACCGTTGCCCATAGAAACTTCCAACACCAGTGGCGCTGCTGCTGCGCTGCCGGGAACTTACTCAAATTTGTATTTGCAAACCCCAACATAGTCGAAAGACAAAGATCTTTGCGGTGACCAAGGTGCCAGCAACGTAAGACATCTAACAAACGTATACCTACTAATTGGCTAATTTCGGCTAATTTGACGTATAGTGTGCGTCAGAAAGAGCTAGCGTTTAAGCCGAAAAGCTGATGTGCAATATTTATTGCCTTTAACCGTACGGTAGATCGTACCGTTGGAAAAATAATGTACCTTGGAGATGTTTCTCCTCTGCCGACCTGCAGTCAACCTGAAAACGATTAGTCGATTTGAAATGAATAGTTACAATACAAGCAATGAACATCTGCCTCGCTCCATGCCTTACTTACGCTTGCCAGACTTGGTCTCTCACAAAGAAAAGTCTGGAAAAGGTAAGAGTGTGCCAAAGAGCAATGGAGAGGAGCTTCATAGGCATCAGGCTTTCAGATCGCATTAAAAACAGCAACATTAGGAAAAAGACAAAAGCAAAAGATATAGTACGGCGGATTCTGGGCCTGAAATGGAAATGGGCTGGTCATCTGCAAAGGCTGGATCAGTACAGGTGGTCCCATGCAGCCACTAACTGGAGTCCGCGGGACAAAAAGCGCAGAAAAGGACGTCCTCCCAAGAGATGGAGTGACGACATCGCGCAAGTAGCCGGTAAACTATGGCTAAGGAAGGCAAGAGAACGTACAGAATGGAAGCTCTTGGAGGAGGCTTTCACCGCCACAGGCGGCATTTACATATAGTTAATTTTTATATAATTAACAGCACCTAGGTTAAGTTTTTTTTCTTTGTGTAAGTAAATAAAGCTATTTTTATTTTTTATTTTATTTATTTTATTTAGTTACAATACAATGGTGTTAGGGTCAATTCACACCGAGACGCGACGCGACGCGACGATACTCAAACACCTCGAGGCGCAGTGCTGCGTGGTGCAACGTAATCTGAATTCTCACAATGTAATGTGTATCTTTTCGTGTAGTGAATAAAGTATATTCTGAGTCGCTCTATGAAAAATGTGCGCGCAGCGTCGCGTCGCGTCGCGTCTCGGTGTGAATTGACCCTTAGGAAAAAACCAACAAAAGCGCGTCGTTGTCCATCACTCCTTGTAAACACTACCGGCTGTCAGTTAAGGTGATATCAGACGGTTCATTTTTTGTTCATTTTCACCTTTCATTCGGTACATTTCACTCGAAATGAAATGTCTGAACAAAAAATGAAACACGAGTGCCGAATGAATTCATTAGTGAACCGATCCAACAGTGTTGGATATTGGCATCCGGTATCTTTCATTCCCACTCCGAATGAACGAGAAATGAACGGTCTGAACACTGAGAGAACGTTCATTCGGATTCGGCCATTTTGTTTCGAGTCCTGTAGCCGACGGACATCACGTTGTCGACGAAGTTAATTCCAAGACGTACGACTTCATTCGATGACATATTTAAAAGAAAGAACAATGAATGTTCATTTCTGTATCATTTCATCTAAGCCGTGTGAACATAGAATGAAAAAAAAATGAAGCATTCACTCGAGTGAACAATCATTCGAGTGAACCGTCTGATATCACCTTTAGCGTCGTTGGACCTATAATTTTATTTAGCCCGATACGATAATGCACCTTATATAGTAAGTACATATTTTTCCTTTCTGTAACCATCAATACATAATATAAGTTTAAAAAACTTGACAAACCAACTTCCTGGCAGAACGGCGATTTTGAAGGAATTTCTATGGTATAAATTTGAAAGTATTATCTTTTTGATTATAAAAAGTTTTTCAAATCGGCTCATAAACGAAGTTATGTTTTAACAAAAAACAATAACCGAAAACTTCCTTGTTTTTTATTTGAAGTCGGTTAAAAAGAGCTTTTTCTGACGTGATAAAACCGCCCTTAGTTAATTAAACTTTTAAAATCTCTAGGGACGGATTTTTCCATCAACGAAATAATGTGTGGTTTTTATGTATGTATGCTCAATTACAATTTAAACGCGCCGAGTTTACCAAAATGATTTTGACTTTGACATCGTCATCACCCTGAATTAGTCCACAAGAGCACCGGTAGCTTAGTGTTAGCGACCCCGCCTTCTGATTCTAAGATCGTGGGTTAAAATCCAGTCATGTGCCAATTAATTTTCTGTCCAAAAATGTATGACAGTACTCTCAAACGGTGAGAGAAAACATCGTGTGGAAACCAGCATGTCTGTAGTACCTAAAAATGCTATACGAAAGCAT
Source organism: Thera obeliscata (assembly GCA_947578465.1). Taxonomy (NCBI): domain Eukaryota; kingdom Metazoa; phylum Arthropoda; class Insecta; order Lepidoptera; family Geometridae; genus Thera; species Thera obeliscata. The sequence goes on from OX387914.1 coordinate 9,074,388, forward strand.
ATAATTATATTAAGTGCACTAAAGGCGTCTCTTTGAGTTTCACTTAAAATCCTTCCACAGTGGTTCACTTCTTATTATTACGATAAGAAGAAGTCCACATATAAATTGTGCTGAAGTCGGAGCCGTGTCTGAAAATATAACGTTCATAATAATATTCATTTACATTGAGTTTACGAGTGTGATGGGCACACTACTGGTTCAGATAATAAGCCATTGTTTATGTTATGTATCAGCTGGTCTGTTATCTATCATTTACTCAGGTAATCATCTGTTTGTGCTAAGGTGTTAATTGTTTCAGGACGAGAAAGAATTACGTCAGAGAGACACGAAGTCGCCTACGCCTGCTGGAGGAATCAAGTTAGGATGGATTCAGGTTAGTAGAACTACCTACCAGTAAAGTAAGAAATATTTTTATAGGTAGGTGACAGCCACAAAGATTTTGATTTTATTAGATTTTTACCTCTTATTTAAGACCTATCGTTAAGCTGAAAGGCACACTACATTGCTTAATGTAACTTAGTTTTCTCTGTAGGTGAATTATTCATTCTTAGGAGAAATAAATATTTTTCGACCGTAAAGATAAAAGATTGAATCGGAGGAAACTCAACCAGAACTCCGATAAGAACTGAGGCTTTTTTTAGAAAAAAAGAAACCACAAGAAAATTACAAAGATGGAAAAATAGGGATAACAACTCACTTTTAACCCCCTTTGTCTTAAACACGTGTATTGGTCGAAACATAACAGAATACCTTATTTGGAATTGCTAAGTGGAAAGCCTCTAGTCTAGAGGTAATTTTTCTTTACATTATTTTCTTATTTACACTATTAATATAATTCAAATTTTATAAAATGTAATACCTATTTTTTTAGTTTATTTTTTCTATAAAAGGGTAGTTTTTTTTTAAATGATTATTTATTTATATCGTATCAGGATCCGAATGAAAGATTTAATTACGGACAGGTTTCATTACGGTCAAATCAAGTGCGGCATCCTGGATTTATTTCGTTAGTTAAACCCTTTTTTTTTTAGGGTGTCCTCATACCATGTCTCCTCAACATCTGGGGGGTGATGCTCTTCCTCCGGATATCCTGGGTGGTTGCCCAAGCGGGAGTCGGCCTGACTCTGGTCATCATCGGAATCTCGGCTATCGTGTGCGTCATCACCACGCTCTCGATGAGTGCTATTTGTACCAATGGAGAAGTCAAAGGAGGTGGGTTAACTTTTCTCTAGCATGGGGTATTTTTTTACGCAAACAGAGAGTTGTTTCAGCGTGTTCTCTGTGGCATGGTTACTCCAAAACCAATGAATTGATTTTGATTTTGGTAGTTTGTATGAGTGTGCTTAGCCTACACAGAAAAAAACTTCAGCTCTAGGATACAGAAAACTCCATTCATAAAAAATGGTTGAAAAAATTGAAAAGTTTCTTTATTATTAAAAATTTAATTGATCATCTACTTTTATGATTGTTTTTACAGCTTCATATCCAAACAAATCCTGTAAAACTTAAATAGGGAATAACTTATATTACAATAATAATCATCATTTAATTCAACAAAATGCACATTACAAGATGAGACACCTAAGGCCCCACATTTAAAAAATACCTTAAAGACTAACATACACAAAATATTTGATTTTTTTTAATAAAATCTTAGGGGCTTTTTTCTTACTGGTCTTATCAACCTACCTACCTACATCTGTCTACACTGCCAAGGATAACCAATGACTTCACAAATGATCGATCTGAGTTATTTGTTTGTTGTACTTTGAATGACGTAGCCCTACCAGCACATAGCGCAAATAATGACCCTATCACATGGTGTCACTAAAATTCACATGAGCTATGTACATAACTGATGGTAAATACGGTTGTAATAACCCGCCACAATAGGCGAGATACGATCTCGTTTTTATTGTGTACCTAGGTAAAATTTCCCGCTGTGCAGGTGTATAGATAGCTAGTTGCTTATTTTTTTTTAGTTTAGTAAGTTCTTTAGTAGAACCTAAAAAGTTCGAAAATATGTATCAAGCGCACGAAAAGAGCCTCTTTGAAGCGCATTCAAAATCCTTTCACCACACTTGGTTCGAAAGAGTCAGTGACACGATAAGAAGAAGAAGTTGCTTATTTAAAACTGATAGTACCTACTGTTAGCCGGTTTCGGGAATAGAACATCCCTACTGAGACTTGGCGAGGAGTCCATCACTAGTCGGAATAGAAAAAGATGGCGTCGTAGTGCGTAGATATATTGTTTACCGTGTTATAAAGTAAAACAGAGTTCTTCTAGCTATATACAATGAAGAGTTTTCGCCGTAATAGTACTGATGCAAAGTAGCGTACGCTAATTCAGCGTCTGTATTATTTCAAGATAGCTTATTGATAAGCTACGTAGGTTTATATCTGTTATTAGCATGCAAACCCTGAAACATGATATTTGTGGTGATAGGATGCTGATAAATATCCTCAGAACCTGGAATCGTCTGGATGGATATTTACGCTTAGCTTTTAAAAAAAAATCATTACAATTGGAGCATGTTTGGAGCTACAAGGACACAGACAGACCCACACTAAAGCCTCCTACTTATCACACCCGTCATCTTCTGACTGGCCCGTTGGTAGTAGCTCAGCCTTCTGCGCGAATAGGTTGCGGATTGATCCCCACCGGGAAGAAATATTTGTGTGGTGAACGCAGATGTTTGTTCTCTGTCTGGGTGTTTTATTTTATTCTAAGTATGGATTTACAGAACAAATATATATAAGTATTATATCAGCTAGCTCTGCTTAATTTGGGGCTAGATAGTGTGGAGTGGATTGTCCGCAATATTTATTTTATTTTTATTATTTTGGTCGAGCACCTTTGGTCCAGCTTTTCTAGAGTCTAGGCAATAAGAGAAAGCTTTTATATCACAGGTGGAATCTACTACATCATATCAAGATCCCTCGGCCCTGAGTTTGGGGCTTCAGTTGGCATCATATTCGCGTTTGCCAACGCCGTGGCTGCCAGTATGAACACCATCGGTTTCTGCGACTCTCTTAATGATCTGCTCAAGAGTCAGGGTCTGTACATCATCGATGGAGGCCTCAATGACGTCAGGATTGTTGGAGCCGTGGCGTTGGTCGTCATGTGCATCATTTGCGCTGTCGGCATGGACTGGGAAAGCAAAGCACAGGTTCGTTTTTACATCAAGTTCCACTAATTTTGTGCTTAACATTCATTTATTGGGTCTATCATATCATACCTATGTCTTTTCTGTGGATTAGGCCGATTGAACGGTCAGGAGGGTAATATAATATGTGCTGGGCAAGCCTATTCCATCTAAAATTTGTCCCAGGCACTATAGCGTCGCGTAAGTATGGTATAAGTCACCAGTTGCCCCTAGCGCTATATAAAATCTTCTACGATAGATGCAAAGGCCTGTTTTTTTTCATATTCAATTTGGAAAGATTTGCTTTTTCTTCTTTCTGGTGAAAGGATTTAAGAGGCGCTCGAAGAGGCTCCGTGTTCAACCTTTTAAGGTTTGTTGTGCTGAAATCGATCGATATCTTTTCAGTTCGGCTAACCCCAGTCATTGAGCTATTTGACCGAGTCTAGCATACTCAGCCAACAATAGAAATCCGAGAATACTGAAGTGATTTATGATCGGCAAACCTAAATCTTTGGCTTCCAAGTAGCATACATCATTTCTATTTCCATCATTTCGTGGTTTTAACAAATCCCCTACCCTGTTATAAAGTCACCCTTACCTTACCTTTGGTCATTTTGGCCAAATTAGTTCTTTCCGTCCTAGGCTTAACTTTTAATTAGAAAACGTATTCAGTATACTTACTTATTTTTTTTTAAGGTTATATTTCGTAAACTTATGGTACACTTCAAGTATAAAATTTATATTTTCCCTAAAAATACCATCTGAATGCCGTTGGAAAATAAAGTTGACGCAATCCAAAATCTAGAGCAAAGGGGTAGGTAGTACTTATGTACGAATGAGTCGGCCCCATTTGTTGTACATGACGTCATCGCACAAATGAGTCGTGTAGTTATGTACTTTGTTTATATCATAGTAAATAACGGTTATACAATGTATAGGCTGTACTAGACGCCACGTGCAAACGAGCTTCGGAGTTCGGTCGGACACTGCCCCAATTAACCTCATGCGGAGGGCAAACAAAACTGTTCTTCAACAAGCCGCCAATCAATATTGGTAGGTAGATACATAAATTAATTTGCAACCGCCCCGACGACGCGTGAAACATAAATGTTGGAAGCGAATGATATAACTTGTTCAGAAAATCTGAAAGTACTTAGTAAGACACGGAATAATATGTAGGATTAGAAGGCGGGACTGCCAGTGCTCTCAACGCGCTGCTGAACCATTTTCCACTACCTCATCAAGGCTTTTGGTCATAATGCTTTTAACATTATTACTTGAGCGTTTCATAGTATCGCTACAAAACGATGGAATTTCTTTGGACTCTTTCTGCATTGTATAGAAAATGATAACACTTTTTAAACATTATTACTGTCCAAAAACCCTGCCGTTAGGTTAGTGATGACATGACTGATGGCATTCCCGTTAGAAATCGATTAATAAAAGTTCATGTTCAAGGCAATTTCCGACACTTAATGAACTTCAAGAGCTATCTATCATTTCTAATTAGGATGTCATCGGCTGTCGGCCACTGTCGTAGAATACTTACCTTCGTAGGTCCCTACTTTGATGAATGTATATGTCTATGTGGGTAGTTATATGTTTGCGACACAAGATTGATGTGAACATGCGACCCGACGTTGGATTAACTTAATTGCATTAATTCCAGCGTAAAAGCTTCGCGATGAAATTCTCCGCAAATTATTGTTCAGGGTCGTTCATTATTTTCTAATTTTGCTGGATTGCTCTTTCTAATAAATTACCTACGAACAAGTTATGATACATTTTGATGTTTTTGTTGTTTTATCTCCCTTTTTTGTCCACTTGTGTACCAATGAGTTTTACTGTCGCAAGATAGCACAGCTAGCAAGATAAGACAGCACAGATAGCACACAATGCTAGTGCTCTCGAACGGTGAAGGAAAACATCGTGAGGAAACCCGCGGCTTAGTCAGCTCCGCACGTATTGACCATGTCTTTCCTGTTGAACAGGCCGACTAAGCTGTCAAGATAGTATAGGTGCTGGGCAAGCCTATTCCATCTAAAAATCCTGTCCCACTTCATCATGCCTCTACTTACGGGACGCTATAGAGCCTGGGATCTGTATATCCCGTAAGTAGGGGCATGATTAATCACCAGTTGCCCTTGAAGCTATATCGATCATCCACAATAGGTGCAAAGGCCTTACTAGGTAGTTTACTTTTTGTCCACAGAATTTTCTGATCGCTATCATCGTAGGAGCTATGATTGATTTTGTTGTGGGAACATTAATGGGACCAAAAGACGCTACAGAAATCGCCGAAGGTTTTGTCGGATGGAGTAGTAAGTTGACCATTTTATAAAAATACTGATATTTAAGTTGTCTTTCTTCTTTTATAAATTAAAACTTGTTTTTTAGCAACGACACTGTCACAGAATTTTAAGCCGGATTTCCGGTTCAGTGAAAAGATTGACCAGGATTTCTTCAGCGTGTTTGCCATATTCTTCCCCTCAGTGACCGGCATCCAGGCTGGTGCTAACATCTCGGGAGATCTGAAGGTCAGTAATGAACTAAGGTAAGTCAAAACATATCGGCTTGCTCTAAATCTGGAACAGGGGCTCAATTCTAGACCAGTGACTTTTTTGTCACGGTAGATATATATATCACAAGAACTGTCAGTTTCTTTAGTGAATTTGACAGTTCTTGTGATATATATCTACCGTGAGAAAAAAGTCACTGGTCTAGAATTGAACCCCAGGTTTCAAGCAATAAACAGAGCAGTTGAAATCGTACTTAATATTATTGATGTGTAAGTAAATACAAGACTTCCGAAAGCTTGCACAATTAGGCAATGGGCAGCCATAAAGCTAGGTTCTCGAATGGCGGCCACGAACTAGAAAAAGAAGCTTTGAACACCCGTAGTGATTTACGTAGATGATACTGTGGGAAGTCAAGCAGGCTCAATATCATTCTTCCTGGAAATATATGAAAGTCCAGTCGAGGACTTTTTCAGGTCACGACAAATTTAATGTAGGCAAGCCTTGTTTTTATTAAAGCTATTTATGTCTAGTGGTGTGATGGCTTGACTTGACACCCACTGTCTACTCCTACTTGATTAACTCGTCGTCGAATGACGTCAACGGAATATAATTGCAAGAATATTTTCATGTATGTACGCAACTTGAATTAATATAATATCACGCGTCTTTGAAAGGACTTCTGTCTTTGAAATGACATAGATAGAAATGAAAAGCGTTTCTGAAATAGGAAACGTTTACCTGCTTTGCTTGCGGCTAGCAAGGAGTAAAATACCTACTACCGGTTGATTTATCGTGTGTATATCAGACTATTATTATATACGAGTAATGTCTACATAATAATTCACTCAAAAGAAAAATAAACGACTATCTTGTAGTCTTTATCATTCTCTACTTACCATTGCTAGGGATAAAGGATAGTGAAGGATTATACCTTTCCCATACCTATTTTAGGATATTATGAAGACAGGCATAGATGAAATTCAGGCTTAACTAGACAATAGGCATAATAATAACAATAAATGGTGTGCACAAGGCTTAACAAAAAACATAAAATGTAATAACATTGATTGGTAGAATTTGCACAAACCAAATTCAATGAAACACTACAGCCAATAGAACCAATTAATTTGACCCTTGAATTTGGCAAAGCCATCATTTTGTCAACGGACACCGATCGATTGAACCCAATTGAGTTGATCACTGCGAGTTGTGACTCATCAGCTATTCCAACTCTCTATTTACAAGCGAACAAACAAGATGCAATTGAATCGTGTGTTTAATTCTAAGAAATTGAATAAATTGATACATTTTACAAATGTGTCATAAGATGAAATATGTATTTAGTTTATTACAGGCTTTAGTGCTATTTTTACTTCGTCATCATCATGAGCCTTAAATAAATTCACTGCTAAACAATAAGCCTCGGGATGTTTCAAGAAAAAAGATTGAGCCCTCTCCGATTGTCCACGATCTTTACAATTTCGCCAAACGATTGGAGAGCGTCCTATAGTAGACGAATTGGGAGATAGAGTCGTGGGCCCAATTCGTGGGCACCATTCGAGAATCTGTGATCTATATTCCCCAATGGCTGTCGGTTCTATGCCGATGACCTAGGTTCTTCTTTTAGACACAAATGCAGGCAAGATAAATATGATTTACCTACATTATACAGATTTGACCGATTATACCAGGTAGCATCCCACGAAGTAACAAAGCAAATGCCTACACAAATCTAGACAGTACAATTAAGTTTCCCATCCCACTTAGCTATCATAATTATTAAACATGTGGTTTCCGCATTCTGAAATAAAAGTCTGGCGGAGAATTTATCACGCAAATGTTTATTCAATCTAACGGAAGAGTAACTTCTAGCACCTTGAGTTACACCGGCTCAGTCATGCTACAACCAATATACCTACTACTAAAAACAAGTATTTAAGAATTATATCAGCTATCTGGTTCCCATAGTACAATAAGCTCTGCTTAGTTTGGGACTACATAGTGTTGTGTGCACTGTCCGTATTATTTATTTATTTATTGGACATCACAACTTCACAACTGTGGCCCTTATGTTGAATTCCGTGAATATTTCAGGACCCCGCATCGGCTATTCCCAAAGGAACACTCCTTGCCTTACTCATATCCATGGTGAGCTACTGTCTCATGGTGCTCTTTGCTGGAGGCGGCGCGCTTAGGGACGCCAGTGGTAACCTCACCGATCTCGTGATCGTCAATGGGACTGTTACCAACTTCAGCTCATTGTCTGACTGTGTCCTGGATATAAAGAACCCGTGCGTTTATGGACTGCATAATAGCTATTCGGTAAGTCATGTTTATGTAGCTTACTTAGGGCTAAAACTGTTGGTCTCGCTTCTTTTTTCATGACTTTCCTTCACGCATTGACATTTAACCCTCGTTCAAATCCAGGTAATGCAACTGATGTCGGCCTGGGGCCCGTTCATCTACGGTGGTTGTTGGGCAGCAACGCTTTCCACTGCGCTGACCAATCTCTTATCAGTGCCGCGTCTCATCCAAGCCCTAGGCGTTGACCGCATCTACCCCGGACTCATTTTCTTCTCAAAGCCGTATGGGAAGCACGGAGAGCCTTATAGAGGATACGTGCTGACGTTCTTCGTATCACTTGTGTTTTTGCTTATAGGTAAGTCTTACTATTTAGTCAGAAAAGGTTATGGCGTATTTTTTCGTAAATTATACACTTACATCCTCGGGTGGACAACCTTTGATTTATCCTTCTTGCTTAGAAATTTATAGGTTTTGACAATTTATATAATTGGATCAAGCTTGTAGGTAAGGAATATTCCCCATTAAACCGTGGACTGAGCCAGGTAGGTTACGATTTTCTTCTAGATTATTAACCTATCCTGCCATATAGGCAGCGTCAAATCGCCAGTCGGAAAATCCACTTCTAAATTGCATATTATAGGAATGTGTAAACTTCTAGATGCTAGAGAGTATTTGTTTTGTTCCAGCTGACCTGAATACGATAGCTCCACTGATCTCCAACTTCTACCTCGCTTCGTATGCTCTCATAAACTTCTGTACATTCCACGCTGCCATCGTTAGACCTCTTGGATGGAGACCTACATTCCGAGTGAGTTCCTATCCGCAAGTCCAGACTTCTACTACTGATTTCTCTTTCTGAATTTGCTTTCTGTTTGTTGATTACCTTTTATCAATCTCATCTTAAATGTCCTAATCATTAGTTTACCAGTTTTCTTAAGCCGGTACCTAGATCTGCCTATCAACTAGTTAGCAAAGATTTAATTTGAAAACTGTGTTAAAAAATTAAAAGTGTTTTTTATCTTACAGTAGCTAATTTGGTTCCTTAACGGATACAATAGGATTTGCATGACAATAAATAAAACTAAAGAAGGATAGATATTTTATTAAATTTTGTTACAGTATTTTAACGTGTGGCTGTCTATGATGGGTTTCCTGATGTGTGCAGCGATCATGTTGCTCATCAGCTGGGTGATGTCTCTCATCACATTCGCGGTATTCTTCACTCTATACCTCATTGTGCACTACCGGAAGCCAGGTGAGGAATCTACTCAAACAAGGATTCGGTACTTCCGGTACCGGTAACCGATAGTCAGATGGCGAATCAATCAGATTTTTTTACAGAAATATTAAAGTTGTTACAATTTCCAGCTTACCGTCATTTTTTACTAAATTTTACTGATAAATTCGGAATCAGCAATTTGCAGTCGTGCTGTCACAAATTTCATTTTTGTGCTTTGGAAATGGAAATCGTGGAATATTTCGGCAAATTTAAAGTTTATTTTGTTAGATTGAATCAGCATCACTTCGTCTTAATGCCATAGATCTCCCCTTTGTATCAAATTGTGAGCAAACCGACTGTCGGCTCCCGTGCTACTAGTAATAGCAAATTCCAATAAGCTAAATCCGTCAGCATGCAACTGGAGAGCTCAATGAATCGCGAGCCTATTTGTATCCCAATCTTTTGATTCATATTTCCGAATCGATTTCTTGTTTGTTTATAAATCCAGCTTCCGAAAGCTGTTACAGTTTGTGTACTTACTAGTCTAAAATAATCACGGACATTTGTTTTGAGAATAAGCAGAGAAGCAAAGTTATCGTTCGTAATAATCATGGAATGACTAAAGGAACTGCCAGAAAATGCGTAGCAGCACATCTAACAACACGCGTATGACCATATATACCCCGTACCGTATTTATGTACCTACCCAAGGTTTGGTCGCGTCAAACTAGCACCTAGGCTCATTTAGCTATAAGATAAAGAAATTAACAACTAAAAAAATAAGTATTTACAAAATACACAACAAACAGTTGAGCTATCTGCAGACCGTTACAAACAATCTAGAGATAGATCAACTGATCCAAATCAGAACCATACGGAAGCGTCCCAAGACACTGGCGGCATTGCCACGCTGAATAGCAATGCTAATGCGCTGCGTCAGATACCCACCCACCAGCCCACGCGTCTCGCTTCGATTTGTTTGTTTATTTGTTTATTTATTAGGATCACCAAGAAATAATACACAAAAATTAAAATTAGATCGAGCAAAAAAATATCCTTCCCCGTGCTTATCCACTGAAGGCAACCACAGCTAACACAGATATTATAAATAGTTAATAATAATCATCATATCTATCATATCTGCTTCGATCAGTATAAGATAGATTTTTGCCTTTTGTAGATGTGAACTGGGGTAGCAGCACACAGGCACAGATATACAAGACGGCTCTATCAAGCGCGCACAACCTGGCACGTACTGGCGAGCATGTGAAGACATACTGGCCACAGCTGCTGGTGCTGGCAGGTCGACCTCAGGCGCGCCCTGCGCTAGTTGACCTCGGACACCTCATCACAAAGGCGGGCTCATTGATGATCGTCGCAGATGTCTCACAAGTACGTACACTCAGGCTGTGGAATGATCTCCCTGCTGAGATTTTCCCCTAAGGACTATAGCATGGGGTTCTTCAAAAAAAACGTTTTAAAAGTTTTAAAGGGTCGGCAACGCGGTTGTCACAGGCGTCCATACCATAGGCTTCGGTAACCATCAGGTGGGCTGTATGCTTGTTTGTCCACTTAGTTGTATAGTGCCAGTCATGCCACGTGAAACAGCACTGGCCGCAGCTGGTGGTGCTGGCGTGCCGATTGCAGACGTCGTCACAGATGGCTCGCAAATAGGTACGTAGCAGAACTCACAAATGGTGGAAGCATAACAACTTGAGGAAACGGGCATGTAATCGAAGCTTAAACGTTAGAAAATATGTGTGCAAAGTGCACGAAAGGAGCCTGTTTTAGAAGAAAAAGTCGTCCCTAGTTTGTCACCATTTCACATTTCAATCTCATCTCAAACCCTGCATTATTCAGTATAGGAACATGTCCGATAAGGGATGGGTAAAATGGGTTAGCCCCTGATGCTATTTGATTAAATCATCAAGAAGTATCAAGTGGCAAAACAATAAAATGACACAGTTTAGAAGCGTTATCTCTTGTATGACATTGCGATAATGAGACAAAATATGTTACTAGGGCTGTCTGTGTAAAACCTTGTTTCGTCACCTTGACAATGCTCATTTAGGTTCATCCTTCCTTGTTTGATAATTCTACCAAATGAAAATAAAACGATTTGTTTTACCTATACTCACGAAAATGACTAATGACTGTGATTTGTGAAGAAGCGAGTCAGATTTGGATGTGATAATTATTTTATGTCAATATCACACCATACCACCACAGTCTATAGAAAAATCATCAATTACGTCATAAGCCGTTCAACTACTACTGGTCTAATCCGGTCCGAGGTGATGGGTGCAGGGTAGCAAGAAACTGATTGCGTTCAGGTGGAACGCATTGTTTTGACCAACGCATGGCTGGTCTTATGCTGCCTCCATACATATTCTCTAAATGCTTATTTCACTATCTCTAAGTACGTATAACGCTATCCCTCTAGTAAAAATGATTCAGTTCTTTGTTTTTGACGGGGCTTTTTTTATGCCACAAAGTTGTCAAACAAGCTAACAGCCCAACTAATGGAAAACGGTAACCGTATATCCTATGGACGCTTGCAATACCAGAGGAAACACAGCGCGTTGCTGACCCATTAAACATTCCCATTAAAACGCCTTTTTTGAAGAACCCTATTGTTTAGTCTATAGGTCCTATCCTGCTTTGCTTATCCTGAGGAAATATGCACTAACCGTAACAATATAAATCATTGGTTGACCGAGTAGTTTGTGCAGATTTTATAGCACTTTGCGCAATTAAGTTCTAATCAATCATGGTTATTGCAGGAAAAACTGAGCTACCGCGAGCGTATTTTACGAGCACGTGCCGATGACGAATGGTTGCGCGGTCGCAAGGTGCGAGCGTTCTGTTCGCGAGTGAACGGATTCAACTTCGAGCTCGGGACTCGCGCCTTGATGCAATCGGCGGGCGTCGGCCGACTGGCGCCCAACGTGTTGCTGATGGGATACAAGGCGGATTGGACCTCGGCGCCTTCCAGTGACCTCGTCGCTTACTTCAATGTACTGCAGTAAGTGTTACATACATAACGAACAAGAACAGCGTCATTCTCATAAAAAATAGAATTAGTTGATTGACGCCCAACGTGTTGCTGATGGGATATAAGGCGGATTGGACCTCGGCGCCTTCCAGTGACCTCGGCTCTTACTTCAATGTACTGCAGTAAGTGTTACATACATTACGAACAAGAATAGCGTCATTGTCTTAAATAATGGTATTAGTTGATTGGCGCCCAACGCTCGTATAAGACCATTAGTTAGTCGTAAACGTAGAGTTGAATCAGAGTTAAAGTTTATATTCTGATATAAATGTTATCCCAATGCACATATGTGTAGTTATAGATTGGATATTATTTCATGCATGATCAACGGCCAGTACTTGATTTGTATTTTCATTTCATTAGTAATATTTCCAGTTCTTTTTCATAAACCTACAAAGATTACGTTGTCTCTTGCCATCGCAGGTTGAAAATTTTTAGATTTTGGCAGTATCAATAATCTGTGCTTAGTCGTTCCACTAGTCCGTTCCACTTTGTTATTGTAAGTATGCTGCAGTTAGTTCCTGTACAGTAACCTTAACCTTGGCTTAGTACTAAGGTTCTTGCTGTGCAATGCGAGCGTTCTGCTTTATTGAATTTGGGCTTAAGTCATTTCATGACGTAGTTCATAAAAACTGTTAAATTGGCGCCCAACGTGGTATCGAATCATCGACGCACAACACAACACTACAGTGCTAATTTTATGTTTGGAAACTAATCATAGAACCATTCACCTGCCTACCTAGCTAGTTATAAATATGGATGTTAAACTATTTTATCTTTGACATTCCGTATTGACGATACCATTTTTAATTAAAACTATGCAAACTTCAACACCTGCTATACCCCTATAATGGTTTAAATCCCTTTCTTAGCACCCTTCCCTCCAAGTTTCATCCGCTAGCGCTAAAAACTTTACATCTCACCATCATCATCATCAGGCTGAGAAGTCCACTGCTGGACATACACATTTCCTGGAAGAAAGATTCTGAGCTCTTTCCATCCACCGACTTCCTGATGCGATCTTAACAATGCTGTCAGTCCATCTGGTGGGTGGGCGCTCTACGTTTCGTCTTCCGACTTCACATCTAATTCGCAGAATCAGATAATACTGTATATTTGAATTTGCTAGTGCGGCATTCGAAAGCCGGTTAGCAGTAGCCATAGTCCGCGTGGCGGGCGGGCTCGACTACGGCGATGTATGTGAGGAGGTCTCTGGCGCGGGCGCGGGGTCGTTGACCGCCACCTCGAGCGGCAGCGGCGAGCTGCGCGTGCGACGCGGACTCATCATGCACGCAGACTCCGACCTCGACATCACTAAGACGCCGGACTCGCAACCTTCCAGCAGGCATAACCTCTCCAGTAAGACCTTTTTTTACACGCTTTATGTTAGCTTCACCTGTACAAGCTTTTTGGCCTTAAGGGCATGCCTACGTGACTTGTGACGTCACACTTTTAAGGTAAATTTAGACCGATAGCCTTATATACCTAATATTATGTCCAAAATCGTGCGTGATTGGGACGAAGCTTACGTGGTGTACCTTATTCTTATTCTTATTTTTTGAGGTATGTAGTCATCATAGACGATATGATGCCGCCACTTCACATTTGAGACAACATAATTTACTTACTTATTTGTTTTATTTGGCACCTGAATACTTTTATTGAAAGAAATAAAAATAAATCCTTTGTAGGAATGCACTATGTATATATCGATCATATTGAGCAAGTTCATATGTACGCTGACTCGCACTTGCCCGACTTTTTTAGAGCTGGATCCGCACCTGCACCTTTGTGTTTGTAACCAACTTCTTTGGGCGTGATTTTGGCTCACTTTAAACGGTCAAAGTTTAACTAAGTTTAAGTATTAGTACCTACTTAAATCTGCCTAAGTAAAAAAAACTTATTTTACAGACATTCTGACACTCACAACGTCGCGATCGTTCACCATCTCAGAATGCAAGGACGCGAAGGAAAAACGCAAGAACAAAAAGCAAAACGACATGCATCGCCAGGTTATATACAACACTTCCAGCGGCCTGGAGCTTTCGAAGGAACAGCTCATGCAGATGACTATATTCCATACGAAACAGGTACTTTACTTCTTACCTATACATAATGTTGTTTTCGTGTGAGCACGTCTCTCTCTCTTTTGAATGGAAAATTGATGAGACCAAAACTCGTTTCGATCGTTTCTACGTTACCTATTTTTGCTGTCTCATCTTTTCTCCATACAATAGAGAGAGACAAATACTACTTGCTCTTCTGATCGAGTAATACTACGACTTGCCCTTCTGGTTACAAAGAAGCACTAAAGGGTGACGTGTCTGACAATTCATTTTCCGACCAGGGCTCTGGAACCCTCGACGTGTGGTGGCTGTACGACGACGGAGGCCTCACTATCTTGCTGCCGTACATCATCTCGCAGCGGTCGGCGTGGGCTGACTGCAAGCTCAGGATATTCGCACTCGCCAACAGACATCATGAGATGGAACTTGAGGAGAGGAAGTGAGTTCCGATACATGTAGATTTTGTGAATATTATTATTTTTGACATTTGTTTTAATGTAGTATTCCTATTTGATAATTTGATTATTTTACCCGTGTCATAACTTGCTTTTTCTGACTGTGCTATTTAGAATTTTATATTGGCTGCGAAGTATGTAGCTCAAGTAAAGTTTAAAAAAACTTGAGAAACCGACTTCATGGCCAAACTGCTGAACCGATTTTGAGAAATTTCTATGGGACCAATCTGGAAATTATAACTTTACACATTTTGTTTTATTCGAATTGATTCATTAATGATGAAGTTATGAGGTAGCAAACACTAAAAAAATTTTTTTCTAATATTTGGCGCTTATTTAAGCTTTTTGTCTTACTTATCCTATTTCTGCCGTGAAGCAGCATTGCTGTGTTTCAGTTTGAAGGGTGTGGGGTGCCAGTGAAATTACTGGCACGTGAGGCTGAACATCTGTATGCCTCAAGTTAATGCCATCGTAGGGCATGTTCCTGACTTGCCTGACCTACGAGGCAATGCTTTAGTATTGGCGATGCCACTTAAGATCTGATGGACCATTATGCTTGTTCCATAAAAAACATGATGACTATTTGTATTCCAGTATGGCGAACCTGTTGTCAAAGTTCCGCATCGACTACTCATCACTGACGATGGTACAGGACATCACGGAAGCGCCGCAGCCGGAGACCAAGGCCTTGTTCGACGAACTAATACAAAAGTTTACAGACAACAACGCCGATCCCGGTGATTATACTACTCATGCCTAGTTATTTTGGGTTTTAACATCGATATTTTGAACATTCGTTTACGATTTGTTTGCACAGCAACATACACGATCGTTTCTATTGCCGAACCTCAAAAAGACGAAGATCCAGTACACGCACTGTAGTTGTCTTAGCTCGGTCATTTCAAAGTTTTGTGTTGGGACTTATCTAAACGTTCTATGGTGGCGATCAGTACGCTGTCAAATATAGCTATTTTTTTAATTTATTTAGGTATCATCTAAAAAAACATACATAATCAAATTATTATAAATAGCAATAAAGAAACCTTTAAGGTTTGTGGGGTAATGCTACTAGAGAGTCAAAAGTCGATAGCTTAAAAATAAGTTCAGGAAAATTTCTAATAAACAGAAACTAGGTAAGTGCATGTAAGTATTAAGTATTTAGTTATTGGTAGCTTTCTAGTTAAGAAGTGAGATTTTAATTTAGACTTGATGTTTTTAAAATTGATGCTGTCTGATTTGGTGGTTGTTGAATTGGTGTTGTTGTAGCTGAAAATGTGTGTTGTTCCAGAATGCTGCATCAGCGAGACGGAGCTGGCGACGCTCTCTGAGAAGACGAGCCGTCAGCTGCGTCTGCGCGAGCTCCTACTCGCCAACTCGCAGCACGCGCGCCTCGTCGTCATGTCGCTGCCCATGCCGAGGAAGGTCAGCTTAGCTTAGAGCAAACATTAAATAAATAAAAGGAGATGTTTCATAGAACTAGGGAGCCAGGTCGCTAGGTCGCCAGGTCTATGTACACCAATCTTAAATACAGCTTAGCAATGTAGAATTCGGCGTAAAATGTTATTTTTCCTCAGTTCTACTTCGCTTGGTAGTACATAGAGATTTTCTTGGTCAAAGAGAGCAAATCAACGCACCCAACACACGGTGGACGGGGATGATATGAATATGCCGAGAAGTAGTAGAAATGTCATTTTGACAACTAACGCTGTCAAATAGCATGACACTGACACTTAGTTGTGTCAGTCGCTGCCGGTACTGCGGTGCCTTTTGGTATTCACCACTACAAAAAAACCAACCACTATTGACTATTTGTGTACAACGTACCTACTTGTTTATATATTTATGAATTTATAAATAATCTTCATTATTTACCGCATTTTTCATACAAGTGTACATAGACCTGGCGCATTATGAAACAACTCTTTTATTTATTGTAAGTACAGTGTAGTTGAAACACACCCATATCACAGAAAAAATATTATGAACAGTAGAAAATAAAAATGAAACACATAATATACTTACAAAACATTATTTTACCTACTTCTAGGTATGAGGTACTTATTCTAATAAGTCATAATACAGACTAGACACCTTCCCTCTTGTTGTGTGTGTTCTGGCGTAATTGAGTAACAAACATCCATCCAAACCGAGTTGTGCTAGACTGAGCGCTTCCGTGGTCAAGCTATGTTCTTGCTTCACACTTACTTTGATAAAACGTGTCTTAAAATGTTATTTTGTTCCAGGGTTCGGTATCGGCGCCGCTGTACATGGCATGGCTGGAGATAATGAGCCGCGGCCTGCCTCCCATGATGTTCGTGCGAGGGAACCACACTTCTGTGCTCACTTTCTACTCTTAATTTATCACTCTACTATACATAAACTCTCACTATACCTCTTCGTGAATCTGTATTTTATTTATTACTAGATGACCCGTGCCCACTTTTTTGGGCGATGACTACCGCGAAAAAGTATACTTTGGTAAATAAATAAGAAACCAGTTAAAAGCTCCAACCAACAACTTTTGTTCTACGATTTTCAATAATTAATTATTTTTTTCCTAACAAAACTAAAAACAACAAACTTGTCACTCTAAATAGTTATAACTCTATGCCGCGTGGCGCGGGCGCGGTAGCAATCTCAAGCGCACGCGCGCCTCCGGTCACCGGTCATTACAGAAGCGTCTACGCTATACAGAGCTAAAAAGTGTTAGAGAGCACCACAAAAAAATAAAATATTTTTTTGGGAAGTGTATTTATTTTTGGCAATAGTCGTAGAACAAATATTGTTTGTTAAGATGTAAAGAAGGAGCCCTTAACTGGTTTATTATATAATTACCAATAACCCTATGTAATATTTTACACTCAATTTACGCTGAATTATCCGATCAGTAAGTATAGGAGAAAGAGTTGGTGTCAAATATTGTTCGTAGATTCATACGGATTTGAGTTAGTACTTATTTTTTATCTAGCCCTTTTCCACTTCTATAGCGATCAATCATAAAGCTATTTATAACCACTGTGTAGTTTTTTACCACGAGCTTTTCCTCCTTCAAGCAAAAACCAGTTCAAAAGTATGTTGATGGATTTTTTTTATTTATTGAATACCAGGAGCTTTATACGAATCCAAAGATTAGGTACCTACTTAAAATTCCCGATTAGAAAATTGGACCTTTAAGAAATGTGGAACGTTTTAGGTGGGGTACCTACTTAAGTATTATTTTAAATTATTAAAGTGTAATTATAAGTTAGTTTAATAAAGTACATAATTATAGATTTTAAGAGATTTTTTGAACAAATTACCATTGATGCAATGTTTGTCACAACTTGAATTATTGGTAATAATAGGTTTTTAATTATTGAATCCATTACTGAATGTAATGTAAGTTATTAAAGTTATGTAATGTATGTACACTAACGTAATAAAGTTATGAAAAAAAAACAATAGTACTTAACACGAGTCATTGGAACATTAAATAAACAATGTCATTCAGTAAAATAACTGTGTTTTAAATATCCCAGAAACTTATGAGAACTTCAAACCCCACTTTTCGGTCTAAAGGTCTTGCTCATAACACTACTACAACCCCAAGGCCCTAGTTTTCGGCCGCAGGATGGGACAGAAGTATAAAAGATTGCACTAACATTTTTATTCAGGTATTGATGATTTTTATCGGTCAACTATCGAATTAGGCCATAACATTCCTGTGCTACGCTATACACCAAGCTATACACGGTCTACGCTACGCTACGCGCCTACGCGCTGCTACGCCCCAGGCGCGGCACCCCAGCCGTAGCCGGCGGCGTAGCAGCGTAAAGGAAGGAATCGCATCGAAGGCAATGTACAGTATACCATTTTTTTGGATGTGTCCAAAAAAATGGTTGTCTATTTACAGTGATTGGGTATAAAACATATATGAAAAATAAAGTATAAATAAATAAAGGCTGTGTGTATTGGAAAAGAGGGATACCTATCCAAAATTGAATTATCATAAGTACCTGCATAACTGGTTTTATAATTATAACTAATTGCTAGGTACTTAAACGTAGGTTTAGGCAACTGATGTCTCCCTATATACTAGATGCCTAGTCTTTTTATCAATTGAAGATCACGATAAGCGCGCGAGCCAACCTAAGTCAATGAGTAGAATAGTACATTGTTACCCGAGTGTTGAAAGTCACGTTTTTTGAGTCCCGAGACGGGTTTGGCGCCAGAGCGTTAGCGAGGGCGCCAATGGAGCTTGAGGGACTTAAAAGACTTTCACCCGAGGTAAACACTGTGCTTTTCATTACGAATACAAGGAAAGTAAAAATAAAAACATGAATGAAAAATTTGTGAAAATGAAGATTGAATTGCCGCCTTCCCGGTTTTTTTTCTTTTTCTCTGGCGGGCCTTCGGCTACGGCTCGCCAGCATTATTCAGCCATTAGTTTTCATTTTCATAATTTAAAAAATGGTAAATTGTTTGCTCAAAACTATGTTATTTTAAATAAATAGTTGAAGTTATATATTAATCAAGTAATTTAGAAGATATATTATTTATTTAATACTATCTTTATGTTATTTAAATTTTACATTGCGCTCTAATTAGAGTTTTTAAACTTCTTACCGTTGTAATGGATTTCCAACCTACTTGCTGAATAAAAAGTTGGAATTTGGTTCAACCTCCTTGCAGTTTAGAAAGTTGGAACATGGTTGAATAAAATAGAACTTATTTTTTTTTATAATTTGACAGCTGTCAGTAGAAATCGATTCTCCCTAGGGCTGAAAGTTTTACTTTCAATTAGGCCCCTCAGACAACTTCAGACCTACTTTCAGAGTATGAGTAATGAAAAATTATTTACACGCGGCTGCCAAATATGCGCTTTAAATAGATTTTATAATTATACAAAATGTGTTTCATAAATAAAAGTCCTCATAAATATATTACAATTTATTTTATTTCACACATAGTATGTCACAGAGTTTTTAATTTAGATTAAAACAAAATATGAAAATATTTACAGACATAAGAACCAACAGATGCTCCGGATTAATTATACTTAAATTAAACATAGAGAAGAGAATCTAAATAACTTTCATATATGACGCATTCGAACTGCATATATTATTTGTTAGAATCTTTCTTCTTGACAGACAAAAGGTACCTTCGCCGAAAGTTAAAAACGTCCCCACAGGCATTTTTTAAATCGATTATTTAATGGAACATCTTATATTCTCGAAACATTAAAAGCTTGCAAGTTTCAAACAATTTACTGTAATTATGATCAATCAAGTTCCGAATTGAAGTTTTCATGCTTATGTATGGTTACATGGTTACATTGAGAGCTCTAAAATAAAGTTTGCGAAAGTCTATAGAAAATATGTTTTTGTGCATAAGATTTAACATAAATTGATAGTATATGAAGACGTCTACAGCGATATGTCAGTTGCAAAAAGGACGGCGATTCAAAATACAATATTCCTCTGTTAGATATGTCGCTTTGCTACAACTCTTTTGAAATTAAATACACTCTATTGTCATTAAAATATTTCATATTATGTGGTGATATAAATTTAGTTAAACCTATATTGAATCAAGAAAAATAATAACTCCTTCATGAAATCATTTTACAATTTGGAGCATATAACATTATTCAGTCTATTTACGTAAAAAATTATGTATAATAATTCGTAACGACTTGTCTAGATTATATAATAATGGCTTGAGATGGGCGTTAGTTAGATATAATGGTTTTACACATCTTTTTATCGACGTAAAACGATATTTCGAGTGATTGTGAATGATTTAAGCCTACCAGCACCTCATCAACGAATACATCGTATTAATCATTTATCATTTAACTTTGATTAATTCAATAATCAGTACTGACTGATGATGAGTTCACATGTCATCATCATTAATTAATTATCTTTGAAATAAAATACGACTACATAAATTACAGACAAAATCTTCACACAGCCATACTTCTTATATGTATAAATAAATAATAAACGAAATAATTACGGAAATATTTTTTGGCTACAAAGATTTCATATGCAAATAAATACTAAGTCAAAGGTTCCCTTCACAATATCTGTTCTCCGTTCTTACTTTCGCTAAAGGAACGTATTTATTTATACAATTATAATCACTTATGCTACGAACGAGCAGATTGTATTTTGATTCGGCCAGAAAGGCGCTACGGGCAAATTTGTATAATTAGTTTACACGGCACAATTGAATTACATCTTACAGAGGCAGTCCGACACGAATCCTGAGAGAGCTCCTTGCGTTTTGAACACATCACTTGTTGGGACAATATTATAGCCGATTTAAATCGTTCCTGATACACTCGCACTCGTAACTCGTTCACTGCCGTAACACTTTGAACGTCGCTCGAAAAGAGCCAGGTCATTTGAAAGATATCAAGGTGCTGTGTCCTAACGTCGACTCTCTGCAATCCTCTGGTGGGCGTTTCGCGCGGTGCTGTGGTCGGTTAGTACCTGGTTATAGCACTGTCAGTCCACTGTGCCACTGTCAGTGTGCATTGGGTCACACGGCGCTCGTCAATGTGCACTGGGTCACACGGTGCTAGCCACAGGGTGTACTGGGTGATACAATGCGTTGGACTCACAGCACGGCGCAGGAATGGCGCGACGGTTCTCATTCCGAGTCGTCGTTATCGTCGTCGAAGCCTGATAGGTCGGCCGCATCCAGGTACCCCTGCATAGCCTGGAATACGACACAATGTTATTACATTTGGAGTTTACAAACTGTTCAAGTTTTACCATTATTTATCAAGCGGGAACAATATAAAAAGTGATCGATTCTTGCCGCAAGATTCCTTATGTGTGTCTCTGTGTATTTCTGCGTAAAGCAGCGTTACTGTTTCCTTTTTAAGAGTATGATCTGAGATGCTCAAATAAAGATAATTCCATATAACACTTTTATAATTGGAATAAAAGTGTTATATGGTATTATCATTATTTGAGCATACTACATAGCTCACACTTTGGGCTAAGACCTCAAGTAATGTTGGTTAAAATACCACCAAAATTACACAGCAGAACTCAAAATAACACCAGAAAAACAATTACAATGAAAAAGCTATGTGGCTTTCCAAAATGTCAGAAAAATAATCTATACGATTGTCAAATCTGTCATCATCCGCACTTGCGGTGTGCGGACGGGTTTCTGCAAATAGGCCGCTGGCGGGCCCTTTTGTGACACTTGACGGTCTACAACAACGCCGGTTTCCTCACGATGTTTTCTCATAAAATCCAGATCTGCTATATACGTGCTCGTATGTTTTCCTTTTTTTCAGAAACTTATTGATAAAGAAAATATGACCCTCGTAAGATTTATATGAAATATGAATTGGAGGTGATATTTTCTTTATCAATAAGTTTCTGAAAAAAAGGAAAACATACGAGCACGTATATAGCAGATTTGGATTTTATGAGACAAAATGGTTACTCTAGAGGCATTATCCAGGGTGGAAATAGGGGACTACGTTTGTATGGAGAGTCGCCTGTGTGATTCCCTCTTAGGATGCGATGCGATTGTCATTAGAAAGGGCGCAGTACTGACCGCATACTCGATGACGGCGTGATGACAGAAGACGTACTGGTCGGGCATCTGTATGGAGAAGGCGCGCTGTGCTCGGATGCGCTCCACGGTGCCGCGCACGTCGCTGAGCCGCTCCACCGCCAGCCGGGACGCGCAGATGTCCAGCGTCAGGAACGTACCTGCAACCACAAACTTACACCGTTACACCGTGTACGGTATAAATACCGTACAGTTTTGCGCTCACTGCATTTCTGTACAAATGTGTGGAGCGGGCGCGGTCAGTCTACGTCAGGCCCTGGCGACTATGGCTGGGGAGTGGGGGCTACTTACAAGGGGGTTAGAAGTGGTGAGCGAAAAAGCGAAAAGCTTTTGGGAGTGAATTTCGTTGTATAAACATCTCCACGGTGACACAGTCAATCAACGTCTCGATTTCTCGATATCAAAACAAGGAACCCTGGTTCTAACCCCGAGACGGTAGTCTTTTTGCATTGAAAAATATAATCAACGCCATCTATTTTGTATCCCACGAACTAAGTTTGCGTACCCTCCTGTTTTGCATGGACTCTTTTTTGCATGAGTTCTTAGCTTGAGTAATTGTGTTCTGTGGTCTACGTTCAACTCGCAACTCATCATCACCTTTGTAATATGTAACATGATTGTGTCAAATAAATCAACTACTTACTCTATTCTTATTCTTACACATCGTTAGCACAACTTACAACTCTGTCAAAACCACGTGACCCAACGCCATCTTGGAATCGATTGAAAAGGTATTTTCTACAAGAATATTTATTAATTGAACTCTTATTTTAGGAACAGAACTAGCTGGCACACTATAAAATACCACTGCACTTCGAAGTTCTTTTGATGCAAATGTTACCTGTTCGGCCGATGCCAGCAGAGCAGTGGACGACAATCGGTGGCCCTCTACTGTGACCCGCCCAAGAATCTCCAAGGCTGAAATTAAATAGATTCATTCGTTATAATAGCACAATGTACATCAATAATAATATGATAGAGTTGAATAATGCCACCGCAATGGAACTGGCACCTAGATTTGCCCAGCTTTAAGACGTTTCAAAGTGATCTTTGCGATTCTTCTGAATAAATACACTTTTGATTTTTGTAGGTGCGTCTGAAACAGATAGCGCTTTACGAAAGCAGAAAAGTCGATGTGCAATAGTTATTGCCTACAACTATATGCGCCGCCTCCACCCGGCACGCCATAGTCAGGTCACCGCTTGTACTGCCCGTGCCATTATGTATACTAACTCTAACTATATGTATACTAACTCTGCGAGCGCGCGTTGTTGCGCACGCCGCACGAGATGCAGGAAGCGCAGCAGCGGCGCGGCGCGGCCTCCGCCCGGCACGCCGTAGTCCATGTATACTAACTCTTAACTATATGTATACTAACTCTGCGAGCGCGCGTTGTTGCGCACGCCGCACGAGATGCAGGAAGCGCAGCAGCGGCGCGGCGCGGCCTCCGCCCGGCACGCCGTAGTCCATGTATACTAACTCTTAACTATATGTATACTAACTCTGCGAGCGCGCGTTGTTGCGCACGCCGCACGAGATGCAGGAAGCGCAGCAGAGGCGCGGCGCGGCCTCCGCCCGGCACGCCGTAGTCCATGTATACTAACTCTTAACTATATGTATACTAACTCTGCAAGCGCGCGTTGTTGCGCACGCCGCACGAGATGCAGGAAGCGCAGCAGAGGCGCGGCGCGACCTCCGCCCGGCACGCCGTAGTCCATGTATACTAACTCTTAACTATATGTATACTAACTCTGCAAGCGCGCGTTGTTGCGCACGCCGCACGAGATGCAGGAAGCGCAGCAGAGGCGCGGCGCGACCTCCGCCCGGCACGCCGTAGTCCGGCCACCGCTTGTACTGCCCGTGCCATATGCTGCGGCTCTGCTCCGTCTGACAAACCCAACACAAAAACATTACACACACAATCACAACTCACACACAATTACATATGGTGTAATAACACGCAAGTCAGTACTAAGTATCCGTTTGTTTCCCTTGATACTCTTTTTCTTATCTTGTCACTGTTTCTTTCGAACCGAGTGCGATCCTTTCGTGCACTTATGACACATATTTTCGCAACCAGTCCACCCGCAAGTCAGTGAGCAACAGATGCGTGATAGTATTAAATGAAAAAGCTATGTGACTTCCCAATATGACAGAACGAATTCCCAACTAGTGTTGATGACAGGCACTCACCCGCAAATCAGTGAGCAAGAGATGCGTGATAGTATAATCCTCGTCATGTTCCACCGCCTCGCAAGCGACGGCGTACCCAGCATGCACGTCCCTAGCGCCGGGCGATGCGGGCCAGTACTGGCCGCACTTGATGTGGCCGCGCTCTACCACGCGTGTCGTCATCACTATCGCTAGTGAGCCTTGCTCCCATACCATGCGCCAGAAGTCGCCGAATGTCTTTGGCAGTGGACCTGAACAAGATAAACATTCCATTTACTGATTTTATGACTTCCACAAGGTCCGATATACGCTTCTCTGTGAATCTCCACGCTTGCGCTGAACTTCACATCTAATTGTGCTTAAATAGTGACCAAAAAAGAACAATGACAAATATCACATTGGCAAATTAGGTCGCAAGTAGGCCGCTAGCGGGCCCTTTTTGCGTGACGCTTGACACGTGATGTTCGAACTTTTTAGGTTCTTAAACACACCGGAAACTAGAGAGAAACGGGAGAATACGGAGAGAACGGTATGGGGAACCCCCAACACTTTTTTTTGTGTGAAATTCTTAATGCGGTTCACAGATTACGTCTACTTTCTAAGTTTCAACAGTTCTTATAGTTTCGGAAAGTGGCTGTGACATACGGACGGACAGACAGACAGAGTTCCGTTTTTGCCATTTGGCTACGGAACCCTAAAAAATGTTGCAAGTCACATGAGGCTTGATATAAAGTTAATGGACGCAGGGTCCAAACTTTTCGTCAATTAGCTTGAGGCATTGGACTACTATTACTGTTATTATCAGTATTATTTTACGATACTGAAGCAATTATGTTCCGCCTAGAGGTAGAAGAATAACGAACTAGCTACGGTATCATTCTCTAATATTAAACCGATTTCGAAGAGCCAGTACCTAGAATCAATGAAGGGCCACATCTAATACTAGTAAAATAGTTTTATAATGATGTCTTATTTGAAACAACAATGTTCCAAGAACTGCGGAGTTTCCATGGCTAGTGAGTACATTTAAATAATTCGTAGAACATGTTTTGCGTCACACGATCGTGCCGATTCGCGGTAAAGCAGAAATAAAGCTGAATTTCACTGAAATCACGCCGTGAGGGGGACGAGTGTTGATCAGTGATTTCTGACGATTCATAGATTTATTGTAGCATGTACACAATACAGATATTTAACCGCTCTATTTTTTTTATGGATAAACGTGACACCTTACTTATAAATTCATGCTAGTTTTTATATATTCTGAAAAACATGATATTCAATTATCCCTTTACCAAGAATTCTAATTTACATCCTCCTTGGAAATGATATTTCCGAGGAATTGGCGCTGTTACAAACAATAGCTAAGAATTCGAGGAAAACAGTGGCCGATAAAAACCAATATTTTTGGCGAAAACACAAAAAACCGGTAAAAATATTAACATAATATTTCTTCCCAAAAAATATAAATAAAACAACGATGTTTTAAATTAATGCCCCCGCATCCTACAGATAAAATCATATTACATGAGGCATCATTACCAATAAACGAAATATGAGCGTAGGATGAACGGATACAAGCATGTACTTTTCGGAAGAAAACACGTGGAGGAAACTTGGGCGTTTCTTTGAAAAATCTCTGATCAAAAATTTTGTTAGAGACTTACAACACACTCATTTCAAGGTTCTTGTAGGTAAAACAACGATCACATTTTCAGGAATTTTTGTAGTATTTTTTAACACCATGGAAAGAAAATGCAAATTAGCATTAAAATTCGCCTATGCCTATATTATTTTCCGTGTAATTAAGTTTTTTCTAATCTAGTATTTTACGTGACGCAATGGTTATTAAGAAAACTCACCCTGAGTGCAAATATAGGCATTCTTCTGCTTGTATCCATCGACGTAGTTTGCGTTGATGTAGTCAGTGGTGGGATCCTCGGGGTCTGTCTGCGAGAGTCGCACGCGCGAGTGGTCGTAGCATAGCACGTCCTTGTAACGATTCTTAGCTACGTTGGCTGGCAATCTAGAAATGAGACCATTTATATGTCAGACGAGGAAAACAAACTTAAGGGGCCAATTTTTAGAGCAATTTGGTCTGTTATCTTGGCTGATAAAGCGTTTTTTTGCTAATAAGCTTCCTGTTTTTAACATGAATATCAATTTTATCAACGATGCAAGTGTAGTAAAGGGTAAAACGTGCCACAGTTTTTATATCCAATTGGCAAAGTTTAGGTTCAGGTCACTCTATCGGCGGCGTTTATCTGTGTGATGTTCTCTGTCGGTACTTGATGACTTGTACGAGGTCACCAAGGATATTAGCCACTTGTAGAGTGGTACATAGCTCTGCAGAGATAAAGTAATTCGCCTTCAGTGTGTAGGGTGCCTGGGTATCGGTGTCGGCATGTAGAATGTAGGTTTTGGGGGTCTGGGTCGAAAACCATTTAACACTTTAATTGGACACTTTAATCGCAAACATCACTGAAAGATCGTAGTTTGAGTTCGGTGTCTGGGTGTCAGTGTCTTGGCGTCAGTGTCTTGGTATCAGTGTCTGGGTGTCATTGTCTAGGTGTCCGTTTCTGGGTGTAATTTTCTAGGTGTCCGTTTCTGGGTGTCACTGTCTTAGTATCAGTGTCTTAGTATCAATGTCTGGGTGTCATTGCCTAGGTGTCAGTGTCTCAGTATCAGTCTTAAGGTGTTAGTGTCTGGTTGTCTGTGTCAATGTCTAGCTGTCTGTGTCAATGACTGGTTGTCTGTGTCAATGACTGGTTGTCTGTGTCAATGTCCGGTTGTCTGTGTCAATGTCTTGTTGTCTTCGTCAATATCTAGTTTTCTGTGTCAATGTCTAGTTGTCTGTTTCAATGTCTAATTGTCTGTGTCAATGTCTGGTTGTCTTCGTCAATGTCTAGTTTTCGTGTTTTCTGGATGTCGGTGTCAGGGTATTAGCGTGTTTGTGTGTGTATGTACTGACTCTGCGTTGTGGAAGGTCCCGTTGGGCGGACGCGCGCGAATCTCCTCGTACTCGGCGAGCAGGCCGCGGCGGCCGAGCGAGCGCACGCGCGTCACTAACGCGGCGGGAGAGACGCCGCCCGCGCCGCCGCCGCCGCACTCCTCGTCCGACAGACCGGGGGATACCTCGCCCGACGACCAAGTGCCGCGCGCTAAAACAGACAGACACACTGGTTTACTATACAGTGAAACCTGGTTAAGTGAGACGTCAAGGGACCTGCAAATTGGTTTCACTTATAAGACGTATTCCACTTACTCAGTGTCTCAGGTATAAATAAATATCTGTCTTATTTACAGAGGCAATTAATAGAAATCAGAATACAGGTTATTTCAGTTATAGAGGTACGATTATTAAATAAACCTTTACATATAATTAAATAAAATAAAAATAAAATAAATAATTACCTACCATGGCAAAGGACAGAGAAAGATGGAAGAATAATTTATGGGAGGCCTTTGACGAAGGGCAAGCTGTTTCTTTAATCGATCGTCAGAGAAACATATACCATATATCACATTATTGTTAACGTTTATTAGTGCGTTTATTTATATAATGTGCATTCGCTTTTTTTATCTGTGGTTAAATTATTTGTTAACTTTTCAAAGTGTAACATTAATTTATCTTACTAGAATAAAACGAATCTGAAACAACACGCCCAATAAATATGCAAGGATATACAATTTCCCTCATTACACAGGACATTCCGAATCATGATGGGATGACAGCTCCTCTGAAGGACGATTTACGAATTAAAAATATTCTCATGCATAATTACGCGATGTGTAGGGAAAGAACAATTTACAAATTCAAAACATTTTCATGAATAAAATTAGTAACTTTATTCATATTCTTTGTTATAAGAAACCTCGGAGTGCCATAATATCGTTTCCAGTAAAAAAAACTCTTTGTGAACACGACATTAATCAATCTCACGTAAACTGAATGCGTGTATATTTATAGCTTACACGATTTATTCACTGAATGATTGATTTTGAGACTTTCAGAAAAGGAACTTTTGTGCTTGTTCGATCAGCTAATTGTATAAAAAAATGCAATTGTCAGATGGAGTGATAACCAATCAAAATTAGTTGAAAAAAACACTAAGTAGATCAACATCTGTGAATATTAGACAACTTTTCATTTCAACGTAAATTTATTCGGACGTGTTCGACCTCACGTGTTACACCTCTCACCACATTCAGTCGTTTATAATACCATTCTTAGCGTGTTTTTGTTTGTCTAAACTTTAAAGCCGCGCCTTTGTTCTTTTACAAAAAAGTATTTATTTATTTCCAAACGTTTTTACTTGGAACTTTGTAAATGAAACACAATCTTTTTTCTCGATTGACATCTGTGAAATATATTTTCTGGCTTTTCGGGTAATGTATCATAAATTGCCTCTTAACATCCGCGGGCGAAATAAACTCAAATACCGCGAAGCGTTATAGGCAATAAATATTTACATATTTACAAATGGAAAAATACTCACCTCCCTTACACTCTTACGGAATGAGGATGATATAGTTAGTTAATTTATTATATTTACCTAGCTTTCGACAACTGAATCGCTCTCATTTTGCACACAAAAAAATGCCTTCTAAACTTTTTACTCACGTTCTTATCAGCCAAATTAATCAAATCGTCGCAACTTTATTAAAAAACACATTCTTGGGAATTTCTAAAAATAAATCTGTTCTATTATGGAAAAGTATTTAATAAATTTCTACTCGCTTTTGTAAAGAAATCTATAAATAGACTTTGATATAGAAATGGAGCGCGTCGACGCCTTAAAGCGAATACACACATCACAGTGATTTATTAATAAGTTGCCTCTCAAATTATGATACATATCGAAATATCTAAGAAGATCCACTGACGAAAATAGAATTGAAATACCGCGGAGTGGAACCCAAATGTAACCTCAGTTATTTAAAACTAGTAGGCTGAATTCTAAGATTTCTTAAATCATCTTCCGCTGAATTAATATAACAAAAAAACAACAACTCACAAAGTAATAACATTAACAATATACAAGCGTTATAATACATTTCACGCGTATTCCGTCTCAGACATTTATTGCAAGACTGAACAAATAATAAGCACAAGAAATAACACATCCGTTCTTATCTCGATTCAAAAAGAAATATACCTACCACTCGTACGCGTATCATGTAAACATATTCTTAGACCCATTTGTAGTTTAGATTATTTAGGCAAACATACCGGTATTTTTAATTTCACTGTTCATTCACAATTTTCATAAAAAAATACCAATATAAATAATAAACACACGACAACGTCTATGTCAAAAATTACAGGACAACCGCGTAAACAACTTGAGTTTGTCTATTGTCAAAACCAAGGAGGTAACATGCTCAATCAAAGCGAAACAAAATTAATTTCGTTCAATCAAAGAGTGTTCTGATGAATTTTGCGATGGAGATGACTGTTCTATTAATCGATAACTTACTGCTTAAATCTAAATCGTCTTCGTCACCAGAGTTTATATGCCTGCTCTTCATGTCGCCATTGAAACCATGTGAATTCCTGCAACAAAACAAACACGATTTTAACATTTCATATCATAACTAGCGAAGCACGGCGTTACACGGGAATTTGATTATTCTAGATCATTTCTGGAATATTTAAGAACATTCTGTTCTAGAACATTTTGGCATGTCGGATTTGTAGAAAAATCCGCAGGTGATAGAATAGAATAGACAGATTTCGAAACTTTTGCTTTACTTTATCAAAAAAAAGCTTATCAAAAAAAGGAGCCAAGTGCGAGTCGGACTCGCCCATGAAGGGTTCCGTAGCATCAAGTAACATAATATAAATGTTCTTGTAGTTCGTCGAAAGGTAAATTGCGGTTTACGATTTAAACGTATAAAAAAAAAACTACTGACTAGATCTCGTTCAAACTAAATATCGTTGAAAGTTTGCATAGTAATGTACAACATATATTTTTTTTAGTTTTATCTTTCTCTTATTTTAGAAGTTAGAGGGGGGGGGGACCAACTTTTTTCTACTTTGGAAGTGTCTCTCGCGCAAACTATTAAGTTTAGAAAAAAACTATATTAGAAACCTCAACATCATTTTTAAGGACCTATTCATAGATACCCCACACGTATGGGTTCGATGAAAAAAAAAATTTCGAGTTTCAGTTTCAAGTATGGGGACCCCCAAAATTTATAGTTTTTTTTCTATTTTTGTGTTAAAATCTTAATGCGGTTCACAGAATACATCTACTCACCAAGTTTCATCAGTCTAGCTCTTACGGTTTCGGAGAAAAATGGCTGTGACATACGGACGGACAGACAGACAGACAGACAGACAGACATGACGAATCTATAAGGGTTCCGTTTTTGCCATTTGGCTACGGAACCCTAAAAAGATAGACTTGTTTTAATTTGACGGTGAGTTTATAGCTATAGTTTGCGAATGTACACTCGAAACTTTTGCTTTACTTTATCAAAAAAAAGCTTATCAAAAAAGGATAGACTTGTTTTAATTTGACGGTGCGTTTATAGCTATAGTTTGCGAATGTACACACTCATGCTATCAGTTTTTGTCATCATTGAATTTGGTGTTTTGTGACTAAAATAAATACTTTCAATTCTATTTTATTTATATTTCGGTTGTATACAGTAAAACCTAGAGAAAGCTATTTTGCCTAGATGATTTACTTCGCAGATCCTTTATCTTGAAATATATCGTCGACCCACGCTCGAGACGGGAAACAGTTCACCTCTTTCGAATATAAATGAAAGCTATTTAAGAAGTGTCGTCTTGGGTCCATTACATATGTTATCTATTCGATAAATGTTCGCAGTGTTTATTGGCTCGACACGTAGATAATGTGCCGAGTCTCAAGTTTTAAAAGGGCCCGGCCCAGATCAAACTTCCCGAGAAATCCTGCGGTACCTACATGAGGAAAATATCTCAATATTATAACTCAGATTAGGTACAACAGTACCCGAAGTCGGAGTTTGTCAACCACATTTCGTTACCAAATATTGTTTTCGTTTCGCCTATTTGTCTCTATCTAATGTATGGAGAAACTATGAGACGGCAAAAATACATTACGTAGTTACGAGTTTTTGTCTCATCTTTTTTCCATACAATGGACAGAGACAAATAGGCGA
Organism: Thera obeliscata; assembly: GCA_947578465.1. Classification (NCBI taxonomy): domain Eukaryota; kingdom Metazoa; phylum Arthropoda; class Insecta; order Lepidoptera; family Geometridae; genus Thera; species Thera obeliscata. Next base: position 9,106,066 of record OX387914.1, read on the forward strand.
AACGGCTACAACATTTGGTAACGAAATGTTGTAAATGCACTGGGACTTCGGGTACAGAAACCGAAAAGTTTGATAGATGAGTTTGGGATATGTTTGTACAGTCGAATTAGAACGTAATTGAATTTACTGCGTTTTTTATTTTGACTAGCCTCTCAGCTCAGTTGGTAGTTAGCTCTGTCTTCTGCGTCGTAAGTCGTGGGTTCGATCCTCACCGAGAACAAATATTTGTGTGGTGAACGCAGATGTTCGCTCTCTGTCTGGGTTGTTGTATTGTTAATGTAAGTATGTATTTAAAAAAATATATTTAAGTGTTATATCAGCTATTTAATTCTCATAGTACAAACTCTGCTTAATTTGGGGCTTGATGGGGTTGTGTGGATTGTCCACAATATTTATTTATTTTTATTAAATTTAAGCCAGAATTAAAGAATTCGCACTAAACTAGTGTATTGCGTGTTATTGCTAGGAAAGTATTAGTATGCAATTATTATTACAAAATAACTAATTAGTTTTGGCAGCGTTTTATGCGACAACCCGCTTTATGCGCTTTATGGAACGAAACGACGGCATTTCATAGACTCCAACTGAATTAATTAATGGTGGCGTTCTAAATGTCAAAGTTTTAATTACGAGCAATACAAACTTTTGTGGCTTCCGAATGAGAAATAAGTCGGCACATAAATAATTATTGTCGCTAGTTCTCAGTAGCAGTCCCTTAGTGTTATGAAACGAAGATAGATAGAATAGTTATTTGTTATACAAGAGTGCAAAGCTGCTTTTTAACCGCGTGCTCAATTTTGATGACTGAGCAAGCGCAGGATTCTAAAGTTTAACCACGAGCGTAGCGAGTGGTTTAAACGTTAGAATCCTAAGCGTTGGCGAAGGAATCAAAAGAGCACAAGGTGAAAAATCTTTGCACTCGAGTGCAACACGTAACTTTTCATCCCACCTCAGCGAGGAAATGACTAAATGCAAAAAAGAACATGGCGCGACTAAAAGTGTCACACTAAGAAGGTTCCGAGTATGAGTTATTAACTAATTTAAAAAGGTTGTATTATACATTCGGCACCATGGAGGTAGAAGTAAATAGGTTTAATGGTGTTTTAAATTCACAAATACACTAAGAAAGTTTAGAGTGCGAGTTTTTAACAACATAAAAAAGGTTGTATGTTAAGTTCGGCACCATGGAGGTAGAAGTAAATAGGTTGTGTATTCACAAACTTATTGAACACGATATTCAAAATTCAAATTTACTTTATCCTCTAGAGAATAAAAACGGCTTTTGCAGTCAGATATTGAACAGCAAAAACACACTTTTCGAGCTGGTGGGATGAAAAATACTTTATTGTAAACCACATAAAATTTACAAAGGAATACAGAAAAACATCAAAGTGGAATACAATGGGGGGTCTTATCACTAAAAGCGATCTCCTCCAGACAACCATGAAGTTCGGCCTATTACAATCCTTATAAATCGAATCAGAGTAGTTAGAATTGATATAGGTACGACGCATATAAAATGGTAGAAGCGAAACCGTGTATTTGTTCGCTATCGACAAATAATGGTACAATTCTCGCAAGGTTTCGTGTCTTTTTTCAGATCTGTCGAAGTCGTGTGTGCATACTCTATCCGTATAGGGGGCGTCCACAAATTACGTGAGATGTTTAAGGGGGGGAGGGGGTCGAGTGAAATCTCATCTATTCTTACGTTGGAGAGAGGGGGGTCTCGGCAAATATAACGCAATTTTTTTTCTGATGGAAACAAAAAAATATATACTATTTTGGTACTGTTTTAAGTTTTCTATTGTTAAATTTTTATTACACTTACTAGCTGTGCCCGCGACTTCGTCCGCGTGGTATAGGTAGTGTCTATGGGTAGCATTTTTTATTTGCAGCGGATAAAACAGTAATTCACAACGTCATATTCGCATGCACGTGACACAGTCGTCTGCCCTCTTACTAAACTTAGACATATGGCGTCTTACTACGCCATACTTTCATCCCCCCCGCATTCCTCTCCAAACTCCCCCCACACTCCCCTCACTCTCCTCAACACCCCCCCACATTCCCCCCGCACTCCCCCCAGACTCCCCTCCACAATCTCCCTGTACTCCCCCCGCACCTCCCCTCCACACCTCCCCTCCACACTCCCCCCTGTACTCCCCTCCACACTCCCCCCGCATCCCCACTCGCTTCTCCCCTCCACACTCCCCCCTGTACTCCCCTCCACACTCCCCCCGAACCTCCCCTCCACACTCCCCCTGTACTCCCCTCCACACTCCCCCCGCACCTCCCCTCCACACTCCCCCCTGTACTCCCCTCCACACTCCCCCCGCACCTCCCCTCCACACTCCCCCCTGTACTCCCCTCCACACTCCCCCCGCACCTCCCCTCCACACTCCCTCCGCACCTACCCTCCACACTCCCCCTGTACTCCCCTCCACACACCCCCCGCACCTCCCCTCCAACTCCCCCCTGTACTCCCCTCCACACTCCCCCCGCACCTCCCCTCCACACTCCCCCTGTACTCCCCTCCACACTCCCCCCTGTACTCCCCTCCCTCTACCCCCCTAGCACAAACTTTGAATGTCATATTTTTTTATATCAAATCAACAGACTAAAAAATAAGTTATAAGTTTCTAGCTCTAAAAATGACGATACTTCCATACAACTTTCAACCCCTATTTTCAACCCCTTACAACCCTTTTTTCGCAATAAAAAGTAGCCTATGTCCTTCCTCAGGCCCTCAACTATCTGTGTACCAAATTTCATTTCAATCGGTTCAGTAGTTTTGGCGTGAAAGCCAGACAGGACGACAGACAGACAGACAGACAGACACGAGTTACAAACGCATTTATAATATTATAATAAGGATAACTCTCAACAATATTGATTACTTGTTACGCAATTTTTTTTTTTTACATTATCAATCCAACGTGTTTACGTAAGAAAATATTTTTAAAAATCTCACGTGAGATTGGGGGCTGGGGGAGGGGGTTGAATAAAATCTCACGACATCTCACCAGGGGGGGGACGGAGGGACAGAAAATTAAAAAAAACCCCTCACGTAATTTATGGACGCCCCCATACGAATAGTATTCTAGTATCCGTATTCTAGTAAACCTAGGTTGCCCGGGACGTGCTTTTGGTGATACGTGAAAGAGACTCTAGTAATAGCCTTTTTAGGGGACCTGTAGTCTTTGAATAACAACGAAACCAGCCACCGTGGTTTTTTATTGTTTATAGTCAATCCACCTATTTATAGTGGTGGTTATAGTGAGTCTACGTATTCGTTAATCTCAGTGAGGTTACCTCACACTACCTTGCCGCATACCTTAAATGCGGTAAGGTGTCTGAATGTAGATTTCCCTCCCTTATCAAAAAAAAAGCAGCCAAGTGCGAGTCGGACTCGCCCTTGAAGGGTTCCGTAGCACGACGAACTACAAGAACCTGTATATTATGTTACTTGATGTAACATAATAAGGTTCTTGTAGTTCGTCGAAAGGTAAGTTGCGGTTTACGGTTTATGACGTATAAAAAAAAAACTACCGACTAGATCTCGTTCAAACCAAAAATTGTTGGAAGTTTACATAGTAATGTACAACACATATTTTTTTTAGTATTATCATTCTCTTACTTCAGAAGTTAGAGGGGGGGGGACCAACTTTTTTCCACTTTGGAAGTGTCTCTCGCGCAAACTATTCAGTTTAGAAAAAAACGATATTAGATACCTCAACATCATTTTTGAAGACCTATTCATAGATAACCCACACGTATGGGTTCGATGAAAAAAAAAATTTTGAGTTTCTGTTTCAAGTATGAAATAAAAATCTTAATGTGGTTCACAGAATACATCTACTCGCCAAGTTTCATCAGTCTAGCTCTTATGGTTTCGGAGAAAAATGGCTGTGACATACGGACGGACAGACAGACAGACAGACAGACAGACAGACATGACGAATCTATAAGGGTTCCGTTTTTGCCATTTGGCTACGGAACTCTAAAAAGGTTGAGTTGGGAAACGCATGAATAAATTCCAAGTTTACCGACAACTACGGTATGTGCCGTCCCGCCTTTCGAGTGAACACAAAATAAGTTTAAAAACTTGAGAAACTTATTACATGGCTAAACCGCTAAACCCATTTTTATGGAATTTCTATGGGACCAATCTGGAAGTATAACCACACAAAGAAGCCGGTTTAAAAAATATTTTTAAAACCGACTTACGGCTTCAAATGACGAAGTCAAGCTATAACAAACATTTAAAAAAGCAGCCAAGTGCGAGTCGGACTCGCCCATGAAGGGTTCCGTAGCATCAAGTAACATAATATACAGAAAATAAACAGGAAACAGGTTCTTGTAGTTCGTCGAAAGGTAAATCGCGATTTACGATTTATGACGTATAAAAAAAAAACTACTGGCTAGATCTCGTTCAAACCAAATATCGTTGAAAGTTTGCATAGTAATGTACAACATATATTTTTTTTAGTTTTATCATTCCCTTATTTTAGAAGTTAGAGGGGGGGGGACCAACTTTTTTCAACTTTGGAAGTGTCTCTCGCGCAAACTATTCAGTTTAGAAAAAAACGATATTAGAAACCTCATTATCATTTTTAAAGACCTATTCATAGATACCCCACACGTATGGGTTCAATGAAAAAAATTTTTTTGAGTTGCAGTTTGAAGTATGGGGACCCCCAAAATTAATAGTTTTTTTTCTATTTTTGTGTAAAAATCTTAATGCGGTTTACAGAATACATCTACTCACCAAGTTTCATCAGTGTAGCTCTTATGGTTTCGGAGAAAAATGGCTGTGACACGGTCGGACAGACAGACAGACAGACAGACAGACAGACAGACAGACAGACATGACGAATCTATAAGGGTTCCGTTTTTGCCATTTGGCTACGGAACCCTAAAAAGCAGCCAAGTGCGAGTCGGACTCGCCCATGAAGGGTTCCGTAGCATCAAGTAACATAATATAAAGGTTTTTGTAGTTCGTCGAAAGGTAAATTGCGGTTTACGATTTATGACGTATAGAAAAAAACTACTGACTAGATCTCGTTCAAACCAAATATCGTTGAAAGTTTGCATAGTAATGACTAATGTACAACATATATTTTTTTTAGTTTTATCTTTCTCTTATTTTAGAAGTTAGAGGGGGGGGGGGGGGGACCAACTTTTTTCCACTTTGGAAGTGTCTCTCGCGCAAACTATTTAGTTTAGAAAAAAACGATATTAGAAACCTCAATATCATTTTTGAAGACCTATTCATAGATACCCCCAAACGTATGGGTTTGATGAAAAAAAAATTTTGAGTTTCAGTTTCAAGTATGGGGGACCCCCAAAATTTATAGTTTTTTTTCTATTTTTATGTAAAAATCTTAATGCGGTTCACAGAATACACCTACTCGCCAAGTTTCATCAGTCTAGCTCTTACGGTTTCGGAGAAAAATGGCTGTGACATACGGACGGACAGACAGACAGACAGACATGACGAATCTATAAGGGTTCCGTTTTTGCCATTTGGCTACGGAACCCTAAAAAACAATTAAAACTAAACGGCTAAAACAGATCTTGATAAAATTTCTATGGGACCAATCTGGAAGTATAACCTTACAGATAAAAACCTTAGAGCGCTGGTCGCCTAGTGGTAGCGACCCCGCCTTCCGATCCAAGGTGTTCAAATCCATTCGTGTACCAATGAGTTGCTCTGCTCAAAAATTCATATACACTATGCCAGTGCTCTCAAACGTTGAAGAAAAACATCATGAGAAAACCGGTATGCCGTAGAACCTAAAAAGTTTTTTACTTATTCTGTTTTTGTTACTAACACCATGAACTCCATAGTAGTCTAAATCAAAAAATAAAAATAGGTGTTTATGTGTTACGCACCGAAGTGGACTGGGATCGCAAGTGTAGGGCGGATCTCCGCTGATGTGCATATCTGTACTGCTGTCTCCGAGGCGAGCCGCACGATCGCTGGTCATATCACATTCAGCGTCGCGTTCTATTATACCTGCGAAAGACACAACTTGTTCAGTACCCAAAGTCCCAGTGCATTTACAACATTTCGTTACCAAACGTTGTTTTCGTTTCGGCTACGTGTCTCTCTCTTTTGCATGGAAAAATGATGAGACAACAACTCTAACGACGTAAACGTATTTTTGCTGTCTCTTCTTTTTTCCATACAAAAACAGAGACACGTAGGCGAAACGAAAACAAAATTTGGTAAAATAAAAAGATTTCTCATTCAAAAATCGAATATTAATCGTTTAATCTTAATTTATTGAATACATTGTTTAGAAAAATTAAGCTTCGTGTTCCCATCAAGTATTTATTGAATATAATCATAAAATAATAGTTTTATTTCGTTAGTCTACCCACGCAGCAAAATTTATGGAGCATTCATAAAAACCATTTTAGGAATGGAATTCGGTCCAAGGAGGTCAGTGCTAACACACGCCATGTGACCTTTCTTGGCTAGACTTTCGCATATTTGTCTGTTAAAACAAGAAAAGAAGTGTGAGACAATACAATTACTAGTATTAGATACTTTCTAAAAATGAGCGTATTGTAATTAAACTACAGTACTTTAAACTATGATTTTGTTTATCTAATTCTGCCTGCAATCATTTAAATGTTCCTATCTGAAAATGAAGAACAATGCCCTATGTTCAAAATACCAAAGAATCTATAAATTTTTTTCATGTCACTAGTTGAAAAAATTATTAAGTCAAATTTGATAGATATTTTAAAGTAAATGTAAATAGATTCGTACCATTTTGCGGTTTCACCGGTGCTATGTGATTGCTGATCACATATTCATCAATAGCGCCGTCTAATTTGGAGTTCTGTAAATTATTTGTGTAGCAATTCTTGCAGTGTTCCAACCTGGAAAAAAGGAGACATTGCGTCATGGGAAAGCGATTCACAATATCAAAGCTTCGTTTTCGACAAGAATCGGTTGAAAAGAAGACCTCGACTGCAATGATGCAAATCGGGTACCGAACGTTGGATTAGATTTCGCGTCACGTCTGCCAAAGCGACTGCACGTTGGCTTATTTGTTTAGCTTTTCGTCAATAGAGATGCACAAAGTAAGCTGCTGGTACAACGTGCCCTACACGCTACCAGAACAGCTTTAGAATTTAAATATAGCACTGGCATTTTCTTGCATTAACTTTTTCGTGTCTAATTAATAGAGCATTGATTTATAGCGATGTTTCAGTTAATTTAGAGAAAAAACTGAACATGGTAATATATTATGTAACCCACAAGTCTTCAAAAAACATTCCAGCAAGAGTTGCCAAGTTCAAGGATTTTAACTGAACTGAGAAAACCTCCTCGCGATTTCATCATAATCTTATCCATGTATACTGCTGAACATACGCCTCCTTCATTTTATACCAGCTTTCTCTGTCCCGTGCGATTTAAGATTAAACTTAAAACATTAATGGATAAAGTGAGTTATCGGTTCGCCCGAAGACGAACAATCATTTTAAAATAGTTACCAAGCAACGTGATCCAAGACGTGTTCTCCTCCCAGCTGTTTCGGAAGGCTGGCGTGGGGAACGTGCAAACTCAGTTGCGGTGCGTTCACGGTATGAACTCGCTCGCGTAACTTTTCCCGAACGAACAGCCGAAGGAACTGGAAAAGCGCGTTGAACCACAGAGGAGCTGTCACTATGAGGACCTTCTTTAACTTAGCTGGGTATCCACCCTGTAACAAGAACAAAAAACCTGTAGACAATATCCTAAAATAACAGATTATTTTTAAGGCACACTAAGTAAATATTCAATCAATCAATCAATTAAATTATTTATATTATGCCAGAAAATTACACATATATTACACAAGGATCATTTACAAAGAGATAATGACATAAAAATTGGTCGTCACTCAGCGTATGTTATAGTAGCGAGTGCCACTATAACGCTGGTCTTCCGTGACACCAGTAGAGTGCGACACACCGTCGTTTATACACAGAAGTTTAACATAAACAAGAAAGATATTAACATATACTCCACAATGTTCCTTTATAAGATACGTACTGCTCACCAAACCAAGTTCAGACAATGTTGTTGGTAGCACATACAGTCTACTGAAAGACGATTCATAAAACTTTATGCTAAAAGGAAGGAAAACCGCGTCACATCTCTGTTTGTTGTCTAATGTGTGCCAAATCCAAAATAAAGCTCAGTACCAGAAATAACAACTTCCTAAGCTTACAGAAATAGCATTTATCGGATGCGCATCTGGAACATGTGTTTATTTGAGCAAGTATTTTGAAGGCCTCGTACACGTAAACAAAGATTGAATACTTGAGAAAAATTATTAAGTTCGTGCCCAAAACAGCAAACAAGTCTTATAAATAGAATAGACATATGCGTGGGAAAACTGGAAACCTACACAAAGAAATTCCAGCTGGTTTTTTTGGCTCTTATATACGGGCAAAAACTAGAAGACGGTTTACATCAGCGTAGCCACTATGACGAAATAATTTGCTTAAGTATCGGCAAATAGCTTCACAAACAATTAACTCTAGAATTTCAAGGCCAATTTCCGAAATTATTTTGATAGCAAAGTATAAAAAGACTACATCGAAGTTATTTCCCAATGTTTCGACTGAGATACATAAATAGTGAATTATGTAATATAATATACGTAAATACGAGACAGACATCCGTTTGATGTCTATAACTACCTAGAAGACCCTGAAATAAACAGATAAATCAATACACTTAATGACCCTTGGTACATTTTGGTTGATCAATCTTCGGCATTTTACTCTAATATAACCTTTGACAACTTAAATAATTTTTCCACATTGAAATGTGAAATAACCTAATAAATATACACGGTCAAAACGTGTAGCAAGCACTGGAGGGTAAAATCTTCCTCAGGAAGGCGTGACACGAAACTCTTCGGTAAACAGTTAGACCTACGTCACTGTCAGGGATTTTAGCTTTTCATGCTTACCGACGAGTTTAAAGAATAAAAAAGCGGCCAAGTGCGAGTCGGACTCGCCCATGAAGGGTTCCGTAGCAGTAGGTAATATAACATAGAGTTCTAGAAGTTCTAGTAGTTCGTCAAAAGGTAAATTGCGGTTTACGATTTATGACGTATAAAAAAAAAACTACTGACTAGATCTCGTTCAAACCAAATATCGTTGGAAGTTTCCATAGTAATGTACAACATATATATTTTTTTAGCTTTATCAGTCACTTATTTTAGAAGTTAGAGGGGGGGGGACCAACTTTTTTCCACTTTGGAAGTGTCTCTCGCGCAAACTATTCAGTTTAGAAAAAAACAATATTAGAAACCTCAACATCATTTTTGAAGACCTATTCATAGATACCCCACACGTATGGGTTTGATGAAAAAAATTTTTTCGAGTTTCAGTTTCAAGTATAGGGACCCCCAAAATTTATAGTTTTTTTTTCTATTTTTGTGTAAAAATCTTAATGCGGTTCACAGAATACATCTACTCGCCAAGTTTCATCAGCCTAGCTCTTACGGTTTCGGAGAAAAATGGCTGTGACATACGGACGGACAGACAGACAGACAGACAGACAGACAGACAGACAGACAGACAGACAGACAGACAGACAGACATGACGAATCTATAAGGGTTCCGTTTTTGCCATTTGGCTACGGAACCCTAATAAAAGAGGAGAATGAAGAACAAGAACCTGTTGTGCCGAACCCACATGAAGTGGGAAAAGGACAAGAATATGATGATAAACAAATACCAAGCATGTTACATGTTATCAAATTTTTTTCTACTGAAATGAACGAGTCTGAGCTTATAATAGGCTTTATCGATTTGTCGTAGTCTACCTAATCCCATGACACGTGATATTACACGATTGATCTTTACATAGATAACAAAAGAGAAATAGAAGAATGAAAGGAAACGAGAGGACTAATACCATGTTTTGTGACGATAATAAATATTTTCTATTTCTATTTATTAGGTAAGTTAGATCAGGTGGCATGAAATACAAAAGTACCATTCGCATGCGAGGGTGTGTATTGTGCTCATATTGTTATATGTATTACACTTTCCGTGGAGACCATTTGGAAAATTTATGAGGCACACAAAAACGCAGTTTGTTCACGGCAATAAGAATTCTCTACCTACGAGTACTTTTCCTCATAAATATACGATCAATAAAGGTAGACAAAAAGGTTTTTCCACCAAAACTCTATTGAATATTAATGTATTAGTCGCACCTTTTTTTTACTATATAATTGTTATTATTCTAAATAGTTTTGACAATTAAATTGATAAAACGAAACCAGTATTATTAATCAAAGCTCACTAAGGGATCATATCAAAACATCTCAAGGGCAATGAAATTGGGGTGCGATCTGCAGAGGCTCAGATATGTTAAGAAAGCCCAGGGGTGAGAGGTCGTTGCTCCCGATTTAACTCCCTTCCAGTCATGAATTATTTTACCTAGTACTGAATCCTCTCCGGTACAAAAAGCAGAATTAATTAATTTTCATATTTAATTTAGTACCTATATATTTTGGCACAATACCATTTTACAGCGACGAAACAATAGGATAGCAAAACGTACGGTATTTAATTTTGCATAGCGATTTTTTTATAAATTCATGCTTTTTGAAGTTACTGTATACGGTATCGATTACTCTTGAAGGCCTGATTAAACTCTTATCAACTCTTGCTAGATCGAATCTTTCTGATGCTAAAGCTCTGACTGTTTTTTGCTCAGAGTTTTTTTTTAATAAATTCATCGTCTTTGAAAGCACTGTGGTCTTAGTATCGATTACTCTTGAAGGTCTGATTAAACTCTACCAACTCTTGATAGATCGTAGCTTTTTGATGATCCTTATGAAGCTATGGGTTCGCAAAATATTCATATTTTGGCAGACATTGGGGTGCATTGTCCCGGGCCTTCCTTATTGTTTGCAGTCTAGACGGGCCCTAGTGACGTCAAGATTTAAGTTCAATTCTCCAGACGTGTACTGCAGACGCCTATAACTCACGAGTTCTGATCTGAAAGCTTACCTTATAGAAATACGATAAATAATTTTGTTGAAAAGCTCAATTAAAGTTACACTAAAATCTCGCCCAAGCTATACGCATACATAATTTAAAGTTATAGTTAAAGAATTTGGACTACTTTTATATTATGTATTGGCTTTTATTAGAAGGTGAAATGACAATGTGTGTGACCTTCCGCAAATATTCAGAAGCTTTATATAAAGAGACTTATAAAGTACATTCTAAAAGTTCTTCAAGCTTCAAGTTTCAATATCCCCGAAGTCACTTTTCCCACTCGTTTTCTAGAGACTGTGGTTTTGTTGAATTTATCCCAACTTTAGACTCCGACGGGTTAGAGTTCAACAATGAGTTGTCATCTTGAAGGTATTCAGAGGGAAGTAGGGCACGGTTGCGGCCGGGCCAAGATAAACCACTTTGTGGCTACGTCTCTGGCAACCTACTTCAAGCTTCCAGCTAGACCACTCGCAACAATAAGAATTTTCAACAATCACTCAACTGAAATAGGTCTTCGCTCTAAAACGGTTTGTTTCACTATTTTTTTAAAGACGGTCGGGTTAAGCTTTCTTACTAAACACTTATATTTTTGATCAAACAAAACCTCGCCAACAACATTATCAATATTGTAAAGAAAATCCTACATTGAAAAAATAAACGTCACAATAAAGGACCAGACAAATAAAAATTATCACAAGAACGGATAAATAGCTGTCTTCTTATATATTTAAACCATCACAGCTGGAAAGAAAATGGGGTTTTTCCGGAGGTAAATAGTCGCGCTCATTCCCGAGAATGGCTCCCGCTGGTGGCATTCGAAGAAGCGTGCTAACTATCGTTTGGACTTATACGTTGGTACTTAGCCGAGTTGTATTTCAAAGAAATCAACTATAAGAAATAAACAAGACATTAATATAAACTCAATGGAGAACCACGGAAGTTCTTACAGACTATTGATTTGGTAGAGCTCAGATTATTCGTTATATTATTGGTTCGACCAATATCATGCAACTGATAAAGTAAAATAGGTGTAATAGAAGTCCAGTCCAAGTGTTTTTTCCTTCAACAATTCGAGAGCTAATAGGATGTCAAAACGTCTACAATGAAATCGAAAAATTATGCTGTATGAAGTTTATTACACAGTATTATTACGAAATAGCGGAAACTGTATTTGAAGTGGCACACCATACACTTTTTATAGGTGGGCAAGAGTAGGCACTTTGAAACGCTTTTAGCCCGAGTAACGTGCCGTGGCCACCTATAGCACGTCACTATCTTGCTAGTACATTGACATAGGGTTTCACTTCTCTTTGAGAGCGCCAAACGTTCAAAGGAGCTGTCCTGTTCTGTTTCAACGGAAGAAAATTGACCGTATTCATGCTGTAAATGAGAAACACGTTTCTGAGAAAAGTCTTTAAAATTTGAATGACAAGCAATAAATACGATGTGCGAGACACACAATCATTAGCGCGTACGTTTTTAGAACGATATTCTATTTGGATCAGCGACATTTTTGTACAGAAAGCATTCTTTTAAAGAAAGAAACCATTAGTATATTGGCAACAAACAACAGTGTGTCAACATTGTCTCGTCAGCGTTGATGGAACGGTTACACAAGCGGGCCGGTGTGAAGCTACGTCCGCAGCCTATGCGACTTTGGCGCTATGCCAGGTGGAAATAACACCGATGATGATCCAGTACCTATGTACTGAGCACTGATACTACTCCTCACATAATAATTATGTGAGGAGATGGATTCACTTCGAGAAATAGTTTTTGTTACTCCATAATTTATTAATGATTACATAACGCACTCACTTGCTATAGTTGAATTTGACCAAGATCTGCGATTATTGTCCAATTCGTAAATATGCAATCATTGTTTTTAAAAGTCATCTGTTCTAAAAAAATGTGTTTTGCAGCAATTATTAAAAGCGAAGCTAAACAGGATATTCTTAAAAATGTATTGAAAAATATAAATTTTTGCTTGAAAGACCACATAATTATATGTAGGTGCTTAGTTGAAAGGATTACTTATCAGAAAATTCTTACGAAAAGTAATTAAGTTTACATTCATTTATACGTCTATTGTTCAACATTGAAGCCGTTTAAAACGTCTATAAATAAGTGGTTGCCAATGCTTGGTGACCTTTAGAGTCTCTTTATTAATTTTCCGAGCATGAGTAGAACCGGATTCGCTCAATTTTCCGCACTTATGTAGATGGTTGGCTGGATCCATTACGAAACACGTAGCCACGTGCATGTTGACCTTTGCACAAATGTCACGAGAAAACTTTATTTCATCGCGTTCCTGACAATGAAATATCACACACCTGCCTATAAATTCTTCTTTAGGCTTTTCGGGAAATTATATTACACGGGAAAAGGTGAAGTACGTGAATGAACACTCGACAGGCGTTTTTCACCCGAGTTTATGACAGACCACGTACGGCTTAGAATTGTTATGAATTTTATTCAATATAAGGTGCTGTAATTAAATAATTCTAGGAGAAGAAACGGAAGAAAGCGTAGGAGCGACGATCTCGACGATTTCGAACGAGGATGGTGAGATGGGGCGATGGGTAGACGGTTGGAAAGACTTGGGAGAGACTTTTGCCCAGGAGTGGACGATATGGGTAAGAAAAAAAGGAGAGTTGTTCTTAATTTTTAAAGATAAGCCCAGACACATCAAAGTTTATTGTTAAAACTTTAATAATTTAATTGACGACGACAATTTTATTGAAACCACGCGGAGAGATGGAATATAGTCAAATCTACGCGTTAGAACAGGCAGTTTTGCTAGTAATCCGCATCTCCTACACCGGACAAGACATGACAAAATTTCTGCGGTACCGCTGTAACGGTTCCGCAGCGGAGGTGTGCTACGGGCATCAGGTATCCATAAGATCCAGATCTATATTTCATCCTCGCGATTAGCATACAATAGTGGGCATCTGGGTTCAGTACGCAATGAGCCATAAAAGATGTAATAATATCATCAATGCTATCTAACATGCGTGTCATGCCATGCCAGTCGAGCGTATCGCGAGGCAGTGAAGCATGAGGGCTGAGCCATCCGAGCCTCTGAGCGTCCCCGATGCATAAATAAAACTCTTATCATTACAATACCCCCATAATACACGAAACGATAAGGTTAACGCGCAAATCGGAAGGATTTTGTCGGAATTTCTTTTTTTCTTGTATGTATTATAGGCCACCAGTTCTTTGCAATGCAGTTTGGCAGATTCCATGCACTATTCGGCATGGTTTCGGGTTCGTGCAGTTAAGGAGTGTTAAGATAGTAACAGAGCGTAGTATTTTTTATTCTAAATGAAATCGCAAGTGATTGAAAATTAAATGCCTACCTACATAGTACACTGTAAACATTTAATTATTTAATGCGTTAAAATTATCAGTTGCATGAATGTAGAAGGTAATGCCAGATACCACAAGACTAGAACGAATTAGTGACTAAGCGTAATAATATAATTGCTACAAAGATAAGTATTGTTTATAAGTGCTTAAGAAAAATGACAAGTAAAAAGGTTTTTTTACATTCAAAGTTCTAAGGCGACCATTACGGTGAATAATACCCACAGAAATATAAATATATAATATAATACCTAACACGTCTTGTTTGTCTCTCCACAATACAACTTTTAGACACTTGTGCATCGTTTCGGGAAAACAAAAAACAATAAATTTTGGAAACCATAGAATTTTATAATTTAAAATGATGAATCTCCTCGCTGGTTTCTCTGATTTTGTGTACATTGTCGAGCTGGCACGACGTCAGCTCGTTGACCACAGAGTATGTTAACGAAATCACTGAATAGCTTAACGGGCGTGGAAACTGTAGAGATCAAAGCATTTTTATACTTTGGCTATTTAGATAGCTGTCGATGTAAAAGTACTGATCTGTTCGATGGGATATGCTGCGTACGGCGTTTAAATTAAGAGTCAAAATTTAATAACAAAATTGATAATGCAGTATCTCACATTACACATAGATTGAAGAAAGGTCGAATTGTTTAGATTAAATCATACCATAGAAACACATGTATTCGACGACCTATATTCATCAAAGTC
Organism: Thera obeliscata; assembly: GCA_947578465.1. NCBI lineage: Eukaryota > Metazoa > Arthropoda > Insecta > Lepidoptera > Geometridae > Thera > Thera obeliscata. Next base: position 9,121,186 of record OX387914.1, read on the forward strand.
AAGTATCGCATTAGATAAACTTTCGGGCCGGACAGACTCCTACCGAACCCATTTTGTTTTCTTATTTCGTGAATAGCACCCCAGGTGTAGATAAACAGAAAACGCACACATACGGAGGGAACGTAGCTCCGTCCTATATACCTAACAATAGTTCTCAATATAGATTGAATCTCTCTCGCCAGCAATGCTGTATGAACTCATCGAGATAATATGAACTGCGAACTAGAGAAGCCAAATATATGCAGCATTAGATTGCTTCTAATGTGCTTTCGTTTTACTAAGTTATTACTGACGAAAGCGCGTGTTGTCACATCGAGTTCCTAGCTTCGTGTGAGTGAGAGTACGCCAGTTGACCTACCCGCTGTATTCGACTATGCCACTTAGAGAGGTGCCGTCTATACATTAAATGTCGATGTATGAACTTTATCAATGCAACAAATTTGAATCTTAAATCACCGTGTCACGAATATTATTTTGTTCTGTCGATAAAAATACATGAATGGAGCCCCAATTACGTGTCCAATCATTCACAGGTGAGTAATGTTGTAGTACGTAAGATCTACTTGGTTGATTGGTATTGGTAAGTATGTCGATTGCTCACCCAATATCTATCACGTACTTGGTGATAGTGTGTAACAGTTTTGTTTCTCAAATGTGTGTAATTTTTGTAGTAATTTTTCCTGACGACTGAGCCGTAAGTCTGCTACTAATAAATATTTTTTATTTCTATTTACTAGAGTAATTACACTCAAGGTTGTGTTATCATAGGACAAGCGTGTTCAACACAAGCATAATAAGGTGTATTTACTTTAATAATGGCTGCTAAATGCAGGCTTTTATTTCTCCACACAAAACATTTTAATTCCCCACTACAATGACAAAGGCATTAATTTTCCGACCTAGATTACCATTTCTGCATGGGTTGCTTACGACGTGCAGGCTATTTGTCATTGAAAACAAGATTGGCGTTTATTTTTATGTTTATTTGCCCAAAGAGAGTGGAGTTTGAGTTGGCGACGTCCCAGACGAGCCATGATGTAGGTCAGGAGTGACGTCCCGTTTGCAGCGCGGTGCAGTCAGCCGGACTAGGAGCTCTCTGCAGTACGACAACAAACAAGGCAAAGTTTGTCCGAGTGGAACACTCAGCACCAGCGCTCTCCTTAACGTCGATTGGCGATGCGACCGACGGCCGGCCTCGCTCATAAACCAATTTGACACGATTCACGTCACACTCAATAATAAGCTTAGAGGTCTACTCTGCAAAACGATGCAAGGCAGAGTAGACCCCTTGTAGAGTAGATTTGTAAAGTAGATCACATTATACTCGCATGCATATCAGCTGATGAACAGTCAGCGACTATTTCAAAATAAATATAACAGAAACGAGAATAAGTACTATCTACATGCACAATGATGCTCGAGTTGAGGTAAAAATAAAACAATTAGGGGCATTCTGTAGGGGGGAAATACGAGCGATCGCGTATCCGCAGCTGTCACGTCACTATACAACTGACGTAGAGCCAGGTGCAAGCCGCCGCCGATCATTATTTAATCTCCCTTCCGATCATAGGTGAAGGGACTTACAAAATAAAAAAAAATACGGGTTGCACTCCGGGAGTGCCGGCAGAAGTGAAAACTTGATTATTAACGTAGGAACCCTAAAAGTTGTTTATTTTATCAAGTTCCTCAATGTAGTAAAACCCCAATCAAAGTCCTAAGGAACCCTAAAAATTTTAGCATTATCAAGCTCCTAAGTGTAGTTGAAATTCCAATCAAAGTGCTAAGGAACCCTAAAATTGTTTACATAATCAAGGTCATAAGTGTAGTTGAAAGTCCAATTAAAGGCCTAAGGAACCCTAAAAGTTGTTTATTTTATCAAGTTCCTCAATGTAGTAAAACCCCAATCAAAGTCCTAAGGAACCCTAAAAATTTTAGCATTATCAAGCTCCTAAGTGTAGTTGAAATTCCAATCAAAGTCCTAAGGAACCCTAAAAATGTTAACATTATCAAGCTCCTAAGTGTAGTTGAAACTCCAATCAAAGTCCTAAGGAACCCTAAAAGTTGACCACTTAATCAAATTCCTCAATGTAGTAAAACCCCAATCAAAGTCCTAAGGAACCCTAAAAATTTTAACATTATCAAGCTTCTAAGTGTAGTTGAAACTCCAATCAAAGTCCTAAGGAACCCTAAAAGTCGACCATTTAATCAAATTCCTCAATATAGTATAACCCCAATCAAAACCCTATACGGAACCCTAAATTTTACGTAAAGCCAAATCCTCAACGGGTCGGAACCGCTAGACTAGCCTTGTCGCGCGACCTACAAGTAGGTCCTAAATGAAGTAAAACGGCAGACATAGGAGGAGGGGGTTCTGGGGGGCTAAGGGGGGTCACAGCACGGCTCGCTTCGCTCGCCGCGCTGTTCCCCGTGGTCGCGTGGCGGCTCGCTTCGCTCGCCGCGACGCTCCCCCCGGGTTCAGGAAGAGGGGGTTCTGGGGGGCTTAGGGGGGTAACAGCACGGCTCGCTTCACTCGCCACGCTGTTCCCCGTGATCGCGTGGCGGCTCGCTTCGCTCGCCGCGACGCTCCCCCCGGGTTTCGGAGGAGGGGGTTCTGGGGGGCTTAGGGTGGGTCACAGCACGGCTCGCTTCGCTCGCCGCGCTGTTCCCCGTGGTCACGTGGCGGCTCGCTTCGCTCGCCGCAATGCTCCACTCGAAAAAAAAGGCTTAAAAATAGGGCATTTTTAGGTTTTTTAAATAATAAAGGGGTCTAGAGGGAAAGGGGGGAAAAATTTATATTGCTTTCAAAATAATCTCACCTTCCCTACATGACCCAAAAAAAGAAGTGCTCAACGCCGCTAAAGAAGTTTTCACTTCAAAAACTTTGCATTTATAGAATAAGAATTATATTGACTCCGCTTTTTATTGTTTATTATTTGCAATAATTTAATTTGGAGATCCTTGGCTTTTTTTCACTTGTTATAATTATTGCACAATAATTGTGCAGTTCTGTGAAAGTGGGCAATTCTCGTGCAGTTTAATGTTTTTTTATTATGAACTCTACGTTGTAGTCTTAGGGTACATTTCTACAAAAACATCCGTCTTACGCTTTTTCGATTTTTATTATGAACTCTACGTTGTAGTCTTAGGGTACATTTCTACAAAAACATCCGTCTTACGCTTTTTCGATCAGGGTCACGTGATCCTGACGCGAGTTTAAGATTTTATACCCATTACAGAAAGTGCTCAACGCCGCTAAAGAAGTTTTCACTTCAATAAAATATTGAACCGTTAGCACAAAATCGAAACCAAATATAGAAAGGAAGTGTACGGACAGCGCAAACGATGCGCTGCGGTATGGCACCTTCCCAATAGAAATACCCGATCGAATATCACGCCTGTTGTCGCCCGCCGGAAGCTAGCCGGTATTCAACTTCCGCAAATATTTTAGTAGGTACCTACCTAACCACCACACACAATATGTACGTGAACAAGACATTTTATTAGAGGTGTAGCTGTCCCGTTTTCGAAGAATAGACTACGTCGACTGTCAAACAATGTTATAAACACGCAATGCCGCTTCAAAACGCTTGCCGAAAGTTTGATAGAATAGATTTCAGAACTTTGTTCCACTATGTTTTAGAAGACAAATTAGTTTGCTTGGTTAGACAAGAAAACTTCGAACAAGTTATAATATAGCAAGTTTATAGGTTGGTTCAAATAGAGCGCTGCTCGTTTCAGTGTGTCGCATCGCTTGTTAGCATGATACAGGTACCATAAGCACAATGGACGTGCGCTCGCATAAGCACAAATATGAATAAAAGTACGTCGATCTCATTATAACGGGCGGAACGATGAAAAGCACACGCCCGCCTACAGCAGTAAACAGACATGCACTCGATATTTGGGTCAATCCTATTGTTTTCGTGTAAATAAACATTGCTCCATTTACGCAAACACAATCTGCTGTTATCGATACGATCAAGAGTATTGTCCATTCATTTGTTCCGCAACATAAATAAATAGTTACCTTTAGGGCGCTTGTACACGCTAAGAAAAAACGCCGGGCCTACCCAAGAATTCGTGTCGTAACAAGAAAATTACTGTGTACACGGCTCGCAGCGGTGCACGAAAAAAATCTTATCTGCGCAAGACAAGAATTTTGTCTTTTCCACACACGAAAACGCAACAACGTTCGCCGCGTCGTGTCTTGCGCAGATAAGATTTTTTTCGTGCACCGCTGCGAGCAGTGTACACAGTTATTTTCTAGTTACGACAAGAATTCTTGGGTAGACCCGGCATTTTTTCTTAGCGTGTACAAGCGCCCTTACAGTCCACAACGTGCACACATTCATTAGTAGAACTTGGCACTTAGTCGAGAGAATAAAGATAGTGCTTATCTGGCTTTAGATAGCGTTGAAATCAATACTTAACCGAATCAATATTGCGGGCTGCGACCGGAATACAAATATTTTTGAGCAACGCGATAATAAGTGGCAATAAGATCCAATATCAAATGAAATAGGATATCGATATTGGGACGGGAGGTAGAATTATATAGGGGCTGAGGTCTTCCCATCGAATTCAATATTTACAAGGCAATACAGTATTGTTATTCAACCTAGCATTCATGTATTAATTACGATGACACAGTAAAACAAGGAGAGCATTCGATAATCACATCACGAGTATTTGCATTGAGTATACTTTCTGCATTGTTTTATGAACGAACGAGTTCGTATTATGTCCACGGTTGGTGAGCGGAAGCATAGAGGTAGCGGAGATGACGTCAGCGACTCTGCCCGCGACCTTCTCTCACCGGATATTAATCATCCCGTGGCACCAGCGCCGCCGATGCCTCAATTCCACTTTACGAAGCCGAGGCGCCTGATTGAAAACCGAACGCCTAACTTTAATAATCAACTTGAGTAAGCAGCTCAACGTCAGACCCACAACATCAGTATCGCAATCGCTAAATTGGCTGTCGAAATTCGCGTTAACTAGCGTTCAAAACTGAAATCGATCACGGATTGCGGAACAGAAGGACGTCTGGTTTGTCGTGAAAACCAAAGGATGCCATTGATAGAATGCGAAGGAATTTAATACGCTTCTTATTACAATGTCTCCGTGAAACAGCGGCGTAGTTTCTACAAGTAATACCCACGACAGTCGTGTGTTAATGTCGTGACGACACACAGAAACCTAGTTTAGGGTTAGAACACTTAGAACTAGTATGGCGACTGCTGGGTGCTTATATTATGCCAAGACGTAGCGTCGAGTAATAAACGTAGGAAAGGCGGCGCATGGTGCGTGGTGTTTCATAACGAATTTAGCAGAGCGAATGTATGAATGTAACTACGCAATAAAAGCGTTGTGTTTACTAGCTTGATTAAAAGGACAGACGATGCGCACCGCTACTGCGGTGAGTCAGTCAGTACGAGCGGACACGTGACTTCAAGGTGAAGATCGAACCAGATCTACAGACACAAAAACATCTCGAGTTTACAACAACTTTACTAAAGGAAAACGCTCTCTCGAAACAGGTATTGAGAAATTCTTGAATGAGTTCCTAAGGTTTATCGTATCACTCTTTGCTCCTCACATAAGGACGTTTGTCATTACTTGAAATCATTTCAGGTCATTGGTAAACAAGCACTCTGATATAATGGCGCAACTCTATGTTAACATTATTTTTAAATTATGATGATTGATAATATCGGTAAAATAATACCATGACTAAGCTTTATTTACTGTGATACTGTGTTTTTTTGAGAATTGCGTAGTAAACAACGGCTTAGAAATATTTGCTTGTGTCATACTAAAAAACAAGAATACTATTTGAATTTGTTTAACAAAAGCAGGTAGGTATCCAATTTCGCTTTATTCTTTTTTTCTCGTTTGTTACTTCAGACCACGGGTTTTTTTTTAATCAGATTGGTCCCATTGCATACATTTCATCGAAATTGGATAGGTAGATTGTTTTCAAAGAATTAAAACTGATTATGACCCAAAAGTTAATAGCCGAGCGGGATTTGAATGCGCGACCTTCCCCTTGGTACGGGGCTGATTTGAAGTCTGTTTTTCAAGTGTTCTTACTTATATTATATAGATCCAAATTTGGTAGTTGGACAAATAGTTGTAGCATGTAGTCTGACCTTGCTCTTCGCGCCCACACGGCCTCCGCGAATCCGACTCTAATCAAACTCCGATGTAAATCGATATGAGAGAACAGCAAACTTGTATACCTACTACCTAGCGTCTTCTGTAGATGACGTCATTTCCATTTGAAACGTACACAAACCAGCTTAGAATTAACTTTTCACTTTAACTTTAGAATCTTACTTATTTGGCAAATCAATAAAGAAGAAATAAATAAATAAATTATAGTTTAAAAAACTAAAAAAAAACGCTTTTATAACTAATTGAACTAAAAACTTAAAAATAAAACTGTAATAATCAATTAAAAATTTATATTATTGTAAAAAAGCGTGGGGTGCTTTTTATAATAACTTCAGATATAATAAACTATTGATAAAATATTTACAAAAATCAAAATCAAGCCCCCCACGCTTTTTGTACAATAATATAAATTTTTAATTGATTATTACAGTTTTATTTTTAACTTTTTAGTTCAATTAGTTATAAAAGCGTTTTTTTTTAGTTTTTTTAAACTATAATTTATTTTTTACTTTTTAGTTTTTTTTTTTCATGTATTTTTTTTTCATATTATTGCATTGTCCTTTGACAGATGTGCAAAGTTTGAATCAAATCTGATCGTTTAAAGTAGGTTTTTTTTTTATTTTTTTTTATTTCTTTTCATTTTTTTTTCATATTATTGCATTGTCATCGACCTTTGACAGGTGTGCAAAGTTTGAATGAAATCTGATCGTTCAAAGTAGGTTTTTTTAAAAAAAAAAAAATTCTTTTCATTTTTTTTAATTTTTTTTTCATATTATTGCATTGTCATCGACCTTTGACAGGTGTGCAAAGTTTGAATCAAATCTGATCGTTCAAAGTAGGACAAAATCGAGCTCAAAGGGGTCGGTTACATACATACATACATACATACATACATACATACATACAGGTGAAGCTAATAAAAGCGTTATAAAAACATATATTATTATTTTTATGAAACAACGGGGTATTTGCCATGATAAAATTTCGAGTTTTGACTTCCGATATTTTGGCACAGTTGTATGCACCATGATCACGGTTGAACTGAAGTCCACGAGTAAAAGAAATGTTATCAACAAACATATTTACAAATAGAAAACTTAATTCTTTTGCATGTTTCCTTGTTAATATTTAATAGACTATACCTACTCTTCAACGGTAAAAACAAATACATAAATTTCGTTTATTAGTACACAAGGATACGCATTAGACTATACACTGCTAACTGCTAGCTCTTATGTCCTTGCAGTAAGCGTCATTTTTCTTTGCTTTTAGGTAACTTGAGCTGTATCCCACTGTACCATTACCTACACGTACTATCATAAACAAAGTAAGTGGTTGTTTTTTTTTTCAGACATATATCGACTGTATTAGTAGATAATAGTGTTAATGGATGCAAAATGTAGACGTTTTTCATGTAGCATTGTTTCAAAGCGTACTTATATTCTTTTATTTTCCCTTCGCGCTCGAAGCACTTTGTCTGAGGAATCGTCAATAAGTTATCTAACAAACATGAAACTATAATATTTACTAGTTTACTACCGTTCGTCACGTCAAGGTATACCCCGTCGACGAAAAATAATGTACAAATAGTACATCATCTAGGTTATAGGCAATCATCCAAATGATTTACTTTACGTTCGCGTTCAAATGAATGAATGATGAATGAATGGCTCGAGAATAATCGTAAAAATGTTATCCAACACCATTGTACAATGTACATATACGTTCGTCACTTCAGGGTATACCCGACGATGAAAAATAACAGTCTATTGTACTTCATCTAGGTATAGATAGGCAATCATCCAAATTCTTGTACTTTCCGTTCGCGTTCGAATCATTCTTTGACTCAAGAATAATCGTTAAAATGTTATTGAATATACGTTTGTGACTTCAAGGTATACCCGACGATGAAAAAAAACAGTCTATTGTACTTCATCTAGGTATGTATATATCATATAATATATGAATGACTTTCCGAACAAGATAAGCTACAAGATAAAACGTAGAATACTTTCTTAACATCTTCCTTCCTTTCTTTTTCTTAGAATCCTCATATTTAATGATATTTAAAATATAATGTAAAACTGGCGACATGGGCTCCCATACAAACGGCGCATGGTCGCATTTTCTACTGTATTCAGTATTCTGTGCTTCAGGGTATATCTGACTATGAGAAATAATAGTCTATTGTACGTCGTCTAGGTATGGATAGATAGATTATCCAATTAGCGTGTGGAGGAAAGCGGTGACGCGAGGGCCCCGGCGGGCCTGGCCCGACCGCCTACTCGCTGATGTGATGACATATAACTCCTGATTGATGGCATCGATACGACGCAATAACGTTTTTACAACGCTCTACCTATAAAGCATTACTAATAGGCGTACAGTCGGTTTAAAACAAGGTATTTGCTGTGCAAAGTATTTCAAACGAATAATGTGGTATTTTACTTTCTGTTTTATTTATTTTATTGGAAAAAGAATGAATTTCAATGTGGTTTAATGAACTGAACCGACAATAAAAAGTGATTATTCAACTTAGTGGTGTTTTCGTTCAGGGAAAATGAAACCAGTCAGGCTGAAACCCTTAGGGCTATTGTACGGGTAATGATGAGCTTCTGATGTATGAAAACATCGCTAATAGCCATTAATTTGGTTGTTGTTGGTATAACAAGGTTTTTAAGAAAATAATGAGGTGTTAATCAGTGTTATACAATAGGTTTCATCTAATCTAAACTGAACTGATGGTTTACTAACAACATGAATTTCTAAAAACCGAAGAACTCTATCAATGACCACAAAAAATCCTTCAAATTATTTTCAATAAAATGCCCGGTTTTGATTTGTTACGTAGTTTTTATCAATGTCTTATAGTTCCCAAATTCACCATATCGATCGGTCTCGATGAAACATCCTATATAATTCTGTGCCTCCTGTGATAGGTGATACAAGTCAAAAATTGACATTTTACAGGAGAGCAAAAACAAGGTTTAAAAAATTCTAGTTCATTGACTAAGTAGGCTAGGTTACACTTAAGTACTTTCTTTTGTAGATAAATATATTCACTTTCATTGTGCATTTTAATTTTCGGGGTAAATATTATAGTTTTGAAGTAATTTATTAAAAACCTGTGAGATGTACCTTTTATCATTTATAAATATGTGAAAATAACGTGTTAAATGATACAAGTTCAGTTAAATCATGTTGCACCTATAATATTAATAAAATGTGGTCTTTGTGTAAACAGATTTACAAGAAGTGAAACAATTGAATAACTCGTCAGAATGTGTTTCAAACACAATGTTGCTGAAACAAATGATAAAAATACTACCCCAAAGATTAGATTGATTTACTTCTCAGTGCCTTATTTTGATAATTTACTTGAATTGTATCAGTTAGCTAAAATTATAGCCTTTTTATAGATGTGTTAAATGATACAAGTCAAGTTAAACCCTTCATTAAAATACCAATTCATTGTGTAAATGAATACAAGTATTAGAAAAATAATTAAGGTTTATAAAACTTTTTCAAAATTATGAATTTACTTGTAAATAAGGCACAGATATATCAAAATTATGAACAGAAGTAAATTGAGATCTTTTTGAATGCAAGAAGCTGTGAACTTGACTACTAAAAAATGGCAGAGATCAATTTTACGCAGATATCACAATAAGCAATGTAAATCTACTCAGTACAAAACATAAGATCACAACCACTGTGTGAATCCTAAAAAATCAAAAAGAATCAATCATAACAAAATTATAAAACACACACTTGCACTTTAAACACATTAAAGGCAGTAATTCTAATCTATAAGATGGGCAAATCGTCGAAAAAATTAAAGATAATAAAAAAGTACGTATGTCCTGAAAAATATACTGATCAGTAGATGGACTAAAGCTATATTATAATATAGTTTTAACAATGAGATAAAATAGCAAAATCCTTATAGTAGATCTTAAAATTACTCATACTCAGAATCATCATCATTGTCCGGAGCATAGTCTTTGACATCATTCTTGTGGCACAGACTTCTGTGCTTTATTTATGAGAGCGCTCATAATACTCATAAATAAAGCACAGTAAATCTAATAGATCCTTCTACTTTTGGATTGAAATTATAATCTTGAAGTGGTAGGCTTTCAGTACTTACTTATTTATTGTTATCATATCGCAAGCTTTATCCCGCTTAGAACAATCTATTCTCATGTACTCAACATTCATGAATTATTTTTTAAAAGATAAACGGGATATGTTTTCTTTGACATACAAAACAGATCAAAATTTGCACCACAGAAATTTTTCATTGTCTGTATTGGTTTTTGTAACAATATAGAATTCTTTAAAAAAAATGAGACATAAAAACATTATCATGAGTAATCTCGATAACAGTAAATTTTGCAGCTGTCCGCACTAGCTGGTACCAATCTCTTGGCAAGTGAATATAATACTTGTGTGCTTCTTCTTACCCTCAATTTTTCTTTCAACTAACTCTTGGTGTTTGTCAGCCTCCATGTGAGTATGACGGTCATACTTAATTGTTTTGTCGTACCCACTAGAAATTTATGTTAAATAGATTGTAATTGTAGTCATGTATGGTCAAATCGAAGGTCCAAAAGTTGTCACTTGTATGCGTCGATCTATGGCGAGTTCAGACGTGAATAAATTCCCTCAAGGCTGCTGCGACACTAACGCCCGTGCATCTTCGCTAAAGATATATGAATAACGGCTTTACTTTTTTGCTAACCTTATGCTTAAGCTTATTTTTATAAGCGACTTTTGTAAATTGCTTCTAAACTTATCTGCTTTCTTAACTAACAAAACTTTTAACTTTTTATCAGCAGTAATTTGGTTTGGTCATCAACTTTTCGATTGTGCAACCAGTATGCTTGGTTACTGTGATAAAAATAAGGTTAAATTTCGTGAAAATCACTAAACGAAAAGTGGTTGTCTTTGTAAGTTTGTTTATCAGCTTAACTTAAACAGTCTGTTTAATTAACTGCTATTCGTTTAAACACCCATCTATATCTCGAACCCTGCATCACTTTGTCCTGTGAGCACTTGTATCATTTAGCACATCTTTTTATATATAAAAATATGATGATTTGGTTTGAGGTTTAGATACTATTCATATTATATTAACTCACAGTTAAAAATGTGTTTGTGTAGAATGATGTAAGTCGAGATATATCACTTATCACATTAGTTAGACACACATTTAGATTTGGATTTGTAGGTACATGTTGAATTGTACCCTAATCAGTATTGAAAAAAATCGGTTCAAAATGATATGACTCTACCTATATCGAAATTCACGATACATATCCTGAAAAAATAATTGTGCAAATGAATCTAATCGCTCTTATACCACGAAGCACGAAAAACAATGCGTGGAGCCATTACTTAACGGGGTTACAACTTGACATATATCTATATTCACAATTTATTTGCCAAAATCCTGTCAGTTATATCACTTTGCACCAAATTATCTCCGAACCTATAGCAGATAGAAGAATGTGAGTTAGACCCAAAAATTCTACAATTTTTTCTGATCATTTCTATGTAAAAATCTCAAAAAGGGTACAACTCGAGATACATCACTCATCACAGGAGGCACAGAATTATATTAAATTTTCATTGAATAATTGGTTTTATACTTTAATAAATTAATATTAAAGACTCCGAATAAAAATATACATAATTGACATCATGATTACTAAGATTAGCGAAACACCACAAAGTCTTATTTTCGCAATGACTCAAAGATAAGTCGTGGTTCATGATACAGCTAATGAGGGGTTCAAAGTCATTTGAATAGCAAAATTACCACGAGGTTATTCACCGTACTTCAAACATGTTTAAAGCGACTTTGCATTAATCGCTATAGTAATTAAGTATACAGCTTGCCAAATGCTCGAGGAAGGTTCTCACAAACTACAATACAATGATTTGTCAAGGTTTAGGGGTGCCTGCCTATAGACATTTAGTGAGAACAGACAAATTAAACGAAATTAACCTTTATTATCGACGTGCAAAGATCCGTTTCACTTTTAACAGCTGTGATAGACATGATCGCCGCCACCAGTCTGCCCTTCAATGAAGACACTTTGCATACTCAAATTAACAAGGTTGCCGTTTTAATAGACAGATTATTGAGATCCAGGTGCTCGAGATACCGGTATCACTTGCCTGCAAGTCAACATTTACTCAGACAGAAGTCGCGCGTAGTTGTTTGATGACCTTGAAAATTTGAAAGCTAGTCGTAAAAACTACATTCAATAATTTTTTGATAAACCTTTATAGTGTCCTCGCTTCAGAATGGAGTTGTTTACCAATAAAATGTAAAAACTGTTTTCGTACACAATTTCGTTTAACGCTAACAGAATTAATCAAGCGACAGCAATAAAAACATTCTACGCAGTGTTTACATGAAATGTCGCATACATAATGAATGCGGCGCGTTTTAGTAATATAGGTCAATCGGACGATATTATCAGCGTACCTTTGATAAGCGGTGCGGTTAAATCTTCGCTCAGCTGTTCCTATCGATCGGCAATCTCACACAATCGGATGCACTTCCACTCGGCAAGACCGCAACACTCCGCGATAACAACAACTGATATATCTATACGCGATCGCCACCTGTTAGAGGTTGCTAATTAAGCTGCGCTTCGCACCGATGATATCAACCTCCAACCGAGAGGCAAATTTGCAGGTGAAGCCCGTTGCTAAGTTAACGCGTTCTCGTGATAACGTATCCGGTATCTATGGGATCGAACCTCCGACACACGTGCGGTAGGTTCGCGGGCGCGAGCTCGACTGACGTCAGGCGCCGTGCTGTGCGGGGTGCCAGGGCGGGCGGGCGGCGGGGAAGGCGGGCGGCCCCGCTACGTAGAGACTACGGCCCGCCCGCCCTATGCGCTACGGTAAAATTGAAGCTACGAATGTTCAATGTAAACGCGTCAAATTCGGTGAAAGCAGAAATTTCACCGTCCGGAACGAACTTTCAGTTGTGTAAATAGCGTTAGGGGAAGGTCTTGTGGCGTGCCTTCGTGCTTGTTTGGGTTACTGGTGATTGAAAGCTTTACTTTCATACCGTTAAATCAATTTGTACTGCCAAATTGTACGTTTTACACTCTAGAGCTTGTATTTATAAACTGCTAAGTAACAGTGAAAGTAAAAGTGGAAATTCTCTAACCAAGTTCTATTATAATACTTTTGTTCAAGTACTTATTAGGTACCTTACCTACTTAATAATGGAGCACTTGAAGCGAGTGGCCTCGTCTTTACCTGCTCTTTTATTAGATTCTTAGAGATTCGGCAACTTTTGTGGTTGCGGTAAAATGAGGCTATTTACTTAGGGCTCATTTTTCGTACTACAGATAAATTTAGATAAAAATATATTCATCTCTTTTTAAGACTTGTCAATAACTAAGAAAGCTAGGACTAGAGAAAGCAAAAACGAATAGCGTTATTCCGCGAATGGAAAAATCCGCCCTTTCTTTAGTTTCTCTAGTTTATTTTTATCTTTATTTTATTTTAGCCTGGGTGGTCCCACTGAAGGGCCTCCATCCCTTTTTTCACACCTCTCGATCTTTGGCTACAATGGGCTACAGTTAATTACTTAGCTCGTTTTATACATTCACTAGAGAGGCTAGACAAGTCTTATACGTTTGTTATTGATTTTATCTTATTGTTATCGAAAATCATGCTATACATCTTGTAATAGTATGCATACCATAAAGTTTCGGGATTTTCTACTATGTGATTTGGCTAGGCATTTTGGAACGTTTAGAATATAAATAACAGTTCAAAAAAATCTATTCTGCTTAGTGTTTAGTAACACTGGGGGCCTAGTGGTAGCGGCCCTGCCTTCTGATCTGAAGGTCAAATCCAATCGTGTACCAATAATGTATATGCACTATGTTATGCCAGTACTCTCAATCGGTGAATAAAAATATCGTGACGAAACCCGCATGTTGAATAACAAAAAAATTCGAAAAAAATGTCTCTAGTGCATGAAAGGGAGTCTCTTTCAGGCGCACTTAAATCCCTTTCACCACAACTACTTCGAAAGTGTTCGGTCTTGTTAAAAGCCAAAACAGTGTGACATTTTGACACAGCCTTTTCGATAACACGTGTTCAGTTTTGCGTCCAACCTTTGATGGGGGCTCGATGAGCTCATTCATTACCCACCCCGCCACCCCCTGACATTATGAAACTGCCGGATTACGCATACGCTCCGTGTTTTATAACACCCATTAAACTCCTAACTACTATTATAACACTAAAACGAAGTGCTTGTTTGTATTGCAATGTTTGCATCGACAAAGAACCGGGTTTTAATTAGGTTAAATAATCCAACCACACAAAAGTATCCATATATTTTTTAGGGTTCCGTATCTCAAAAGAATAAATTATAGTTTAAAAAACTAAAAAAAACGCTTTTATAACTAACTGAACTAAAAAGTTAAAAATAAAACAGTAATAATCAGTTGAAAAATTTATATTATTGTACAAAAAGCGTGGGGTGCTTTTTATAATAACTTCAGATATAATAAACTATTGATAAAATATTTACAACAATCAAAATCAAGCCCCCCACGCTTTTTGTACAATAATATAAATTTTTCAACTGATTATTACTGTTTTATTTTAAACTTTTTAGTTCAGTTAGTTATAAAAGCGTTTTTTTTAGTTTTTTTAACTATAATTTATTTTTTACTTTTTAGTTTTTTTTTAATTTTTTTTTTTCATATTATTGCATTGTCATCGACCTTTGACAGGTGTGCAAAGTTTGAATCAAATCTGATCGTTCAAAGTAGGTTTTTTTTTTTTTTTCTTTTTTTTTAAATTTTTTTTTCATATTATTGCATTGTCATCGACCTTTAACAGGTGTGCAAAGTTGGATCAAATCTGATTGTTCAAAGTAGGACAAAATCGAGCTCAAAGGGGTCGGTTACGTACATACATACATACATACATACATACATACAGGTGAAACTAATAAAAGCGTTATAAAAAACAGGAACCCTTATAGGATCACTTTGTTGTTGGTCTGTCTGTCCGCTTATCAAATCTTTTAACTCGGAAACGCGTGGAGGAGTGGAGCTGAAATTTAAACGATAAACAATACTCAGGTCTTGTGGAAAAATCAAACTTTATAACTTAACGTAGAAAAAGCCACGGTCGTTTATGCCGCAAAAACGTTTATTTCGACAACCACACTCCAATTTATTTTGTTGTGACTTATAATAGTTAGACCTTATGCTGTTTTTAGGGTTCCGTAGCCAAATGGCAAAAACGGAACCCTTATAGATTCGTCATGTCTGTCTGTCTGTCTGTCTGTCTGTCCGTCCGTATGTCACAGCCATTTTTCTCCAAAACCGTAAGAGCTAGACTGACGAAACTTGGCGAGTAGATGTATTCTGTGAACCGCATTAAGATTTTTACATATAAATAAAAAAAAAACTATAAATTTCGGGGGTCCCCATACTTGAAACTGAAACTCAAAATTTTTTTTTTCATCAAACCCATACGTGTGGGGTATCTATGAATAGGTCTTCAAAAATGATGTTGAGGTTTCTAATATCGTTTTTTTCTAAACTGAATAGTTTGCGCGAGAGACACTTCCAAAGTGGAAAAAAGTTGGTCCCCCCCCCTCTAACTTCTAAAGTAAGAGAATGATAATACTAAAAAAAATACATGTTGTACATTACTATGTAAACTTTCAACGATATTTGGTTTGAACGAGATCCTGTCAGTAGTTTTTTTTTATACGTCATAAACCGTAAACCGCAATTTACCATTCGACGAACTACAAGAACCTTATTATGTTACATCAGGTAACATATATAAAGGTTCTTGTAGTTCGTCGTGCTACGGAACCCTTCATGGGCGAGTCCGACTCGCACTTGGCTGCTTTTTTTTATTTATAAAACGTATCTAAACATTTGTACGAAACCTTCAGTGGGCAAGTCCGACTCGCACTTGTCCGGTTTTTTGGTATACATGAGAACTGTTATCGTTACTTCTGGTATGGCTAGTTAAGATCATTCATTTTCTCAAGATTTTTAATCGCGGACACATTTTGGATATGCCCGAACGGACGGATGACAAAGAATATGAAATTCACTTTAAGGCCGTGTGCAAGGTCTTTACTCATTAGACATATAAGGGTATAGTGATTCTGGGTACAGATAACGACACACTGCGAGCCTTGCTACCAAAAAGGATTCGATGCGTCAGCCTATGAGACAGCATTTTTAATGTTAGTAAATGGCGATTAGTAAAAATCACCTCTTTTCACTTTTGTTTCAGAGTGATGAGTATAGATATGTGAGCAGAGGTAGACGAAGAAAAACATAGATGAACTGTGTAAAAGATGACATGGATAAGAGAGGAGTGAATGCAGAGATGACAGCTGACAGAGGGGAATGGAGGAGGAATACATGTTGTGCCGACTCCACATAAACTGGGATAGGGGCAAGAAGAAGAGACCTCTTTTCATAATAACTTAAATACTATTATCAAATATTAATTAAATTATTGATTATTAAAATATTCATTCCATATTAATTTCACGATAAATCCTGCGTCGTGGTATAAGAATTTAGCGATGGTCACAGCTGAGAGCACCCGATTAATCCTTCAAAAACATATGACTCAAAGTTAACAACTGTGTTAATACTTCTAATCTTACCTTCAGCATCGTCAGAATTTTCTTGGAGAGCTGATAATCAAAGTTGATGTACTCCGAGTCTGTCATGTCGTATATGAACACAAGACCCGCGCGTTGCGTCTCCATAGACTGCAGGGCTACGTCTAGCTGGTACACCACTCCCTGAGGACGGAAGAAAATACATTAACACTGAATAAAACATTTTGTGTATCTTCCATTTTACAAGGTATGCCCGCAAACGTCAAACGGAAACTGCTTTGGAATAAAGCTTGAACTAGAAGACTAAGCGAAGGTGTATTTCGGTTTGAAGGGTGTGGGTGGGTGCCGGTGAAATTACTGGCACGTGAGTCTTAACATTTGTATGCCTCCAGTTGGCGGACGCAGGGAATTGCATCGTAGGGCACGTTCCTGACGTGCGTGACCTACGAGGCAATGCTTTGTTATAGGCGATGGTTACCACTTAACATCAGGTGGGCTATATGCTTGTTTCATCAGCTAGTTGTATAAAAAAAAGGATGCTTGGATCTCCTGGGCAACCGACAACATTGCAAAGATCTAAGATCGAGTCGATCATCGAGAAATCTATGGAAAACCTATATGGGAGGCCTAAGTCGTCTTGGCATCTACTGACTTTCTGTATTCTTCAACGCGATTACCGAATTAACGCAGGTTTATTTTATGCCCGTATAGTTTGGTTGTATGGGAATTTAAGTTGTGAATTTTTCAATGTTGGATAAGTTGAATGGCGAAATTCTTCATTACATCGTCTTTAGAGCTAATAAAAACCATATAATAAATGACGTAGGTATTCAGTAAAAACCCAGAAAATAAACGAATTCGTGCTAGTGACTTGAATTAATGTCAACAAAATAATACAAGGCGTAGTCTGAAGATTTATCTACAAAAGAAAGCGAATAATTTGTTTTACCATTACATCCGCGTAAAACAAAGCACCTTCTAATTAATTATTTCAGGGCAAAGAAATCGTCCGTTCAAACAATTCTTCACAATTCATGTTTTTTTTTTACTTTCCCTATTGAAACTGTTGACCTGCAGTCATTGTTCTATGATAAAATAAACAACGTGAGCTTTGAAACAATTGGATGCTTATTGCAACATAACCACGGAAATGTAGGTTTTATTATTAAATGCGAAAGAAAACCACACACAGCGCAGTTTCTTTTCATCGAGTAGAAGAAAGAGTTATTTTCCACAATCGTAGAGTTTGTCGATGGTCTTTGAACTTCGAATAATGTAGAAATGTGGAAATACATATCTTATACAATCTTTCAAAACAAAAGACGCACCCAATGCTTTGCTAAAAATTTCCGACAAAGGATCCCAAAAAAACCATAAGGTTTAGTTTTGTTATTGAATCATATTCCCATCCAAACAATGTGAAAGCCGAAAGATAAAGGAGTATTTTCTTTCAGCGCAGCGGCGAGTCTTATCTTATTATTCATATCTATATAACTCTTAGATTTTTGGAGATAAATATGTCACGTGAATCCAAATAATTTAGAAACTTCTGAAAATAGGTTAGGTTAATACGTAAAGTCTTATAGGTAAATATCTATTTTTAGAACGCCTGCAATGAAGTATTCAATAAAACACGCAAGGCTGATACTGAAAAATATGTAGGTAAACTTTATTCCAGCGTAAAGAAGCGCTACTCCTTATTATTATGTACTGGTATACGTGGGTGGAGGTAGGACAAATATAGACAAAGAGTTGTGTGAAAGATGACATAGGATAAGAAATACAGAGATGACGGCTCACAGAATACCTTCTGGATATGGAAGATGGAAAATATGTTGTGCTGACCCCTTATAAAGTGGGGTAAGGGCAGGAAGATGATGATGATGTCAGAAGCGTTACAGCATTAATATAACACTAGCAGTTGGTGACCGAGCTTCGCTCGGTATTTTTTTTTTGGTAAACTGTTGTTGTGAGTTATTTAAATATGAATTACTTACATACTGATGAAATATTCATAATATTTTTCGATCTTACCGTCATAATAATAAACTCCACTACTCGTCAATAGATGGCGTTCTCTGTCCCACTAACTCATGACTTAAGTAACAGATGGCGCTAGGAGTTATGATTTTATGATAAAGTTGATTATTTACTACACCAATAACGCGACATTTTCTAAGAATGAATCCTAGCTAGATCGTTTTATCGTCCCCGAAAACCCCTGTATACTTAATTTCATGAAAATCGTTGGCTCAGTTTCCGAGATCCTAAATATATATATATACAAGATTTTCTCGTTTAAAGGTATAAGATTAGTGAAAGGCACTCTCAACAAAAACTACTGAAAATGAAATTGTAAATGACTACGCTATCACTACATTTACTGCAGATATATACTGAAACCCCCCAAAAATCATGACAATTAATGGTTCGAGTACCGAGCGTCACGTGATAGTTTAGTTTCACAGGGAATTTCACTTCTATAACGCGTGCCCAACGCCGTCGTAAATGTAAATGCAGCGTGGGCGTTCGTAGTTTTGCATGCGATGTGGGCGAATACATCAATTCCGATGAAATAACTTTCATATGAATTGAAATGCCATAACATGACGTAACTGATGCTAAAGTTTACCCGGGTGCGGTATAAATACTTTTACATAGGTAAACGGTATAAGCTTGCGACGTAGCTTGATTTATCTTATCTTATACCTATATCTATCTATAGCTATAGGGGTTTTCGAGGGCGATAAATCGATCTAGCTAGGATTCATTTTTAGAAAATGACGAGAAGTTGGTGTTTTGCAATAATCAAACATAAACTCAATATACGACTGTTCCTGCCATCTATTGGCGATTGTGAGCAACTAAATGCAAGCTATTCCAGCCGATGGCGTTGTTAATGAAAAATAAGCCAATAAAGATGCGACTCTTCCTGACATCTATTGGCGAATAATAATACAATTTTTTTTAACCCCGAGCGAAGCTCGGTCATACCAGCTCGTAGATTATTATGAGCAGTTTTTATTATAGCTAGATTGCTATATTTATAAGAATAAATCGGCAAACAATTTGCTACACCTTTTATTTGAAACTATAAAATAATACAATCATTATTCATACTAGATTGCTATACATAAAAATACGATGAAAATTTGATTGATTCTAACATAACTTATTAAACTTACACATACACAGAGCAGATTCGATTTTCCATATTTTACGTGCGTGTGTGTAGCACAACGGTGTGGTAGGGGTACGGATTGCGGAATTTTGTACAATTTTCTTCTTATTGACTCTATTAAACTAGTAATGGAGCACTGAATAAAAATGAAGTATAAAGCGTTCTTTTTATTTTCATACGCACTGACGTTAAAGAAGTTTCCAACGTCAATGTGGTCAACAACTGGTTCAGGGCTAGAGCATCGCAGCGACCGTGGCTTACAAACAACACCGTTTCAAGATTTGGCTCTAGTCCCAGAATATAGTTTGATTTACCAAGGCTTTTCTACGTAAGCGGTTTTAAAGAATCACTTGTGTTCTCATCATCATCATCACCATCTCAGCCAGTTTGCACCCACAGCTGCGCATAGGCCTCCTCTTTATTGCGCCACTCTCTCCGGTCCCTCGCGAGTCTCATCCACTCATTTCCAGTATTACTCAATACTCAATATATTTATTGCAGACATGGTTTAGTTTAGTCGCGGTATGAAAATGTTCGTCACCTTAGTGTCGGTTTTCGCTTGCACCAGTGCCTTGATCATGAACACATTTTGACATAATATGTGACGTTAACTTATCGGTGTATTCTGTCTATTCAGTTTCAAAAGGTAGTATGCGATCGTGATACGTTGAACAAATCAAATTGAAAATCGACGAACATTTTCATTCCGCCACTATACATAGTTCTTAGGTGTAAGTCTGTATCACATGGACCCTGTATAGGGTAAAGCAACGAGCAACAATGTCGTTTGACCAACGGGCGGTAGTCCGCCTCTAGGTCTTTGAGCATCCCTTGGCCATTTGTGTTTTAGGTTTAGTGATTCCTCCAACTGAAGGCCGTGGGTTCGAACCAGGACATCCGGTAATAGATTTGATAATTAAAAAAAATTGTGTGCGCAGAAGCAGTACAATATGAATGCTCAAGAAGGAAGAGAGCATCTTCAGAAAAACAGTTAAAATACGAAGAGCGGCCTCACAGTCACTGGATAAAAACTACTGCAAAAGTGTGCATAACCCTAATATTATACACGTGCTTCTGACTACCCCCAATATCAATGGCGCTACTAAAAACCAGAGCTGCAGGGGCTATCTTTACTCCATTAGCAAGCTAGTGGTGGTCGTTTTGTATGATAATTTTTTTGTAGTTTTTTGAAGGATTTTGCGAATAAACTAAATATTTTCTTTTATACTACACCTGCTTGGAAAGTACCTTGATACTTTATCAAATTTACGGTAGAAAGTACGTCATTGCATATCGAACAAATATGCGGGGAGAAAACACATCTGAGCGGGAGAGAAAAGTGTATGAAAATCCATTTCTTACGTGGTTTTTCTTTTTTAATTTTGGGTAAGACTATGCGCCGGTAACCTAAATGTCAAAAGCCAAAAAGTTTTTACAGTGAGTTTTTATCTCAAAGTTCGCAAAATGACACTGGCCACTAGCTGTGTGTTGGATGGTTTCGGGCTGGCAGTGCGACCCTGCGGCGGCAGGATAAACAATTTGAAAAAAGAACATGTGAAAATTGCAGACGCCATTTCCAATTTGTGTGTTTGTTTGAGGATTCAGTTTTCGTAGAATTTATTTTCCTTGTAGGTGTAGTATAAAGCACTATGTATCACTCGAGAGAAACTGCGATTCCCGATCTCGGGTGTTTTAAACGACACCCTCAACGGTAATCGGTCACTTTCTCCTCTCGGTGAACAATGTACTATTTCATTCTATCTCTATTTTCTTCAAGATTTTAAATTGTAAGAGCACTAACTAGCCATAGTAGATCTATACCATACCATAGGAATTTAGTCGTGAGCATATTTTTTTAATAACAATAAATTGTACTTTATACCTGTAAAGTAGTTTGATGCGTGGTATCCCTAGGGAAGTGTTTGTTTGCGGTGAACACTGCGATTGCCGCGCCCGTCGCATCTCTAGTTGACTGTAACAAAAATTATGAGTTTTTAAAACAAGATAATAGTTATAAATAATATCTCAAAGGGTTTATAACTATTCGCCGAATAGAAAATTCCAATCCTTATTTTTGACAAGCTTAGACAAGAGATGGATATAATTTTAATCATCTGTAGATTGAAAAAAATGCACCAAGTGAAATACAATGAAAAAGGAGACCGGATTTTAAAATTCAAACATAATGCATAATAACATGTATGATTTTATAGCACTTGCTAATGTAACAAGATACCTGATCTTAAGTGGTACCTGCACCTATAACAATGTGTTGCTTTGCAGGTCACGCACTTCAGGAACGTGCCCTACGATGCACTGCCCTACGTCATCAACATGATGCATGCAGGTAGATCAACGGACGAGTCCTTCACAAAGAGCTCTATTACAACTTAAAACGCGATATATTTATCGTAAAACACATTAGTAAATTACTGAAATTTTATAAAAGAAACAGTCCTATTTATAGAGAACAACAAATCCGCAAATGTTCTTTTAAGTTTACAGTATCATCATCATCATTTCAGCCTGGTATCACCCACTGCTGGGTAATAGGCCTCCTTCATTTTCTGCCAGCCTCCTCTGTCCTGTGCGTCTCTTGTCCAGATGTTTCCTGCGACCCTACAGTATACTATACAGTTTCATGTATTTAGTTATTTACAATGGCGACATTTTGCTGGTATGCACAATGCTGTTTTGCTCGTTCACATTCATTGTTGGCAGTACAAAAAGGAATACATGAGCTGCCACAATAAAACTACTATTTATAATTCTTTGTGGGTTGCAATACCAATCGAAATTAGTCTATCTTATACCTTTAAACGAGAAAATCTTGTATATATATATATATATATATATATATATATTTAGGATCTTGGAAACTGAGCCAACAATTTTTACGAAATTTACTATACAAGGGTTTTCGGGGGCGATAAATCGATCTAGCTAGGATTCATTTTTAGAAAATGACGAGAAGTTGGTGTTTTGCAATAATCAAACATAAACTCAATATACGACTGTTCCTGCCATCTATTGGCGATTGTGAGCAACTAACTGCAAGCTAGAAGGCGTTGTTAATTAAAAGTAAGCCAATAAAGATACGACTCTTCCTGACATCTATTGGCAAATAATAATACTATTTTTTTTTTAAACCCGAGCGAAGCTCGGTCTTACCGGCTCGTGTAATATTTAAATGCCCTCTCAGTCCAGTTGGTAGTAGCGCTACCTTCTGCGCCGTAGGTCGTGGGTTCGATCCCCACCGAGAGCAAATCTTTGAGTGGTGAACACAAATGTTTTTTTGTCCGTCTGGGTGTTTAATTGTATCCTAAGTAGGTATGTGTATTTGCAAAAAAAAAAATATACAAGTACATTATATCAGCTATCTGGGTCCCATAGTACAAGCTCTGCTTAGTTTGGGCCTAGATAGTGTTGTGTGAATTGTCTACAATATTTACTATTTATTTGTCAAAATGTAAATCGGCCCCTGGTGCAAGAGGTACAGCCAGCGCATATTATTATATTGCAATTTTGCTAAGTCGGACCAGATCTTCTTTTGAACTGCAAGACTCCGCAACATAATACATTGATAAGTATCAACAAATCGGTACGTTTAATTATCAAAAGTTAATGTATTAACTTGTGAGCGAACTCTGTTGACATTAAGTTGATACTGACCAGACCGAACATTATGCTAAGCCGTGACGAAAGCATTCAGCTTATAGACTCGGTCACCATGGTTCGCCAATAGCACGAAGAGCTTTACTTACCAGTATAGTAAACTTCCCCGTCTCAAGCTCAGCCTTCAGAGGCTCTTCAAACGGCTGGAACTTCGTGAGGCCCTCGCGCCGTCGTGTTGACTCATGCTGCCGCCAGAGGGCGTGCGCGCGAGAAACATCAAACTTGCGCGCGAACAGAAACTTGATAGCGGTCGCTCGGGTCACGCAGTTTGCTCCGGATTCACTCAACGCGTCAAGGAAAGCTTTTGTCGCCTGTAATTTGAGACAGTATGTTTAGTCAAACAAAATACAAAAACCTTCAGTCGAATTTAAATTATATTAAGACTAGCGATCCGCCCTAGATTCGCATGAGAAAATGTAGACCGTTCTAATTAATTAAATAAATCATAATAATAATGAGTGGAAAAAAATATTGACAATGAATTCATATTTTCCACCTTTTTTTCTAGTTGACACCTGTGCAAAGCCGAGGCGGGTCGCTAGTAAAAAATATAGCCTATGTTATGCAGGGATAATGTAGCTTTTCAATAGGAAAATATATTTTAAATCGGTTCAGTAGTTTTTGTGTTTATTCCTTACATACAAAAATACAAAATGTCCTCTTTATACTAGTACTAGTAGTACACAGATATAGATTAGATACCCATTGAAAATGTCTAGACTGTCTAGTATCTAGTAGATTCTATCGACTTCCGAACTTCAGGGCATTGGGCTCATTAAGTATAGGGTAGGTATAGGGATGATGACTCGGTAAACAACGAACGTTTTGAAGAATCTAGTGGGACAGAATCATTGAACTGTTTCTAATCGAATTAATTCACAATTTCATAACAATTACACGTCTCCGAGAGCGAAGCAGTCTACCGACCCTGGCCGCTTTCCTTTACACAGCTGATTAACCGTTTTCACACCTCATTGGAGACGAAGCGATTAATACTCTCATATAAAATAGAAACAAACTCAATAAAGATGAAAGTAAAAGCAATTATTGCTCGTAAGACGCAAAAACAATTACCAATGCGAACTGCTTTGATTAAATGCGAACTGCATGCATGTGCTTTTTGGTCAAATATATATAATAAATACAAAAAAATCAGGTACCCGAAGAAGCTTCATCCATCTCCGAAAGAACGCCATCTCTAATTTCAAAACGAATTCTTCGGCCATGAAAAAGTCAACTCCAGACTTTTTACTAAACACGGCTTATTTTTTAAAAGCACTT
Organism: Thera obeliscata; assembly: GCA_947578465.1. Taxonomy (NCBI): domain Eukaryota; kingdom Metazoa; phylum Arthropoda; class Insecta; order Lepidoptera; family Geometridae; genus Thera; species Thera obeliscata. The sequence goes on from OX387914.1 coordinate 9,146,157, forward strand.
GATTAAACAGTTTTATCACCTGACCGTACTAGAAGAATAGCTACAAAATTTAATTAACCTAACCCACATGTGACGGACCAGACTCAATCCTAATTATAATTTAACTAGCGGCCGCCCGCAGTTTCGCTCGCCCCGCTGCTGTTACGCCCCGATGATTTTTCTTTTAAGTTTTTTCTCTTTTTCTCCGCTTAGGGAAATAATTTACCAATTTCCTTTCTTAGTGCACCCTTACGCTATAAAAGGAACATACCCTCCAAGTTTCATGCTTCTAGAACTTACGGTTTAGGCTGTGCGTTGATTGTCAGTCAGTCAGTCAGTAACGTAAGAGTTTTAATTTAGATATGCGGTAGATAAGAGCCCTGATACGGACGATCCCAAGGGAGAAGGGACAACGATGGTATTCTTCCCAAATCCCCTTAATTTATTGAATCATATAACAATGTTTGTCAAGATAGACATTATTCGTTTACTCTCTCCACATGGCGTTGACTGTAATTGTGAAGTAATCGGATTTCCGATCATGGACCTCCCTTATTAGCAAAGTATAAAATAAAACTTTAAAGTACAAATGAGACTTCGACCCAAACTCAACACTTTAACTAGCTAAACTAGCATCAAGTTACTTTAGGAGTTTAGTCAAACAAACTTGGTAATGAGCACTAAGTTAGCTAATATATGCAAACTGGCGATAGGGAGCAAACCCGAGAGGTAAAGAACGACTGGAGAGTGAAGTTAACCGCGGACCGTTGCATTATGTATATCGATGCAAATAAGCCGGGGCGAGACGCGAGCGGGTCAATTCTTCCGGGATGTGTTTCCGGCGAACACCGCACCAACAGCGGCTGCGCCCGCATACTACGCGATTCAGTTATTAGTATGAGCGAGCACGCACTTCTCGACATAAAAGTTTGAAGATCTATAGTATTTTTTTCAATTACATATCTAAACAAGTCGCAAATTAAAAACGCTCGTTCTAGTAGAAAATATTATTTTACAAAAAAAACATTATTTTCAATGACATCACAAAGAACACTTTCATTAAAACTGGCAGACTTTTTATAATTTTATGCATAATTTGTTAAATTTCACGCGTACTACCTAACCAGTAACTAACTCATATCCCACGAACTACTTAACAAATCCATAAACGATCCGCGAAAAGTAACAACAAACAATAAGTGCAGGTATTGCTGAAAGAACAACGGGTTTAAAGCGAATGGTGATCGCACGCACGATTGCACCAAGTCGAGCTCGCTGTGTTACTGTCAAAATGAAGAAAAGTACTGGTAGACTGGACTCGTTGAATCAACGTCCCGCATTAAAATAAACTACCAACAACCAACTCAATCATTGATACGCGACAAGCAAAATCATTATTATGCCACGTATGTCTGAGAATCAACGCTAATTTTCTTCGGGAACTCTCGATGTGAGTTTAATCCATATCAACAACAAACAACCATTCTAAGAAACAATATAAGTAGGTAATCGTAGTAATTGGAATCTCACTTTGAAATCCTGACCAAGTAAGGTACAGAAAACTTTCCTGGATTCAAAATAAGGTTAATTTGAAAGCAAACTAGACCTGGAATGTAAACTTTAAGAAAAATCTAGAGCCCGAGTTTATACGGGTAACGCTCTGGCATTTGCCAAGAACTTTTACTTCATTGTTATGATTTTGAAAGGTTTCAACCAGTCATAAGTTTTAGAAAAAGTTTGTTTTTTAATTTGTTTTCTGGTGGCTGGTTTGTTTATCAGTTTAGGATACCATTTGAAAACTACATCATACAAGTGGCTCTGATGACGCAGCTGTAAAGTATTGTTTCCGCGAATTTCACCGACAACACACACGAACCGATCCCGTCTATTTCTTAGAAACTTATTGTTAAAGTAAATAGGAAAACTCATTCAAACCCATGATTACATTAAAACAAAACACTTACCTACCTATCGACATTATGCTTTTTTTATTATAAGATTCTTGCAAGCTCAGATCAGTCTTATTTAATGCACAAATTCATTAGTAAATAGGATTATGCTAGATTATTACTAAAATATCAAGCTGCAATATTTCGTTACTCGTGGCGTGTTATACTACATTCATAATAGGATATTATGTACCCACGCCTTTTGTTTTCAGGTAGGTATTTAAATTGCTTTTGTCCTCAAAATAATGTGGCCAGAGAGCAAGGAAGGCACTTCTCCAAAGCTAAAGTTCGTTCCGGTCAAGAGACACGGCTCCAGTTGTCGCAGTTTGTAAACTATCTCAAATTACGCTAACAATACAACGGAACACCTTCATAAAAGATAAAACTTCCCTCGCAAACCATTACCAGGTTGAGGAATGTATCAGTTTGGAATTCAAAATGAAGCTGCTATTCAGCTTTTCTGTTGTTATCACTACATAGTTGAAAACAAAGTCGCTGGCGCTGTCTGTCCCTATGTATGCTTAAATCTTTAAACTTCGCAACGGATTTTGAAGCGGTTTTTTAAATAGATACGAGTGGTTCAAGAGTATGGTTTATATGTTTGCAGTTTGCACATTTGCATCCGTGCGAAGCCGGGCCGGGTTGCTAGTTTGTAATAAGTACATTTTTGATGTCCCGATGTCCCAGAGGCTCATCAGCCAGTGAGGCATTTTTGAAAGGTAATGCTCAAAATGCTCAATTTTTTTCGTGTTAATTTACGGCGAATGCTCTCGATGATGGAGCCCAGGTTTTTTCCAAGATTGGAACGGAACACTAAAACATACAAATGTTACTAATGCAATCGAGGATATCTTAATAAAAAGAACCGGATGAGCGGTCAAAAGAGGGACAGCGGCCGCCGGTTACAATTTTAGCACTGTTTAAGCATGTGAGGCGTGAGAAACTGCACAGGAAATATAAGTTGTAAATCACTAACACTTGCCTACCTAGAGTTATATTTTTAAATTCCTAATTTCAAATTCGTTTTTCAATTTAATGTTGTATGTGTCGGTCAACGACGAGTGTGAGAAACTTTAATCACCTATTAGATCAAATCTTATATTATTTCTTTGTACTTCACGCCCTAATACATCCAATATAAACAATAAAGCTCTTCTAAGAGATGGAATTAATTTACTAAAATGATACTCATATCGCCCAGGCGCTCTATTTCTCCCGATAGCTAAGTCATCTAAGTACATAAACATAATACAATAATGCCAAGGACATTCTAACGCTTTGGTCTGTAACACAGTCTGTAAGGAAATTGTGACGATTTGCGACTGAATCACCCATCCTTATCTCAACTCAACTCGTGACCCGCATTATGTGGTCTTTGCTTCTACAACTGGGAAAAGTACCGCGCTAGGTAAGTACGTAGCGGTTAGGCCCACGAGCCACAAAGCGACGACCCATGCTCTCAATCACGTTGAGCGGCCTCAGCATCCGGTGTATCTATCAATCACATTTTATGCACTGCTTTATTGCGTTCATACCCTCTTTCAATCAATCTCATTGCATTTGTTTGAGTAAATTAGGGATCTTCGCAAAAATACGCCCTGAGACGCCCTGAGTGATTCTTTTGTCTTGCTAGTAGAATCCCCCGCGATTTTGCCCTAAGTATAAATCTTAAATCTAACTAAATAAAACTCTTACGGTGTGAAAAAAGATGTAGTGATGAGAGTAGAGAAAGGTATGCTAAGATGGTTTGAACAGAATGGATGAAAGGAGATAACAAAACAATTGCATCAGGCGAGTGTGAACGGAACTGCTGGAAGGGGAAGACCTAGGCGCATGTATCTCGATCAGATCGCAGACGTTTTAGAGAAAAGCCAGGTTAGGAGTAGCCTAAACCGACGAGCATGTATGAAGAAAATTATGCGAGTGGATGAAGCGAAAGAGGTGTGTCAGGATCGTAGCAAGTGGAAATCCGTGATCTCTGCCTACCCCCATGGGAATGAGGCGTGATGCGTTTTATGTATGTATAAAACTCTTACGTTACTCACTAACTATCAACGCACAACATTAAACAATAATGGTGGCGGGTAAAATATGAAGTGTATGTAGGGGCACAATAAGAAAATATTTTCTGGGGTGATATGGGGATTTTATTTTGCATGTCGAAAGCTTAACGCGAACGAAGCCGCGCGGGAATAGAAAAACTAATTATATATTTTAAGAAAACTTCTAAAAGCTAGCCATTAAATAAGGCACTTTGTGACCCAAATAAATTGGTCCTACTAAACAGTTGTTCCAGAACTATAAATTTACATAATTTATATTATAAAGTGACCCCCATGATGTTATTTTCAAACTATATTTTATTTATTATGTAGATAGATACCTACTTCTATTTTTTCTATGCACTTCAATTTATTACTCATTCTAAGTTGAAGTGTGTGATTTCCCCAAACGAAATAGCTAAACAATAAATAAATACTCATAGCTTTGTCTTTTTCCTTCTATTAAATAGGTGTTCATTGTTTACTACTCTATCCCTCGGTAATGTATGTTCACTGCACATCTATTTATATTTACCCTTACATAATATGAAATGAAGCCACTCTGCATCTTATACATAGTATCTTGAGTAAAGACTCCTGTGTCCGCATTTATTTTCTAAGGCAGTCCAATATGCTGGCTAAATAAGCTACCAATCTCCACATCATCTGTTTTTCTGCTTACTCCTCCTAAGCCACATAACAGATTTTTATGTGGTTTTAACCACAGTCATGTATTTTTTCACAGATAGGTTATATAAATAATAGAACATATTTTCCTGTAAAAATTTACCAACTGAGTCGGTTGCTCAGGGAATGGAGAGTATCATGACTGGGTTAGATAATCATCATAATCATAATCATAAATTTATTTATTCGTAGCCAAAAAATCATGTTATAATATGGTACCTATAACTACACTAGAGTATTACTTTTAGTATATTACTATATTACATTATTATAATAAGCTTACCTACAAAAGCTAGCTAACCCAGCTGCCATGATATGTATTGGTCTATTGCATTACAACACCCCGTAAACGACCTCAACGCATGGGTAGACATTAATAAGCGAACAAATCGCGGAATTTTACAATCTACATACCTACTAGAAAAGATAAGTTTATTTTTGTAAATACTTAAGTTTAGAACTAGGTACCTATTTCTTAACAATTATTTTTCAACTTCTAGCTAAAGCAAATTGCTATGATAAAAAAATATCCGATAATACTAAACAAAAATTTACCGGATCTACCTACGTTTATGATGATGAAGAGCGATACCAAGAAATCAAAACAAACATTGATGACATGGTAAACGACGCAGGTACGGCTTCTGTTCTACCACTGATAAAACGCGCATTTTAGACCTTCTCTACAACGATTTTATTTCCGACAAATTTATCATGGTGGCTTACGGCTTATTCATAAAACATCAGCGTAAACAAAGCGTAAATTAAATAAATACTCACCAATTCTTGATCCGGTGACAGTGCCACCGCCATCTTTTCTTTCTGTTTTTGATTTGAATGTTGAATGAATAGTGAATGACGATTGACAGACAGACAGAGTGACTGAGTTGGGAAGAGGAATCACAAGTTTGTTGCTTGGTGTTGCAATAATACTTCAAGTCAAGTGAACTGTCAGTTTACTTAAAAGTGAAGGCTGACGTGACATTATTATAAAAATAACTTCATTATTCATTTGACACTAGCAAAATTGACTGTCGAAGTGACGGCTAAACCAGAACTCACTCGTTGACTGACCCCTGATTATTTCGCAGTAGCCAAAAAAGAAGAAGTGAAGTGAAGTGACTGACCTGACACTGACAAATTTCCTGTCGAAATGCCAAACAAGAAAAAAGCGCTTTGTCAAGTCAAAATGAAAAATAAATACACACATCGCGAATAACAGAATCTAATCAGAAACAGTTTTTGACCCTATTTATAATCGGAGGATTTTGTAATCTCTCTCTTCTCTACCTTGCAGTTGGTTTATTCCTACGGTTTATTCCAAAGAGAAGGTATAATCGCAACAGCTCTTTTCAATCAAACCACACAGATAACCTAATATTTTTAAGGTAAGTACGTACATTACATACCTATATACTACCAATAACCAAATTAATACATTGGTTTACAGAAAGTTCAGTTCAGAGAAGTAATTTTTTATCAAATTTTTCAGAAATAATCGAGAAAGCCTTGCCCTACTATGTCAACGCGATGGCAAGTTTACCTGAATTATATCAACATTAATGAATGTTTTCATTTGGTTTAATTATGTAATGAATCTTTACATTTTCAGGTATCCCATTTACCAAAGAGGAAATCCTCAACTTAGAGTATTTCTACCTAACTTTTGGATGAAGTTGGTTCACCCTACCCGCAGTCAGCTTCCCAACACTGTAAATTTTCAATGTTCAATGGAAATGACTAAACATGATATAAAAAATTACTTGGAGAAAATATACAATGTACCGGTGGTGGATGTCCGGACTAGAATAGGATTAGGGAAATTTAAAAGGGATATTGGAAAAGGCTATATCACTAAAGAAGATGATGTCAAATTTGCATTTGTAACATTGGTAAGATTTAATTTTATTGTTTGTCTTTTCATTGATCCTGGCAATTTTTTTCAAATTTTTTGATGCATATTTGGAGAAACTCATTGGTGCACAACTGGATTTGAACCCACAACTTTAAGATTGGTGGGTGGGACTGCCATCACCAGTGCTCCCTTCTTAGATCCTGTTTTGTATCTGCCTACAGAGCTTACTGCATTTGCTAATCAAATCCCTATGCTGTTCTAATGTGTGAATATTATTTCAGCCAAAAGATCAAAAATTTGAATATCCAGACATATTTGAAGCAAAAACAGAAGATGAAGACGAAAAACTAAAGTCTTTGGACGATGCTAAGAATACATACAAAACTTACATAGAACAAAACAAAAATAGGTCAGATGTCCCTAGCTGGTTTTCCATTTGAACGCTGTTTAAGGTTAAAGAAACTGTGTTCTTAGTAGAATCAATAAGAATTATTTGATATTGTAGTTTAGTAAAGCAATGTGTTAATAATAAACCCGTTTTGTGTTGGAATAAGATGGGCCTTATCTGTCTATCTGTCCTATACCCTGGATAATCTTTTTTAAAACCTACAATGGAGCATTATGCATGTAAGTGCTATTAAAAAAGTAAACTCAGTAGGTAATGTTAGCAAATCAGCTTTACTATTTATTATTAAAAAAGCAATAACAGTTTTCAATCATGAAAACTAAATTGTTTTTAGACATATAGATTAGCCAACAAACTAGGTACTAGCCCTATCATTTAAACTATAAACAAACAAAACAAAACATGGCACTCTATGCCTTTTTAACCTGACAATACTATAATTTTGTCCATATTAAAAGTCATTTTAAATGGCTAAATTATAAATTAAAATAGGCAATCACTTATTTTTCAAACAAACATAAAAATTACTTCTATATATTAGGAAATATAATACTTTAAAGTAGTTCCTGTATTTGTGCAGTCCTGGATGACTGACAAGTTTGTCAGTAAATTAACCTAGTCTTAGCACTAAACAACGGCACCTAGATTTAAACATTGGAGCTGTATTCGTCCATGAACACAGATGAATGGCACTTTGGGCACTCTGCAATGTCCAGGAGAAAAGTCACCTGAAACAAGTATAGTTAAGTTAAGCAGGCTAATTTAATTATGTACATTAATTAATTGCAATTTTTTCTAATAACTAGACTAGGGGATTGGACAGCAGCATTTCCTCCTGTTACAAAGTGTGGCAACTATGGCGAAATGTGTAGGGGACGCCTATGTCTAACAGTGTACTTTTTCAGGCTGATGTTGATGAAATGCTATTATCTACATGGTTGCAATCTATTTGCAGCCGAAATACTAGAATATCATGAATAGAACCTGAGAGCCGAGGCTATAAATGGAATGTAGGTAGGTAAATACCTACTACAACAATAAAAGTAAGGTAGGTACAAATTCTTACTCGTGGATGTATCTCGCATGGCAAACGAATACGCCCGTTGCAATAATAGCCGCATGCACGACAAAATACTATGGTTTTGTCCCTTCTACAAGAACATTTCTTGATGTAAGCATCGGTTATATCAGGAACACCGCGCCCGATACGATTCGAATGCTTTTGAAACTTTCCAGCTGCGGCTGCGGCCAACGGGGTAGTTTTCGTCTCCATTTTGGCTCTGAACTCGCTGTGTTAATCCAACACAACACTTTTAACCTGGATAATGTGATGTGTATATTATCTAAATTAGTAAAATAAAAATACCGGCGCGCTCAAAAGTTTTCGAATTATTGAATCAGTGTTGCAAAAGCATAAAAGTGAAAAACGTTGAACTTGCCAGCTAAAAATCGGGAGAAAACGGGAGATTTTTAGCAATAAGCGTAGTTTTTTCTTTTGTGGCTTCCTTTTAGCCAATTAGTACATTCTGGTTTTATTTCCCACTCCTTTTTATAATTTTGCTAGTATTTTTTACGTTTTACACTACTATTACTTGGTATATCATTATTAGAGACATCACCATCAGATTCGGAATCTGACATTGTAAAACACAACAGTTATCAAACAACTCACAACAGAACAATACAAGTGTATTCAATGAAATGAACGAACAATCAATACAATAATAAACTACTTACCGACTTGGCAAGTAAACTACATCATTCGGGCGGGATTTAATATAACCCGAACAAAGTTGGGTTCTGCAATTTTCTCACAGACTCTATTTTATAAACTCTATTTTAATGTGTTTCAGTGCAATTTGCTGGGCATAATTAGACGTGATTCGAAGCATATAAGGAAGTTCCCGTGCATAGAGAAGATGTGCTAAAGAATTGTATTGTGTTGCCGTATTTAGAATACTTTTTTCCATTTTACTTTGAATTACCATTTTTATTTTGACATTAGTTGAAAATGAAAAAAGTCGGGAGATAGGATTGCTAAATCGGGATATCGGGAGACCATAGCCAAAATCAGTAGATCTCCCGATAAATCGGGAACTTTTGCAACACTGTATTGAATTGAATTGAATAGATAGAACGAAGAACGAAGACAAAAAAGTTCAAACTGAACTGAACGAACGATTTGGAAACGGGAGAACCTTGTGAATGATTTCTCAGGGTGCGGTTAATGTACAACCATGGATTACACAACCCGAGAAAGCACGGCCAGGAAAGCACAGGCAGGAAAACACAGCCAGGATTTGGCAACCAATGGTCATCAATTCCATGGCTGTACATTCTCAGAACGTTCCGAGATTGTGCAACCAAGGAAAACACAACCCTGGAATACACGGCCCGGAATTGATGTACATTTTGGCTCCAAAATCCTGGCTGTGCTTTCCTAGCCGTACAAACGTGTGCACACCCTGGATTACACAACCATGGAATTGGCTGCCATACCTCTGTGATTGGTTGAGTGGTTATTGACAGTCAACCAATCACAGAGACTGTCTGATTGATCGGAATCCTATGCCTCATTTATCTAAAACTACAGAGTAAAAATTGTACTATCCCAATTTCGATTAGACAAATAGCACAGATGAAAAAATTAAATTCTGAATTGAATTATTTCACACAGGCACTATTTGTATGTACATGTATGTGTATTGTAATGCAAGTAGATACATAATATAATAAAGGTGACAAATTCGTTATTCATCGTCACGCATTATTAGAAACACCCTTTCGACAACAACTACTTTGAGTAAATATCAAATCTTTCCTCCAAGGTACACTACGTACGGCCGGGCGTAACTTGGTTGGCGAGCCTGAAGTTAGCTGTTTGACCTAAACTTCGATTTGCTATTGGATATTTTCGCTTAAACGGCTTAGTTCAGACCTGTAAAGTAAAATTGTCCGAACGAACAATCGATAATCGATATTTATTGATTTTCATGCGTAAACAGTATTTTTTAAATCATTTTCGTTGTTTAAACTAATATTATATAGGAAAGATTTGTACCTATTTTTGTATGTTTGTAATGAATAGGCTCAAAAAGTACTGGGCCGATTTAAAAAATTCTTTCACTATTATAATGCTGCATTCTTCCAATTTGACATAGGCTACATTTCATTTTAAAAAAATTAGGGATCCTTGGTAAAATTTGAACAATGTAACCGAAGGTGTAGAAAAATGAGTCTTAAAATGTCTTTCGTCGAATGCGCTGCCGAAACTATTAGCGATAGAACAAAATAATGTAGGTACAACAATATTGTCTACCCCGTGCGAAGCCGGGACGGGCTGCTAGTATGTTATATGTTAGGCATTACATTTCATTTCGCATTTTTTACGTGTAAGTTATCCTATTTCTTGATTAGGTATTGTAATTACGATCCATGTAAATCATGAGTACTATGAGGTTCACGGTCATTTATTTTTAATTAAAAAACATTTGCATGAATTGTGATTCTCTAACTCATGCATATAATGTGGTGTTTTACTGCGTACAGGTTGCAAGCCACCTAGGTGGCAGTCTATGTGTCTTAACAATGTGATCGGTCATCACATTGTTAAGATCGCAGGAATTTAATAGATGGAAAGGGGTCAGAATCATTCTTCCTGGAAATGTATAGGGGAGGCTTATGTCCAGCAGTAGACTTTTCAGGATGATGATGATGATTACCCTCTATTTTAAAGCATCAGCTTAGCAAAGTGCATTGTTATTTGTTATTCAAAGACTACCCATATTTCAAAAGGCTTGCTCAGTATCAAGTGGGCCATCTGCTTGTTCCATGTAGTTTAAAAAGCTATTGTAAAATTAGCAATATTTAATCAATGCAAAGCAATGTAAAATAAGTACCTAATCAGTGAACGAACAAGAAAAATTGTAAAAGCAATCATCACAATATGCCATGATTATGATGGGTTCCATCTCGCGGAACTAAAGCGAACTACGTGAAGTCTTCAGGTTGTTACATAAATTATCTAAAATCACGATCTCAAATGAATCTCGGTTGATAGAGTCTTGCGCACTTGACGCACATACAACCCGCTAGATAGCGCAAATAAACCATAGAACGGTAACAAGGTAGGTGAATCCACTAAGATATCTGATACATACAAAGATAATAATACTGGAGAAATATTATGCTTTATATTATGTGAGTGCGCACATCTAGGTGATGGTGATGGCGATCAGCTAAAACGCTGTCATTTTTGACAGCGCTTTAGCTGATCCTTTCTTATCAATATTTTGAAAAAAGAAGAGCTTGACAGAACTATGAAATATAATTTTGGTTGAAAGTTGAACTTTCCATCAAAGTAAAGACAAAGTTCGGTCTATGAATCTCGGCCTCAGCCTCAGTGAGTGTCAAGTCCCCGTCATCCCAATTGTAATAATCAATTGAAAAATTTATATTATTGTACAAAAAAGCGTGGGGTGCTTATTATAATAACTTCAGATATAATAAACTACGAGCCAGTATGACCGAGCTTCGCTCGGGATTTGATTTTTTTGTTAATCGTATTATTAAAGAAAATTGTATTATTATTTGCCAATAGATGTCAGGAAGAGTCATAATCTTTAGTGGCTTATTTTTACTTACCAACGCCATCTGCTGGAAAAGCTATGGGTTTGATGAAAAAAATTTTTTTGAGTGTCAGTTTCAAGTATGGGGACCCCCCAAATTTTTTGTTTTTTTTTTATTTTTGTGTAAAAATATTGATGCGGTTCACAGAATACATCTACTCGCCAAGTTTCATCAGTCTAGCTTTTATGAAATCAAAATTAGCCACATTTTTACCTTTCATCTTTAAACCATGACAAATCAATATGGCGCACATAGGCGCAGCGTTTTTATAACGCTTTTATTAGCTTCACCTGTATGTATGTATGTATGTATGTATGTATGTATGTAACCGACCCCTTTGAGCTCGATTTTGTCCTACTTTGAACGATCAGATTTGATTCAAATTTTGCACACCTGTCAAAGGTCGATGACAATGCAATAATATGAAAAAAAAAATAAAAAAAAATGAAAAGAAATAAAAAAAAATAAAAAAAAACCTACTTTGAACGATCAGATTTGATTCAAACTTTGCACACCTGTCAAAGGTCGGTGACAATGCAACAATATGAAAAAAAAAAAAAAATGAAAAGAAATAAAAAAAGTTAAAAAAAAACCTACTTTGAACGATCAGATTTGATTCAAACTTTGCAAACCTGTCAAAGGTCGATGATAATGCAATAATATGAAAAAAAAATGAAAAGTTATAAATTTTTTTTTAAAAAAACCTACTTTGAACGATCAGATTTGATTCAAACTTTGCACACCTGTCAAAGGTCGATGACAATGCAATGATATGAAAAAAAAAAAAAAAAAAAGTAAAAAAAAAAATTATAGTTTAAAAAACTAAAAAAAAACGCTTTTATAACTAGTTGAACTAAAAAGTTAAAAATAAAACTAATAATCAATTGAAAATTTATATTATTGTACAAAAAGCGTGGGGGGCTTGATTTTGATTGTTGTAAATATTTTATCAATAGTTTATTATATCTGAAGTTATTATAAAAAGCACCTCACGCTTTTTGTACAATAATATAAATTTTCAATTGATTATTACAGTTTTATTTTTAACTTTTTAGTTCAACTAGTTATAAAAGCGTTTTTTTTTAGTTTTTTAAACTATAATTTATTTTGTTTTATTTACTGAAGAACATCCATATTATCAAGTTTGAGTAAAAATAAAAGCTTGACAAGGCTTGACAAGTAAACAAAAACACCTTTATTGTGAATGTTTCAGACAAATAAATCATAATTTTACGTTTAAGTTTGTAATTTTTTTAAATACTTATATCGAACAACAACCTAGCAAAATACTGGGTTAAAATGATTGTCATATCTTCCACTTCAATATTCATCTAGGATGGTTTCTACAATCTACCACAGTAAAGCACAATATCAAACTAATGCATTGAGTAAATAGACGCGTCGAAAACAAAAACGTGCAGCATGAAAAATGACTTAGTTCCGACTGATTGTGCGGGAAGGGGTAAGCAGCTAGAAAATCTTTGTGTCTGCCGTTTATTGGACCGGTTCTCTAGCTTCAAAAATATGTAACTTATGTGGGCTTATGACTAATTTGACATTTCGACTTTTGTCCGGATTTTTGGTGCAAATACTCCTATGTGCGACGGGTCGGCCTGGGCATGAACTTAGATAAAACAAAGATCATGTTCAATGATCGTATCACCCCAGAGCCGATCACCGTCGCCGGAATGCCTCTCGAAGTGCCTGGCAAGCACTGGAGGAGAAAAACCAGGCTTAGTGGCACGTCTTGGGAGAGACCTACGTCCAGCAGTTGACTGATATAGGTTGATGATGATGATGATTATTTATGGGATCCATGTTTTTTATTCCTAACTTACTGATTCCAAAGGTAATAAAGTAGTTTTGAAAATAAAATGCATTTTATCGCAAACTTAGACAATGTTATTCTTTTAACTTCAAAGTCGAATATTTTTGCTCTGATATAAGTTATGACGTATTATGTTTTTTATAATAAGTATACAGTCCGGCAAGTATAACTTGGCGGGTCTGAAGCTAGCCGTTTGGCCAATCTTCCATCAGTCATTGGCCATTAACGATCGAACAGCTCACTTCAGACCCGCCAAGTTATACTTGCCGGACTGTACAGGTGTAGTACTTAAATTCAAAACACATTGCATCAGTGGTCGCATTAAAAAAAAAGCAGCCAAGTGCGAGTCGGACTCGCCCATGAAGGGTTCCGTAGCATCAAGTAACATAAAAAAGGTTCTTGTAGTTCGTCGAAAGGTAAATTGCTGTTTACGATTTATGACGTATAAAAAAAAAACTACTGACTAGATCTCGTTCCAACCAAATATCGTTGAAAGTTTGCATAGTAATGTACAACATATATTTTTTTTAGTTTTATCATTCTCTTACTTTAGAAGTTAGAGGGGGGGAGACCAACTTTTTTCCACTTTGGAAGTGTCTCTCGCGCAAACTATTCAGTTTAGAAAAAAACGATATTAGAAACCTCAACATCATTTTTGAAGACCTATTCATAGATACGTATGGGTTTGATGAAAAAAAGTTTTCGAGTTTCAGTTTCAAGTATGGGGGTACCCCCAAAATTTCTAGTTTTTTTTCTATTTTTGTGTAAAAATCTTAATGCGGTTCACAGAATACATCTACTCGCCAAGTTTCATCAGTCTAGCTCTTACGGTTTCGGAGAAAAATGGCTGTGACATACGGTCGAACCGAAAGACAGACAGACATGACGAATCTATAAGGGTTCCGTTTTTGCCATTTGGCTACGCAACCCTAAAAACAACGCCACAACTCCATACAAAGTTACCCAATGCCCTTTATGGGCAAAAGTTTCGAAATCTATGTCTATCCTTTTCTAACACGTAGGGACTTCTCTATGTCTATCCTTTTCTATTACTTATGGATTTTTCCGATAATTCTTGGCTTTGACGAGAACAGAATGCTCATAGACGCACTACAATGTTCTTTAAGGTTCTGGAATCAAATTTAATTCTAAGACTAATTAAAATACTCAAATATACTTATTTCAATTATTCACTAAGGTCATAAATGAAAACGAATATTAAGTAACTATGTATCAATTAAATGTTTCGTGTTGATGTACTGTTTAGTTTTAGGAAGTTCTCATAGATGGCGGTGTACGTTGATTCATCGGGTCCGGTTAATGTACGTCAAGTACAGCATGCTATTGTACACCTAGTTAAAACGAAACCTTTTTAGGGTTCCGTAACCAAATGGCAAAAATGGAACCCTTATAGATTAATCATGTCTGTCTGTCTGTCCGTCCGTATGTCACAGCCATTTTTCTCCAAAAACGTGTTACGTATGTTCACGCACCAGCGTGCATGAAGGAGAAGGGTTGCGAGGCGAGACGCGAGAGGGGCACCCGCTCCACCGCGCACACGCCGCCGGCCCGCAAGACAGTTCCCCACAGACACCGAAGCGAGCGCACGTCATCGCGCTCGCTCACTACTTTTTATAATAACACAATACTGTATACCTACTGTTAAAACCTTAATATAATAAACCTATAAAAGAAGAAAAACCTAGTTCATTACGTAACAAGTGGCGACCGTGACAAAAAATAATACAACAAGGAGACGGAGTCCGACGGCGCTGGCTGAGTTCGTGGCATTGGGGCCATCTACCCGGTGCAAGATTAAAAACAGGGCGTCGGCCGGTCACAAAGAAAGTAAGCCTTCCTTTTGCTTTCCTATCAATCAATCCTTTCCAACTTCTATTTTGCATTGCCTAGCCTAGCTGCTTCGAAGCTGTTTGAGGAGGTATCTTGCGGTATTTAAGTACCTAGTACCATCCTTGCCTTTTTTTAGTGCTAGCAAAATAGTGTTTAGTAAAAAATAACTTCATTTTTTCTCAGTTTATTTCATTGAACTAAGCAAGAACATTTAATTATATGCAATAAATAAAAATAATAATTCTTAAAACTAATAAAGTAAAATAAATTTAAAAAACGTATGTATACAATAAAAAATAAAAAAATATTAAAAAAAAACACCCCATTTCATGCTTTCATCATAACGGTTTTTTCACCGCCTTTTTTGCCGACCAATTTCAGCTCCCTTCGGGGCCCAGCGCCTAGCGTTGCGCTGCGCTGTGCTGCGTCTCGCGGCAGCCTGCTGTACTTGGCGGGCTCCATCCGTGGCAGCGCGCAGCCTAGTCGTGCTCTGTGCACGCTGCTCGTGCTGTTGGCGGGCTCGGCAGCAGCTGTAGTTGGGACTGGAGACTACTGGATTGTGTATCGGTTAGAGTGAACAACATTTTAACTTACCTATCTAACTCATTGTTTTAGCTAGTGTAGGTTACCTTTTTTCAATTTTAAAAATAAATAAATCATGATGGCTGAAAATATTTCTAAAGAGCGCTCTAAAAGCCCTATTCCAATTATAACTGTACAAGCACAGATTGAGGCTGATCCTCAACAATATTTAAAAACATTATGTCGTAAGCGTGGTGGTATTAGAAGTAGAATAACAATATTTAAAAACTTCTTAGTAAAATACCAAGCTAGTAATCCTACTGATCATTCAAGTGTAAATTCAAGAGAACTAGCTTTACGATTAGGTCAGTTTCAAGAATTGATGTCCAGTTTTGATAGTTTACAAATAGAAATTGAAGAGCTATCTCAAAATATAGATGAACAGATTTCGGAGCGCGAGCTTACCGAAAGCGAGTTTTATGCGCTTATCGCTTTAGCCCAAGAATTATTAGATTCATTTTCAGTCAAAAATAAAAACTCTGATCATGGATCGGTGAAGTCAAGTTGTTGTCATGCTGCGAATAGTTCTGTAAAACTGCCAACAATTAACTTGCCCACTTTTAACGGCAATTACATAAAATGGTTGGAGTTTCGAGACACTTTTGATTCTCTTATCAATGACAACGGCTCAATAGCACCGATCAATAAATTTCATTATTTAAGAAATTCTCTAGTAGGAAGTGCAGGTATCGTTATCAGATCCATAGAATTCACCACGAACAATTATGAGTTTGCGTGGAAGGCCTTATGCGATAGGTACAATAATAAAAATATTCTAATTAACAACCATTTGAACGCGCTTGTGAGTCTCGATCCTATTCAGAAGGAATCATTCCGTGCTTTGAGGTATTTGAGTGATCAAGTTCATAAAAACTTAAACGCGCTTGATTCTCTGGAAGTTCCTACCACTGGGTGGGACCCATTGGTTATCTTTTTGGTCTCAGCAAAGTTAGATCCTAAAACAAGTAGCAAATGGGAGGAACACAAAGGGCGTTTATCGCACGTACCTACACTTATAGAATTTAAAAAGTTTATTGAAAACCGGGCGAATGTTTTAGAGACAACCAATTTTAATCAGGGTTTTAATAATGATAACAATAAAAACAATAACAATAAAAATAATAGCAATAATAATTCTTCGTATAAAAATAACAACAATAATAATTCTTCGTATAAAAATAATAACAAACAAAACTTAAAATCATTTTTTGTTTCGGAGGGTTCTCGCAAGAAGGCATGTTCGATCTGTAATCAAATAAATCATTATGTGCATCAATGCCACAAGTTCAATGACATGAGTGTCAACGATAGGCTTGCTGAGGTTGCTGAAAACAATTTATGTTCAAATTGTTTGCGGAGTGGTCACAGCAGTGTAGACTGCACGTTGAGAGGTTTGTGCCGCATCTGCCGAGAAAAACATAATACACTTTTACACAAAAATAATACAGTTTGTAATCTAGCAACGAGTAATAGCGAGTCTTCGGCTTGTAACGCACCGGTGAGTTTATCAGCTGTGACTCCAGGCCAAGTCCTTTTATGCACGGCACAAGTAGAAGTCATAAATAAACAAAATAATTGTACTTATCTCGCCCGTGCGTTGTTGGATACTGGAAGCCAGCCTTCTTTTATCACCGACAATCTGAAACAAAAAATAGGATTAGTAACGGAAAAGGTAGATGAATCTAATGTGTCTGGTATAAATAATGTTGCATGTAAGGTGTCCGAAAAATGTAATATCATGTTAAAGTCGCCAAATGGCGGCTGGTCTAATGAAAATGTGACTTGTTTAGTTATACCTAACATAACAGGTACGTTACCTAACGTTGATGTCGATGTGCAGCAGTTATGTTTGCCAGATAACATTGTTCTAGCTGATCCTTTGTTCTATGAGCCTTCTGAAATAGATATTCTGTTAGGTGCAGATCATTTCTTTGACATTATCGGACCCAATAAAATAAGATTAGGTCCAAATAAACAAATTTTACTAGAAAGCATGTTAGGGTGGTTAGTAGCAGGTTCTACAGGGGGACCCTACAATTATAAAAATAATAAAAAATATAATAATAATAAAATCCAATGCAACTTTGTGCAAATTGAGTCTAGGGTGTCACTTCAAGATAACCATGATTCTATCGAAAAATGCTGGGAGGTCAAAGAATCGCCCTCAGCCGTTAATACCTACTTAATAGATAACCGGTTAGGTGAATCTGACATAATAAACAACACTTGTCACTTACCTGACAGTCTACGTACTGCTGTGATGCCGCTGAAGGAGACTCCTGAGCAGGCACTAGGCCACTCATTCTCTTTTGCAATGAGAACTTTAATAAATCTGAAAAAAAACATTGTTTCGACAGCCTTAAAACTGCTCGACCCCGTGGGGTTAGTTATAATATAAAATATCTACTCTAAAATTTGTGGAGTGCCAAATTAAATATAAATCAATAAACTGGGTCACAACCAGCGTACTCACAAACAAAAAACAACAATATAACAACAACAACAAACGATATAACAATACAACAATATAGTTCAAGTAGTTAATAATAAAACAAACAAATAAATAAAACATTAGTAAATCTACCTATTGGTTGCACCTTGTAAAACTCACTCGTTTCTCGATAATAGTTTTTTGCAGCTACGATAGGCTTCTTAATTTATAATTTATTCATACCTCAAAGATAAGGTAACTCAAAGTACCTACACGTGGACCGAGTCCACTCTTGTACTAGGTTGATTAAAAACGCAAAACAAAACTATTTAAGGGTTGTTCTTAACCAGTATAATAAAATAAAAATATATTAAATAAACCATGAAATCAACATTTAAAAAAAAAAGTAAAAAAAAAAACTGTTTGGGGCATCGACCCTCAGTTGCAGGCTTTCTTTGTGGTGGAAGCGACCTTCATAACTGAAGGAAGTTTACTTCGCCTTACCTGTAATAAAAAATAAAATAAATGTAATAAAATAAAATAAATTAAATGTATTGAAACAAATAAAAACATAAAATAACTAAATAATTACCTAAGTCTAAAAAGTTTATAACTAGATCAATAAATAATATTTATAAAATAAATAATACTTACCTTAACGGCCCGTTATCAGCTGATGAGCTTGGTCCATCGTTAACCTTTTATTGAAACCTTGTGAAGTAATTATGAGACTTGCCTAATGTGAGAATCAGTCCACTCATTAATGATCAATAATGATTTCTTCTGAATAGGGACTGGGTATAAACCGGTACATTTTAGGTACCTACCTATCTAGCTGTATGCTGCCTATCTACCTACGCGGCTTTGTCTCAGTTTCATACCTACGCCAATACGTATTGCATCGTGGTGAGTCCTATTGTGATCTTTTGCGATAACCGCAATAACTTTGTAGGTTCAAACAATGAGTCAGGTAGAATTATACCTACGATCCAGCCGTCGACAATTCTCAAACTACGCTGCTAATGAGTCTTGATAAATTAACATTCATAATAATTGCCCTGCCTATTCACTCCAATTTAACGGAATAGCAGGTTTCTTTTGACATTTAGTTGGTTGAGTTCAAATCAATATAAATACCTACTATCTACAACGTATAGCTGGCAATGCCTCCTTAACTTCTGACGAGTTAGCAACGCTTTGCACAAAATAGAAGTTCCTTTATTCCTATCCTATCACTTCCCTCTCTTCTGACCCTACTGATCTCAGTCCCTTGATTCCTGGGCTTTTCTGAATCGGCCGATCGCTGAAGCCTGTCAACTCAAGACGAGACCCAACCGGCACAACTCAACGAGACTTTACTGGCACCTGCGCATCGGGAGAAAAGGCAGAGAGGATCAATATGGGAGCTATGAAACCCGAACGAGATAGAGGAACGCCTAGATTACACTTCGAGTCGGAGCTTGTTCTACTGAAGGGCAGATGATGTGCCTTAGACTACTAGAAACCTTGATGAACCAACCCAATAAGACAAGAACTTAAATACACCTAACTTCTGCTTCGAGGAGTCTACTTACCTACACCCAACTTCTGCTTCGAGAAGTCTACATACCTACACCAACTTCTGCTTCAAGAAGTCTATTTGGCTATAGCCATCTTCTGCTTCAAGAAGTCTACTTACCTACAGCCAACTTCTGCTTTGAGAAGTCTACTTATCTACACCCAACTTCTGCTTCGAGAAGTCTACTTACCTACACCCAACTTCTGCTTCGAGAAGTCTACTTACCTACACCACCTTCTGCTTCAAGAAGACTATATACCTACAGCCAACTTCTGCTTCGAGGAGTCTACTTACCTACACCCAACTTCTGCTTCGAGAAGTCTACTTACCAACAGCAACCTTCTGCTTCAAGAAGTCTACTTAACTACAACAACTTCTGCTTCGAGAAGTCTACTTACCAGCTCACCATTTTAGTTGGAAGCAAGCTTCCAACGCCGTGGAGTATGTTCACGCACCAGCGTGCATGAAGGAGAAGGGTTGCGAGGCGAGACGCGAGAGGGGCACCCGCTCCACCGCGCACACGCCGCCGGCCCGCAAGACAGTTCCCCACAGACACCGAAGCGAGCGCACGTCATCGCGCTCGCTCACTACTTTTTATAATAACACAATACTGTATACCTACTGTTAAAACCTTAATATAATAAACCTATAAAAGAAGAAAAACCTAGTTCATTACGTAACACCGTAAGAGCTAGACTGATGAAACTTGGCGAGTATATGTATTCTGAGAACCGCAGTAAGGTTTTTACTCAAAAATAGAAAAAAAAACTTTATATTTGGGGGGCCCCACACTTGAAACTGAAACTCAAAAAAAAAAATCTATGAAATACGTGTGGGGTATCTATGAATAGGTCTTTAAAAATGATGTTGAGGTTTCTAATATAGTTTTTTTCTAAACTGAATAGTTTGCGCAAGAGACACTTCTAAAGTAGTAAAAGTTTTATCATTCTCTTATTTTAGAAGTTAGAGGGGGGGCTCTAACTTCTAAAATAAGAGAATGATAAAACTAAATTAAATATATGTTGTACATTACGATGCAAACTTTCAACGATATTTGGTTTGAACGAGATCTAGTGAATTGTTTTTTTTTATGCGTCATAAACCGTAAACCGCAATTTACCTTTCGACGAACTACAAAAACCTTTTTATTATGTTACTTGTTGCTACGGAACCCTTCATGGGCGAGTCCGACTCGCACTTGGCTGCTTTTTTGTTTTTTCGGATTCGTTTTAACATGCCGTACAATAATTGGCTGCGAATTAACTGGGTGCACAAAATTGTCACGTGATGTATTGTACAGCATGTTAATAGATGCACACTGAGGCAATTCAATTATTTCTTATTTTTTGTAGGCAATGTATACTCCCGTCGTTAATCCAAACCCTGGCATCGTAATAACAGTGTGTACATTAACCTGCTGTACATTATTATCATGCTGTGCATTAACGGGTCGTACATTATTGCCTCCTGATTCATCGATAACATTCTTCAATATTGATTGACATCTAGGTTGCAAATATACCAATAGATGGCGCTGTGTTCTGTTTCTTAGAATATAAATTCTATTACTTTATTTCACGTAATATTTATTTATGTGCACGATATAACCGTATTATTTTAATGGTTTGTGACGGCGCTCTTATTAAGTAGGAAACGCGCAGGGCTGCCGTTATCAGCCTAATCATACTAAACGAATAACTCCAAGGGACTATTCGGCACTGACAGGAAGGTCGCGGGTTCAAATCCCGTCTTAACTTTTGGGACATTTTTAAAAACTTTGTGAATTCTTAAATGTTGTCAATAATTTGTCAAAATGTTCTAGAAAATAGTGCTCCTTAACGTCATAGAATGTTCTTTCATCATCATCATCAATTGATATCAGTCCACTGCTGGACGTAGGTTCACCTTGAGTAACATAGGCTATATATTTTATGTGTTTAAAAAATTAATGTCCACCCGTGCGAAGCCGGGACAGACAGCTAGTGTTAAGTAAAACATTATTAAAACATTGAAAAAAAAACTTTTATTGAACTATACCTTAAACAACAAAAAATTCATGATATTAAAAAAAACTAAAACTAATTAAAACTAAACCTTAAAAATCTAGCAAAAGTGGGTGTCCATGAGGCATGGTGCCAAGAACGCTGGCTGCATTTCCACGTTGAATAGCATTAGCTATTCTCTGTGCGAGAAAAGAGCCAGCCCTCTTGTCACCAGTGGCGTCGACCAGCTGAGGAAACAATTTGCTTAAAAAAAAAAACTAATTAAAACGAATTATTGGAAATAGACATATTATATTATAATCAATTTATATACATTCACTTGGTTTTATTACAGAAAAGGTAGGTACAAGTTGTGCCTACCCCATTTAAGTTGGCTAAGGGCAGGGAGAAGAGTACTACTTCTACAAGTATTTATCAACTACCTTTTCAGTTAATAATTGCAAAACACTGTCTTATTCAGTGTAAGTATAACATTTTCACATTACCTACCTATTGCAAACTGTGCAAAAATCTTTCTCCACTTAAAGTATAAAAAAACATTTTATTCAGTTGTATCACAAGCACAAGGATCATTTTGAAATGTCTTTAGATGGGTCCTAAGTAAAGTAACTTTTTCATTTCTGCTTTGTATTGTTCATGAAAGTAAGCAAATTTTCCTTAGAAGGCAATGCAGTGTGAATCAGCACTTCAAGGCAGCCTTTTGGATCTGAAACAATATAGCTATATCAAAATCTCTTTATGTATTTTTTATGACCTACATGCACTGGCCAGATTTACACATGGTTACTCTTGATCTCGATGAAATTAAAACATCCTGCAGGATAGAAAGAACCCATAGAGCATGGTAAGTTTAAATAATAATTATGCTAAAAAATCAGGTAGGGAATGATATAATAAATAAATAAATAAATAAATGTTTGTGGACAATTCACACAACACTACCCAGCCCCAAACTAAGCAGAGCTTGTAATATGGGAACCAGATAGCTGATATAATACTTGCATACATTTTTTTTTTGTAAATACATACTTAGAATACAATATAACGCCCAGACAGAGAACAAACATTTACGTTCACCACACAAATATTTGTTCTCGGTGGGGATCGAACCCACGAACTACAGCGCAGAAGGCAGAGCTACTACCAACTGAGCTGGAGGCCAGTCCATAATAGTCATATGACCGGATTCTAAACACTTGATCAAAGCTTTAGTCAGCTAACAGGTGTACTAAATTAGCAGGAATGCTAAATATAATTCTTCTTCTTCCTGCCCCTATCCCACTTTATGTGGGATCAGCACAACATGTCTTCCTCCTCCATTCCCCTCTTTCAGCCGTCATCTCTGCATTCACTCCTCATTTACCCATGTCATCTTTCACACAGTTCATCCTTGTTTTCTTTGGTCTAGCTCTGCTCACATATCCATCCACATCCATGCTCATCACTTTCCTAGTCACATGACTTTCATCTCATGACATGCCCGTCTCACACAAGTCTAGTGCTCCTCAATTTTTCTGTCACTGGCGCTACTTTCAAACTTCCCCTGTTATACTTGTTCTGTATCCTATCCAATCTGTCACTCCACACATCCATCTCAACATTCGCATGCCACATGTACCTTTTCTCCATCCGTCCTGTATGTTGCCCAACACTCAGATCCAAACATTACGAGAGGTCCTAAGATCGTCTTGGTACACTTTTCCCTTCAAGTCCAATGCCTACGAGAGGTTCCGTGTCACCGACAATAATAATGCCATGGCAGCTAGATTTTGGCCGATCTTATTTTCACGAAAAAAGAAGAAGCAGATTTCTATGGTTTATGTGTGCGTATACGTATGTATATCTACATTTGTGTGCGTAAATCTTATATTTCAACTGTCAAAACTGACATCTCAACTGTCAAATGTCAAGAGGTCAATGTCATGCTTGCTTCTGCTTGCTACTGTTCTATAATTCTTGCTAGGCTATTTCGAGATACGAGGAGCTACTATTATTTACGAAATAAAATCCACCGGAATATTAATTATGAAAGAAATGCGATGGCTGCAACAGCATCAGTAATTAATGATCTGTCTTATTATTATAATTTGAAGAGTATTTACCATTTCCTACAACACAGACGACTCCAACGCCTCCAGCAGCGGTGGGAAGCAACCGCTCATAAGCAACTCCTACGCATAGTTAGTACTGGGCAGTCATCACTAATGAGAAGAACTTTTAATTCTTCAGGGCTGGACACCTCTGCCGCATGCCAGCCACCTCGTGGGCTTTCATCTTCAGTGGGCTGAAGATATGTGTCAAACTTAGCGCTAGAAAGTGGTACACCAGACTTTAGTGGGTCTGTGATGTGTGTTTAAAACCCTGCCAAAAGTGTGTTAAGTCAGATTGTGAATGAAGTAACTAGATAAATGTGTGTGATGAAGTAACTACCTACTAAAGATATCTACAATGTTGTATCAATGTTTTTATAGCGTTAAAGATTTCATATTAATTATATTCCATTTTCTTTAAGAATTATTATTCTGAATTAATTATTGTTAGCAACTTTTTTATTTGGCTCAAAAAACACAACTAAAGAAAATAAAACCACAGAAAGAGAAGAACATTGAGTAAAGGTACCGCTACACAAGAAATCATAAGAGAAAATTAAACATAGAACACATAGGTACAGAAACACATAGAAAGAAATAGGTACACATATAATCCTAGTTCTATTGCTGAAAAGGGTGCCGACAGTATCCAATTAGGTATACTTATAAGTATTTGTTTATGAGCCAAAATGGTCCTCGCTCAGCTTAAATGCTACTTCGCCTTCAAAAAGGGGATGAGGAAGCTGGGATCTAATAATTGTACCATACTTCTTGCAAATAAATATATTTCATTTCATTTCATTTGTACCACCTGTTGAACTACTCATTAGTTACTAAACTACAGATGCAGAGTTATTGGTGAAAGAGCCTCATTTCCTGTAGGTTTAATTTGATCGAACTAGGTACAATGTTATTCGGGGATAATTCTGCATTATAGTGGCAGAATAAATTTATCAGTCCAGTAGTTTTTGAGTTTATTCATTACAAAAATACAAATCTGTACAATTTATAATAATGATGATGATCCACAGTAGCCCAAACTAGAGATGAATGGAGAGGAGGGAAAAGAAGCCTTTGCCCCGCAGTGGGACACAACAGGCTTTTAATAATAATAATAATGATGATGATAAGTTACCTACCTAAGTACCTATAAGTACATAGGTACCTACCTATTTGCTGAGAAGTCCCATTTTCACACAGAATGCCTACCTACATTATATGATTATAATGATTACCAGCTCCTCTGAATCCACCATCAGGTAAGCTCGTTGGCAGAGAGCACTGGTGGTCTAGTGGTAGCGGACCCACCTTCCGATCTGCCTAAGGTCGTGGGTTCTAATCCAGTCGTGTACCAATTAGTTTTTCTGTAGAAAAATGTATGTGCACTATGCCAGTAAAATATCGTGAGGAAACCGGCGTGTTGTAGAACCCACAAAAGTTCGAGCAACACGGTCGTTTCAAGCGCCACGCAAAAAGGGCCCACTAGAGGCCTTGCAGAATCCAGCCCGCACATGATGAATTTGCCGAAGATCGTTGTCGTTGGCATCAGTGCCTTGCCTACCATAATCATAATTCCTAACTAGGTAAATGCAGTAGATCTACAAAATCATTTATTTATTTATTTATTCATTCACATAAAATATCATTACAGATTGAATGCGTTATCTAAGGCTTATCATGTAGGTAAATAAAACAAACATTCCACAGGATGGATGTTAGCAATGCAATGACCACCACTACGCGGGCAAAGCCTGCCGCGGGCGGCCGCTAGTTCATAAAATCTAGTCACGAAAAACGCCTTGGGATGCTTGCTACTAACTATTATCTATTCTGTGAACCGAACCGTCACAGAATAGATAATAGTTAGTAGCAAGCATCCCGTGTCATAGTAACTACTAGCGTATCTGTAATTCGGATATATCTTAGAGTCACGAAATCTAACATCATCATCACCCTATCCCTGTCGTGAGACCCACCCATTTTTTATTTTTTTTACCCAATGCATCCGATAAAAGCCAAGGTAGGAGAAGATTTGACTTCCGTAAAACAAATGTTTGCTAAATGTTTGCTAGTGTGTATCATCAACTTATTATTATAAAATGATGAAAGCTTTAATTAAAAATCTATGATAAATGAATGCATTAAGATTTAACGTAATTAGGCTTACAAAGAAAGAAGATGAAGAAAGATAGTGGAATATTACAGAAAACTTTATCCCAGAAAGTTCAAATTAAAAATTAAAAAAAAGTTTTGATAAACATGCCGTGGTGAATATTGCGTAAATATAAGAGCGCCGCTAGATTTTACGTGGAATTTTTATTGCTTTAGTGTTATGAAAAGAGGCGTTCCTGCAACCTGTTTTCCAGATGACAAGGGATTTGACACATTATTAAAATTTGATTTGATAGTTTGATAGTGTCATGATTTCCTCATTACTAAAGTTTGATAAATTGATTCTGTAATATCGGTCATCATACCTTTCTGCAAAACCTTGTTCTTGAATGTGTTCTTTATTGGTGCTAGCGATAACCTTCTCAGGATTCACTGTGGAAAGTGTGGTGGAACTGGAAATGGAAACACAAACAAACGCAAGTCAAAAGTCAAGCAAGACATTCGCAAGCTTGGACAGATAATATATTCGCAAGATTAGAGTCCACACACTCAAAATCTAAGGCCCGAACAAAGTGTGTTTCTAGGTTTTATAGTTCGCTTAATCTGTGGTACTCGTCCTAATGAAAATGGTTTAGTAAATGTAACCCTGTAAACGAAGCACAAAATTTCGATGAACTCTGATTCATTGTCAGGCGACCAATCAGAAATGGTCACAAATTCTCAGGTCGTGTTTTCCAGGGTCGTACAATCCCGTTACGTGCCGAGAATGTACAGCCAGGAATACGCAGCCAGGAAAACACAACCTGAGAATTTGAAACCATTTGGCAGCCTTTTCCATGGTCGTACATTCCCGGCCCGAGCCGAGATTGTACAGCCTTTAATATCCAACCACGGAATGCACAGCCATGGAATTGGCTGCCAAAATGTACATCAATTCCGGGCTGTGCTTTCCAAGCCGTACAATCCATGGTTGTACATTCCTGTCTCCCGATTTCTCACTATAAGTACAGTCAGCTGCAGTAGAATGTACACACATCAACATTGTCTCTAGGACATTCCATTTCGACTAATTTATTTTCAGATTTTTCGAGATTTGCTGCTGCTTCAATTTTTATTAATAAATAATATCAAACAGTTGTATTTTATTACTATTAATAATCAACACAAAATAAAGATTCTTGCCAGACCTAGTTTTCTAAGGAAATTATCTTTAGTTTTTGTAAAACTACAAAATCTTGAATATCCCTACACAATGTATAAAAGTGTGTAGGTGTAGGTAAACAATTTCTTCATCCCACCTACAGGGCAAAAAAAATCTAAAAATAAATAAATAAATAAAAAATAAATAATGCGGACAATCCACACAACACTATCTAGCCCCAAACTAAGCAGAGCTTGTATTATGGGAACCCGATAGGTGATATATTACTTAAATACTTTTTTTTTAAATACATTGTTAGAATACAATATAACACCCAGACAGAGAACAAACATCTGCGTTCACCACACAAATATTTGTTCTCGGTGGGGATCGAACCCACGCCCGCCAGTGCAGAAAAATGAATGCAAAGTGAAAGTATCAATTTTATAGATTAATGTTTTTTACCCTGTGTATTTCCTTTGTAATGCTGCCAGCCTGCCACACAAACACAATCCTGAAAGTAACGAATTGTATACATTCTAATCAAGCCGACTGTACGTACATTTACCGGTCTTGGAATGTAGGGGTATACACACACAATTTGTTGTCGTAGTTTGTTGTAAACTCCTGACCAAAGACAAAATATATAAAATGTTATTCATGGCTTGGAGATAGAATGAATCAAATAATAATGCCGTTTACCATGCACCACCTAATATCACAGAGCACCAAACACGCTTTTGCTTACGAACGTCTAGAGATTAACCAAACATTTTGGGATACTGGAAAATGTGTAGCCACATCTCTTGTTGAAAAGAAAAAGTTTGAAGTTGGCGTTGGCGTTGGAAATTTATAAGGGCAATCCATATCCGTAATTCCCTGTGCTACGGATCTGAAAATATATTGATAACGTTCTAAAGTTTTTGCAAAATCATCATTAGAGGAGGAAAGTAGGGGGTTAGAATTAAGAAGTCCACAGTATTTATTTATTGTAGGGGTTATACCCTTTGCATGCTGCCAAATGGGATAGCCCTTTCCTTACCACTGTGTGCGAGTAATGACGGCCTATGTGATGCCTATGCTGTAAAACCTTGGCCTAAGCTAGAACATATAACGTCTAGTTAGGCTATAATTTATTTTGTCTATCAACCTAACATAGTTTTGAAGTTTGTAGTACCTAGGTACTTACTGGACCCCGCTTAAAATAAATACGCGTGCTAGATGGTGAAAACATTTCAAGATGGACTAAGTACCTACTGTACTTAATAGATACAATATCTTTCTCTCTGAAATTACTGTGGCACGTGAGGCTGAACATCTTTGCCTCAACTTGATGGACGCAGGGAAGTGCATCTTAGGGCATGCTCCTGACGTGCGTAACCTACGAGGCAATGCGTCGTAATAACCAATGGTTACCATTTATCATCTGGTGGGCCATATGCATGCTCCATCATCTAGTGGAAGTAAACAAAACTTCGTTCACAAAAATAAATGGGAAAATCGAACTTGCATTGCCATTAATTCAAGTACATTTTTCCCAATAGGAGATTATTAATTATTTTTTTTTCATTTTCCGCCATCAGGCGCGCGCTATGTTATCTTGCGCGGACTCTACCTTAGATACCTACTTATCACCTACCTACCATTTATTTCATTATCGTCTGCGTGCATCTTACAGGAAGTGGCTTGCTGCATTGTTTGTCAAAGGTTTTATCTGCGGGAGTCATGCAACAACATCACCTATGGTATAAAAATGCAACCCGCTAGTTAAATTTCAATTTAACAGTGCGAAGTGAAGATGGAACACCAGTTTCATTTGGCAGCCTTTGTTATTTGTCTAACAATCTGGCTCGGCTTTGGGCAAGCTTTGGCGGTCCCACCAATAGGATCGCAAATGGCGCAATCCGAGTTGACTCCAGCCAGTTATGAACATCAACAGATTTTACATCGAGTAAGTGGTCTATTATCCTTCTTGCAGTCGAATGTTTGAATGTTTGAATCCTCCACCAAATAAAATCTGTGATCCGCCTTCATGGATTTTTTGGGTTCGGTTAATGCACGATTGCACGGTCAGTTTATGTACACCCAGTTAAAACGAATCCGCTTTTTTACTGTAAATAGCCAGAACAAAAAAGCAAAAAATCCATGCTTGAATTGCCCTAGTGTACATATGGCTTAACAGGCATCGTAATGACGGGGTGAACAAAAACATGTTGTACCTTATCGCCTCCCATTTTTTTTTAGAATGACCTCATAATTAGAGTAGTGGTAAACTGGTACTGGTAATCGCTTAAAATCAGATGAGCCATCAGCTTGCTCCATCAGGTTTCATTAAATAAAATAAATGTGAGAGAATTAAGCTTAAGCTTAAATTTCTAGGGGATTGGGGATGGTTTGATTTCTATGAAAGGCTCACCTTGAAATCTGCTAGGTGCTTTTATGAAGGAATGTAAACAATTATATAAGTACCTACGTATACCTACCTAGACTCTTCTCCGTAAGCAGACATGTTACTATTGTATTGCTGCGCTCCACAACTTATGTACTTAGAAGAGTAGGTACCTTCTTGACCTAAATATACATATTTTTTGTTATCGTCAGGTCGCAAGACAGTTTCCACAACCCCCTCCACCTCCACCAACCGATATGCCCCCGATGCCCGAATGGTCAACGTTCCGTAGAAAGAGAGAAGCCAAAGGTGGAGGCTCCATGCCAACCAGAAAAGGATAATAATTGTCGACTGCACACCATTCTGACGGCATGCGATGCATAATGGAATACCGATATTTTGAAATTTTCAAATAAATCCTTTAGCAGCATCCTTGGTAATTTTCTTTATCATCCTCGTCGTTTTCCACAAACAATCAAAATCAAAAGTGTATTTATTCAGTGGAATCGCAAGGATCACTTTGAACGTCTTAAAACTAGGTGAGTCTAGGTGCCAGTTCTACGTGACCAAGCCTAAAAGAACCGGCAACAAACTACGGCTTGGTTCCTATCGTTTTTTATACGATCCTTTGCAAATCAAAAACAATAGCAGTAAAGTTCCAGTGTGGTGCCACTTCACTTAGTGAGACGTATGCAATAATACAAAAGCAAAAGTTTCATATAAGAGACAGCATATGCTACGCTATAGAGTAATAATAAAGTACCTATATAAAAATAAGATACGAAAATCGTAGGTACAGAAATTGATAATTGACATGTTAGCTTCCGATGGGTAGAGTGACCGGGACATTGGGCCACGCCATTTTATGATTAATGGACTTAGTCTATGCCTAGTCTATTAGACTAGGCACTAGGCACCTAGTTAGTACTCGCTAGTATACTTCTAATCTAAGAACAGGTAGTAACTAGTAACCTGTGTAGTGCGTATTCTACGGGAGCGTTCGCCTGCTTTTATTGCTATTTATCTAGATGCTATCTAGTGATAGCTGATATCTTGCAATGTCTGTTCCAAGTGACTCCACTTCTATAAGAACAACTAAACTGTCTTGGTGCCAAATGCCTTGCCTCTAACAACCTAATTCCTCGGTATGGTTGGTATGTTATATAGAACATAAAATTACGCACAATGCGATCATGCCGTGGCAGCAGCAGCCACAGCGGCCGACGCAGTGCCAGAAAATATTTTTTTTCAATTCCTTCAAAGGGGCTGTTCCCTTTAGGACAATTAAATTGTTTTATTTTGGAATAAATGAGTATGAATATGATCAGATCATCGCTAGAAAAAAAGGCATGATCGAAATATTTATCTCCTACAGTGTACCTAATGGCGTACCTACTCGTAACAATGTCAGAGTGGAAAAAAGTGGATTCGTTTTAACTGGGTGTACATTAACCAGACCCGTACGCTCTGTGGTGTGTTGCAAACAGCGTGGCCAATGTTACTTTTGTAAAATTTTACCCTCTCATGTTACTTTTGCTTTTGAGCATGACAATGGCATCAATTCTGTTGTTTAGAAATCCTAAAATTTAGCTAATTCCGAGCTAAAATTTCGTAAAATTGTTATTCCTATTCTGTTGGCAGCATCGTAAACTTAAATTTAGAGTGACAGCTCTAAAACTAGGATAGTTACTCAATTTAGTCAAAAAACACGTAAATCCGTCATTTTGCTATTCGGTTGTACAATATTTTAGATAATTTGTGCTTAATTTTAGAAACGTCAATCTAAATTTAGGCGATACGTTACAAGGTGCTGACTAAAGTTGTGTTGTCTAGTTGTTGTGAATTTGTGGACGAAACGCAATCAAACTCAAAAAATCAGGGAAGCTGTTGTAGTGGCTGCTAATATAGAAGCCTCGGCAAGGTTTGTACATATGTAACTATAACGCCTGCCACATAAGAGCAAGAAACATAGTGGAGATAACAATCGGCCGGCTGAAGAACAAATGTCTGCATCGCCATCGCTGTCGTCTGCATTATTAACCAGAAAAGGCAGCCAAAATTATTATCTCGTGCTGCACTCTATATAATTATGTTTATGGAAAAATTAACAGGTGAATCAAATATAAATAGAACTATGCTTTACCTACCTACTATTCCTTCTCTAATAAGATGTATTCTGTGATTGCAGATAGGGATGAAGACATAGGTAGTGCTTGAACAAGATGATGGAGTCGAGGAAGAGGAGCACGACATAGATTTCCTCCATGAAGCACGTATAATACGATAAAGAATAATAAACTCTCACTTTCACCCATTAATATTTTTTTAATCAATACAGGAGCATTAGGCTGGTGGAAACAAATAGGTCATACATCAAATATTAAATCGTAGTAACTAATAAAACCAAACAACATGCATTATACATATAATTGACAGACAGCGGTGTGGAATCAGATAAAACAGGACCATATTTTTATATCAAGTAGTCACTGGAGGATTCTCTTATCCTCCTCCGTGAGGTCTGCCCCTGCCGGGCCTCCTCCAGTACCATTGAAGCCGGTACCGACCTTCCTGGCCTTACCCTTCACTTTTGCCACCCATATACTCCAAATCTGTGGAAAGAAATATTGTTTTAGTTTCAATTAGAAGGACAACAAAAGGACAAAAACTGCATAAAAAGTTGGTTTAAAATTAATTTTATCCACATTTATTGTATACTGGCGGCTCGCCCCAGCTCCGCATGGGGTTGTCGTGCTATTGGTGTGTCATTAGTGTACGTTTTCAACGCACACTAAACTCTTCGAGCAATGGACAGTGGGGTTACCGCGAGTTTCGGTGTGCAGGTGCCTGACGCCTCACGCCTATCGTATGCCACAATTTTGTATGGAGAAACCAAGTTTTTCAAAAGAATCCGCTAATAGGGGCACTTTTGGTTACCGCGGTAACCCCACAGTTCGTTTATGGGTTTTGTTGGATATCACTAGATTTACTATCGGAAAACAAACAATCAAATCTTTCCTCTTTATAATATTAGTAGGTAGATGAAATAACTTACATGCTGCCACTCTTCAGCAGTCAGACAGGCTACAGCCAAGAGCATTCAGCTCCCCCGCCAGCATCCCCTAAAATTCATTTATTGCTTTATCAGCTTGGTTACCTGAAAACCGGACATACAACAATCAAATCACTGAAGTGTGTAGTATCTATTTCAGAACCAATAAAACATAAATGGTACGTACCTCGTGCCATCAACTTATTAGACAAAAGCCGTTCCACCAACCAATCTTTTTGACTAGTATTTGTTCTTTTTCGGGATCGGGGGCGGTCAGTAGGCTGCATTTTGTAATTTTTCTTTTTGAGAAAAGTTGAGTTGTTGAATTTATTTATTTACATGTCGATGATTTGAAGTTTAGCTGTTTGCACCCACAGATACAAAAACCCGTAAAAATAGTGTAAATAGAGCGCCATCTAGCGTCGAGTAGTGCCAAGATGCATGAAATGACAAATGTTTATGTTATCTGTGAACTTAATTTAGAACAAGTTTAGAGGTGTCATAGACACCTTTTAAATTTAGTAAAATGCGATAACAGAATAGCTTCTAAGATTTTCCTAACTAAATTAGAAAATTTTAGGCTAGTTTAGCTAGACAGATTGTAAACTGGTATCAATTCTGTTGTTTACAATCTGTCTAGCTAAACTAGCCTAAAATTTTCTAATTTAGTTAGGAAAATCTTGTAAGCTATTCTGTTATCGCATTTTACTAAATTTAAAAGGTGTCTATGACACTTCTAAACTTGTTCTAAATTAAGTTCACAGATAACAT
Source organism: Thera obeliscata (assembly GCA_947578465.1). Lineage (NCBI taxonomy): Eukaryota > Metazoa > Arthropoda > Insecta > Lepidoptera > Geometridae > Thera > Thera obeliscata. The sequence continues at coordinate 9,179,512 of OX387914.1, forward strand.
AAACATTTGTCATTTCATGCATCTTGGCACTACTCGATGCTAGATGGCGCTCTATTTACACTATTTTTACGGGTTTTTTGTATCTGTGGGTGCAAACAGCTAAACTTCAAATCATCGACATGTAAATAAATAAAATCAACAACTCGACTTTTCTCAAAAAGAAAAATTACAAAATGCAGCCTACTGACCGCCCCCGATCTCGAAAAAGAACAAATACTAGTCAAAAAGATTGGTTGGTGGAACGGCTTTTGTCTAATAAGTTGATGGCACGAGGTACGTACCATTTATGTTTTATTGGTTCTGAAATAGATACTTAGCTACACACTTCAGTGATTTGATTGTTGTATGTCCGGTTTTCAGGTAACCAAGCTGATAGAGCAATAAATGAATTTTAGGGGATGCTGGCGGGGGAGCTGAATGCTCTTGGCTGTAGCCGGACTGCTGAAGAGTGGCAGCATGTAAGTTTGAGGGAAATACTATGTCCCACGATTATAAATAAAACTGGATGCCAAAGTGATGTGTCGAACAGTTTATTTTCTCAATTACAGTGGGTTTACAAATGCCCAAAACAATATAATAACACCAGATTATTCAGTTGGTTATTTCGAGAAAATACAATCTGTCATCTCAGTCGGCGGGGCTAGAGATGTGCCCGTCGCCCGACTAGAGATGGGAAAAACAAAATGGTGGACGAAGCAATCGCCACACCACCCCCCTACGGAGAAAAATAAACGGCCTAAAAGAAAAAAATATAACAATGCAATCTACTATCACCTACTGTAGGTAATAATCCTTATGTCTATAAAGAAATCAATCATAATTCTTAAATCTAACACGTCTGCCAGAGCGTGTGGTATAGGGCTGTTTTACAGGTAAACTATTCTGTGCTGGTTTTTGTGCACATGAAGGCAAATTAGAAGCAGGAGGCTGGCTTTGAGCTGTCGGCGATACCGGAGGAGCAGATGAAGTGGGCTGTAACTGAGGTTGAGTCGGCTGTTGATCCGTGTGATCAATGAAAGCCGGCTTAAGCCTGTCCACACTGACAACAACACTGTTACCTTTTACTATCAGTGTAAACGTCTTACCATCCCGAGAACGCTCCAAAACTTTAAAAGGTCCAGCATAAGGGGGCTGTAATGCCCGACGGACGGTATCGTCTCTCAGAAAAACGTGCGACGCCGTCGACAAATCCTTGAAAATAAAAGGAGAGGAATCACCATGGTGAGAAGCTGGTATAGGCCGTAAAACAGACATTTTGTGTCGCAATTGCACGACGAAGTCCGCAGGATTTTCAACTTTTTCCAATGATGACGAAGAAACAAGCATTTCCCCAGGGAGCCGAAGAGGCTCACCATAGAGAAACTCAGCAGTAGTGGCCTCGAGGTCCTCTTTAAAAGCCGATCGTATCCCTAGAAGAACCATTGGAAGTGACCTAACCCATGAGTCGTTATGGCACATCAAAGCAGCCTTTAGTTGGCGATGAACCCGCTCAATCATCCCATTCGCGCAGGGGTGGTAGGAGGTGGTTCTAATACGCTTGGTAGCAAACTGCTGCAAGAGTCGGTGGAAAAGGTCCGACTCAAATTGAGAGCCTTGATCGGTAGTAATAACAGAAGGCACGCCGAATCGAGAGATCCATTCTCTGGTAAAAGTCTCGGATACCTCTTCAGCAGTGATAGATCGCATGGGCCAAACCTCAGGCCACCTGGATACTCTGTCTATCGCCGTCAAACAATATCGGAATTCATTGCAAATAGGCAAGGGTCCAATGATGTCAATATGCACATGCATAAAACGTCCAGATGGAAGGTCAAACTTCCCAAGAGGAGCAGAATTATGTCTCGAAACCTTGCTGCGCTGACACGCCTCACAAGATCGAGACCAAGCTCGGCAGTCTTTTCGTACCGAGGGCCAAACGAAACGGTCTACCACAAGCCGTGTAGAAGCCTGAGCACCGGGATGACTTAACTTATGTAGTTTTTCAAACGCAGCCCGGCGGAAAGAAGGGGTCAGATAAGGACGCGGTTTACCCGTCGAGATGTCGCAGTAAATCGGAGTGTCGGTTCCTGGCGTGCAGACCTTGGTCAAGTTTAAGCTGGAACCCCCTTGTAATAAATCAGCAAGTTCTTTGTCTGATGCTTGCGACTTGGCGAGGGCTTCATAATCCTGTTCCAAGGAAATAGCGTCAATGTCAATACGAGACATAGCGTCAACCACGACATTATCTTCACCCTTAATGTACTGAATATCTGTCGTAAATTGACTGATAAATGACAGCTGGTTAAGTTGAGGTGGAGGAAGTTTCTTACGTCGCTGTGAAAAAGCATACAACAGCGGCTTATGGTCTGTAAATATCGTGGTATGCTGAACTTCCAGAATGTACCGAAAATGTTGCACGCTTTCGTACACCGCTAGCAATTCCCTATAATAGGCCGGCCACTGTGCCTGCTGCGGGGTTAATTTCTTGCTGTAAAAAGAAAGCGGAAACCATTGACCATTAACCTGTTGATGAAGACAGGATCCAATGTGAACACTGGACGCATCAGTAAACAAACCCAATTTCGCATTGCTGATGGGGTGATGCAGTAAAGTGGCATTGGAAAGGCTCTTCTTGCAGGCTTCAAATTTTTCAAGCAGGTCGGGTGACCATGGATATGGTTTAGCACCCTTGACATTTGTTGAAACCAATGCATCAATCAAAGGAGCCTGGAACTGTGCAGCACGAGGTACAAAACGCCGGTAATAATTCAACATGCCGAGAAATCTGCGCATACCTTGTACCGTCGCAGGAGGTGGAAAATCCAACAGGGTCTGAATGCGATCTTGGGGGGGTCGAACACCATTGCCACTGACGTGGTAGCCCAAGAAAACTACTTCGCTCACACCCAGGTTACATTTGGAAGGATTTATCACTACCCCATAGTCCTGCAAGCGTTTGAAAAGGATACGTAAGTGCTCTAAGTGAGAAGATTCGTCTTGTGAAAATATAAGAATATCATCCACATAAGGGAAACAGAATTCCAAGCCCCGCGTGACCTCATCAATGAAGCGCTGGAAGGTTTGTCCAGCGTTCCTCAATCCAAAGGTCATAAAAGGAAATTCAAAGAGGCCAAACGGGGTAACTATGGAGGTTTTGGCAATATCCTCTTCAAAAACCGGAATTTGATGGTACGCCTTAACAAGATCCAAGGTGCTGAAAACTTTGGCACCTGCGAGATTGTGGGCGAAATCATTAACATGACGAACTGGATACCGATCAGGTACGGTTCTGGCGTTCAGAGCGCGGTAGTCGCCACAAGGACGCCAAGTGTTATCCTTCTTAATAGTCATATGTAACGGTGATGACCATGCACTTTTAGACGGCCGTGCTATCCCACATCTTACCATTTCCTCAAACTCTTTTTTGGCCGAAACAAGTTTCTGCGGCGCCAAACGTCGAGGACGGCAGGAAACCGGGGGACCATCTGTGGTCTTAATATAGTGCACAGTGTCGTGTTTTACAGCTCTAGGAAGGCCGGGAGGTCGCGCAATGTCGGGAAACTCGGCTAAGAGCTTGGTAAAAATTGACTTACCAGAAACTACTGCCCGTACACTGGTTTGGTCAATACTGGCAACAGAAGCATTGGACGTTAATCCAGTAGTGCCATCTACTAATTTTTTATTGCGACAGTCAGGTAAAATGTGATAAAACGATAAAAAATCAGAGCCAATTATGGCTGTGCTGACGTCAGCTATCACGAACTGCCAGATAAAATCGCGGCGAAGACCTAAATTTAACTTAAGGTTAATCGTTCCAAAAGTCCGTATGCAGCTTCCATTGGCAGCGCTAAGGTCATAATTGGTCGCTTCCCTGCGGGATGGCAACCAACTATGCGGAAAACAACATAGGTCTGACCCAGTGTCAATAAGGAACCGACGCTTGGTCACCGAGTCGGTGACAAATAGGCGGCGGCTAGTGTACCCACAATCAGTTGCCGCCGCTACTGACTGCTGGTCAAGTTTTCCGCCTTCCAGTCGCAAGGGCTGATACATCTAACAGCTTTAACACCCCATTTCCTGTGGTACCAACACCGCTTGGAGCTGGTGGAGGACCTACCCGATGAGACCGATCGGTCACGCGAGGGTCGGCGCTGCTCTCTGGAAAGTGCGGCCACCTGATTACTGACATCTTCCAACTGTTTCGCCAAAGTAGCTAGTGTAAAAGATGGAGGCGCAGATGCTGATGCTGTAGAGCAGTTAACTGGTGCTGGAGACAACTCTGTTATTTTATCGGCCAACTCTGCCACCTTATCTAAACCAAGATCAGCCTGCGCTGCCAAAATTGCCTGTGCTTGTTGAGGCAGGCGTCGCAACCATAGTTGGCGAATGATATTATCATCTGAAAGGACTGACCCAGCCAATGAGCGCAGATGGCGAAGAAATTGGGATGGTTTCCTGTCCCCGAGTTCTTCATCGCTTAGAAGTTGTTTTACTCGCTTCTCCTGGGATATTGAAAGGCGTTGTATTAGGGCCTCTTTTAAGTTCTCATACTTCCTTTCAGCCGGAGGATTTGTTATTATGTCCTCAACCTCACCTGCTATACGTTGATCAAGGTGACCAACTATATAATTATATTTTGTACCGTCTCCAACAATGTGTGCAATCTGGAACTGGGCCTCTACTTGGGCAAACCAAATAGCTGGCTTGTCAGCCCAAAATGCGGGCAACTTTACTGCAACCCCACATACCTTTGGTTCTACTTCACCCTGGTCAAGCCGTTTTTGTAGCGCTGCATTTTCTGTCAAAAGTTGATCGAGTTGGACCTGAAGCTCCTCTTTTGCCATGGTGTATGATTTGATTTATCTAATGCAACAAACAATAATACCACACACCCCAGCAGAGCAGAACAAATAAACAGTATGTCCAAAATTAAGAAAATACAATACAACCAACTCCAATATTTTGTTAAACAAACAGGCAAAAGAACATTAAATATTTGTTAGGGGTAGGCGTGCAAGTAACCAGGCAATGCAGTAATAAGTTAAAAAATAACTATTAGTACAATCCAACCGAATAAAATAAAATTTATGTTTTGTTATAATTGCTGCGGGTTAATATTTGTTGTTTCAATCTATACCATTTCAACCCAATAACCAAAGCTCAGTTTACACAAAGTAGGTAATTTTATATTATGTTAGTTGTATGCAATGCCAACCCTTCAATATCAAATCCACTCCCAGCTAGTAGGTACCAATAATAAGTAGTGGCAGGTATAAATGTAGCAAGTATATGCACTACCTAGGCCAAGAATATAACTTCTGGTAAGTGGGATGGAAACTCTATTGTAAGTATAAGAAGTACCTATTAAACTTACTTGAAAAATGGCACTAAGTAATTTAGGATAAACTTGCGTGGAATGTCCGTGGCTATATTATGATGAACTGTTCACATGAGCACAAAAATAAAGTTGGCACCAGGCATGTCCATCATCTTGCGATTCGTCTTGCAGCTGGATGAAGATAATTTAAGCAACAGTGTTAACACGGAGCAAGCTTGCAGATGCCGGTCCAGGAAATTGACTGTTTCGGCCACGACGAAACCGCTGTGGCTGCAGGCTGCAGATAAATGTGAAATCGGAGATGATGGCTTGAAAGTTGCAAGCCCTGCGTAGTGTAACTCCAGTCGTTGGGCCCTGGGAGGCAGCTGTACCGATGGTAGTCGACTGGTTCACGTCTCGGTGTCACCAATGAGGGAAATACTATGTCCCACGATTATAAATAAAACTGGATGCCAAAGTGATGTGTCGAACAGTTTATTTTCTCAATTACAGTGGGTTTACAAATGCCCAAAACAATATAATAACACCAGATTATTCATTTGGTTATTTCGAGAAAATACAATCTGTCATCTCAGTCGGCGGGGCTAGAGATGTGCCCGTCGCCCGACTAGAGATGGGAAAAACAAAATGGTGGACGAAGCAATCGCCACAAGTTATTTTATCTACCTACTAATATTATAAAGAGGAAAGATTTGATTGTTTGTTTTCCGATAGTAAATCTAGTGATATCCAACAAAACCCATAAACGAACTGTGGGGTTACCGCGGTAACCAAAAGTGCCCCTAGCGAATTCTTCGAATTCTTGGTTTCTCCATGCAAAACATGTTTAGTGTGCGTTGAACGCACACTAAACATGTTCTTCGAGCAAGCTTTAAAGTGTAGACGCAGGGTCAAGCATGTTTGTAGATAGCCATAGCTCGGATTAAGTATGCTCAAAGAGCATGTAACAGTGTGTGTGCTTGCCTATAGGCTATATTCTATTAAAAAAATATGAATCCTTGGGGTAAAAAAATATTGTGAGTTTGTGGAGTTGTAGTGTTTATCTCTGGATGTTCTGAACCGATTTTCAAAATTTTATGCAGTTTTTGTCCTTTTGTTGTCTTTCTAATTGAAACTAAAACAATATTTCTTTCCACAGATTTGGAGTATATGGGTGGCAAAAGTGAAGGGTAAGACCAGGAAGGTCGGTACCAGCTTCAATGGTACTGGAGGAGGCCCGGCAGGGGCAGACCTCACGGAGGAGGATAAGAAAATCCTCCAGTGGCTACTTGATATAAAAATATGGTCCTGTTTTATCTGATTCCACACCGCTGTCTGTCATACTATATGTATAACGCATGTTGTTTGGTTATATTAGTTACTATGATTTAATATTAGATGTATGACCTATTTGTTTCCACCAGCCTAATGCTCCTGTATTGATTAAAAAAATATTAATGGGTGAAAGTGAGAGTTTATTATTCTTTGTCGTATTATACGTGCTTCATGGAGGAAATCTATATCGTGCTCCTCTTCCTTGACTCCATCATATGTCTTCATCCCTATCTGCAATCACAGAATACATCTTAGTAGAGAAGGAATAGTAGGTAGGTAGGTAAAGCATAGTTTTATTTATAATTGATTCACCTGTTAATTCTTCCATAAACATAATTATAAAGAGTGCAGCACGAGATAATAATTTTGGCTGCCTTTTCTGGTTAATAATGCAGACAGCGATGGCGATGCAGACATTTCTTCTTCAGCCGGCCGATTGTCCACTATGTTTCTTGCTCTTAAGTGGCAGGCGTTATAGTTACTTAGGTACAAACCATGGCGAGGCTTCTATATTTGCAGCCACTACAAGCTTCCAGCTTCCATGATTTTTTGAGTTTGATTGCGTTTCGTCCACAAATTCACAACAACTATACAACACAACTTTAGTCAGCACCTTGTAACATGTCGCCTAAATTTAGATTGACGTTTCTAAAATTAAGCGCAAATTACCTAAAATATTGTACAACCGAATAGCAAAATGACGGATTTACGTGTTTTTTGACTAAATTGAGTAACTATCCTAATTTTAGAGCTGTCACTCTAAATTTAAGTTTACGATGCTGCCAACAGAATAGGAATAACAATTTTACGAAATTTTAGCTCGAAATTAGCTAAATTTTAGGATTTCTAAACAACAGAATTGATACCATTAACTCATGTCATGATATATTAACCACTGACTGGTTATTTGACTATCTGCCACTGGCAGCACTGGGTGCAACTTTCCAAAAAGCAACTTTCGATACAAAAGGACTTGATGGAAAGATTTTTATCTAAACCCTGATTTAGAATCTAAGGCCCGTATTCCGAAACAGCGCTTGAGTCTGAGTCGAGCCTCAAGCATAGATTTTATGACAGTTCTTCATTGAAAAGTGTCAAAAATCTGTGCTTGAGGCTCGACTCAGACCTAAACACTGTTTTAGAATAGTCTTTTTTGGTAAACAAAGGTAAGGCCATATCAAAATAAAAAGCGGCCAAGTGCGAGTCGGACTCGCCCATGAAGGGTTCCGTAGCAGTAAGTAATATAACATAGAGTTCTAGAAGTTCTAGTAGTTCGTCGAAAGGTAAATTGCGGTTTACGATTTATGACGTATAAAAAAAAAACTACTGACTAGATCTCGTTCAAACCAAATATCGTTGGAAGTTTCCATAGTAATGTACAACATATATTTTTTTTAGCTTTATCGGTCACTTATTTTAGAAGTTAGAGGGGGGGGACCAACTTTTTTCCACCTTGGAAGTGTCTCTCGCGCAAACTATTCAGTTTAGAAAAAAACAATATTAGAAACCTCAACATCATTTTTGAAGACCTATTCATAGATACCCCACACTTATAGGTACGATGAAAAAAAATTTTTTGAGTTTCAGTTTCAAGTATGGGGACCCCCAAAATCTATAGTTTTTTTTCTATTTTTGTGTAAAAATCTTAATGCAGTTCACAGAATACATCTACTCGCCAAGTTTCATCAGTCTAGCTCTTACGGTTTCGGAGAAAAATGGCTGTGACATACGGACGGACAGACAGACAGACAGACAGACAGACATGACGAATCTATAAGGGTTCCGTTTTTGCCATTTGGCTACGGAACCCTAAAAACGATGTTGAACTGGTACTTTTGATATTTTTTTAAATTTTGAAAAGTAGCTGAGGTAGGATTTATTTTCTAATCAATATCCATAGAATGGGAAAAAGTAATGGTATCTTGCTATCTCATTATATTTTAATTGATTGTTATTACAAAGTTGATAAATGATGAAGAAATTATAGTAGAATAGTATATTTCATTACAAGTGCGGGAAGGCTGTCATTGCAAAGAGTTCCGACAAATGTCTACCCGAGCCGAAGGCGAGGGTTGACAGTCGGAACAAGTTGCAATGACGGTTCCGCACGTGTACTGAACGACTATTTTTAATACAGTTGCGAAAAAGTTAAGCAATTTAATAAAATAATAAAAATACCATTTACTTTTTTCTCTTCTCTCCACGCAATAAGTTCGTCGTATGTATGCATGTAGCGACTTTTTGACTTTTCCGAAAAAATGCTCTCCGAAGCATTTTGTGCAATTATACTGAGTTCCGGTGGTGTTCATTCAAAATAACTAGGGTCGAAATTACTCATTTTGTGCAACAAACAAATAAACTCGCAAAAAAATTTCTGAAAAATGGCGCCAACGCCAACCGTAAAATATAAGCAGAGATTTTTTTTTTCTTCACCCATTCTGGAAGGCAAAGGGAACTATACCCATACAGCCAAGTCTTCAGTAGATTTTTTTTATTGATATGAATTGAATGAGATGAAATGAAATGAAACCTAACATAACTCATTCAATCAAATCATTAAATCTGTTAATGAAACAAATTAGTAGCTTCTTTTTAGAAATAATACGTATTTGCATGAATCATAAAAACTTTGATGAATTTTTTTAGTAAAAACTTCATGGTTGGTTTTTCTTTTTAGACATTATTTTGACAGTTGGGAAAGAAAAAGCACTAGTGCGGGAATGGTAAAAAAAAAGCACGCGTGTGTAATAGCCCACATCCCGAACGCTATACGTCCCTGCAATACGCCACTTTTTGAGCAACTGTATTAAAAAATATTTTACGACACTGGTATCATTTGATTAACATGGGAGTTAATCACAGGACTACGAAACAGTTGGTGCATTTTGGCACTTTATAGCCATTCTATTTTGTGTTTGTGTTGTTATTTGTTTTTCATTACTCATACTCTGAAAGTAGGTCTGAAGTTGCCTGAGGGGCCTAATTGAAAGTAATACTTTCAGCCCTAGGGAGAATCGCTTTCTACTGACAGCTGTCAAATTATAAAAAAAAACAAGTTCTATTTTATTCAACCATGTTCCAACTTTCTAAAGTCTTTCTAACTGCAAGGAGGTTATTAAACCAAATCCCAACTTTTTATTCAGCAAGTAGGTTGGAAACCCATTACAACGGTAAGAAGTTTAAAAAGTCTAATTAGAGCGCAATGTAAAATTTAAATTTAAATAACATAAAGAGAGTATTAAATAATTAATACATCTTCTAAATTACTTTATTAATATATCATCGATGTCAACAATATTTATAAAAAATATGATAAAAATTAGCACTGATCCTCCACACACTATCCTCGTGTGTTGATCCCTTATACGGCTTAATTATTATATTCGTACTCGTACGTTCAACTATTTCTTTAAAATAACATAGATTTGAGCAAACAATTTACCATTTTTTAAATTATGAAAATGAAAATTATGGCTGAATAATGCTGGCGAACCGAGCCGAAGACCCGCCAGAGAAAAAGAAAAAAAAACCGGGAAGGCGGCAATTCAATCTTCATTTTCACTAATTTTTCTTTCATGTTTTTATTTTTACTTTCCTTGTATTCGTAATGAAAAGCACAGTGTTTACCTCGGATGAAAGTCTTTTAAGTCCCTCAAGCTCCATTGGCGCCCTTGCTACGCTCTGGCGCCAAACCCGTCTCGGGACTCAAAAAACGTGACTTTCAACACTCGGGTAACAATGTACTATTAATCGTCATGCATTTGCATCGTCTCTCGTTCGTCGAAGTCGAATGTGTTCCTCGTGTGCTGTTCGTGTCCAATTGTGCGTTGTTACCTAAGTTTTTGCTCACATTATCGTTGTCTGTTATTGTTATCAAGTTTTTTGGTAAGTTTTAGCCTTGTTGTTGCTGTTGTGTTTGTATCAAACATAGACACTCAACCCGCGCTGGTGGGTAAAAATATGATACATAAAAATATGAAGTTATAGGATCATGGTTTTATGTATACTTCCTTATGATCAGGCACAGGGAAATGAGGTTCTACTTTTCAGTGTTCTCTAGTAGATACGTAGTTGTAGTAATATTCAGGTAGGTCTATTGCACGAGTAAAACCGCGTGCCGGTCCTACTAATAGTGATCCATGGTAAAACATGTTTTTCTGTCCTGAGTTGTCACTATGACAGTGCCATATCATGACATTTGTTTGTTTACAAAAAAAGACTGAGTTTCTGAATCAGGGTATAGGCCAGCCAACATTAAAAAAACAACCTTCCAAACAGCTGCTTTCTTGCTGCTTTGCTTCCTGTCATTGGCAGCTGAGATCAGCGTTGCCAAAATGTTACTTTTGTAACATTTTACGTTACTTTTGACCCTCTCATGTTACATCCATTGTATACACTCAATTTAAAATAATCCCTTTTTAAAAATACTTTCTAGCAAACCTAAAAAAATATCGAAAAACGGAAGGCATCTAAGAATGTTTTTGTGTAAAAAATGCCTAATAAAGTAGTGTATCGTCTTCTGCATAATTTATGGTATTGTTAATTTTCTGGTGAAAATGTTACTTTTCCAGCTGTCTCATATTTGACTATCTGCCACTGGCAGCACTGGCTGAGATTTTTTGACAGAATGACAGATCGACTTCGCTCGAGCTATGTGCACAGCTATGTGTTGTGTTGTGTGGTGTTGTGGCCCTGACTGAACTAAAATTTTATTAATAAATTTTCTCTCAAGGTAACGGTACAACAAAATGATGCAAAGTCTGAAGAAAGGAGCCCAGCTAAATGTCCTGAAAAAAGTTGGAGAAACAGTCAAGTTTCCTGAAAAATTTAAAGGAACTATGGTAGAAAAATGGGCCGACTATTGGAAGAACTTGTTCATTGATTATCGCCAGATGCTGCAGGATTTGAGAAGTGATATCCAAGAAGAACCGCTCAAAGCACTTAAGTGGAGCACAGGAATTGCGGTTACCTATGCCTTAGCGAAAAATAACCCTAACGAATTAGATTTTAGAAATGAACTGAAGATAATAGAAAATGAAATCGCACTGCTAAATGAGGATTGTTTGAACAAAAAATCTGCAGAACATCTTAGGTTTCTTGGAACATGTTACAATGAAGGATCTATCCACTATAGAAATCTTGGAGTATTCTCAGTTATGTACATTTCAGAATTGAGCGCCTCATGTGATTTGTACAAAGCACAATGTTCTTACACTAAGTCCACTTTTCTTAGTTACCCTTCACATATTGTAGATATAGGAATTATGGGTAAATGGTGGAATCTGTACAAAAAGACCTCTGATTATGATGTCAACTTAGCTGTATAGAAAATTTCAAACCAGGTAGATTTTAAAAATAAAACCAATTTATGAAGAAAATGTTTGTATTTTGTTTCTTATTGTACCAATTATTATGCTACAACAATTTTTTGTTAAAAACCCAAGGGATCACAGGTTGTCTTGGTTTGAAAAAATGCAAATCCAAAATTATCGCAACTTAGCCAATTAACTTAGTGTATAATTATGTAATCATAGGAATGAAACCACAGTGATAGCTGCCTATCATGGCATCGTAAAAATCAACTAACAGAATTAAAAAAACTAACAATAAAGCAGAATAACTAAAAGCTCTCAAAGTTATGCTTTCCTTTTTTCATTGCAGTTTGCGTTATAAAACAAAAGTTATGCTTTCCTTTTTTCATTGCAGTTTGCGTTATAAAACAGTGGCATAAAAAACAAAAATCACTATAGTGGTAAACTAAATTCAATAATTATGTACTGTGTTCTCTCCATAATATTTTTGAATACAAACGCGTTATTTCAATCAACAAAAACAACACCCTTCTCAGATGGTAAAGTAAAAAGCTATCACCATGCTAGCATCAAAAATGTATACACAATGTGATTAAAACAAAATCATTCTTTCATAAAAAGAGACACTGATTCAATGTGTTGTGTAAAACAAGAATAAAATAACACTTATTATAAAAATACCAGAAAAAGTATTCAACTAAAATCCACAGGTTAACAAGGGAAAATAAAGTTGTTCTCAATACCATTATGTACAAAACAACATTAAATGTAGTATTAATATGTATAAAGCAACATATTTTATCACCTACTTATTGCTTAACGTAACATCACATTGATCATAGTAATTTTCACAATTATTTTCTTTCCAGTTTCATTTCTAATGCTTAAGGATGGGTTTAGATAGCAACACATGGAATCTGATTACTTTTAACAAATAAATTGGCCACTGACCTCTTATGTTTGTGCATCTCTTGATTACAATGTCAGATAAAAAGTTGCCATCTCTACTAAAGACTCGTCAAAGATGATACTTTATAATTAATAGTAACAATACCAATATAATTACCATAACAGTAGATTCGCATCATGACACAGTTTCCATATTTTTACTTGACTGGTAGTGTTACTCTGCCATAGTGAAACAGACACATTGTAGAGAAGAAAATATATTTATCTGACGGATAGCATCATGAGTTTCTACACAAACATAGAATTTATCAGAATTTAAATAAGCAAAATAGAAATAATCTCCCATTGATAGAATTTTGATGATACATGTAAGTTACATTACCATTGCCAACAAGTAGAAAACTGTTTCTTTAGTATAAGTACAACAAATTCCAAAATCCTAATGTAGAAACCCTTAATTCTATTCACTTCAATGTAAGCATATTTATTATAATAATCTAGACACTATTTCATTAGAATTTAGTAGAACACAATTTATATTATTTTAGGACTACTAGGAAACATTTCGTACCATATCATTTTTTCACAAAAGAACAACTTTCAAATTTTAGAAATTCCATGAATTAACAGAAAAAAAAGTAAATCTATTAACCAGTAACCTAACTGAAATATAATGTGTACAAATTAAAAATCGACATATTTTTCATATTTTTGTCTTGCAATAGATTAACACTTCTCTAAAATAAATTGTGTGTAAGGGAGGGGTGAGGATATTTCAGCCTTCTCGGAGCAGATCGACGAAACCGCGCGGAGAAAGAGATGGAATATAGTCTATTCTATGGGTTAGAACAGGCAGTTTCGCTAGTGGTCCGCATCTCCTAATCGAGAAAAAAAACATGACGAAATTACTTCGACCGACGGTCACAGCTGTAACGGTCCCGGTGTGCTACAGGCATTAGTCAGCTCCGCACTTATTATAGAGAAGTGGTAACATATAAAAACTATGTAGGTAATGCGATTACATATTTATTCGACATAAATATTTTTATTCTAATATTTAGGTAGTCACTCTTTTAGTATTAGGAAGGACAACATTTATTGTAGTGTAAGTGAGCAACTGAAGTGAAAACTACATCAACATTCAACATCAAAGTCTTATTTAAATACAATATGTTAGAGTACAACTGCACATCCACACAACGTTTTTAGTTTTGGAGCCATTATTAAACTTTTAAAGATAATAATTAGCATGCGCGATGTTGAAAGACGATGTGGAGGGTTAGATTTCGATATAAGTAGTGTTATTAAAATTATATTTTATGTAATTAAACTCGATGTAGATGAGAGATGTGTTTGGTGTCTTATAATAATGCATTATACTTTATACTGGTCACCCAATGAAGTATTCAAAATTGAATAATTTTAAACAAAACTTCTGCTAACAAACATAACTAGGTACATACTAACATTATGAATTAATTTGTTATCACATAATCAGACTTGCATAAATAAGTGGCTTAATATACACATGATAGTTATACTTTCCTATGAGAATAAAAAAAGAACTTGATCAAAAACATGAAAATAAATAATTTGATCACAAATAAAAGAACATGAGTTTTAGTTAGTAACTATTGAAACATGTTTTATCATAGAAAGCTAAGTTTATAATCAGACAATAATAAAGAGAAAAGAAAACGCGAAAAAACAATCAATGCTCCAGTATAAACAAAATAATTACCACAGAGAATTACAATTATCTACAAATATTTAAAAATAATCTAAAATCATGCAAAATAGGGGAACAAATAGTTTTTTTAAGATAAACGTAAAAACATTATTATCAATAAAACACGAATAAGATTGAGTTATTGTAAAACTGTGTATAAAGAGATCTTGCGGGTAATATTAAGTTCAACAGTCTACCCATTTAAGGCGTACAATATATTCGAGCACTGTCCTAACAAAACCAAATACTTCTAAAACAAACGGTTGAATAAATTCCTGTTAAAAACATTATGCTAGAATTACCATTGCACCATATAATTATTTGTAAAATCAATGACAATAAATGTACTAATTCTTCACCTGCACTTTGTATTAAGTATGTTATGCATAGGACGCCCTCCGAAAACGTCTATCTGCGTCAATCTGGCAGGCACTGGAGAGCGCAAGATCGGGCTCAGTGGCGCATCTTTGAAGAGACCTACATACGTCCAGCAGTGGACTGATATAGATTGATGATGATGTAATAGTCGTTATAGAGCAGAGTTGATAGCTGAAATATTCGGATGCGTTTGCATTGTTGGCGCGCGAGTGTATGTCCGCGACGAAGCGTAGCAGCAATACATACTAGAGCAAGATTATATCAGGGCCGTGGATTCCGTACGCGATGCCGTCGTAATCTTCAAAGTCTTCTTCATCCAAGAACATGTCGTCTTCTGGAAAAGTTTATAATGTTACCATAATCAATTTAGAAAGAATCCAGCGGTGTAAAGCTGATGATGACGACATATCACATAAACACATCAACATTGTCTAGGGATATTCCACTTTTGTTGATTTTTACAAAAACTGAAAATAATTTCTTTAGAAAATTAGGTATGGCAAGAATCTTTATTTTGTGTTGTTTATTTATAATAATAAAATACAACTGTTTGATATTATTTATTAATATAAATTAAGGTAAAAACAAAATCTCAAAAAATAAAACAACATCCCGAGACAATGTTGATGATTGTACATAATATCTAAGGCTGTGGAATACTCTTCCTGCTGAGGTTTTTCCTAGAGACTACAGTATGGGGTTCTTCAAAAAGGGCGTTTTAAAATATTTAAAGGGTCAACGCGCGAGTGATGCCTCTTGTGTTGCAAGCGCCCTTAGGTTGCAAGTGTTGCTAGGCTTAGGCTTAGACTTAGTTGTATAAAATATATATTATAACAAAATATGAAAGGCACAAAGACTGCATATAAACTGATAATATAAGGCACGTGGGTAAAAGCTTATTCCGTGGTAAACATCCAGCCTTGCTTGAAGCCAGCGCCTTATCGCAAAGTTTGGTGAAGTTCACGATTGGTTGGAATCAGTTCAGTGGCTGGTTAAAGAAGACCACCTATTTTAGGGCTATTTAAGTACATTGTAATGTTTATTATTGTCTATGCTACGAGTATTTAGAGCGATTTTCACGGATCACTAATCAAGCGATCAAATATTTCGTTTTACTAAAATTTAACACAAACAACTGTCAAATCCAAGCCCTCACTGATTTAGTTTTACAACAAAGCCTACAAAGGAAGGCACAAATGGCTGAGCCCCGCGACCCAGGGATCGTTGTCCCACACACCTGAGGCCCTAACCTGCAACTCCCATGAATAGTGAGTTGTAGAAGACCGGATGATGTAGTTTTAAACGATAAATGATTTATTTATTGAATATAAATGAGTGGTACCAGCTCCGAAGAAGTCGTTGTATGCCGCGTGCTCATAGAGATCGTCGAATGAGTCTTCCGAGCTGCCCTCTGCAAACGCCGGGTCATCGAAGTCCGGCCGGAGGCATATTTCGCTTAGATCATGTTTCGTGTTCACCGTTAGGAGGTTATGAGTTGGTAATTCCTGAAATTAAATAGGAGATTGTAGTATCTATTTTGTCTATGTTCGGTTTTCTCGGAGTTTTCTAGTTCGGTCAGTGAAACTTGGTGGGTCTAAAGCGAGCCGTTTGTGCGTAAATTCAGTCAGCCAGTCCGACAGTGCATACCTTATCAGCGTCGGCGGCGGCGGTGCCTGCGAGATGAAGCGCTAGTCGCCGCGGACGCGCTTGCACGGCTCGCACGGCCGCGCAAGCCGTCTCTTCTGACACACACTCGCATCCACTCAGATCCACCTCCTGCAACAACAACTTATAAACTCAACACCTGTGAACTGAACACCAGCACCGGCAATATACCGTTTTTTTACTAGCCTATATCGTCCCACTGCTGGGCAAAGGCCTCCCCCGAAAGTACTAATATTATTCTTAGATGTTTCGACTCAATCATGCTCAAGTGGTAGTGGTAGAGTAGAACAACAACCGAATGGTGGCCAAGAACCGGCTACAGAAGCGTAGGGCGCCCTGCAGCCAGATGGATGGACGACATAGACAGGGTCGCAGGGCGGCAATGGTTTACACTGGCACAGGATCGAGGTAGATGGCACAAACTAAGGGAGGCCTATACCCAGCAGTGGGTGAAGAAGGGCTGTGGATGATGATGATGATGCTGCTCAAGTGGTTACTTGACAAGTTAACTTTTGAACAGTTAAACCTACCACGCGAGCAAAGTCTCTAGTATTCAAAAAAGTATGTAACCTGTACTCATTAAGAATTAATAAAATCCCAAACATTGCTTAAAAAATGAAAATTATTTATTGATGACTAAAGCGAACACATTAACATTCATAATATATAGAATTACTATGTGGCGTTAGTTTCTCGTCAATTCCTACAAAATTACAATATAAAATGTAAATAATTTCCTCTGCCTAATCCTAATTTGGGCCTAATCGTAGTAAAAAAAATTAAGTAGGTAAACCGAAATAAATTGAGTCCAATAATGTAGATAAATTTAAACTTTCGTCCCTAAATAAAGTACTTGTAATCTTTAGCTAGACTAGTTGTTATTGTACCTGTAGCAATGGACAAGCAGCCAAGCATGCGACGACGGGGCGCGAGGTGACGGCTTGGTTGGCGCGGACCGTCAGTTCCTCCAGCAGAGGCAAGCGCGCCGTGGCCGCCAGACCAGTATCCGTCAGCGCACCGAGGTACGACAAATCGAGCCGTTTCAACTGTTTGCAGTTGCTGCACACATGGATAACGCCTTCGTCGGTCACACCTGCACACACACAACATTATTGATGTCTCAGAGGTCAGATTCAGATAGCACTACAAAAAATAAATAACTTTTGAAACTATCGTGATTTTTAATACTATTTTTATGAAACAACGGGATATTTACCATGATTAAATATTGAGTTTTGACTTCCGATATTTCGGCACAGTTGCATGCACCATGATCACGGTTAATCATGGTTAATATCCCGTTGTTTCATAAAAATAATAAAGATACAATTTCGAAAAAATATACGTGGGTGCTTGTCAGATGGAATAAATAAATAGATAGTGTGGAGTTTTCATCAGTCTTCTTAAAAACTAAATAATATATCATAGGTTTTTGTTTGAGTGATAGAAATATATTACCTTTAAAATACCATTCTGGCAGCACGATATGGATCCCTAGTTGAGTGCATGTTTGTAAAAGAAATAGCATATTGATACACTGTTGGTGATCGTTGTGTAAGCGACACAATAAAAACTAAATAATATCTAAATAAATATTTGTGGCCAATTCTTTTAAATACAAGGGGTTAAAGACTCTCACCTGGGAAAGATTTCCGCGGGTTGCAGCTCGATATATTTAACGATTCCAGATTAGGGCACGACTGAGCCACTTGTTTCATCACAGCATTCGTCACATACACATTTTTACTCAGATCCAATACTTTCAGTTCCGTGAGAGTGGCTAAAGAATCGCCAAAGTCCGAGTTATGCGTGTAGAGGGTATCAATCGACATGTAGTCGGATAGCGAAAGATCCTCGAGTTTCGGTAGTTTTCTGAGTATGAGCGGTATCATCTTCCACATCGTTATAGGGCACAAGTCCAGGCGTAGGGTCGTTATGTGTGGCAGCGTGTCTATAGCGGCGTTCAACACCGTGCCTTGTAGACTGTAGCAGTTGTAGAACGTAAGAGAGTTCAGTTTAGGAGGATTCGAACCGGTCAGGAATAGGCCAGTCACGTGGGTATTATTCGCAACCAACAAGCTTTCTATACTCGAATCGTCCTTCACTATTTGAACTAAACTCGAATCTGTTAGCTGAAACATAGATGATTGGTTTATAAATTGTTCCCGTATTCAAGAGTAAAATCAACACTTAAATAATTAAGTTTATACCTTGTTGCAAGACACGAACTTTAAACTCCTCAGTTCTTTGCATCCATAAATCAATGGGTTCCAATTTTTTGTGTGCATACCAACAACCTGAAAAGAGATACCAAAATATTTACCAGCAGTTCTTTATACCAGTACCATAAGTCGGAGTTTTACTACCACATTTCGTCTACCAAATGTTGTTTTCGTGTGAGCACGTGTCTCTCTCTTTTGTATGGAAAATTGATGAGGCAACAACTTGTTTCGATCGTTTCTATGTAACGTATTTTTACTGTTTCATATTTTCTCCATACAATAGAAAGCATAAGAAAGAGACAAATAGGCGAAACGAAAACAACATACCGTAGACGAAATGTTGTAAATGAAGTGGGACCCTTCTGTGCCTATAACTTTAGTTTAGAGCCGTGCGTCTAGCGAAGTGTCAGTAGCATGAGTGTTGCGAGCATACCTTTAACTCCTCAAGGTTGGGACAGAACTTGCCGACGATATGCGCGGTTCGGTCATTCAGCGCCGACCAGTGATGGTCGATGTGCAGCCGCGTGAGTTTCCCTCCCAGCTTCTGCAAAACGCGACGCAGCACGGCCGTCGTCAACGAAGTCGACGCCATTGCCCACCACGAGGTCTTGAATGTGCGGTAACCTAATAGTTTTACCGTTTACTATTCAATCAATTGAAACCATTTCACATCGAAATATTACGGTACCACATCGAGACCAAAATTCATGCAAACATTTGTTTTGTCCCACGGCGCGGGAATAAGGATTAAGCTATGGCAAAACCACGTGCACTTGAATAGGTGAGATTGAAGCGTTTTGTTAGAAGCTTAGTTTAATGGCGCGAATTAAAGAATCTAAACTTGTTACTTAGCAAAATAAGGAAATGAAGGGATGATCTAATTGAAACAGTTTAGTACTAATAGGATTTGCCCAGAGTAGCAATAGTTTTAAGAATGTTAAATGGTTCGAGGTTGTGCTCGTGAGCATATTATCTTCCACCATGTACCCATCAAGCTGTTCCAACTCACCATCGAGGTGTTCTTGCACCATACTTTGCCATCGTTTACTGACGCGCTCGGAGCGTATCATGTCTATTATAGGTACATATGCCAGAATATGGTCGAGACAATCCCTATTTAAAATGTCCAGTATACCGTAGGACTCATCACTTTCAGGCGCATCTTCACGGTCCTGCGAAATATTGGCCCTTTTAAGTAATATAACTCTCGCCTTAATTAAACAAAGATATGGGTTCATATCTGCTTTTAGATACTACAGCAAACAACCAAAAGGCGACAGCAGCAAAAGACCAAAAACGATTATGAGAAAGCCAAGTGTTTAGACGCGCACGTGTTCTAATAAATACACTTTGTAATAAACCCCGTAAATGGTCATAATGCTAGATCGATGGTCTTCTTTTGATGAATACCGGGTACATTCAGATCTTGTGCGACTGGTGAGAATACCGTCTAGTGCAAGTTAGAATTTTTCGTACGTCCGTAGTACGCGCTGTCATCATCCTCTAGTAGCTACTAGGAATTTACTACTTGGTCTCCCCTACAGTCAACCAAATTGGATAGGTTTAGCTTCTTTATTTTATAAATTTGTATACAAAAACCGTTTATTACATTATACTGTTTCAGAGTGATCCTTATGATTTCATCCCTTGATTTTTCCCTTGACTTTGAATATCAATACTCTGGTGACATGGGCCAGTAACCATACAAAGCAGAATATAGGAGACTGGCAAAAATCGGCTCTTACCAACACACCAGTAATTACATATAATATATTATGTTCAATAGTTAATTTTATATTTTTTTCAAGTTTTTACAAGTTTTCAGTTTTCTATTAATCCATTATTATAGAAATACTAGGTACTTCAGCATGGTAGCCTAGACATCTCTTATGATCTTTAATAATCAAGATCCTAGAAACTATCGAAGTGAGGGTAGTCAGAGTTATTTCTTACAAGGCTTATTTTACCATATTTACGGAGCTTTCGAATAACACGTTTTGTACAGACTCAGGTTTAATACATAAACGGCTAAGTATTATAAGTTTACCACAGTTTCACCTACCATTGTTGCTTCAATATCCGAGTTTTCAGCTTGTTCTAAGATCGGTTCCAACTCCGGTTCAGCACTGGTGCTGGTTGTACCTGGAAAAGTAATACACTCAATTGAATAAATACAGTTCTAATATAAATTTTGGACTTTGCTCAAACAAGGATATACAGAGATGGGAAAGTTGTAGCTATATTAGAGAGCACTGGTGGTCTAGTGGTAGTGGCCCCGCCTTCCGATCCGAAGGTCGTGGGTTCAAATCCACTCATGTACCACTGAGTTTTTCTGTCGAAAAATTTATGTGCACTATGCCAGTACTTTCAAAACGGTGAAGGAAAACATCGTGAGGAAACCGGCGTGTTGTAGAACCTAAAAAAGTTCGAGCAACACGTGTCAAGGGTCACGCAAAAAGGGCCCACCAGCGGCCTACTTGCGGAAAAACCTGCCCGCACATCAAGTGCGCATGATAAACTTGTAGCTATCTCAAATAGGTATGTTACCTTCTTGCTGATTAGTTGTAGGGGCTTTGGGGTTGAATGTCCGGACCTTCCATCTGACACGTCCATCGGGATCCTGAATGGGCTGATGCCAGCTGTCAGCGGGGGATATCCTCAAATGGCGACCTCGGAGACACTTTTCATGGTGTGGGGCTTGGAGTGCTCTGAAATAAAATCAAGGGTTTAATGATAATCACCAAAGTTCATATTGAGTCCTCGTCTTTTGATGGTTAGCTAGCAGTTTGTTTGGCACATGCCAACATTTTGCAGTTGTTGGTATTCCATTGACAACAAGTTAAACAATTATTATACACTCTAGACAACTATTACATGCATAAATAATGTTACCTACTATGTAATATATCTCTGCAGAGGCAAATCGGCAAATTTATCATTCACACTTGATGTGCGGGCTGG
Organism: Thera obeliscata; assembly: GCA_947578465.1. Lineage (NCBI taxonomy): Eukaryota > Metazoa > Arthropoda > Insecta > Lepidoptera > Geometridae > Thera > Thera obeliscata. The sequence goes on from OX387914.1 coordinate 9,201,319, forward strand.
TTTTTCCGCAAGTAGGCTGCTGGCGAGCCCTTTTTGCGTGACCCTTGACACGTGTTGCTCGAACTTTTTTAGGTTCTACAACACGCCGGTTCTCACGATGTTTTCCTTCACCGTTTTGAGAGTACTGGCTTATTGCACATACATTTTTTGATAGAAAAACTTATTGGTACACGACTGTATTTGAGCCCACGTCCTTCGGATCGGAAGGCGGGGCCGCTACTTCTAGACCACCAGCGCTCTCAAAAGACCTCTGCATAGGATGCCTATCCAAAGAAAAATTAGCTGCCCACATAGTCTTGGGATGCGAGGGTGTAGCAACCCAACAGCAGGGCAACCCCAAGTCACTCCTCTAATCCTGTGAAAGTGCACAAGAAGCCTCTGCGCTTTTGGGACGAGTTAGGCTTAGCCCCACCCTGATGCAAAATGGAACCACTCATGCATTGCGGAAACAGCAGTCCTTAACAAGATACAATATAATGTTATCTACCAAAAAAAGCTAAGCTACAAAAAGATCATTACTTATGAGCGTCTGCTGGATTGCTGTAGGTTACAAAGGCATACGTCGGTGTAGGACTTCTACTTGGACCTCTTTCTCCCATCCGCAACCAGCAACTCTTAATAAACCCATACTGAGCAAATATACCAAATAGTTCGGTTCTTGTGGTCTGAAACAAATAATATGGAATTAAAATGACAATTTAAATGTGGTCTTATTGCAAGATGTCAGTGAGAAAGATGTTCAACAAGGTAAAGTGGCTGAATGAAAATGTACGTTGATTTTCAACTTGATTTGTTCAACGTATCAGGATCACATACTACCTTTTGAAACTGAATAGACAGAATACACAGATAAGTTAACGTCACAAATTATGTCAAAAAGTGTTCATGATGAAGGCACTGGTGCAAGCGAAAACCGACTCTAAGGTGACGAACATTTTCATACCGCGACTGTACATTAAATAAATATAAAAATGTTGTGGACAATCTACACTACACTATTTAGCCCCAAACTATGCAGAGCTTGATGATGGGAACCATAACTCAAATACATGATTTTTCTTCTAAATGCATAGTTTGAATACAGAACTACATTCAGCCAGAGTAATGTTCACCACGCAAATATTTATTCTCAGTGGGGATCTAACCTATTTACATTGCCTACGGCTCAGAAGCCAGGGCTACAATCAACTAAGCCGTGAAGCCTATCCATTGAGAGAACATTTCTAATCCATAAGTACAAGTGTGCATTGTTGTCATCTTCAACTAGGCAACAGCTACTCAGTAGCTTCACCTGTGTTTGTGAACTTTTTGAACAGAAACCTTGACTGGTATTGTTTGACGATCCAAAACACATGGACACCTTCTGGAATCAAGCTTGAGGAGGATTGACAAGAATTAAGGGAGTATCTTACTTTGAGGGGCAAGTTTGACACGTACAGCTTTCTGATAGGTATACCATCTTCTGTGTGAGTGGGTACATTCCTCACGTATGGAAGAATATCAAGGTTTGCTCCGATGGCATCTGAAAGAAATGCACAGAGATTAACTGGTTCTTCGCGCAGGTGAACAAGAACCGTTAGACAAAGACCATACAAAGCTCTCTGCTGACGATGTGATGTAATTCCGGGTTGTTGAGAAACACATCCTCATCTTCGTCGAAAAACATGGCGCTACCACAATGCTAGCGAAAAGTAAGCGGTGCCGCACAAGCTACAAAAATTCTGAGTTACTAATTCAGCATATTTTCTTAGGGTACTGTTAAATTTTCACGAGAATTTTGAGTAAATACCCAAAAATAAAAATGATATTCGCTAGCGCAGTCAGCATACAAAACGGTCGTGTCGTGTTATTTTTTTTAATGTTACCAACTACCAACGTAGGTTACCAACTGTAGCTTTTAATCAAGAAATCAGTGTTGCCGTTTTTTATTTTGAGAAAATGCTAGAACTTGCTCCAAATAATGCTAAAAAATGCTATTTTTGTATTTAAAAATGCTAAAAAACATGCTAAAATCCTAATTTTGTTATTAACATTTCTGTGTACAATTTTTTGGTAGAACAGTAGCCTAACATGTTATTCTAGGCTCTAAAGTATCGTTACGCACCAAATGTCGCACCAAATGTTAGCGAAATCCATCCAAAAGCCAATCCTTAAACTCGCCCATCTTTTCCCATTCTTCGCGATAATGTTGCTCATATTTAGGAGGCATACTTTCACTTCACATTCACAAATCACATTGAATGAATTTATTCAAGAGTCAAGTGGGGTTCGGACGCGAAACGTTCGTTGTAACGAACGTTTCGCGTCCGAACCCCACTTGACAAAACAATCAGAAACTAATTTCAGGGAAGTCCCTGATCCAGAGAGTTGCCATACCTCAATGAAAACCATAGATAAAAAATAATGTATCTGGTCGGTCTCTATTAAATAATCTTTTGACATTGACTTTTGATTTGAAATGGCTAAATATGCAATATGCTAAATGCTTGCTAAATGCAAAATTTATATGCTAAAGAGTCATGAAATATGCTAAATTTAGCACTAAAAATGCTAAAACGGCAACAGTGCAAGAAATGGGAGGACTCTAATGGCCCGAACACACCTAGTTCGCTGGCGGTAGCGATCAGTGAAACGCTGTAAAATATCGCTGTCAGATTTGAGATTTGACAGCGAATATTTGACAGCGTTTCACTGATCGCTACCGCCAGCGAACTAGGTGTGCGCAGGCCTTGAACAGACAAGGGGTCTGTGGGGTTTCCTCACTGTTTCCACACTGCCATGCCATCAATTCCCATTAGACTTGGGACTTGGGAAACTCTATATAGATAGAGAATCGGAATTAAGGATAGAAGAAGGCTATAAAGATAAGTGAAATGAGATTATAGAAGTTTGGAGACCCATTAAAAATGGGTCTCCAAACCAGTGTTGCAAAAGTATAAAAGTAAAAAACGTTGAACTTGCCAGCTAAAAATCGGGAGAAAACGGGAGATTTTTAGCAATAGGCGTAGTTTTTTTCTTTATGGTCCTTTTAGCCAATTAGTACATTCTGGTTTTATTTCCCACTCCTTTTAATAATTTTGCGAGTATTTTTTACATTTTACACTACTAGTATATCATTATTAGAGACATCACCATCAGGGCGTCGATTCCAGCAACCCAAATTACTCAAGCGATCGCGTAAATCGATGTGAGTTGTGAATTTTTGTTTGAAAAATTTGAAAATGGAACGCGGATTCAGCGATCGCTCAATCGAGCAGTGTTGATGGAATCGACAGGCAGATTCGGAATCTGAAGTCGTAAAAAACAACAGATAACAAACAACTCACAACAGAACAATACAAGTGTATTCAATGAAATGAACGAACAATCAATACCAATACTATACCACTTACCGACTTGGTAAGTAAACTACATCATTCGGGCGGGATATAATATAACCCGAACAAAGTTGGGTTCTGCAATTTTCCCACAGACATTAAACTCTATTCTAATGTGTTTCAGTGCAATTTGCTGGTCATAATTTAGACGTGGTTCTAAGCATCTAGGGAAGTTCCCGAGCATAGAGAAGATTTGTTATAGAATTGTATTAGTGTTGCCGTATTTAGAATATTTTTTCCATCTTACTTTTGAATTACCATTTTTATTTTGACATTAGTTGAAAATGCAAAAAGTCGGGAGATAGGATTGCTAAATCGGGATATCGGGAGACCATGGCCAAAATCAGTAGATCTCCCGATAAATCGGGAACTTTTGCAACACTGCTCCAAACTTCTATAATCTCATTTCAAATCTTGGAGGAATTAGAAATTTCTAATTCCTCGATAGCAAAGTTTCAAATAACCAGCGCTACAAGGGTTACCATGCCCTTATAGCAAATGCTGAGTGGTCTACCTTTTTTGCCGTTGTGTAATCTAAGTTAAATACCTGTACCTTTTAATTTTAAGTTGACGCAAAATAAATTATTTCTATTTCTATTTCTTTAGATCGAAAAATTGTCAAATTAGGAAATTGTCTATGGGTCAAATAGAATGGTATTGGACAGGCCTAGTCCATAGGGTGAGCGAATGAATGAAAAAAAAAAATGAAAAAATCGATTTAAACTTTTTGAACTTTTTCATTCCAGTTCATGCGCGTATTAATTTGACTTGACCTTATTCGAAGATTAATTTATTTATTTGAGATAGACACTACGTTTTCCGCCTTATATCTTTGACTTTTGACGGTTTAAATGACAGCTGTCATGTTTCCCTTCCGTCATATTTCTGCTTTGGTCATTTCCCCTACCACCACCAGCAGAGTGGCGCGTGTGAGGCAGCCATCTTTATTCCTCATTGGCGTTTTGTTTTCCGTCGAAGCAACATGTGTTCAGCAGATATCTCTGCGACTACAGTTGCTTAAAATATTTTAATCCTTGTTCATACAAAAGTGAAGAACTAATTCTTTTACTTAGTGAATAAGTGTGTTATACTGTGCAAAGAGGGAAAACCGTGAGTACCCTCTTTATATGAAACGTGTTCAATTTTAACGAAAAGTTCGTTTGGATCACGTTATTACAGTTATGTAAATAACCAGTTATCCTGTATGTTTGTTGTGCATGTAAGTTTTAATGTGCATATTTAATGTTCAAGTAATTTACACAAGCGGTAGCCCCACGTGCAGTAGCATAAGATGGCTATCGGTGATATCGAAATCTTAGTTTTGAGGTAAGTGATAATATGATAATGACGTCATAAACATCAATGGCCTTTCAATAAGGGAATGAATCGAAATCAAATCCTTTAACATCGAGAGGAAGCTAAAATGGGTAGCTGTCCTGGAGTTGTTGAAAACTGGTGCTTAGGTTAGACGTCTTATGAGACTACGGTCTTACCCTTTAAACTCGTAAATCGTATCATACTCCAAGCTTCATAGACTTGGGATCAAACAAAGTGGGGAGAAATGTATGATACGATAAATCAATTATAATGCTTATATTACTAAATGTGCCTACTGCATTGTGAAAAATAAATATTAATTTTAATATATAATTGCACGAAGTATATATTGTAATCTTCTCTCTTTTTCAATTAATTATACGAGTGCTGAAGTTAATTTTTGAGAATCTGAGTGGCAAAGCAGAAGAAACTCTGTTTTTCATTTTTGCTATACTCTTTATTATTTCACTTTACAAGTCGTATTATTACATGCGAAGTTTTGTATGTTTTATTTAAGTATTTTTGGCGGCTAAGGTGTTCTGTTCCCCAGAATCTATCAGATGCGCAAAGGTGACGCTAAGAATTTGGAAACGCTGTGTTCCAGCTGAGGGAACTCGTCAACCATAAGAAGAGGAATCGCTACCCAATCAAAGTAACAGCTGCCCCTCGCAGGGGTAGGCCGTTATTAAAACTATTCCAGCGCATGGAACGATATAAACTTTTAATGGACCTGAGTTCCTGATTCTGATGGGTTCTTGCAAAAGAAATTCAATTAAGCCGATAACCACCCCTCGCAGGGGTCTGGTGTTAGGCTAACTTTATTCCATCTTATGGAACTGTATACACTTCAGTGGACCAGGGCTCCTGAATCGGATGGGTTCTCGCAAAAGAAATCCAATCAAGCTAACAACCACCCCTCGCAGGGGTTAGGTGTTTGCCTAACGGTACTCCATCGCATGGAACTGTATACACTTCAGTGGACCAAGGCTCCTGAATCGGATGGGTTCTCGCAAAAGAAATCCAATCTAGCTAACAACCACCCCTCGCAGGGGTTAGGTGTTTGGCTAACGGTACTCCATCGCATGGAGCTATATAAACGGTGGCTGGACCACGGCTCTTGAATCTGATGCCTTCTTGCAAGGGAAATCCAATCAAGCTGACAACCACCCCTCGCAGGGGTTAGGTGTTTTGCTAACGGTACTCCATCGCATGGAGCTATATAAAAGGTAAGTGGACCATGGCTCCTGAATCTGATGGGTTCTCGCAAGAGAAATCCACTCAAGTTAACAAACCACCCCTCGCATGGGTTAGGTGTTTACGTAAGGGTAATCCTTCGCATGGAGCGGTATGAGCGTTGAGGGACCATGGCTTCTGAATCTGATGAGTTAATGCAACAGAATACCAATCAAGCTAAGAGACACCCCTCTCAGAGGTTAGGTGTTTGGCTAACGGTTTTCCATCGCATGGAGCTGTATAAACGATGAGTGGATCATCACTCTTGAATCTGATGGGATCGCGCAAGAGAAATCCAATTAAGCTAACAACCACCCCTCGCAGGGGTGTTTGGTAAGTGTATCCCATCGCATGTGTCTGTATAAAGTTTTAGTGGACATTGGCTCCTGAATATGATGTTTTTTTCGCAAGAAAAATCCAATCAAGCTAACAGCGGCCCCTCGCAGGGGTTTCGGGTTTTTGTGTGGTTATTGTGTACCATCACGTGGAATTTGTGAATTTTGGTTTTGCCTGGCCTGACCTGGCCCCAGAAAGTGGTGTTTCCTCACAAGAGCAATCTGATCATTTAAATATACACCCTTCGCGAATAGGTGTTTGTAAAAAAAAAAAAAAAAAAAAAAAAGCAGCACACCCTCACTGGGTGGTGGGAGATGTTTTTGTAAGGTTATAATGTCAGTGTGTAGAGTTGTAATGTAACAATGGGACAGAACATCTGCTGCTCTTGCGTACTCTAATGTACCTACAAGCTTGTACTGATGAACAACTTGCACAGTTGTGTGTTGGCTCTAGTACTTACAGTCTACACTGTATGTAGTAAACTATGCGTTATATGTAGTGAAACAAGGTGCAGTTAATAAGTACCCCCATCTGTTTGTAAGCAGTATTGAAAGTAAAACCTAATTTTTGGGTTCTACCACTGATCTCATTCCAGAGTGCATTTTCACTTAAAAGTAGTTAGTGACACAGGTGCTTGTTACACCTACTGTATTACAAATATTTTTAGATGGTTACGCAAAATAAAAATACTTAGTTGGGTCAGAAACGTCGTGCATCTCTACGATCACAAACTCTTAAGTATTAAAGTCACTTAAGCAGGGAAAACTTTAGCTGAGTTAGTGTGTGGTTCAGCGTATAATACAGGTATCTACCTATATCGTAGAGTGGTATATATGGTGTGGCTTAAAGATCTACGCTTTGTGGATCGACCCTTTTTTAAAATTAAGTACCATGTAAGACCAGCCTCTTTGAATATCGAAAATAAAGAATCCTAGTTGCCTCTAAAATGCAGCCTACCCACATTTATATACATATTTGTTTTTGTTTTGAAAACTGTGGACGTGTGACCTACCAACTAAACTAAAAACTGAAATCTCGTCAAGCTGTTTCTTAACGTTCTGCATGGAACTGCCTACCCACATGGATGTGCTGCACTGTGTTTTTAGCTCCTAAGTGTAATTTTGTCGTAGAATCTAAAAGAATCGAAAATATGTGTCAAGTGCACAAAAGGAGCCTCCGTGAGGCGCACTTAAAATCCTTTCTCCACACTTCTTTTCGAAAGATCCGGTGACACTATATGAAGAAGACTAGGTACATGAGATATATTTCTGATAAAAGTAAATCATCTCGTCCACGGAGCGTCGAAGTATGTAATGGCATATAGTTCTAACCAATATTGTTACTATTCATCATCATCATCATCAGCCCGAAGAAGTCCACTGCTATTGTTATGCTGTTTTAAAAATAGTGGTTGTAGTATCACTGATAAACATAATGGTTTCCAATTGTTTAATTCCTTGATACATCAGTAAACAAAAACATCCTAGTACTTTAGCACAATTCTTGCTGAAAGCAAAAACCGTACAACCGTAGTTCCTACGTTTTGAAGCAGGCATGTTCTTCCAGATGTTGTTACTCCATGTTAATCAAACTATCCGGTTTGCGACGTTAGTTGGCAAAAATATTTTTTATAAATACTATGTAAGTATAAATAATGTTCATGTTTTACATACTAATAGTAAAACTGCCCCGCAGTAATACTATGCTCTTGGCTCAAGAGGTCTCACATTATGGTTACACATACTTAGATCGCATACCTTATCATCATCATCAGATGGTTACATATTTGATCGTATTCCTACTAGTATGGTGTTTATCCTGTGTTTAACAATTGATTGCAGTGATAATTGATGGTTGAAAACTATCATCAGTATTTTACTGATCATTCATCATCATCATGAACTGGAAGGAAACTATGATAAAATGGAATATTTTATTTATCACCAGTCAAATCGTTTAATATGTTTTTATTACTATAACAGTGTTAATTTAGCAAGTCCGCATCACCCGCATAAGTCCGCATAGGTCAGGGGGTTGGATTGGCAGGCTGCTATTACAGCACCTTCAGAAGTTCTTACAAGCTGGATAGAAAAGGTTATTCTGGAAAATTATTTTGGACTGAAAGAGAAGGGAGTGAGTTATAAAGTGACATTTTTAGTTAACGCAAAATCTTGCTTAGCTATGTTTCCAATGATAAGCAAGTATATTTATGTTTCCAATGCCATTGTATTATGGACCGGGTCGTCATCATAACCAACCCAAAGAAATTCATAGCTGGACTTAGGCCTTCTTCATAAGTTGGTTAGTCATGAGGTGGTTTGTCTATTAACCCCATATATGTCAGACTTTCTTAATTATTATGACCACGATCACTTTTGATGCAAAACCTGACAGGTTTCTCATAATACTATAACTATGTTAAAGTTAGCCACACTTTATAGTGTTTGCTATAAGTATATTTCTTAGGTTGTTTGGTAGATAATAACGTTTTACTGTTGTAGGTATACTTACCTACTTGAGGTTGTAAAATATTTTGATGTCACATGTTCACATTGGCGTCAGAGTTGCTACCACCACCAGGCGATAACAAACAGGTCTCAAATAAATAAATTAATCTTCGAATAAGGTCAAGTCAAATTAATAGCAGCGTTTTACCTACCAATAAAACGCATATTAATTTACTTACCTTATTCGAAGATTATACTTTCAATTCTGCCTGGTGATTTTCGACGCAATGAGGAATAAAGATGGCTGCCTCACACGCGCCACTCTGCTGGTGGTGGTAGGGGAAATGACCAAAGCAGAAATATGACGGAAGGGAAACATGACAGCTGTCATTTAAACCGTCAAAAGTCAAAGATATAAGGCGGAAAACGTAGTGTCTATCTCAAATAAATAAATTAATCTAGCGATGCGCATTTTCGAATGAAAACTGCGTTCGAAAGATCTTTCGGTACTAATTTTTCTGTTCGAATATGAAATTAGTCCATGAATGACTTCCGCTTTCGAATGATTCGAGAGATTTTTCGAGAGACGAATGGGGCGGGGCTTAGTTTGGTTGATTCATTTTCGCTCACGCAATGTTTGTTCGCATAAAGTACCGTTCAAGGGCTACTAGGGATGTGTCATGTGATTTTCATTGCAAAAAGTTATTTTGATAATAATCCTTTTTTTGTTTTTCATTACATAATAATAATAAATATATAGGCAACGACTAAAATTTCATTTGATAAAATGTCTATGTTGAAAACGCTGGCTGTGGCGGTCGTCTGTCTATGGCTCTATCTCTCTATCTTTCAGTTTTTTGGAACTGATTGTTCATGTGCCATGGAAGGAATTATAAGTAGGTCATCATCATTATGATCATAAGTCTGAAGAAGTCTACTGCTGGACATAAGCCTTCCCTCTATATTTCGATGAAGAACGATTCTGAGTTTTTTCCATCCACTGACTTCCCGCAATCTTAATAATGTCATCGGTCTATCGAGTGAGTAGGCGTCCTATGTTTCATCATCCGGTTCGTAGCAGCTTTTCGAGAACTTTTATTCCCCAACAGTTATTGATTTTTCGAGCTATATGACCTGCACTTTGCCACTTCAACGTACTAATTCTTAGGCAATTTTTTTTTATTTTTGCCTAAGTATATCATTGTTAATCCTTTGGTGGGTAACTAATACTCGTTTTGATCCAAGATTACTGAGGTTTTATTATGATGCTTCCCGTCCCTATCATAATTCTATCGTTTGTTTCGTTCGACTAAGCGGCAGGCATTCATTCGTTCGATGTTGTTGTCTGTTTATTCATTTCATTCACCACTCGAACGCTTGATTGGTATTTATTACCTGCTAATGAATGTTAATATCATTCAATAACAGGTACAGAGCCACCAACTTAACTGTGAAGTGGCTGAAAATGGAACTACAGCCGCCATGCTGAAAATGGCGTTCGATTGTCAGTTGCTCTCTGTTTGCGTGTTTTCTGTTTACTTTATGATATTCAATATTTTGCGTTTTTAACCATGCCAAAAGCTATAAAAAGTGATGCCTGAAATATTATTCTGTAGTTCAAAGCATTTTTTGAAGAGAAAGCTCGCCAATAAGCTCCGATTATTCAATTTTAATAAAATAACCAAACGAGTTTCTGTCGCTACAGGTGAGTGTGACCAGTCGTAACCCATAAATTTTGCTCATGATCATGAAACTTGTACCTCGACTCGAGTAGACTCTGAAATCTTTTCTCGCATCGCTCGCCAGATAACTGCTGTACTTACATGCATTTAATACTTGACTCAGCTTTCAGCGTCACGTATAGTTTACCTAGTTCCTTAATTTTATATTTTGTTTTTCAGGAAGGAGAAGAAACCGGTACTAAAGTAAGAACGCCTGGAAAATCAAGAAAACGAAGTACTGGTTTTATTGTTGTCGATGACTTCGTTATTAATGGGCGATAGATACGAAGAAAAGTACATGAATTTTATGCAGTCCGAGAGTGATTCAGAGGATTATTTATTTCCTAACTGGCATGTCCTCGATTAATGATTATGATGTCAGCCCTAGTACCTCAAGATCTGTTGATAATACATTTTGTAAAAATATTTAAACATACACGTTTTATTTAATAAATTGTTAGTGTTTTATTCACATACTTACTTCAATGTCTTATAATATAAACTAGCAGTAGCCGCACGCACTGATTGACTCGCTTCAACAACCCGTTAGTACCTACAGAGTTTTTATAAACACATTTTGATCCTCAATTTTATATTATATAGGTAATATTCAGTTATGTAAGTTGTCTGTGAAGACTAAACATAGCAGATTAGATCTATGTAGGAATCCCAAATTGTGGTTCATTATTCGTAGAATGGCAACACCAGAGCGATTAGAGCGACGCTCTTCAATTCACAGTTAAGTTGGTGGGTCTGTAATAGTGTCTTTCTTGATTCGTTTCGTTAGTCGTTCGTTAGTCGTTCGTTAGTATACATACTCATTCTTTCGTTTCATACAGTCAGGCTTGCTCACAGAACACTTATAACCTTATGCTACTTTTAGCTAGATTAGTATATTAGTATCAGCGTTTTTCGAATAGTTCGAGAGATATGAGTTTTCGAAACATTAGTATTAGTATCTCTCGGATTCGCCCATCGCTAAATTAATCTTCGAATAAGGTAAGTAAATTAATACGGCGCTCTTATATTTACGCAATATTCACCACGGCATGTTTATCAAAACTTTTTTTTAATTTTTGATTGTACTTTCTGGGTTAAAGTTTTCTGTAATATTCCACTATCTTTCTTTATTCTTTCTTTGTAAGCTTAATTACGTTTAATCTCACTGCATTTATCTATCATCGAATTTTAATTAAAGCTTTCATCATTTTATATTAATAAGTTGATGATACACACTAGCAAACATTTAGCAAACATTTTTTTTACGGAACTCAAATCTTCTCCTACCTTGGCTTCAATTATGTAAAAAAATAAAAAATGGGTGGTTCTTACGACAGGGATAGGGTGATGATGATGTTAGATTTCGTGACTCTAAGATATTTTCGAATTACAGATACGCTAGTAGTTACTATGATGACACGATAACGTCACAGACTATATAATAGTTAGTATCAAGCATCTTACGGCCGGCGTTTTTCGTGACTGTACTATACATATGTACCTATTATAGATTTTATGAACTAGCGGCCGCCCGCGGCAGGCTTTGCCCGCTTAGTAGTGGTCATTGCTAACATCCAACCTGTGGAATGTTTGTTTTATTTACCTGCATGATTTTGTAGATCTACTGCATTTAGTTAGGTATTATGAATAAGGTAGGCAAGGCACTGAGGGCTGGTTTCCGCAAGGTTTCTAGTTGGCCCTTTTTGCGTGGCGCTTGACACCAACGTGTTGCTCGAACTGTCACGCCGGTTTCCTCACGATGTTTTACTGGCATAGTGCACACACATTTTTCTACAGAAAAACTACTTGGTACACGACTGGATTTGAACCCATGACCTTATGCGGATCGGACGGCGGGTCCGCTACGTCTAGACCACCAGTGCTCTCTGCCAACGAGCTTACCTGATGGTGGATTCAGAGGAGCTGGTAATCATTATAATCATATATGTAGGTAGGCGTTCTGTGGGAAAATGGGACTTCTCAGCAAATAGGTGGGTTACTTATAGGTACTTAGGTAGGTAACTTATCATCATCATTATTATTATTATTAAAAGCCTGTTGTGTCCCACTGCAGAGCAAAGGCCTCCCTCCCTTCTCTCCATTCATCTCTTGTTTGGGCTACTGTGGATCATCATCATTATTATAAATTGTACAGATTTGTATTTTTGTAACAAATAAACTCAAAAACTACTGGACTGATAAACTTCTTTTGCCACTATAATGCTGAATTATCCCCGAATAACATAGTTACATTATACCTAGTTCGAGCAAATGAAACCTACAGGAAATGAGTCTCTTTCACCAATAACTCTGCATTTGCAGTTCAGTAACTACTGAGTAGTTCGACTGGTGGGTGGAACAAGACAAAGGAAATGAAATATATTTATTTGCAAGAAGTATGGTACAACTATTAGATTATAGGGTATATAAAAAAGCGTATACGTATACTTTGTCGGAGAACAATATACAAAATTCAAACAAAAAGTAGAAAATATAAGTTTAATTAAAATGAATCAGTGTGTCAGAAATCAATAATCAATTCAGAATAATAATTCATAAAGAAAATAGAAAATAATTTATATGAAATCTTTAACGCTATGAAAACATTGATACAACATTGAAGATATCTTTAGTAGGTAGTTACTTCATCACGCACATCTACCTAATTATACTTCATTCACAATCTGACTTCACACACTTTTGGCAGGGTTTTAAACACACATCACAAACCCACTAAAGTCTGGTCTACCACTTTCTAGCGCTAAGTTTGACACACATCTTCAGCCCACTGAAGATTAAAGCCCACGAGGTGTCTGGCATGTGGCAGAAGTGTCCAGCCCTGAAGAATTAAAAGTTCTTCTCATTAGTGATGACTGCCCAGTTCTATTGCGTAGGAGTTGCTTAGGAGCGGTTGGTTCCCAACGCTGCTGGAGGCATTGGAGTCGTCTGTGCTGTAGGAAATGGTAAATACTCTTCAGATGATAATAATAAGACAGATCATTAATTACCGATGCTGTTGCAGCCATCGCATTTCTGTCCTATTTATTATTCCGGTGGATTTTATTTCGTAAATAGTAGCTCGCATCTCGAAATAGCCTAGCAAGAATTATAGAACAGTAGCAAGCAGAAGCAAGCATGACATTGACCTCTTGACATTTGACAGTTGAGATGTCAGATTTGACAGTTGAAATATAAGATTTACGCACACAAATGTAGATATACATACGTATACGCACACATAAACCATAGAAATCTGCTTCTTCTTTTTTCGTGAAAATAAGATCGGCCAAATTAATATTCGTTTTATTGGTAGGTAAAACGCTGCTATTGTGTTGTGTGTGTTGTGTTGATAAATTTAGTTTTTCTAGCAAAACACAGTTCATGTGATTTGAAAATTTGCGAGTAAAAATTAAATAATTTAAACAAGGAATGTCCGTGGCAAGAAAACGACTAAAAGTGAAAGATACACAAAGCAGCACTCAAAGCGAAAAAGATGCTAATGAATCAAGTAAAACTAAAGAGCAGTAAGTGTTTTTTAATAAACTAAAACTAGAACCGGCCTCGGCTTCGCTCGGGTGTAGTTTTATCGGCTAAAACATGAACAAGGCCTATAGATTTTAACAAAAGGCACTTATCTACTGATGGCTATGTCTAAGTAGGTCAATACATACAATTGCAAATATATCGTAATAGATAAAAACATATCCCTAAATTATTAAAATCGTCCTCGCAGGGTAAAATCAAAACGTTAAGACATCTCGAAGCGAATAGCTAGGCTTGAAGAACTGACAACCTTATGATGAGCAATGTATGGTTCTTGAATTGATCTATGTCCAGCACATTACTGGACTTCGACAGGGTGATGATGATGATAGCCACTATAGCTCTGGGAAAATGTTGAGGAGCTACAAGTTGCATTTTGATAAAAAGAAATGAGTAAACAATTAGAAAAGTAATTTGTTTTTTGAATAAATTCGAACTTTAGTAAAAAAAACATAAGAAGTTTCATCTTTGACTTTTAGGGGTCCTAGTAGGTGTACAGTACACTCTCTATGCCTTGGGTTACATTGTTGCAATTTTTGGAAGGATCTCATCTTTTAAGCCCTTCGGCCAAGGATTTTTTAACCAATTTGGCCCTACCTATCCCCTATCTATTACAAACAAAATACTGAGATAAGACTATTAAGTAGGTAGGTACTTGTACTTATCTAGATACATATTATCTGCCTACACACTTTTTACTAATTAAAATATTTTTATAATTTCAGGGTTCCTCAAAAAAGCTCACATCAACTCCCACTCCGAATAATATCACGGGTATCAGTTATTCTATCATTATTAACAATTGTTTATTTCTCCACAAAAGACGACAATTTCAATACTTTTGCAAAGCAAACAGATGTATTGCCAGGAAAAGGACAAATAATAGAATGTTCTATAGAATATCTAAAGGAAATAAACAAATTTGATGGATGTCGTCCTAAAGAATGTAGAAGATTTGTTTCTGATAAAATTGTATCATCACTTGAAGTAAGAGAACTGTTGGAAATTGCCAAAAAAGGCTTGAAACTTGGTGGCTCCTCCGGCGGAGCTTCTATCTTAGACCTTCACAGTGGAGCTTTATCATTAGGCCAGAACTTTGTCAACATTTATAAAATCGATAAAAGCCAAACTGTATTTCAAGAAAGTGATTTCAATATTTACAGAGTAAGTTAAAAATTACCTACCAATTTAAGCTTTGTAATATCCCCACAATTACTAAAGCAACCCTGTCAAACAAGAATCTTAAAAGTATGGACCAGCCGGTCTACTTTTGAACCCGATTCCGATCCCAATCTTAAGTTTTGACGAAATTTCTATACTTTTTTTTTTACTTCTTCTATTCTTCTAGACAGAAATCCTAACCCAAAACCCATACCTGTCTCTGTTCAAAACCGATATCTGTCAGAATTCCGTCAAAACTAAAAATTGCGATCAGAATCCCGTTCAAGAGTAGACCGGCAGGTAGGTATATTTTTCATTGTAGTACCTAGTAGTTAGGCACTACTAGGTACTACAATGAAAAAGACCTTAGTAGGCACTTCAAATTACTCACTACTAGACCTTTGTAAGGTAGGACCTATGTATATTAAAATTTTAATGTTTCAGATTATTAAGGATAAAATAAAATATGCCGTAGCGCATCATTTTAAATTAAATCCAGATAATATTTTCTTGACCCATCCAACATTTTTTTCTGAAATTACTTCGAAGGACGCTGTTACTGTGCATGATGAATACTGGCATCCTCATGTGGACAAAGTAAGATACCTACCAACTTGTAATTGTTTTAAGAAGTATGGTTTGTAATTAGAACCATTTAATTTATTTTTCTTTTTTAGGAAACTTACAAGTCATTCCACTACACAACATTACTTTATTTAAATGATTATAACACTGACTACAAAGGCGGGAGGTTTGTTTTCATTGATGAGAAAATGAACAGAACTATAGAACCGAGAAAAGGTCGTGTGAGCATGTTTACGAGTGGAAAAGAAAATTTGCATTATGTGGAAAAAGTTAAATCTGGTATCAGATATGCTATGACGATTTCATTCACTTGTGATAAAAAATATGCCATTGAAGATCCAAGTCTAATTAAATATAATCAGTAACATTCCACTATATCATAGTGCTTATTTAATTTATTATTATTTATATAGTAAAAATATAATTGAAAAATATTATGGCCAATCCACACAAAACAATCTAGCCCCAAATTAAGCAGAGCCTGTGATAAAGTAACCAGATCTATAGACACTACCAATACCAACTGAGCTGGGAGGCTTATTTGTGACTCATCTCGGTTCAGCTTGCCTAACCTTCCCCTCATCCTGCTTCTGCTTAGCTAGTTCTATTCTAAGCTTATTCTAAGTGATGGACACTCAACATTCCTTTTAATGGGTATAGATTTCCTGTTTGAATCTTAATATAAAATTTGTTGTAAATAAAATCCTTGTTCTATGTTCAACAATATTTATTCCTAAATAACTAAATATTGTGAACAATATTTATTTATTTATGTCCAAATCCTACCACCACCATCGCTCCGTCCGCCCCATCTTGAGCTAGGGCTAGGATCAATCAAGGCAAGGGCTAGGATTTCCAACACTTTCACTTGCGTCAGGACTTGTCTTAGACAATTTAACCTAAGGACTTGCCTTGCATCTATTCAGCCTAAAGGGGTCTCTACACATTTGCCCATGCTGGCCCACTACAGGCCAACGCCAATGTGTACAGGGGGTATTGGTGTATGTTGGCGGACATTGGCGGGTATTGGTGTATGTTGGCGGCAAGCATGGCGCGCAATCGGGGAGTTGTCGGTTTTTTGGGCACACTTCAAAGGAATCGTGGCGTAGCCTGGCCTGTGGTGTTTACACAATCGTCCAATGTTCAGTTCGTCACCGGCCGCTGACCGGGATAGAACACTTTTGTGTTGCGTTCTGTAATACTTGTAAACAGTATACAATAAATTATAGTTTAAAAACTAAAAAAAAACGCTTTTATAACTAATTGAACTTAAAAGTTAAAAATAAAACTGTAATAATCAATTGAAAAATTTATATTATTGTACAAAAAAGCGTAGGGTGCTTTTATAATAACTTCAGATATAATAAACTATTGATAAAATATTTACAACAATCAAAATATATATTTTTTTTTCATATATTTTTTTTTTCATATTATTGCATTGTCATGGAACTTTGACAGGTGTGCAAAGTTTGAATCAAATCTGATCGTTCAAAGTAAATAGCCGCAGCCGTAATTACTTCGACGTCCGTCGCAATTGGTTTGCCAGGCAGCAATGAGCCATGCGCCAGTGTGTGAACACCAAGTGATCGTGGTCTACAATTGTGCATTGGCGGAGCCTGGCCCAGCATGGGCAAATGTGTAGAGGCCCCTTAACAAATTTTTCTGCCGTATTTTGAGGGGGACGAGGAAAGCACACACTGAAACGAAAGCGATACACATTCAAACGATCGTAACACACACAACAATTATTTGTGTTGTTATGAACGCACACAAATACAAATCTTTAACACTAGTTCAAGTTTACTGTATATACAGGTGACACACATTCAAAATACAGAGAACCACAACAGTGATGCCACAACAGTAAACTGTTGTTGTGAATTATATTTAAATACGAATTACTTACATACTGATTAAATATTAATATTTTTCAATCTTACCGACATAATAATAAACTCCACTACTCGTCAGTAGATGGCGTTCTCTGTCCCATTAACTCATGACTTAATCAACAGATGGCGCTAGGAGTTATGATTTTATGATAAAGTTGATTATTTACTTTACGATTATGGAGACATTTTCTAAAAATGAATCCTAGCTAGATCGTTTTATCGTCCCCGAAAACCCCTGTATACTTAATTTCATTCTAACTATATTTATTCAAAACTAGACTAAAGCAGCTTTTGTTGAAAGGGTGTTTTTATTCTACTGATGATTTTATAAATATGGTGTGACATTGCTAGTATTATTTGATAACAATTTCTTTGATAATTATTTAATTTATGATATGACTCATATTATTTTTGCTTATTATGTACTATTTTTCAGACACAAATGTATAATTGTTAATGAATGAATATCACAGGCAGACTAGTTCATTTTGCTCTCTAGGATGCCATGAGGGACAAATCCTTTATTGTATGTTACTCATTACTTGCACTAAGAACCTATTTTTACCCCAAATATCGACAAACTACATCTTGATTAAGTTGGCAGCATTACTACTCAAAACTGACACTTTCATAGAGATTGATAAATTTTCTCAGCTTAAAATCAAAGATATCGATGTTTTTATTTGGCCTAAATAAACTTATCATTTTAGAACCAATATGGGGTCAACCTCAGAATAAGAGCGAATAAGCTGGAAACTCGTATACACCGTCATAAAGGTGTTCTAAAAGTTATTTCAAAAATAACATGAAATTCTATGATGACTACGTTAGTTTTTCAAGGTAAAAGGTCACAAAAACTATCCATCTTATAAAAGGTGGGATAAATAAATGTTTGGAACTAAATTTGTGTCAAATGCTATGCTTTTGGATGTCCGAATACGCAAATTGGCAAATTTTATCATCCGTACTTGATGTGCGGGCTGGTTTTTCCACAAGGTATAAAGTTAAAAGTTTTTTAAGTTCCTAAATTGTTCAACAGCTACATTGTTAAATTAAACAAGTAGGCTACGTAATGTTATGCATAAAATAACACGTTACAACTTCAACACAATCCGTTGGTGCACGACTGGATTTGAACCCACAACCAATCAGAAAGCTAAGACAAATCTACTCGCTAGAACACCCGTGCTTTTATCGATATCGATAAAAACTGTGTGTAAACATTTATCCACCTCTATCACTAGTCTCGCTACCGGAGGGCGGGGTTTTGATGTCTCGGGCCTGTCAGGTCTGGAAAAATTCAAAGCCAAATCGACTCAATATCTAAATCTGTAAGGTCAAAAATTCATTTTTGAAATGCCAACTAGTCTCGTAGGGAGTTCATAGGTACGTCATAGGTAGTCTCGTTACAATTTTAAATTTTTGCTAGTGACTAAAATTGCTTGGCAATTAGAGATTATTTCGCAATTATAGTCTATTTCATTTTGTGATAAGGTTGAAAATTAAATGCGGATAATTGACGGCAGGAAACTCGAGGCGATTCGATCTTTTTCGTATAATCGTATAGGAGTGGGTTGGAACAGGTAAAATAAGAAACCTGTTCCGCCTGTTCCAGTTCCAGTAAAACAACAGTTCCAAAAACCTGTTCCAAAATAACAGCTGGTTGTGTTGCATGCAACATAGTATTTTCCGAACGCAACACCTGTTCTCTGCTTGTAACAGGCTATCTCGTCCTAACAAAGGTAAGATGCGTAAGCTAGAATAGAGAAGAGCATGTTCCGTGCGTGGCGTCTCCTTCTAACATAAGTAATCTCCATAAGCTAGAATAAAGAGACGCATGTTTCGGCAGATTCGGGCTGTTGTGGAATGGAACTGGAACTGGAACAGGCAGGGAACAGGCTCTCATTGGTTGGTTTAGACAACAGTTCCAAGCTGTTATTTTAAAACACCTTTTATTTTGTTATCTGTTCCGATATATATGCCTCACATGTTCCGTGCGTGGCGTCTCCTTCTAACAAAAGTAATCTCCATAAGCTAGAATAAAGAGACGCATGTTTCGGCAGATTCGGGCTGTTGTGGAATGGAACTGGAACAGGTTCTCAGTGGTTTAGACAACAGTTCCAAGCTGTTGTTTTAAAATACCTGTTATTTTTACCTGTTCCGATATATATGCCTCACTCCTATAATCGTATACTGAATCGATGTTCTAGAGCTAAACGCCGCACAACAATTTTACATTATTTTAATAGAAAAAAGCATTAACTATGCAAAAAAATAATTACATATGAAATGTTACACCATCCTTTTACAAGCATGATGTGTATGCTTAGACAATTTAGATCAGGACCTGCCTTGCATGGATCTTCCCCTCTGCCAAAAGGTACAAGACTAATGAATCTGACATATCTAGCACGTTTATAAAAACCACTTCGTAATCGATCTTTATCAGTGTCAGTATCGGTATCGCGGTGAAAGGACCTCTTCTAAAAATGCCAACATGTGCAGTTGCAGTGTGTAATAGGAAGTCCAACACATCAAGCTTGTAAAAGGATGGTGTAACATTTCATATGTAATTATTTTTTTGCATAATTAATGTTTTTTTCTATTAAAATAATGTGAAATTGTTGTGCGGCGTTTAGCTCTAGAACATCGATTCAGTATACGATTATACGAAAAAGATCGAATCGCCTCGAGTTTCCTGCCGTCAATTATCCGCATTTAATTTTCAACCTTATCACAAAATGAAATAGACTATAATTGCGAAATAATCTCTAATTGCCAAGCAATTTTAGTCACTAGCAAAAATTTAAAATTGTAACGAGACTACCTATGACGTACCTATGAACTCCCTACGAGACTAGTTGGCATTTCAAAAATGAATTTTTGACCTTACAGATTTAGATATTGAGTCGATTTGGCTTTGAATTTTTCCAGACCTGACAGGCCCGAGACATCAAAACCCCGCCCTCCGGTAGCGAGACTAGTGATAGAGGTGGATAAATGTTTACACACAGTTTTTTATCGATATCGATAAAAGCACGGGTGTTCTAGCGAGTAGATTTGTCTTAGCTTTCTGATTGGTTGTGGGTTCAAATCCAGTCGTGCACCAACGGATTGTGTTGAAGTTGTAACGTGTTATTTTATACATAACATTACGTAGCCTACATGTTTAATTTAACAATGTAGCTGTTGAACAATTTAGGAACTTAAAAAACTTTTAACTTTATACCTTGTGGAAAAACCAGCCCGCACATTGGAGTGCGGAAACCGCACACCAAGTGCGGATGATAAAATTTGCCAATTTGCGTATTCGGACATCCAAAAGCATAGCATTTGACACAAATTTAGTTCCAAACATTTATTCATCCCACCTTTTATAAGATGGATAGTTTTTGTGACCTTTTACCTTGAAAAACTAACGTAGTCATCATAGAATTTCATGCTATTTTTTAAAGAACTTTTAGAACACCTTTATGACGGTGTATACGAGTTTCCAGCTTATTCGCTCTTATTCTGAGGTTGACCCCATATTGGTCCTAAAATGATAAGTTTATTTAGGCCAAATAAAAACATCGATATCTTTGATTTTAAGCTCAGAAAATTTATCAATCTCTATGAAAGTGTCAGTTTTGAGTAGTAATGCTGCCAACTTAATCAAGATGTACTTTGTTGAGATTTGGGGTAAAAATAGGTTCTTAGTGCAAGTAATGAGTAACATACAATAAAGGATTTGTCCCTCATGGCATCCTAGAGAGCTGGCTGTAGTTTTAGTGTTGTCCAGTCCAGATCAATTGAACGAAATGAACTAGTCTGCCTGTGATATTCATTCATTAACAATTATACATTTGTGTCTGAAAAATAGTACATAATAAGCAAAAATAATATGAGTCATATCTTAAATTAAATAATTATCAAAGAAATTGTTATCAAATAATACCAGCAATGTCACTTCATATTTATAAAATCATCAGTAGAATAAAAACACCCTTTCAACAAAAGCTGCTTTAGTCTAGTTTTGAATAAATGTAGACTGTCTATTATTTTAATGTCAATACGTAAATTATAATATAATTAAAAGGCCTGATATCTATAAGATCATTAAGGAACATGCCAAAAAATGTTGGTAACTGCCCCGGATTCTGTAACAACTTCTTGTTTACCAAAAATGCTTCTTATCTCTACGAATTGTTTTATATTCGTAAGGTATATACATAAACAGATTAAGTACGTCACCTCTGATACCGTAGTGTTCTAGCTTAGCAATCAGTAATTTATGATTGTATAGTATCGAAAGCAGAAAAAAGATCACACACAACAACACTTTCATTTTATTAGTAAGATTTGTAACAACATCGTTCACCAAATAGTCTATAGCATCTACCGTACCTACATTCACCTGGTAGCCAAACTGTCGTTCATATAGAGTTAATTTTTAAATGTGATACTAACCTATCTCTGATAAGTTTTCCAAAAACTTTAGAAACAATAGGTAGCAACGAGATAGGCCTATAATTTTTATATTGTTTGTCTTGAACATAAATAATACCCGACGACCATTAGTGCCATGAAATCTAAAATAATATTCAGAATGAATATTTAATAAATAAATCTTACTGACTTCGGAAGCCTTACATTCTTTCATACTTAACATAGGGTAAAATAAAATGATGATACGGCATCACTGTTGTGGTTCTCTGTATTTTGAATGTGTGTCACCTGTTTATACAGTAAACTTGAACTAGTGTTAAAGATTTGTATTTGTGTGCGTTCATAACAACACAAATAATTGTTGTGTGTGTTACGATCGTTTGAATGTGTGTCGCTTTCGTTTCAGTGTGTGCTTTCCTCGTCCCCCTCAAAATATGGCAGAAAAATTTGTTAGGCTGAATAGATGCAAGGCAAGTCCTTAGGTTAAATTGTCTAAGTGTGTATGACTTCCTATTACACACTGCAACTGCACATGTTGGCATTTTTAGAAGAGGTCCTTTCACCGCGATACCGATACGCACACTGATAAAGATCGATTACGAAGTGGTTTTTATAAACGTGCTAGATATGTCAGATTCATTAGTCTTGTACCTTTTGGCAGAGGGGAAGATCCATGCAAGGCAGGTCCTGATCTAAATTGTCTAAGGGACTTGTTCACTATTACAGGCACTGTAATAGTGAAAACTGGCTTTAGAAAGGTAAAACGAAAGACGAAGTAGTATAATCATAAAAACCTTAGCCTGGCGTTACAAAGCGAAAAAAAGCAAATCAAATACAAAAAAAATGATGAAAAACAAAATACGATCGCGTCGCGAGTGAGGAGGATTGCGTGTTATTTTTTATGATTTTTACTTAAAAAAACAATAAAATGTTTCAAAACTAATATTTAAACAATGTAAATTTTCTATTTGATGGGCTGCATAAAAAATTGGCAAGTGAATTATTATTTACACAAGTGTTAGAAAGGTGAGCTAATATTTACGCATTTTCTGACCCAATGTTCTATAGTACGAATCGCAGAAAGTATACTATCGTTTCTAATATCTCAATTTCAGCATTCACAAATGGAGGGTTCTACGGTTGATCATAGTGATTCAGATTCGGGGGAGAGCTGGACTCTGCTGGAGAATCACCCAGCATATGGAGACGACGCACCGGATTTCGTTGAAAATTCTCCAACCCTGATCAAAAGGTGAAATACGCTATAAAGTCTTTGATTATTTACACATGCTGGTTTTTTATTGCAATCTGGCACTTACCGGTCAGACATCACAGTTTTCGTATTTGCGCATTTTGTGGCCTTGACCCTCACTGTTTACTTGAACAGCTCAATGAATCAATAATTTCGTAGTTCCCCTTATCTGCCTTTGGTGTAAATAATTGTTATTCTGCAATTGATAAGCATTAATGTTTACCCAATTCTATTTCTGTTTGCTGCAAACTGTTTCCAGGTAAGAAAATATTTGCTTGTTTTCAGAGACCAAGCTGAAAATCATCATTTAGAGAAAGATGAAGATACAGATGGAATCTCCATCATCAGTGACAGCGAGCCTGAATTGGCTCCTTTTGATTTCACCTGCGACAAATGTTTATCCTCCGAGATCAATTCCCAATCCCAAGACATACAATGCCATTTAAATGATATACAATCATCAAATAAGAAAACTATTGAATCAATATGCAATGACACTGACTTCCTTGGGGATGGTTCTCGTAAACTTAAGACCTATGTTCACAGACGAAATAAACGATTGAGTATGGTACTCAATATCATTATGCTGGGTAGTGTCATCACAGCGGCTGGAGTTGCCATTGGTCACATGTGGGGTGCTAAACATGAATGTGCTGGCCCAATACCTTCTGTCAATAAAATATTATCAAACTTGTACAAATTACAAGAAGAAAACTCATATTTGAGAAACAGACTAAGGGAACTAACACTCTCTTGCAAAACGCAACAAGTACATCAGCCAAACTTAGATGAACCAAAAAAGGAAGTAAAGCACAGATGCAAAAAAATCTTTGAAGAACCATTGAACACAGACAATAAAGTTGATAAGGTTACCAAATGCATTCATAAAGACAGTAATGAATCTGTAAAGAAGCACAGATGCAAAAAAATCTTTGAAGAACCATTGAACACAAACATTAAAGTTGATAAGGCTTCCAAATGCATTGATAAAGACAGTAATGAATCTGTAAAGATACAAGATGTCCCTAAACTGTTATCACATGAGAAGGAATTTCTAAATGACATAAGTAAACTAAAGAAAGTTTACAAACAAAACAAAAGTTGGCTGGATGGCCATATTCAGAGAAGTTTGAACAACAAAAACAATATCATAAGAAGTAAACGCTATACTGAGGCAGATTCTGATTCTGAGAAAATGCAAATACAATTTAAAGGTATCAAACGGGAAAGTCAAATTGAACCTACATTCAAACTTCCCAATTTGGAAGAACATGATGAAAGCAGCCATGCACCTGAAAAAGACTTCAGAATTCCAGAATCTAACGAAAAAATCAAATCATACAAAGCCTGGAACCTCGGAAAATTAATGGATAGAAATAGTAAAGTTGATAAGTTACAAAAAAATATAAAGCAAAATGGACCTACTGACTCTCACAATCGTAAAGTAATCAATTTAGAGAGACAAATGTCTGAGAATCTTGAAAGAGTGGTAACAAGTGAGAGTTTCGAAAATATTAACCTGAATAAATGTGCAAACAAAGAGGCTACCCAAACCAAAGAAAAGAAAATCACCTATGCTGAATCACTTAGAACTCTGAACCAAAATGTGCATAACCAAATAAATGAAAGCAATGATCTACCTATTAGAGGTATGAGAGGTTATGGCCACAGTCGAAATCAAGGAGATGTTGAATTAAAGTTGAATTTGGTATCTTCTAGTGAAGATGAAATCCAAAAAGATGACAGATACACAGGACCCAAAATAAAAAAGGATAAAAAGAAACATGACCGTCAAAAAAAACACAAAAAGCAAAAAAGAAAGAATAAATTTGAACAGTGGGAAATGAAAGGAGGATATATGAAAGATTTTGATGAGTTTTCCATGACATCATCACAGATTAATCTGGGAATTGATGCTGTGACAGCTCCTGAAAAAAAGTATTTGAATAACGATTTTGAAAACTATCTTGCTAAACTCACCGAAGCTAATCACATCAAACCGCCCAAGAAAAGTGAGGAGAACATCAAACTAGAGAGAGTTGAAAAGGGAGCGAAGCGTAAAACTAAAGACCAGGACTGGTATGATAAAAGGTACACTTTGCGAGCTGAAGCTAGAAGGAAACTTGAGCATGAGCTTTTTGGCGAGAGTAGCCCAAATAATGCCGCCTGGTACTTTCGCCGTATGAGCAAGCGCGAGCAGTGCCGCGCACAGAAAGACAACAGCACCTACAAGAAATTCTCGAAACAAAAAATGAATTTCAAAATGAAACATTGAACATTTGCATTTTTATGTAGAACATTGCAATAAAACATAGTTTTAGCAATTAATATTGTTGCACTAGAGGTGTCTCCAAGAGAGAACTAAAATTAGTCCTTTTAGAATTACATTAATCGTTTTTGAAACAAGTTGTAGAACATTTATTGATCATAGTAATTACTTGTAAGCTTGTATCTGGAAAACTGCCCAGTCCAAATACATTGTGTAGATCATCAGATCGCACATAGCGTTTATGGCTAATACAAGCCATTCGAAGATTTCTTCGATTTCTATGTGTCATCTATTATTATTTCTTTTTACCTAGTTATTGGTATGCCCATGAATTTATGTGATAAATCTAACATTATTATTATTACTTGCCCCCTATGGATTTACATCCCGTGATATTTAAGTTTAACGCAATGTTTTTAAAATTAACTAGTATTAAATAAATGGTTACACACAATACATATACGTTTGTTTAATTTTATTCGCAGAGTTATTAGATTCAAACTCGCCGCTTTATTTTCGTAGGACATGAGTTGTTGCTAATAGTCAAAGACGTATTTATTCAGTAGTATCACAAGGATCACTTTGAAACGTCTTAAAGCTAGGTGAGTGGGTAGGGAATAGGCTACGTGAGATAAGTTCTAATAGCGAGCTGAAAGTTGTGCAAGGACCTGCGCACATCTAGGCGATGGCGATCAGCTGAAACACAAATATTTAACAGCGTTTCAGCAGATCGCCTACATGTACGCAGGTCTTTAAGATTCACATCATACCTGCAGGCCGCTCGTGTAACTTTTGTGTGACAATGGTTTCAATCAAAATCTTATTGAAACTGTCAATTTGCTATCACATATTACGTGAAAATTTAGGGCGCTTGTACACGCTAAGAAAAAACGCCGGGTCTACCCAAGAATTCGTGTCGTAACTAGAAAATAACTGTGTACACTGCTCGCAGCGGTGCACGAAAAAAATCTTATCTGCGCAAGACACGACGCGGCGAACGTTGTTGCGTTTTCGTGTGTGGAAAAGACAAAATTCTTGTCTTGCGCAGATAAGATTTTTTTCGTGCACCGCTGCGAGCAGTGTACACAGTTATTTTCTTGTTACGACACGAATTCTTGGGTAGGCCCGGCGTTTTTTCTTAGCGTGTACAAGCGCCCTTAGGGCGCTTGTACACGCTAAGAAAATTTGCCGTTCCTGCGACAGACAAGACAAATTCTTCGTGTAGACGACAAGAATTTTGTCTGTTCCACACACGAAAACTCCGCCGCTCTGCAACAACGTTCGCCGCGTCGTGTCTTGCGCAGATAAGATTTTTTTCGTGCACCGCTGCGAGCAGTGTACACAGTTATTTTCTAGTTACGACACGAATTCTTGGGTAGACCCGGCGTTTTTTCTTAGCGTGTACAAGCGCCCTTACAGTTTCAGTAAGATTTTGATTGAAAGCATTGCAACAAAAGTTAATGATGGCCTGTGCTGATGTCATAATAAATTATTATTAAGTATTTCGAGCGAATTTGAAAAATCAAACAGTTATATTATTGCCTAATCATTTTAATTTCACTACTATGAAAAGTTATAACAGAAACACCGGACTAATCTTCATCATCATTCATCAGAACTCCACTGAAGACCACGTTGATGGCTGCATTTACATCACCTGAAAATTAAATGTAAATATGAGTCAAACTTTGCGCAGAAGAAGTCAACGGCGGGCGTAATATGTGCAATAATTAAGATGACGGAATCCTCTCATGTGCCTCTATTTTGCCCCAGAAATATTACTTCTGGGATATTTTCATAGTTGAGTTGACATTGTAATGTATGAGATGATGAGGTAAAGGCGCATCTATTTAAGACCTAAAGTTTTGTGACCTATAACTAGCACATAACTTTAGCGCTGAGCGATACGCGGAGGCGATAGCTGCGCATGCGTCGTACTGTGCGCAAGTGGCGCACACTGGATGTGTGGATGTGTGCAGAGTATCCTATTGGTACAGAGAGCGGAGTGCGACTGGAGAGCCAATCAGCGCTACGCACGCCCGCCCATTATTCCGCTAGTCCCCCTCAGGTACCTTATTTTTGACTTCTGCGCAATAACGGTCACCGCTAAAGTTATGTGCCGCTATGTACAGGAATTTTAAAGAGAAGGCCAAACCAACGTCATCACCCGTCTCCACGATGGCGGCGATCAGCTTTGTATGGGAGATGATGAAGTGCTGATCATCACAGTTCTCGTCAGGAAGACTTATACAGGGTGTTTTTTTAGAGGGGCAGTGATGGCCCAGTCCGTAACCAGAGAATAAAAGATATGTGAAAAATAAATATATGCAGTTATTGTTTTCTTATTTAATGAATCATCTTTCCTCAAAAGAAATACCTGGAGAAAAATGCATACATTACGTTACGCCGACAAGAGCGTTGCTCTTAAATAAGAAGAATTATTGTTTTCTTATAAATCGAGGGCATGACTCCTTTCACGACTTTTCCCAAACTCTCGTAGTTTCGGACTTGGTCATACCCGCCCTTCTCAAAAAACCATCCTGTATTTGTAGGGTTGATGAGAATGACTAATTACCAGCACAAATCATCAAGGCGCGGACATTAAGGTCGTCGTCTAGAAGGCCCATCTCGTGCATGTGCGTCAACTGAGCGGAGTAGAAGCCCGCATCGCCAGGCTGCGGGCTTTGGGAAGAAGACGCTGCAAATAAATAAACAAAAAAATACTATTAAATCAACTCTCTCTATCCTCCAAGGTTTGCTGGTAGAAAACTCTAATTAGGGTTAAGCTCGCCTCTGTACATGCCCGCTTTATAATTTTTTATTTATCATCTGTATGTGTGTACAATAAAGAATAAAGAATTAAAAAGCATGGGGAGGTATAACTGGAGCAAACTGAAATCTATGGCAGCAGGGGGACATATTTATAACTAAAGAATGGCTGAAAGTATTACACGGGTATTTATTTCGTTAATTACCTTATTTTATTTAATATCCCGACGTTTCGGCTATGTTATGATCGCGAAAGTTTAAAAAGTACTAAAGAATGGCTGTACCGATTTGGCTCATATTTGGTGGGGAGGTCGCATAGAACCAGGAAATTCACATAGGATACTTTTATCTTTAAAAAAAGACGGGAGCGGGGGGAGCGAAGCCGCTTGTATCAGATAAAAGCATATCTGAAGCAATATTTTTTTAAGATCTTAAGGTATTATCAGTTTACGCCTGTTCCGTATGTACCGCGCTAGAAGCCCATTTTGTAGACAAGTGATTACACTAAATATTCTACTGCTGCTCAGACAGACCTGCTCCCTGTCTGAGTGTCATAATTATACATTTTGTACAGGGCAGGCGTTTATGACTGCTATAAGTATATCACAGAATATCAAATATCAGAAATATCATAGGAAAGAGAGGAATGGGAAGACCAAGAATAAGCTACATGAGCCAAATAAAAGCGAAGATCGCTGTCATGTCGTATGATCCTCCTCATACGACATTACTCTAGGACTTAGGGAGGTTACCCTTAAAAGAAATACCTGGAGGAAAATGCATACACGACAAGAGCATTGCTCTACTCTGCATACTTTTTTATAAATTGTAAATTTCTTACTTGCAAATAAATGATTGATTGCTCTTAAATAAGAAGAAGAAGAGAAGTGTATCACAATGGCTTTTCAGGATAGGCTGCCTCTACACCAAGCAATAAATTACCTTCAGTACTCTGCTCCATGGGTGTGCCGGCAGTAGTCCTGGCGATCGCTCGGGTCATTGCTTCAGTGATCGCCTCGCTGAACATCTCCGGCGTTATGAGTGACGTTAACGCAGAGCCTCTGGGACCGCCTATACAAACATAGAGAATTTATTGTACACCCCGTTATTACATTGCCAGTTAAGCCACATGTACACTGTTGTGGATTAGGCCGACTACGCGGTCAGGATGGTATAGGTGCTGGGCAAGCCTACTCCATCTAAAATCCTGTCCCAGGCACTGTAGCGTCCCGTAAATAGGGGCATTAGTAGTAGTAATCACCAGTTGCCTCTGACGCTGTATATATCATCTACAATGGATGCAAACGCCTGTTTTTTTTTTTTATTGTTGATAGCTAAACGTTTGTTTGCCATCACACCTGATGGAAAGTGAAAATGCAGCCTAAGGTGGAGCACGCTTAGCTATAATCCACTTGTTCACACTTTTTTTTATTTATCTACTTATTTAATAGGTAATGTTCTTACTGGAGGGTGTCGGCGTGCGAGTGGCGTCAGCGGTCGGTGCGGCTCGCAGGAGGCGCAGCAGGCTGTCCTGGCTGCCGCCGCGGCTGCTCGACACAGAGGTGGAGCCCGCTACTGCTTCCGTCGCTGCCTGCTGCACATAACATTATGCAGGGTTATTCATAATTAGCTGCAAATACTCAGGAATTAGGTTCAACAAATAAATTAAAAAATATTTATGATAAGATTTTTTTTAAGTTTTGCTATGAAAATCCCGAGAAAATCGATAAAGAATATCCTCTGGAATTATTGACGCCTGACCTATTTTGACCTTTGATCCGCTTCCGCGCGCCGTGAGCGACACTCTGGGTTCAGTCACCGTCTGGGTGGGTCATCGTCCTGTTCTCCATGGCAATTATTATGCAATAGCCGTAAAGAAATAAAAAAAAAAAATTATACAAAAACTTAAATCATACATAACTTAAAAAAAACATTTCATAAATATTTTTTATTTTATTTGTTGAACCTAATTCCTGAGTATTTGCAGCTAAAAATTAATAACCCTGTATACAATCTACATTATCTAGCGGTTTACCTCGCGAGTCTATAAGAACTTTTTTTGACAGGCCTCTCAGCTCAGTTTGTAGTAGCTCGGTCTGCGCCGTAGGTCGTGGGTTCGATCCCCACCGAGAACAAATATTTGTGTGGAGAACACAGATGTTTGTTCTCTGTCTGGGTGTTATATTGTATTCTAGTTATGAGTATTATTATATCAGCTATCAGGTTCCCATAGTCCAAGCTCCTGCTTAGTTTGGGGCTAGATAATGCTGTGTGGACTGTCTAAAAATTTTTTTGTTTTATACTTATCTGTGTCTAGAAGTATAAAAAAAAAGTACTACTATCTGTGTCTGAAGATGGCAGGAAGAAGAAGAAGACATATCTGCTGAAGTCTTCAGACTATGAGCAAGTTTGTTGTGGGTGTTCAGGCTATTATAATCATCATCATAATCAGCCTGAACAAGTCGACTCCCCTATACATTTCCAAGATTAATCATTCATCATTTTGTTTGCACTGCCGAGTGTAGGCCAAACTCTACATCTACTTTTTTTGTGTTCATTTACGATCTGTTGTCAGTTGGTAGAATAATGACGTTTATGAACTAGACTATCTTTTTTTCATAATATGTCCTGCTAATTGATAAGTAAAATTTTCTGACAGAGGGCTACTCAATTAAAAACTGGGCCTTTTGTTCTTCTTCTTTTTATCGTGTCACTGATTCTTTCGAACCAGTGTGGTGAGCGGATTTTAAGTTCGCTGCAAAGAGGCCCTTTTCTTGCACTTGACACATTTTATCGAACTTCTGTAGTATAATTATATGTTTAAAAAACTTGAGAAACCGACTTCATTGTCAAACGGCTAAACCGATTTTAATCAAATTTGTTTGGGACAATCTGGACGTAAGAATAACCGAATAAAAAAATAATTTTCTAAATCGGTTCATAAATGACGGAGGCATGCAGTTACAAACATTAAAAAAAATATTTAAAAAAAATGGCAACACCGATTTTAATAAAATTAAAATGGGACCAATCTGGAAGCAGTACCTTTCAGATAAAAAAATAATTTTTCAAATCGGCTCACAAATGACGAAGTTATGCGGTAACAAACATTAAAAAAAAAAAAAAAAAAAAAACATACAACCGAATTGAGAACCTCCTCCTTTTTGATTGGAAGTCGGTTAAAAATGGTTCTTCTTTGAAAGTGGACCTTGATTGGAGCCCAAGGTTTTTTACCTGCAACGCGGCAGCTAACTGCTCCTGCGTGATTGGACTTCTCTCAGTATCATCAGTTTCCTCTTCATCTGCATCTTCGTCTTCTGACAATGCTTCCAGAGAATACGCGAAGCCTGATGTCGGGACTGAAACAATAAATCATGAATCTGTGATTTTTAAATCAGAGTGCTCATTTTTAAATAGCTTTGTGAGTGTGAATTTATATTTTCCTTCAACTACAGTGATGATTTAACGACAGTATTCAAGCATTAAACCGATATTTCATTCATTTTCTTGCTAAGTCACTTATTTTTTCGAACCACTGCCACTGTGGTGAAAAAGATGGCGTCGTAATGCGCAGATGATTTGTTTTGCCGTGTTATAAAGTTAAACAGATTCTTACTACTTTCAATGGATAGTTTTCGACTTAATAGTACCTATGCTTAAGGCGCGTTTCCATTATGCAAGTGCTTGCATACAATAATGTATGACGTCAGACTTGTGTGCAAGTGATTTGAATTGGAAACACGATTTTGTTCAACTTGCAGCTTGCATACAAGATTGCAACAATTTTGCAACTTGCGTGCAAATGTGCAGACTTGATTATTGTGCATACAAGTTTAAACATTGCATACAAGTTGCAACTTGTTTGCAAGTTGTTGTTTCCACTATACAATTTGCATGCAACTTGCAACTTGTATGCAAATCACTTGCATAATGAAAACTCGCCTTTATAGTACCTATAGCATACCATTGTCATTTGGCGGCGCGGTGTTCGCTCGAGCTCGTACCAGTCGCGTCAAATGGCGCAATGCCACGGGCAGCTCGTGATGAGCATTGGCCCCGGTCCTCATAGTCTGTATGTTGGCTCCAAGCGCAGCTAACAGCTCCACCTCATGAAGTATTGATAACGCGACACAGTCCTCGCCTAGAGATGGCACTTGATCTATTATCTCCGAGATTACTGGTTCTTCGTTTAACAGCTGTGAAACAACACATTCATAAAGGTTATTGGCACAGCTAGTTTGCCCAAATTTTCTGAGCACACATTACTATTTATTGTTTGTATGCCAGAATGTGGATCCAGTCTGTCTAGATATCCTTTCCTTACATCACAACAACTCACAAACTTTCTTTACATTTATATTTCAGTGTTAAACTTTTGTTTTTGCTCCTGTTTAAACCCTTATGTGTAGTAAAAATAGAACAAGCATATGACCCATCTAAAGTTGTTGCCAATGAGATAAATAAATAAATATTGTAGACAATCCACACAACACTATCTAGCCCCAAATTAAGCCGAGCTCGTACTATGGGAACCAGGTAGCTGATATAATACTTAAATATTTTATTTTATTTTATAAATACATACTTAGAATACAATATAACACCCAGACAGAGAACAAACATCTGTGCTCACCACACAAATATTTGTTCTCGGTGGGGATCGAACCCACGAACTACGGCGCAGAAGGCAGAGCTACTACCAACTGAGCTAGAGGCCAGTCAAGATATCTATTTACTTTGCTCGCTCTATCTATATAGATGAATGTACCTGCATAGCTCTTGTCCACCCTGGTGCATTGGGTGTACAGCCCAAGGTCCTCAGTGAGCTGTTTAACTGCTGCAGTTCAGCATCAGTATACCTTGGTGCTGGAGGTTGCACTGGCTCTTCTTTCTTCTTCAGAACATGCACCATTTCACCGTTCTTCACACCACTGGCCAGAAGTGTAGTATAGTCTCTCAGAATTTTACCATGGTGTATTAATTCTGTCAAAGCAATAGTCGAATAACTTTAACATTGGATCAAGTCAGGTAACCATTGTTACATCCTCAGATTACTTAGATATTTTTTAAGCTTGGAAGTAGCCAAAACTTTTATAACAGAGTTGACCTACAGCGAATGTGAGTTTTAGCTGCTAAAACATGTTAAAATTTATTTTTAGTGTACCAAGTATTATCTAATTAATTAGATAGTGGTGTGTGGATCGTCAACCATATTTATTTCATTTATTATTGATAGTGTATTATTCAAATATGTTACATTTATTTTACTTTCATTTGATTTGTTTAGGGTATCCAATAGAGAAGATTGGCAACAGAAAACAGAGAAATGACACATCAATAATAAAAGTAATTAGCGTGTTGTGTCTCTCTAATTACAGATTGCAACAGCACACACAAAATGTGCAACTAGAAAGAGCAAAATAATTAGTTAACATTTAGTCACAAGTCAAAGTCGTTGTTGCAGATATGGTTGTATGACCATGTCTTTGACCATAGGCAGACATCATTTTACAATATCAAACTTGCTTACCTAGAGAAGATGAAGGCAATTGGGTTTTCTTTTCAGCTTCAGTTTTCAAATTGTCGACAGTGTTATCAAGGGTATAGTTGTCTAATTTAAATCGTTCAATAGGGCCGGGCTTGACTTTAATACCCAAAAATATGCAGGGCCGAACTTCCATTTTGCCAACTTACAAAGCACTGTGAAAGAGAAAAAAATCAGACCAAAACATTCACTATGAGATGCGCCTATAATCGACGGCTTTATTGTGTACTTCTACTTACGCGTATAATGTACAAGCGCTTATTTAGTCCTCGTTTGCTGAGGTATGTGATTAGCTGCTTGCGGTCTGTGACTTTTTTAAAGAGGCTGTTACTGCAGCACTGGGTTCTATAAGCTTGGAATACTAATTATGATAAGTGCTGTAATAACTATTAGGAACTCCTTATACTTGTAGTTGCACAACAAACAATGAAAACCTCTAAAATATCAAGATTCGATCAAAACCAAAACAAAACGTAGAGATAGAGATAGAGATAGCGAATTAGCGAGTCTTGCTTTAATTTTTCCGTGTCATCACATTAGCGATGGGCGATTACTACTATATTTTATCGAATTAGTCGATTGTTCGGTTCAGTCGATAAAAGTCGATAACAATTGAAACTAGTCGATTGTTATCGACTGACGGCGCGTGCGGCGTGCGGCGCGCAGCGACAACGACTAGCACCAACTTTAACTACTATTTGCCGCGCGGTCACGCCACGCAACCACGCAAAGCACCTAACTACTATTTTTGCCGCGCGGTCACGCATTCACGCAACACACCTAACTACTATTTTCGTGCGTACTACTGAATCAGTAGTTACAAAAGATGGTGCGTCGGGCGTGCGCTGCGCTTTAAATCTATAGATTTAAAGTCCGTGCGCCGCTACTTAATGCAGTTATTATGCGATTTAAGTTATTACATTAATTAATTTGTTTTAAAGTATAACAAATTACGAATAGAAGGGTAGGTAAAGAGTTTCTACTAACTAACTAAGGAACACATAGACTAGAATAAAAATTAAGTAAAAAAGGTACTTATAGATACCTATTTGAAATATATTTTCTTACAGAAAATCAACTTATAGCTAGAAATCTACCTTCTAATATAATTTTGGTAACTATACTTTTTACTTGACAAGGTCAATTTTACATTTCTATAAAATGTATATTCATAATATTAAAATATACTACCTACGTGTTAACATTAAATGCAAGTATTATTACTTAGAAACAATCGACGCAACACCGTCCCGCCCCCGCATGCACCGCCCCGCGTGGCCTTCCGCAGCGCAGTTCACCGCACCGCACGCATACTTACATGTATAGTAGTTAGTAGTTTGTCGATTGTTATTCGAATAATCATGGGGAGGAACTACTAAATCGACAATCGAATGCGCAGTAGCGCAATTTTCGATTTATTCGATTGTTTTTTTTGGAGCAATCGCCCATCGCTACATCACATCAGTGTTGCCAGAACTCGTTGTTTTAAGGAAGTGACTATTTGTACGGGTGCTGGATGAATAAATTATATTTATTCGTACGGATATTATTCAAACTCGGAGCACCCCGACCTAGGTCACAAAAGTAACAGTAGGTTGTTAGGTTTTTTTTTTTTATACCTACTTAATTTCAAGAATGGTGCATGTCAATGCAGAGAGCCCCTCCCCCGTCCCTCCTCCTCCCTAACAATACTAAAGCCAACCCAAATTTTAACTTTACTACGCCTTTTAAGCGACTGTAAAGTGTTTTAAAAATCCAGATTCAAACTCAAGGCACTCCGACTTAAGTCACAAAAGTAACAGTAGGTTGTTAGGTTTTTTTTTTTATACCTACTTTTTTTCAAGAATAGTGCATGTCAGTGCAGAGAGGACCCCTCCCCCGTCCCTCCTCTTCCCTAACAATACTAAAGCCAACCCAAATTTTAACTTTACTACGCTTTTTAAG
This sequence comes from Thera obeliscata, assembly GCA_947578465.1. Taxonomy (NCBI): domain Eukaryota; kingdom Metazoa; phylum Arthropoda; class Insecta; order Lepidoptera; family Geometridae; genus Thera; species Thera obeliscata. The sequence continues at coordinate 9,237,141 of OX387914.1, forward strand.
CGACTGTAAAGTGTTTTAAAAATCCGATTCAAACTCGGGGCACTCCGACTTAAGTCACAAAAGTAACAGTAGGTTGTTAGGTTTATTTTTTATTTTTTATGCTTACTTTTTTTCAAGAATGGTGCCCCCCCCTCCCCCCGCAGTACCCGTATTAATAATTATAAATTGTTCGTACGGTAACCGTATTAATAATTATAAATTGTTCGTACAGTACCTGTATTAATAGACTCAGCCTTGTTTTAATCAGTGTGTCAATTAATACCTATTGTCATTAATTGTCTTAGGGATGTCGGAAATGCAATAAAGTATCGATATATATCGTATCGATGTTTTTTGAAAATATCGATATCGATATTTATATTTTTATTAAAAAATATCGATATATCGATATATCGGTATGATTTGACAGAGAATATTCGTGCTCTAAAAAGCCTTGTGCTTGTCCCAATCCAGTGGACGCAGGTCGGGACGCTCAAGTGGTTAGGAACGGGCAGTTGAAATTGAAATTGATTACAGAGTTGCCAACTTAAAAACCAAACTATAAAACAGCAAATCAAGTCGACCAAAAACAAAAAATACATAAAATATAATTTGTTATAAGATGTTAGTATAAAAAAAGTGTTTTCTTTTTGGGATTTTTTAATCTTAAAACTTATAAATGTGTATTGGTCTGAAAAAAATATCGGTTTTTATACCTTTTCGATACTTAGAATTTTATATCGATACATCGATATATCGAACTATTAAATATCGCTCAAAAATATCGATATATTGAAAAAATAATATTTTTCAACAAGCCTAAATTGTCTTGTCTTTGTGTCTGTCACGCAATTCACGCATGCATGTCACTGTCACACTAAAAAACATTTCATTTCGATTCGATCAAAACTTTCCAGAATCTGAAAATTAGTACGTAGCTACGTGAAAATGTATTTTTGAAGATGAATATCTTCACAGGTATTTGCAGTACATGCATTAATAAAAGAATCCAAGATATTTTTTCCATCCTATCCATACCTTGATCAGTGGAAAATGACCTGAAAATGAAGAACGGATCTGACGAAATTTTGGAGGCTAAAGTTGCTGAGCGCAATGAACGTGCCAAAAAACTTTATCGGTAAGAATTATGTTTAGAGTTGCTTGAAGTTAGTACAAAATACTTGAATCTATAGCAAAATTCACACAAGTTATGAAAGTTGTTGTCTGTGTAGGACCTACAGCTGCTGCTATAAACCAAACTGCTGCGCAAGTACATGCAGCTATGTACATACATGCATACAAGCTATGGTTATTAACAACATACATTTTATTTGAATTTTAATTTCTAGCTATGTGAGTGAACTAGCCAGGCGTGTTGGCGATATGACGGCATCAAGTCAATCCATTGTGGATATCTTTTCCATGCATATTGAAATTCAACGACAAAAGCTGAGGGATAACTGTGAGAAATTATTTTTTCTTGATCCTCTGAATTATGGAAAGAAGACACTTGAACTGCTGTGGAGGAAGGTGTACTATGATACTGTGTCCACTGTAAAGAAATTGAGGGAAACAGATGCAGATAACGATAATAACATCTATACTCATATTGTCTGTGGAATAGGACACTTCCATCACCTCATATCAAGAATATCATCAGAGATGAAAGTGCAATATAAAGAGTTGGATTATGTTACTGATTATGATGATGAAGAACAGCATGAGCGCATCAATCCTCTTACAGATGAAGAATTACTATTTGCAAAATATGCTTTACACTCCTGTTTGATTTACCTAGGGGACCTTAGCCGGTACCAAGCTGAGATATTTGACAGCTTTGAATCATCCATAGCAGCTCGCTACTATCTACAAGCTGCCCATATTGACATGTCTTCGGGCATGCCATACAACCAACTAGGGAATTTATACCTTGACAAAAACCACAATTTAGACTCGGTCTGCTATTACATTCACTGTCTTAACTGCATGACTCCATTTGAAGGAGCAATGGACAACCTTAAAAAAATATTTGAGAAAAATGAGCAGTTTTGTGAAGCCATCCATGATACTGAAAGTCTGACCCAGACAGAGCATATTGAAAACACTATAGTCAACTTCTTGTCTCTCATTGATATATGGTATATGGGCAAAAATGATACAAATATCCCACAAAGGTGCAACACTATTGCCCACAGCCTCAAAGTTTCAATGGACTTTGAGAAAACACCACTTCCTGATTACAATAAAAACTATGATGAGTATGTTTTGGCTGTTGAAGAAGAGAACACTAACCCATCATATTTTAACGCTAATCTTGTTCAAAAAGTGGTACAAATCTGTCTATTCACTATACCAAAAATGGCAGAACTGGATGAAACTAAAGCATTTGCTTGTAAAGCTTTTACCTTGGCTTTTTTGGCACAGCTACTGCAAAAGCTGCAGAAGCAACTACAATCTATGGGACTAAAAAACCCTGCAGCTAAATACAGAGATAGAGATAGAACTGTCTCCTTACAAGAAGAAAACACTCCTTCTATTGAGAGTCCCAAAGTTGAATCTGAAGAAGAATTTGAACTGCCAGAAGAACCGATTATATTAAGTGGTCCTTGTTTGACTGAAAAATATGAGACTATAGAAGAAATTCACAATAGAAAAGAGAGTGAGAAGGTTTCAAATGGTGACATAAAGATTAATGGTAAAAAGGCATTCCCGAAAAGATGCCGACGGAGACGCGCCCTGTCTTCAGACAGTTCAGACGTAAGTGCTGGTGAATCTGAAAACAGTGATGTAGAAACTTACGAGTCATGTTCAGCTGATGATAATGAATCTGATTCTACATGTCCATCAGACAGTGATTCTGATGAAACTGATTTGGAAGAAGAAATTGAAAAGCTCAATGATGATGCCAAGGAAGATTCTAATAAAAATGAACCAGTAGTCAATGGAAATGCAAAGATTGTTGCCATTGAAACTGTGGATCCGAAAAATCATCAAATCCCTCCAAAACTCAATGAAGCACAATTGAAAAATTTCCTGCTAGGAGATAACACTCTAGCTAGCATCAAACTGCTTCAAGACTGGGCATTGACTGAGAAGGATCTGATTCTATCCTGTGGAGACAGTGGTGAATCACTCTTCCAATGTGTAGTAGATTTACTCAACATTTTGACACATTATTTCATTTACAAAAGTGAACTTTTATCTGAGGCAGATAATGAATGTTTGGTTTTAAATTATGCAAGAAGTGTTGCAACAAAAGTAAAATTTGAATACAAAAACACACCTTTGCCTGAGGATGTCAATTTGCGTGGGGTAAATATCTGCAAATTTGATAAGGATGCAGCAGAGTGGCAAATTTTAGACCGACAAAATCTGTCAGTGTACGAAGAAAATATTATAAGAATTCTGAATTTCATCGATTTTGGGAATCATATTGCCAATATCGTGCCTAAGATCAAATTCAACAGGAGTATGAAAATATTCTTTCTGAAAAAGGCTACTCTGCCAAAATTAAATACTAAAGTAATCCACAAAAGAAACAGGGAATGGCACAACTCAAAGAAACCACATGTAAGTTTCACAACTATTTTTATAAATAACCATCCCTAATTTTTCTTACTTTACCCAAAGCGAGATGTACAGATCTAGCGAACATTATAAGCAAGACCTGGATGACACGTAAGTATTTAGTCTGCAGACTCTGCAATTGAATGTTTAAAACTGCCTATTAGGAACTAAAGTACCGCCGCTGCTACAGGACTCTGAATTACATAATATTTAACAATTTCGCAGGATCCTCCATCAGAAGGGGGCTTATTGCGAAAGTTAGGCCGCCTATGGCTGACATCCCAAGTACGGGAGTTGGAACGCAGTGGACGCCAGCCGTCGACGCCCGCCTTGCTGGCTCTCGACACTGCCGTCATGCACAAACATCTGCGCCGCGTCAAACAACTGCTGCGCGCTAGGAACTTTATACTGCTCATTCCAACTGTTGGTGAGTTACTCGTAAGCTAGAAAAGTAGAGAAAGTAGAGCTAGAAAATGCAAGAATGTTATTCACGATAAACTCTCTCCTGGTACATATCCATGAGTGATTTCTTACTATATTTTACAGTGTTGCAAGAGTTGGACAATCTGAAACGAGAGCAGAGTTCAGCTCGCGATGCCATCCGCTGGCTGGAGCTGCAGCTGAAGAGCGGGTCGAGATTCCTGCGCGCGCAGCGGCCGGGCCAGGCGCGTCCCCTCCCACTCCTCAAGTATCCCCGCAAGGCGCCGCACCACATCAACAACTTTATTCAAATACTAGAGTTCTGCAACCATTTCATCGGGGAAGACAAGCAAGGCGGCAGCGGTGATTCGGACAAAGCTCTCCCGACCAAATCAACGCCGCTTCTTGTCCTACTGATAGGCGACCCGGCCGGCTCTGACGACGATCGATACAAGGAGTTCAGCGTCACTGGCGCCGCCAAATCCGCGGGGATATCCGTTCAACACATCGAGGATTTCTACAGCAAATGGCGTCACACTGCCCACAAGAGCGGTAAAAAGAGATGAAGGAACCCGCGACTGAAACGGGATATGGTTACAACAGAGAATTCGACCATAGCGCACTATGGCTTTGACATTGAATAATCGTGGGTTCGAGATGGAAACTGGCATGTTTGCGGCTATATCAGTGATGAGCGCATAAAGCAATTTCATTTCGGTTTGACAACCTCAGATGATGAAAATTGCAGATACTTGAAAAGTCCGACTTGAAAGTGTGTAGTTATATCTACTGGAATTTTTAAGTTATGCATATTTTTTCTTAATTCTAATTTGAATTAATCTTAATCTGCTTCACAGTTATAATTTTTAAGTAAACTGTTTGAAAGGTACTTTACTACATATTTTATCAGTTGGGTTTGTCATCTTTATCATAAAATTATTTCATTATCATTTAATAATAATATTATTCATCATAAAATTCGCGACTTTTATTTTATTAATTTACCAAAACCATAATTATTAGCTGGTACCAGCTATTTACTACAGCTGTACGTATTTTCATTCTGATTCTGTCCATAGGGCAGCGCATGCGCGTCGTCGCTCTGAGAGGATCTGAGAAATGTTTATGGCAGAAAAATATTATTATTTTAACCTGGATCGTCCCCCTCAGCGGCGTCTTTACCTATTGTGCAGGGTGTGCGAGGCACACGGGCGCAGCGGTCCTAGGGGGCGCCAAGCGGCGCTCGGCGCCCCTTAGGACCGCTTCGGAGCCTCAAAGTGGGGCTCCGAAACGGTCGAAAGCTCCGAAGAGCTCCGGTCTACATATATTTTGTATAGCGCTCGGCTATGACCAACGTAAAAAGAGCTCCGCTCTGCATAGATTTTGTATAGAATCTTGCGCTGGGCTAAATGCATTTCTAAGCTATAAAAGAAACATACCCTCTTAACTTAAGTTTCAGAACGCGCGCTTACTAGGAGGCGCTTGGGTAATGTTTGCACACGGGCGCTACATGGGCTAGAGACGCCTCTGGTCCCCCTCCTCCCTTTTTGACACCTTGCGATCTTTTGTACCTACTTGGTCGAGTTCTTCGAGTATCTCACATATTTCAGTTATTGAGGAAGAGAAAAGGACAATATCATCGGCGAAGCGAAGGTTTATTGACCTACTGTTCCCGACAATAATGCTCTTCTCTGTCTAGCCAGGCGCCAATCTCTTGAACACCTCTTCTAAAGTAGCGCTGAAAAGTTTGGGGGACAGTAGTTCCCCTTGTTTAACCCCTTTATTGATTGGGGAAGGATAGCCTGGATGCCATGGATGTTTTTATAAAAGCTGTAAGCTTTGTACTATTGTAAATGATACGGAGATGGTTCATGTAAGTTGAGCTAATATTTTGATTTAAAAGTGCCTCGAATAAGGAGTGCGATAAACTGTCGAAAGCTTTTGAATAATCCACGAAAACAAGGTGTAAAAAAAAAGCGGCCAAGTGCGAGTCGGACTCGCCCATGAAGGGTTCCGTAGCAGTAAGTAATATAATATAGAAGTTCTAGTAGTTCGTCGAAAGGTACATTGCGGTTTACGATTAATGACGTATAAAAAAAACTACTAACTAGATATCGTTCAAACCAAATATCGTTGGAAGTTTACATAGTAATGTACATCATATATTTTTTTTAGATTTCTCATTCTCTTATTTTAGAAGTTAGAGGGGACCAACTTTTTTCACTTTGGAAGTGTCTCTCGCGCAAACTATTCAGTGTAGAAAAAGATGTAAGATATAAGAAACCTCAACATCATTTTTAAAGACCTATTCATACATAGGTACCACACACGTAAGGGTGATGAAAAAAAAAATTTTGAGTTTCAGTTTTAAGTATGGGGACCCCCAAAATTTATAGTTTTTTTTCTATTTTTGTGTTTAAATCTTAATGCGGTTCACAGAATACATCTACTCGCCAAATTTCATCAGTCTAGCTCTTACGGTTTTGGAGAAAAATGGCTGTGACATACGGACGGACAGACAGACAGACATGAGTGACATGACGAATCTTTATGGGTTCCGTTTTTGCCATTTGGCTACTTTGGAACCCTAAAAACATGTGGGAAAGAACCACTCTGAAGAATGGAGCTACAGAGATTAGTGACATGGAAGAAATAACGGCTCCCCTTTTTAGGGCTTCAGTGGTAATGCCGTCTGCACCAAGGCTTTTGCTATGTCATGCTGTACTGCGCGCGGTGGACTCTAAAGACGTGTAGGTCATTGGCGCTGTGTCATCAGAGTAGAAGTATACCAGGGTGGGTCGGGGAGAACTTGTAGTATCAGAGTACAGTTTGGTAGAATTCTGTACGAACGTGACGGTGTAAGGGGAACGCATGCGTGTTTGTCTTTCATTTTTGGGAGGAGGAAAATATACATACCATAATCTTTACAATTAGTTTTTATATTTTAATTATAATCTAAAACTCTATTTAATAAAAATAAGTTATTTGTATAACAATAAAATGTACAGATTCTGTCAAAACCAAGCCAAATGAGCACTGTTTTTAGTTAGTATAAAGTATAATTATTAAGATTATCACATCACAACACGTAAAATACCTAATCTAGTGATGTTATCTATTATCTACCAAAATATTATTGTACCTTAAAATAAAATAAAAATTTGCAGCAGTGCAAAACTTTTACCTCTATAGGTAAAAGATATGTGTAGCATTTTACGCTAATATAAAATTCTGATTAACTTTAATTTATTATTATGTACATACATAGCCTCTAGTGGTCTACTGAGACCAGAGGTTATTAAAAACTCTCTTATGTATAATAATAATCAATAATGTACAAAATATACATTATGCTATAACAATCTTTCAACAGTCTTATATCATCAACTCTTACTCTTATTCTTATTGCACATCAGTAAGTATAATGAAGATAATACCAAGTGTAACACTTATGAGATTATAACTTTGTTACATTCTTAAAATCAGATAAACCTGATTGCTGATTGGCTAAAAACTAAAATTATAAATTAAAGGCAGGCATTCAATATACATACATATTAAAATATCAATAATAGTCCCAGTAGTACGGTTCGTAACCATAGCAAAGCCGTGGTTAGCAACCCACTAATTGTATAAGCTGCTGAACTGTTGATCGGTCGAGTAAGCACAGGTCAAAGTCAAATGTTTGAGTAGTAACTTCATACCGTCCAGTCTCAGCTATAAGGTTTACAACCCTTTCTAGATCCTCATTGTTTTTGATCTTCATGATTCTCTGCTGTAAGTCTCGCAGTTGGACCATATAATCTGGTGAAAGGTCTCCAGGTTCTGCATCTTCACCTAGGCTACTAGATACTCCATTGTCTTGGACTTTGGTCTCAGTGGTCACAGAGCCGCTGCTCTCTCCCTGTTCTATTTCAATAAATGCTGGCCCAGGTACAGGTTCTGCCACAACTGCAGTCTTAGCTACCTTCCTCTCGACCTCTTCTTCTTCAGCTGCTTTACGTTTGCGTTGCCGCTTTTCCTCTCGTTTCTCATCTCGTTTTGATGATTTATCTTTGTGTTTCTTTGATTTATCCTTTGGCTGTGGTGGTGGAACATCTACAAATGGTTCTAATTCTGGCTCTATTTCCGGTTCTGGTTCAGGTTCTGGCGATGGCTCTTTGATGGGCTCTGGTGATGCGTTATTCAGTTTTGGCTTGTCGTCATCATCAGCTATCAAGGAACTCTCTGAATCTGAATGACTGCTGTTAATATCATCAATGACATTCAATGCTTTTGCGAGGCCACTTTTAGAGCTGCATTGTGATGCTGTGTCAATAGAAATAGGGGAACCAAGTTCAATGTGTGGAGGCTCTTTTGGAACTGGTGTTTCTCTTAGCTCAATGACCTCTGGTTTCTCCACAGGAATTTCTCGTACTTTGTCATGTTTGTGTTTCTTTTCCTTATTAGATTCTTTGTGCTTATCTTTAGGCTCATCTCGCTTTTTGTCTTTTTTCTTGTGTTTGTGTTTTCTTTCTGAATCTGATTTATCTTTATTTTTGTGATGGCTAGATCGCTCTTCAATATCAGCAGAAGGAGGTGTTTTTTGTAGATTTTCAAGACTGAATTTATGTATGGCTTTTTCTGGTTTAAATTGCTTTTCTTTGACTGGTGTTGCAGCTTTAATGGGTTCTTTCTCTTTTGGAGTATCTCTGGCTTTTAAGACTTCTTTAGGTATTTCTTTGCTTACTGGTGATTCTTTACTTTTATGATTTTCTTTCTTGTGTTCTTTTCTCTCTTTCCTATCCTTGTCTCGGTCATGACTTTTCTTTTCTTTTTTCTTTTTTTCTTTCTGGTCCTTGTCTGGCTTTGGTTCAGGTGGTTTTTCCTCTGGTTTAGGTTTTCTAGGTTCAGGCTCTACATGTTTTAGTACTTTGTAGTCTTCCTTGATGCTAGAAGCACTGCTGGACCTAGGGGGAGGACTGGCTGGCCTTCTTGGACTAGCTTTACTTTTCTTAATGATATCTGGTGAAGGAGGTCTTTCACTTGGCCTTTTGCTGGCTTTATCTTTTGATTTCTCCTGTTCTTTAATGTAGTTTTTATTTTTTTCTTGTTTAGCTTTCTCTTTTTCTTCTTTGTTTTTGATTTTATCTGTCTTGGCCTCTTTATGTTCATGTTTTGATTTCTTATCTGAACTTGATCTTTCCTTGTCTTTTTTATCTGACTTGACAGGTGGTGCACTCTTTTCAAGTTTTTTAGGATCCGGTGATATTTTTGGAGGTTTTTGTATTGGAGGCCCAAATAAATTCTCAAAGCTACTTGTTCTGTGAGGTATTTCTTCTTTGTGCTCCTTCACTTTATGTTTTTTAACATTTTCAGAGGAAAGCTTGGGTTTGCTTAGAAGCTGCTGTTTCTCTTCACTGAATGAGTCTCTGCTTCTACTTTGGTTCTCTTGGTCTGGGTTGGTATAGTATGAATTGTTAGTCAGAAGACCTCCACCTTTTAGAAGCTTTTTCTTGAAATCTTCATTAGGATTTGGGAAAATGTATCTGTCCTTTAGAAAGCCACTTTGCTGTAGCGTGAAATCATATGTGAATTTAATCTTCTTAGGCTCATCTTTATTTTTAAGATATATTTCTATAGGAAATATGAATCCAGCGTAACCTGATTCCTTGATGCTGAAAGGTGGATCCTTTACAACTGTAAAAACGTAATTAAGCATTTATTAGAATTGGGTCAAATACTGTAATAATAATAATATACCGTAAAACGTGCCTACTTTGCACCTTAATGGGTAAAAATACTCCAATTTTTTAAAAACAATATTTCGTTCATAACTCAAAATTTACAAAGTAATTCAAAAATGTTTGAACGCATTCGAGTAGTCTTTGAACTTGTTGGCAACACTGAATACCCACTTCCGGTATCCACCATTTTTTTCTCTCATTATCAGCCATTCTTTCAGAGTGTAACAAAAAGTAAAACAAAAATAATCGGTAAAAGTTACTTCCGATCGAGATAACCGCTTATATGTTTAAGGTAAAAGGGGGTTTTATTTAACTAGGTATATAATTAGCTAGCGGAACAATAAAAGTTTCTAATTTTACTTATACATGTTTTTTTTGTTTCGACCATAAAAACTAGCTAGAAACACCTAAATCCACTACTTTATGGTTTTCTTCAGGAGCATAGTAACAGTCTGGCTGCTATCTATTCACCAGATCTCAATAGTACACTTTTTTTGTCCGGAGATAGTGCAGGAGCATTGTTCCCCAAAAGGGTGGGTAAAATTGCTCAAAATTTAGCGTTTTATACATACTTCAGAACTCAATAAAAATCATTTTTACTAGTGGAAGTCTATAGCCTATAAGGTCTTTTTTCAATATACATTAAAAAACAAGCTTTAATGTAGAAGGTTTTTAAGTAATCACACTTTCTCTAAATTTGGAGCCAATTTTGGAGCAAAGTAGGCACGTTTTACGGTACTGAATACAACAAAAAAAAATGTTTTCTTTTAAAAAATAAATTGAATTGCTTTTTATGGTATGGTACCTATCTATCCACAATAGGTACTATTTACAAAAAAATGCATACATAGGTATTATACTTATATTATGAACCTACATTATCAGGTGAAACTAAAAATTTGTGATTTTTTGGCAATTGAATGTGTTTATTTACATACCTCGTTTAGGCTTTCGGAAAGTTTCATGTAGGTGAAACACAACTTTATCAACAAAATGACTTATGTCAGCGTTCTCCTGACCGCGAACGAAAACTTCCCAATCATGAGTAAAGCCTTCTGGGGTTTTTTTAGATCGCAAGGAGGCTTCGTGGCCTATTTCAAAATTCACCTTTATCGCAGACATACTGCACCTGAAAAATAAGATACGAGATACTGTAAAGATCACAGTTTTACAATGACTATCTGCAGTATTTTTAAACTGATTTGGCTTACCTATCTATTTTTTCAGTACGAATTGAATAGGTAAAAAATGGGATGCATGCAAATTCTAATCAGACGTTGGTCTGAAAGTTATCACAATTTATCGAAAATAATCTTTTAGCGCCCTTGTTATTTTGATCCGCCATGTTGAAATGAAACTGTTCTGAGCACAGAACACATATACTGAGGTACTGAGTCCACAGATTAAATAAATCATAAGCCTGTCGACACGACAGACTCAAAAAGAATTGTGTGAGTTGATTTCTATGCCAGTTGACATTGGCAAAATACTCAGTCGGAATGACGGACACATGACATTACAACCAAACCAACGTCAAACAACGATACGAAGAAGAAGAAAGACGGCACGGAAAGGGGTGAATGGAGCTGGGGCTGGATGAAACAAACAAGATAAACCGATACCTAAACGAATACAATTAAACCTACGTTGAAAAGATGTCTGGATTTGTGGCCGCTATGTTTCAAGCTATGAAGTATGTAAAATCTGTGATACACATAACCTAACCTATAGCCTAAGCTTGTACAAACAAATTAGTTTTACGAATTTTACAAGCAACGTCGTTCCAGGTTCCTTCGGCAAGGATTCCACAATATTTCAGCAGTAACGTCTTCCAGCAGCCTAGTACAACCGGAAAGCATTTCTTTCTCGTCAGTAAGAACAAAAGTGCGATGCTATTTCCCCAGGCCCAACGAAGTCAAAAGAGTACGTCGTCATGGATGGACAACAAGGATGTCTACACCCAATGGACGTAAAATTATTATGAGAAGACTTTTGAAAGGAAGATTTGTTCTATCTCATTAATAAAAATTCAGTAGTAACATGGACTCATGAAATATAATGCTAGGAAACTTTGCCTTGTGTTTTACTCTAAAAAAAAACAGGTGCCTACCAGCTCTAGAATGCTAGTAGTTGGATACATGACTTCATAAAATTAAATTCTATTTTGAAAACAATCTGATTTTGTGTTGCTTGAATCAACTAACATCAATAAAAAACATATGCTATTTAACTTAACACCTAGCCATTATAATAATCATTATAAAAATAAAAAAAAATCAATGTAAAAGACTGAATTCGATTCATACCTACTGTTCTCTTGTGTGTATGTAGTTAAAAATTTACAATTGGCTATTACTCCATGGAAATATTTCATTAATTTTGAGATTAGACACTTCACTAGACTAGTTGAATATATATTTCTGCTGCGACTGAACTGAATCTTCAGAGTTTGTAGGAGACTTTGCCGGTTTTAAAAGATTGGACACTTCTGATACAACTATAGTAGTTAGTTTTATAATGGCCAGGTGTGCTGCTAACTGTAATACTAGTGCTCCAAAGCCTTTGTAGAAACCGGCAACACCTTCCCGAGCCATTGTTGAAGTGTAGCAGTCTATGAAACCTTCATAGCCTGTCAGGATTGGAGTTACCGATGTGCCTGTATCCAGGTTGTCTATTATAGTACGAGTTCCCTGGAAGAATTAAAAAAGTCATTTAATTGATAACTTATGTTTGATAATGAGCATTACTATGCCACTAGGGAGTGCTCTATAAATATTGGAGGAAAACCGTTACTATTCAATAGCTAATCTAGTATACAAAATATTATCTTAACCTGAATATGAAGGCGATGTATAATAGTCTCCACTGGATAGAACAGAATCTCCATGGTGACAAAAGAGAAGATATTGGCTTTAAGGTTGATGTCTTCTATGAGAGGATTCTGGTTACTCTTAGGGTAGTTGGTGTTATAAGAGTCACTGAGCTCATGCCGGTGCCTCTGTTGGAAGCGAAGAACTCTCGCTGCTATACTCTTCAGTGTAATACTGTAAAATTAATTGTATAAATGCTATGAAAACACATCCACTAATCCTCGCCTATGGGGCATGCGGCGAATCGCCGTTATAATTCACGTTACGTACTAAGACCAACAACACTATATTAATGCATTATTGGTTGTTGCTGTGGCACTGGTCCTTTCTTCGTTGAAATGGCCGTAAATTTATAGGGACTTAACTTAAACACATCATCATCATTATAGGTAACTTTTACTAACACACTGCTGGGCCTTTTCCCTCAGAAAAATATGAATTTACAACACAACAGAAGCCAATAAGAAAAAGTGGATAGAGCCCCAGTACTTACTGCGCCAAGTATTTGGTAAGGCCGAGCGCCACAGTGGGCATTGCAATAGCCCATATCGGCAGCATGCGACCTCGGCTTGGCGTACCCCACTCAAGCAGCCGCACAAACCCTTCCCGGAATACGTCGAACAAGGCCGGCTTATCACTGGCAATGTCACTCTGCACTGTCTCCACTAGGCTCGCGCCGTAGAACGGCGTCACTATTGCTAGGCTGACACTGGAATCATTGAAAATCATTTAGGTTCTAAGTCAATCCAGTACTACATAGTGTCTGTGATAATTTCCTCTCAGCTTTACTTGCTATGGTTTGAGGGTGCTGTTATTATTCTCATCATAAATATTCAGTTATTGGATTCCAAAGCTGTAAGATAAGAAAGCAGTGTTGTAGCTAGATCAACAGAAATATACACTCACCATTTTAATGCTATGTGTTGAAAAAACTGCAAAACTGATCCACATTTTTCTATTTCCCTGAAAGAGTTTGTTTAAATGTATAATGATAGTGTAACAAGAAACTGAACAACTTCATGCGTGAACACAAAAACTGTCTTACTTAGGCCACCCTGTGCCTTTAGTGACCACATCTTCAACAGCCAAGCTGAGTCCTTTCACAATGCAAGTGGAACCGATTCCTTTCCACAGTGTTGTGACATCCTGTCTCCTGTGCAATCTGACTACTACTGGTAGCAGGGTGTATGGAACTATGTGGTAGTTTTTAAGGTTGTTGTGAACCTGAAAAATATGATGCTTCATAATTTATCTGGAAATCAGACTAATCTATTTAGTATTTCTTTTTTGTTTTTTTTTTTATTTAGCCCTAGTCTGTCCCACTTCTGGGCAAAGGCCTCCCCCCGCTCTTTCCACTCATCTTGCTTTTGACCCAAACTCGGCCACTCCTTGCAGAATGCAACCAGGTCATCCAGCCAAAGCTTCCTGGGTCTGCCTCGGCGGCGAATTCCGTCTGCAGGAACTATCTAGTATATCTAACTATAACTTGTATAAACTAACCTGGCATTGTCTTCGTAAGACAATAAATGGATGACTTAGCAGATTTTCTGTGATGAGGCTTGCAACACTTATAGCAGTAGTAACATAAGTATTGTTGTCTGAAACGAACACGAGTATACCTAAGTTATATGTTTATTTTACCAAAAAAAGCATTACTTATGTATCTACAATAGTACAGAAAAATGTTGAGAATGGTAAGTTGAGAGGGTTCCTTATCAATGCTTGTAAACCTAAGTGGTTAACAACAAATTCTAACTGGCTATTGAACGACTGCTCGTAGTCTCACAAGTAGATTTTTTTGTTATAGCTGTGAATGTATCAGGTACATTTACACTGGCTACGTGCAGTGTATTTACACCAATAAGAAATCTGTAGCAAGGAAAATGTAATGAGCTTACCTTCTTCTGGGATATCATCCATTACCAATGGTGGGCCTTGAAACTCCTCAGTAATAGGAGTATGGTACCCATATATTTGCTGATAGCGTGTATCATACAAGTCATTGGTCTCCCTGTGCGGATCTAGACCATAGGGCCTATGATATCCCGGATAATCACCAAATCCAGCCATCTTTGTACAAAATCTCTTAGCGAACTGATTATTTTTAATTCATTTTTCTGTACAAAAATAAAAACGAAAAAATCTCAAATTCATTTCTTCCAGTCGATCCTTGTCCATCAGCTGTTTTCTGTCAAAAGGTTCTGTTTGTCCCATTCTGTCCACTAGCTGTCTGTCAAAACTTAAATTTATAAAATGTCAATGTTAATCAGAAATAACATTTTTCGTCTGTCATCATCATGCCCATTATGCAACCTTCTGCCGAATTGACATTGAAATAATGTAATTAGAGACGTATAGCTCGGCGGGGTAGGTTGAGCGGTTGAGGTGCGGGCGGAGAGGAGCGTAGACGGCGCAGCCCCCTCCTTAAAGGTCCAACCGCACTTGAGCGGCGCGGCGCGGCGCTGCGCTGCGCGGCGCGTCGCTTCACAGACCCTATCGCACTACAACTGCAGCTAGGCTTGTTGAAAAAATATCGATACATCGATATATCGATATTATTTTTTCAATATATCGATATTTTTGAGCGATATTTAATAGTTCGATATATCGATGTACCGATATAAAATTCTAAGTATCGAAAAGGTATAAAAACCGATATTTTTTTCAGACCAATAAACATTTATAAGTTTTAAGATTAAAAAATCCCAAAAAGAAAATACTTTTTTTATACTAACATCTTTTAACAAATTATATTATAAGTATTTTTTGTTTGTGGTCGACTTGATTTGCTGTTTTATAGTTTGGTTTTTAAGTTGGCAACTCTGTTAGTCAATTTCAATTTCAACAGCACGAATATTCTCTGTCAAGTCAAATCATACCGATATATCGATATATCGATATTTTTTAATAAAAATATCAATATCGATATCGATATTTTCAAAAAACATCGATACGATATATTTATATCGATACTTTATTGCATTTCCGACATCCCTAACTGCAGCTCGCGTCATTTGTCGCGTGAGTGAGTGAGTGAGTGAGTGTTGCCACGTGCCGAACCAAAATATCTGGGTTTCAAAGTCTAAAAATCTGTATAATCTTATTTGATCGAAAAACACACAGAACATAAAACGAAACAAAAACAACACAGATTATAACAGAAAATGTACAAAAAAACCGGCCAAGTGCGAGTCGGACTCACGCACGAAGGGTTCCGTTTTAAAAACATTTGTTATCTTTTGTATTTATTCCTGTTATAGCGGCAACAGAAATACATCATTTGTGAAAATTTCAACTGTCTAATTATCACGGTTCATGAGATACAGCCTGGTGACAGACAGACAGACAACAGACATACGGACGGACGGACAGCGAAGCCTTAGTAATAGGGTTCCCGTTTTTACTCTTCGGGTAGGGAACCCTAATTATACACAAATATTGAATTTACTTTTATATTGAATTACTTTTTCATAGACTAAATCAGATTCCAAAAATCTGTTTATATGTAAGGTCAAATCAGTTATCTCTAAACTAGCCAAAATTCTGTATAAATACAGATAAATATGTATAATTGGCAACACTGCGTGAGAGTGACGCGCAGTGACGCGCCGCTTGCTATATCGCACTTGAGCGTCACGACGCGTCGCTCACAGCGCGTCGCTCGGTCGCCGCGCGTCAAAATATTCTTTCGGAGGCAACTATGTCGCGACGCGCCGCGCAGCGCAGCGCCGCGCCGCGCTAATGCGACACACACCATACAAAATGACTGAAAGAATATTTTGACGCATTGTGTCGCGCCGCGCAGCGCAGCGCCGCGCCGCGCAAGTGCGGTTGGACCTTAACTATACTCTTTGCTTTGGGCGCAGCGCAGACGACGACACTGTTGCCGTTTTAGCATTTTTAGTGCTAAATTTAGCATATTTCATGACTCTTTAGCATATAAATTTTGCATTTAGCATATTGCATATTTTGGCATTTCAAATAAAAAGTCAATGTCAAAAGATTATTTAATAGAGACCGACCAGATACATTATTTTTTATCTATGGTTTTCATTGAGGTATGACAACTCTCTGGATCAGGGACTTCCCTGAAATTAGTTTCTGATTGTTTTTACGTAACGAACGTTTCGCGTCCGAACCCCACTTGACTCTTGAATAAATTCATTCAATGTGATTTGTGAATGTGAAGTGAGAGTATGCCTCCTAAAATATGAGCAACATTATCGCGAAGAATGGGAGAAGATAGGCGAGTTTAAGGATTGGCTTTTGGATGGATTTTGCTAACATTTGGTGCGTAACGATACTTTAGAGCCTAGAATAACATATTAGGCTACTGTTCTACCAAAAAATTGTACACAGAAATGTTAATAACAAAATTAGAATTTTAGCATGTTTTTTAGCATTTTTAAATACAAAAATAGCATTTTTTAGCATTATTTGGAGCAAGTTCTAGCATTTTCTCAAAATAAAAAACGGCAACACTGGACGACGAGACCGGGATTGGTGGATTTGGCGGGTTGGGAGGGGACAATTTTCCGGACTGTTTCGATTTTTCTAACATTTTCGCGCACGCACGCAACGCAAGTCAAGTTGCAAAGCGAAACACGAAGAACTCTTCTACATGATCAAAAAGATTTAAAAGAACGAGGCTACGCGCAAGTGAATTTAGATTGAAATAATAGAACAACAAAAGTATACCACTCACGACTAACAAAAAGAGAATAATGTTTTCAGTCATCATTTGAAACGACACAAATAAAGATGTTTGGCAAAGCTGTATTGTGCCTAACGACTTTAAATTTTTATGGTGAGATAGCATCAGTGCTAAGTGAACTATGGCATTTATGCCAAATGATCCAGTGAGCTGAATTTGAGGTTCTATTCCAGGAGCAGCAGCACAAGGAGATTGCATAGATTTACGTGGTAGGACCGTTTCCAATGGCCTGCACTATGTGCCAGGGCCAGATACGTGCACTTTGTGTGTGTGTGAGATGGGCCAGCCGAAGATCTGTAAGGCGGTTCTCTGTTCTCCCCCTCAGGCAAGTATATTATATTTCCCAAAACTCATTGTTTTGAACCGTTACCTACTTTTAACAGAGGCCCACTGGGATTCCAACAGGACTGTTGTCATGTCAGTCTTAGGCTCAAGCTCCTTTGATCAGGTAGGTATTATCTTCAGGTTGTTGAAGGGTAAGAGATCTGTAATACCAGTAATCTAGTCAGTTTGTGAATTATATTATTTAAAAAACCAACAAACCCCTTGTGTTCCCCATTTACACCCTCTGAGAAACTGCTAAGATTCAGATAACAAAATGGTGAATAATGGAACCAAGCTCACCTTGACAAAATGGTAATCAGATCGGTAGGCCCTGCATTGTTTTGTAATGAGATTTATACAATGACTTCAACAATGACAAATTAAACTTAGCGGGTGAGTGCAAAGTAGGTACCTACCTACATTCTGATTCATGATCAATACTTAATTATATGAAAAATATTCCATACTTTCCAATTATACACAAAAACTGTTATGAGAAAAGGTTTTATACAATTTATTATTGTAATGATTTATTTATTTATAGACGAAAAGCTTTTGTTTAGGTAGGTATCTCAGGTTTGGTAATTTTTTTTACTAACTTTCCAATTTTTTGTCTCTTTAAGTATGCAATGCAAAAAAAGTGTGTAATAATCCTTGCAGCAAACTGGGTCAATCTGGATTAAAATATTGTTTTTATCAAAATTACTCATTCGTCACCTTTGACTTGAAAAATATATCACAAAATTGTGTTGTGCACACAAAAAAGAACCTTAGTGTGAAGAAAACACTTCACAATCAGTCGCACACAAACAGTGAAGAACTTTGAGTGTTGAGAAAAAGGTTAATGTGAACAAAGTCGCGTTAGTAGTTGCAAACTTTAGTGCTCAATTTTAGCCCTGTCTCTGTTTGTCATTACCCAGTGTTAAGAGATGGCAATAGTTTATATGAATCATAAAAATGTAAACCCTTTTTTCCCTAACAAATTTTTTGCTGGGTTTGCATTTATATGACTTAACGATTATCTTTTGAGATACTGTTTTAAGTAAGAGGGTGATATTCCAGGACTGCCGCTCGTTCCGCGTCGGCACAACCTGCTGCGAGTTCATCTGTCTCGATGACGTAGTGAAACCGGCAGTGGCCGATGGCGCAGAGGCCAACTTGCGCGTGGCGGCTGGAGGAGCTGCGACCATTGTCTTGTTCACCGTCGCGCTGGTCGTGTACCGAGTGCGCAAGCAGAAGCGACGGAGAAACACGCACGCAGATGATCAGAGGAGCTTAACTAGTATTGGGTGAGTTCATCTGTCTCGATAACGTGCTGAAGCCAGGGGAAAAGTCTTCGTCTTGTTCACCGTCGCGCTGGTCGTGTACCGAGTGCGCAACCTGAAGCGACGGAGGAACACACATGCGGATGATCAGAGGAGCCTAACTAGTATTGGGTGAATTCTACTTGTATCTGTCTCGATGATGTGGTAAGCCGGGGGAAAAGTCTTCGTCTTGTTCACCGTCGCGCTGGTCGTGTACCGAGTGCACAAGCAGAAGCGACGGAGGAACACGCATGCGGATGATCAGAGGAGCTTAACTAGTATTGGGTGAGTTCATCAGTCTCGATAACGTGGTGAAGCCGGGGGAAAAGTCTTCGTCTTGTTCACCGTTGCGCTGGTCGTGAACCGAGTGCGCAACCAGAAGCGACGGAGGAATACACATGCGGATGATCAGAGGAGCCTAACTAGTATTGGGTGAATTCTACTAGTATCTGTCTCGATGATGTGGTAAGCCGGGGGAAAAGTCTTCGTCTTGTTCACCGTCGCGCTGGTCGTGTACCGAATGCACAAGCAGAAGCGACGGAGGAACACGCATGCGGATGATCAGAGGAGCTTAACTAGTATTGGGTGAGTTCATCTGTCTCGATGACGTGGTGAAGCCAGGAGAAAGTCTTCGTCTTGTTCACCGTCCTGCTGGTCGTGTACCGAGTGAGCAAGCAAAAGCGATGGTGAGTTGGTTAAACTAGCCGTCACAGCTCAGTTGGTAGTAGCTCTACCTTCTATGCTATTAAAATCACGTGAAGTCGGTAAATGGACAGGGCTCAATGGGAAACCAAAATCGTTCCTCCTGGAAAGATTTCCAGCCGAGAAGCCTGCAGATGAAGGGGAGGCCTAAGAGGCCTGTCGCATCTTTTCGATAGGGAGAGTGTAGAATCGTGGTGAAGGTTAATCACTTTGGTGTGTCCAGAAATAAACCAAGATTGCTTATAGTCAGAAACAGAATTACGCATTCAACTGACAGATTTATCATAATCTGATCTATTTTAGAACAACCTCGAAAATCTATTTTGTTCATAGTTTTATCGTTTCTTTTCTGCTATGAGTGTGTAGCTATTATTAGGATATTGGAGGAAATTCTTCATAACATATTCAATGTTTTAGGGCCTAACGCCTCAGGCCAAAAAACTTCGTAAAGTTCTTAAAAAAAGCTGTAAACTAAGATGGCAGAGCTTTTAGGCCAGGCTTTTATGATTATTGAATATTTTTTATTGATTTTATAGTGTTTACTACACTTAAGGATTTTTATAATGTCCCAAAAGTCCCACGGTCGCGTTAGTGCCGAACAGTCCCTAAGAGTTATGCGTCGAGTGTGATTAGGATCTGATGGCGCAGTGGTCAGCGCAGCCCCTTGGTACGGACCAAGGGGAAGGTCGCGGGTTCAAATCCCGCTCGGTTCCTAACTTTTGGGCCATTATAAAAATCTTTATGAATATTTGTATGCATTGTAGAGGTATTATGCTCAAGTTGTTGGTAGCACTTAAGCACATAAGACATCTATGAGGTATTATGTGGTGTATAATAAGTGTGTACTTCCAGTTACATAAGCGGCAGTATGGGCTACATGGGCGGGCAATGCGAGACAGCGCTGGGCGCGTGGAAGCCTCACGGGAACTATCTGCCGCGCGGGGAAGCCCCGCCGCCCTATGAAGAGGTCGTCGGACAATGCCAGATGGAAAACATGAGGTATGCCTGCGCCATTTTGAAAAAAACATATTTTAGTGTGGATCGTGAGCCGATTCATGAAAGGATTACAATACATCGATTACAATATAACACCCAGACCGAGAACAAACATCTGCGTTCACCACACAAATATTCGTTCTCTGTGGGGATCGAACCCACGACCTCTCTGAAGGCAGAGCTACTACCAACTGAGCTGAGAGGCCAGTCATGAGTGTATGAGATTCGTGACTTGGGTATCATTATTCTCCTCTGTTCTGTGCGTCTCCTGTCCAGGTGTTTCCTGAGACCTGATTGATGAGTTGTGCCAACACAGCTAAACCAGTAAGTAGTAATAAAGTACCAATACTTTATTATTACTTTGAAGCGTAGCGTGTGCTGTCTTTGAAATTCTTGCTTTTGTCACGTCATTGCTTTGGCATTTGCACTGGCAATGCAATTGCTCACGTCTCACTAAGTGGTGTGGCACCACACTGGAACTTCACTGCTATTATTTTTGATTTGTAAAAGGATCATATAAAAAAACGGTAGGAACCGAGCCGTAGTTTGTTGCCTGTTCTTCTAGGATTAGTCGCGTGGAGATGGCACCTACACTCACCCAGCTTTAAGTTCTCCCTGATTGTATGTATGATAAACTCATCATTTACAGGATGGTGACCGAGGGTCCGCCCTACCATCGCACGTATCCGACCACAATGGAAGCGCTAGTTCGTCCAGAGGATATGTGCAATGGCCATGGATACGTGAACATACCGCGACCCGTGCAACAGGTATTTATCATACAAATACACTTATTGTAAAAAAAAAGTTGAAGTGGCAATGGGCAGGTCATATAGCTCGAAGAACCGACAACGGTTCGGGAATAAAGGTTCTCGAATGGCGACCACGAACCGGAAGACTAAAAGTAGGGCGCCCACCCACCAGATGGACCGACGACTTTGTTAAGATCGCGGGAAGTCGGTGGATTGAAAGAGCTCAAAATCGTTCTTCCTGGAAATGTGTAGGGGAGGCCTATGTCCAGCAGTGGACTTATTCAGGCTGATGATGATGAAGAAAATAATTTATTATGATTATAATTTATTATTCATAGATTACATACACAAACTTGACTTCTATGGGCAATAGTGGGGATAATATATATATTTCTTCTTTTTGGTATATTTTCCGCAAAGAAAAGCATCTTTCGAGATGCTGTTCTAGTTTAATTTCAACTCTATTTTTTGTTAGATCATTTACCTTTATATATTTTTTTTCTTTTTTCATTTATATATATGTCGGAATATTAAGTTTAGCTAGTCTGTAACGTTTGTAACGTACAGTGAACGCAGAGTGGCGGCGCTAGTGTCGCAACCAGGCCCAGCCCACTCGAGGACAGCGTCATTGCTAGCGGAGCGAGCGACTCACTTGACTTTGGAGCGCCGCGCCAGGCACAAGGCCTCTTAGCACTGAAACTGTCACGTTCACCGTACTGTACCTACCTACCTTTCAAGAAGATTGTACCTACCTACCCTAAGTTCTGCAAATAAAACTGTACTTACATCTGTATTCTACTGGTTTGCCTGAGTACCCTAGAAGATGGAACACATACCCGGAGCGCCATCTACGGCTACGCCCACGCTAGTGCCGACATCAGATGTGGGATCAACTCAGGCGCCAAGTTTGCCCGATACCGCGTGGATGCAGCTACTGGACCAGCAGAACCAAAATATGCTTCGCTTGATAGAAGCCATGCGATCACCCAACCAACCAACGACGATAGCCCTACCCGCATTCGATCCTGATCAACCCGATGCAAGTCCACGTGCCTGGTGCTCAACGGTGGAAATCTGCCTCACTGAACGACCCTTGGAAGGTGGAGCTTTGATCATCGCTCTAAGCAAATCTCTGAAAGGTACCGCATCCACATGGCTTTCCCACGTGTCTCACACCGGCATGACCTGGATGAGCTTCAAGGAGATATTTCTATCACGCTACGACTGCGCGGAGACATGTGCTGCAACCATCATTAACACCAACAACAGCAGGCCAAAAGATGGAGAAAGTCTTGCATCATACGCAACTCGACTGATTACGTCACTCATGGCCAAGTGGAAAGACATGGATACCGAAGAAATTGCCGTCTCGTTTGTGCTCGCTCATCTCACACAAATTGACGGTAGGATTAATCGATTGGCGTTTACGACGGAAATAAAATCAAGAACGAAGTTAGTTCAAGAAGTGCAAGCTTATTCGATGAAGAGAAAACAAGAACGTAGCCTAGACAACTTCACAATTGAAAAGCATACGCAACTGAACTCTAATGGCAACTCTAGCATCAACGACCTGAAGATACAATGTCATTATTGCCACAAGTTTGGACACAAGGCAATAGATTGCCGCACACGAAAAGATAAGCTTGAGCTTGCCAACGGATCATCGACTTCAGTTTCTACTCCAAAGGACAGCAACAAGGCTGTCATTTGCTACCACTGCGGGGAGAGAGGGCACATCGCACTGCGCTGCACGACAACAGGTGGCGCCATCGCGTCTAGCGCACCTGGCGGCGACGCTATCGGTGGCGGCAGCAGCGGCGGACGCGCGGCTGGCGAGCGGCGGGTCAACTTTTTCAAAATTGACAGCGTGTTACAATAATCAGGTCAGTCATACCCATTTTGTTCTGATAGTGGGACCGAATGTTCTTTTGTTTCTAACTTGATTGGCGATGGAGTGATCACGGAAATGCGATTTGAAAATACTTGACGACGCGAGAGAACAAGCGATCCACATCAGAATTGAGAAAACAAAAGGCTAAATTTATCAAATCACTATTTGGTAGTCATCATTGTCATCATCAGCATGAAGTTCAGTAGCTGGGCATATGCCCCTCTAACACATTTCTACGAGAAAAACGATTGTGGGTATGCACAATTGTGCATTCACCGATTTCACATGATTTTTATAATGTCGTCGGTCCATCACGCTCACAAAGGTCACACTTTGTATAGCGATCCATGGATATCATTCGATTTGATTAGTAAAAGTTTGATATTGTAAGAAAGATGCTTCAAAGTGAGCTCGACGCTTCAGACGTACCTGCTTGATTCAGATACGGAAGGTCCCACTGAGGGTACTTTAGTGAGAACGCGTAACCACACATAGCATGGCTAGGTACGAGTACCAACGTAATTTGATGTTTCGGTCACATTGCTCATTTCAGTCGTAGTCGTAACTGCGATTCATACGTGAGTCGTTCAGGGCGCGGTGCGCGGCTGAAGGGGTAGTGCTGGCCTGGGTCTTGCATAGACTACTGCGTGTATTGGGTCATTGACCGCTGGTGTTATGGGTCTGTGGCGACCGCTTTCTTTTTGTCGTGCGACAAATTGAAATGTGCTGCCGAGCAGCTGGGCC
Source organism: Thera obeliscata (assembly GCA_947578465.1). Classification (NCBI taxonomy): domain Eukaryota; kingdom Metazoa; phylum Arthropoda; class Insecta; order Lepidoptera; family Geometridae; genus Thera; species Thera obeliscata. The sequence continues at coordinate 9,261,130 of OX387914.1, forward strand.
ATGATCGTGTATGTGTGTGTGTAAATTTAATTTGATCTGTAAAATTTTATTTGAAATTTGGTGATTTGCATCACGAATTGAAGCATCCTTTCTTGTTTGCATTTTGTGTTGAAAACCCGTAAGTCAGGTTACGCCGAGCCTGAATGTTTACTCCAGTTGTGTTTCACTTGTTACAGGTACACACGAGGACGCGTGAGATGCCAGGATAGCCGTGTCGGAATATTAAGTTTAGCTAGTCTGTAACGTTTGTAACGTACAGTGAACGCAGAGTGGCGGCGCTAGTGTCGCAACCAGGCCCAGCCCACTCGAGGACAGCGTCATTGCTAGCGGAGCGAGCGACTCACTTGACTTTGGAGCGCCGCGCCAGGCACAAGGCCTCTTAGCACTGAAACTGTCACGTTCACCGTACTGTACCTACCTACCTTTCAAGAAGATTGTACCTACCTACCCTAAGTTCTGCAAATAAAACTGTACTTACATCTGTATTCTACTGGTTTGCCTGAGTACCCTAGAAGATGGAACACATACCCGGAGCGCCATCTACGGCTACGCCCACGCTAGTGCCGACATATATTATATTTTTTATTGTATACACTTAATGTTAAATTCAAAACTCTTATACCTTCTAATTCCACTTTTAAAATAGTTTCGCACGTTTCCAATATGCATCACTGCAATATGTTCACTGTTTTTAGTAACTGTGCCGAATTTTATTGTCAGTATAATATTTAGATGTAAGGGTCAATTCACACCGAGACGCGACGCGACGCGACGCTGCGCGCACATTTTTCATAGAGCGACTCAGAATATACTTTATTCACTACACGATAAGATACACATTACATTGTGAGAATTCAGATTACGTTGCACCACGCAGCACTGCGCCTCGAGGCTTTTGAGTATCGTCGCGTCGCGTCGCGTCTCGGTGTGAATTGACCCTAAGTCATGCGCATGTTGCAATTTGTAGACCTTATAATAAAAAATAAAAAAATTAATGCTTCACATTTTTTCTTAAATTAATACTGATAATTATCTAATAATTTAAGTACCTACCTAACGTCTGTCTTTTTATCTACTTTACTGTTTTTATTAGTTTATACCATGTTTTATCTGTGGAAACTTTTAATCGGCCTTAAGTTATTATACTTTTATTTAATGTATGTAAGCTGTAAGTTTTCTTAAAATTACAAAAATAAAATAAAATATTCAGCATTGAATGTAACACGTTGTTTATTTATAACAGTTGTATTTCCAGATAGCGAACCCTCAGACTTGCTACAACGCGCCTCTCCTGCAGACTGTTCATCCGGTTGACGTTTCGCAGATGCAGCATCACGCGCTCGCCGCTAATAGTAAGATTACTTTGAAAGTCAAACTCAAAATATATTTCAAAGATTTTTAAATAAAGTTAAGAGCCGAGCGAGACTTGAACCCGCAACCTCCCCTTTGGTACGGGGCTGCGCTGACCGCTGCGCCATCGGATCCTAATAATACTCGACGAATACAAACACAATACTTTTGGGACATTGTAAAAATATTTGTGATTGCTTCAAGTAAACACTATAAAATCAATAAAAAGTTATCAAAATATATTTATTCAGTTGATATGAGACGTTTCAAAGCTAGGTGAGTCTAGGTGCCAGTTCCACGCGACCTAGCCTAGAAGAACAGGCAACAAACTACAGCTCTTTTCCTACCGCTTTTTTATATGATCCTTTTATAAATCAAAGCCAGCCCAGTTTAGGAGTACCCTAAACCGACGAGCATGTATGAAGAATGTTATGCGAGTGAATGAAGCGAAAGAGGTGTGTCAGGATCGTAGCAAGTGGAAATCCGTGATCTCTGCCTACCCCCATGGGAATGAGGCGTGATTTTATGTATTTATGTTGATTTGATTTGATAATATTATGGTTTTTTGTGTCGTACTGGTGGCGAGTGCACTGGTGGTCTAGTGGTAGCGGCCCCGCCTCCCGATCCGAAGGTTGTGGGTTCAAATCCAGTCGTGTACCAATGAGTTTTTCCGTCGAAAAATTTATGTGCACTATGCCAGTACTCTCAAATTGTTAAGGAAAACATCGTGAGGAAACCGGCGCGGCGTGTCGTAGAACCTAAAAAAGTTCGAGCAACACGTGTCAAGGGTTACGCAAAAGGGGCCTGCCAGCGGCCTACTTGCGGAAAAACCAGCCCGCACATCAATTGCGGATCATGAAAATTTGCCGAATTTTTTGCCGGTATTTTGTGTAATAATGAAAACTTCGCTGACATTCCAGTGGGAGCAGTAGGTGTCCGGGCTCGCCTGACGGGATCTTTAGGCGCCATCAGCGGGCGCGGGGTCGGGGGAGGGGGTGGGGGTGGGGGAGGGGGCGGGGGAGGGGGGTTGCCGCGCGAGCCGGACCACGAGCGGCCGCACAACGTGCCCGGCTTCTACGGCAACCCACACGCACACGCGCTGCACTCCGCGCTGTGAGTACACTACACTGCGGTACTTGTGTGTGTGCGGACCTACTTTACGAGCCGATAATGTATATCCAGTTATTGTGCAACCCGTTATTATGCCAGTTGAGCCTCATGTACACTGTAGCAATCTATTATTACTACTTGCCCGAATCATCCCATTGTTGAGCAAAGGCCTCTCCTAAATCGCCACTACTCGATCTTGTTCCACCCCCTCTATAGCAATCTGATTTTTGTTTTTTTGTTCTGGTACTGGGTATGGGATACTTGTCCTTAATACTGCTGCATCGTCACACTGCAGGGCAAAGGCCTCCCTAACCCCCTTTCACTCTCCCTTTAACAATTTCACAGTCGTAAAAAAGTAGATTCGTTTTAATTGGGTGTACATTAACCGGACGCACTTGAATGTGAGTTTGTGTTGTCAGGCACCGCACGATCCCGCGCATCACGACTGCCATCGAGGCGTTGGAACTCGACGCGTTCCGTCGCGCGGAGGCGCCGGGTGAGGTGCGGCGCTCCTTCCACCGCGCCTGCGCGCCGCGCCGCGACACCGGCCGCAGCGTGCCGCGCCATCTCGACCTCGCCTCCGCGCCGCTAGAGCTGAGTATACGCAACACTAGCCGCGGCACAAGGCGCCGGGTGAGGTGCGGCGCTCCTTCCACCGCGCCTGCGCGCCGCGCCGCGACACCGGCCGCAGCGTGCCGCGCCATCTCGACCTCGCCTCCGCGCCGCTAGAGCTGAGTATACGCAACACTAGCCGCGGCACAAGGCGCCGGGTGAGGTGCGGCGCTCCTTCCACCGCGCCTGCGCGCCGCGCCGCGACACCGGCCGCAGCGTGCCGCGCCATCTCGACCTCGCCTCCGCGCCGCTAGAGCTGAGTATACGCAACACTAGCCGCGGCACAAGGCGCCGGGTGAGGTGCGGCGCTCCTTCCACCGCGCCTTATAAACCAAGCTCTTATATTTTCCGAAAACCTATAATTTGGACGTTTTCAAAAAAGAGGTATCTTCTAGGTGAGAGCGTTACACCGTCAGACCGCATCATCATTTAACATCAGGTGAGATTGCGGTAAAGACCCAATAAAAACCCAAACAAAAACAACGCCTAGGAGCCGAAAGAGTCAAATTTTGATTACCGGCTATTGGTAGAAATTTTGATTCAGGATCTCCTGAGAAGCGTATTAAAAATGTTACTCTCTCTCACATCAGAAAACGGTCGATATAGATCGCGACAGTAAGATGCTAATTGAGTATTGTTCCCCACAGGTCAAGTATCAGAGCCGTGCCTTGCGGGCGGTCGCGCGCGCATAGCGAGGACAACGTGGGCGGCTCTCCCTCGCCCCCGCTGGCTGCCCCCCCTCTGCCCCCTCTGCCCCCGTTGCCCCCTCTCCCCGCCCCTCAGGCCGCCCCCACTGCCCCCATTCCGCCGCCCGTGCCCGCCAAGCCGGAGCCCAGTCTGATGACGCCGCCCGTAGTAGTGCCGCAAAATGTCTTGCCGCTTACTGTTGATAAGGTTTGTACTATTCTACCATTTGTCAGGTCAGGTAGGCCATGTTTCACTCTAGTATTCGTTTGCTCCAACGAGCGCGTCTGTTGTACGACAAACATAGGCCTCTACCACTTTAGCTAACCACAATTTGCCGGTGCAATTTTGATATATTTGATTGGGGAGGCGATAATGTACATCATGTTATTGTACACACCGGTATTACGATGCCAGTTAAGCCACATGCACACTGGAGCAATTCAAACATGATCATTTGCTTTTTTGTTCTGGCACTGGATACTTTTCAATAATCCGGTTCGAAAGACCATGTAGGAAATCGCGCTAGCTATTTCCGGGATGCTAGATTAATACAACCGAGTTCACTTTAACTGTAGTAGTTTATTAGGTTAACTCATAGTAAATGCTAATAATGAGTGCGAATGGTGTGGATGCTGCTGCTGCACTGACTTACGTGGGTCGCCCAGCCGCGCTCGCGACACGAGCGACCTACTAAAGCCAAACTGCTGATGATGCTCATGAAATGTGTTCGATGTATCGAACACTCAATACTCGCTGAAAATGTTGTCAATACCCTCAAAAGGGTTGTCCCGTTTAGTACAATTATCCATCGCTAGATAAAAAAAAAAAACGAAATATTCATCTGCGACAGTGTACATGGACCTTTACAATTTCACAGTTGAAGAAAGGTAGATTCGATTTAACTGGGTGTACATTAACTGGCCGTACATTAACCGGAGCCATTTGACTGTGTTCCAGCCGTCCTGCGTGTGTAGTTACGCAGACTCGGCGGGTTCGACAGAAGTGCCGCCGACAGACGAGCCGGATGACTATCGCAGCGAGTGCGAGAACTGCAAATCTGCCTCCAGCTCTAGGTAACTCGTAAGTAAGCTCAGCTGAGCTGGGGTACCATTCGGGTGATCTTGTAAGAAATCGCGCTGCTTCCGGGATGTTTGATTAATACAACAGAGTTTAATTTAACTGTAGTAATTAGGTTAATTCAGTGTAAAATGCTAATAATATATTTTTTTTTTGTTGAATATGAGTGCGATTTGTGTTGATGATGCTGGTGCACTGGCATAAGCTTTGGTCTGGTGATCATGACGCACAACGCTGCGGTATGCGCCCCAACGCAGCATTTACCGTCCCTGCGGAGAGGTGGTCAGTTGGTTTTGCCGCAGCTACCGAAGGTAACCCGTGACGCACACCCGCACACCGCAGCGTTGAAACGAGAATGACGCCGCGCTTTGGCAGAGACACGTTCTTGGGTTAACGGGCTTGTTTTTTGAATTTCGAACACAATATCTTATAGACATGTATGGATGTGTGTGTGTGTGTGTAGATGGGTGCTGGAGGAGGGATGGGGCGCGGAGGGGGAGGAAGGCACGCAGACGCTGCAGCGCCGCGCGCCCGTCGCCGCGCCGCCCGCGCCCGCCACCGCCACGCTGCCGCAACCCGTCACCAAGCAAACGTAAGCCAAGCCAAGCCACGCCCCTCAGTGTTGCGGGCGCACGTGCCTGCTGGAGGGGGGATGGGGTGCGGAGGGGGAGGAGGGCACACATACGTCACTAGTCGCGATCGCGGAAGCAGGGCCAGGATCGCGAGGGTTCGAAATTGTTGCTCCTGGAAATGTTTATGGGAAGCCAGTCCACCAGTGCCAGTGGTATCCAACAGTTAAATTCTTGGGGTTGCTGTAACGCTATCCGTCAGAGAACAGCATTTCCTTCAAGAGAAGGAAATGCTGTTCTCTGACGGATAGCGTCAAGGAAGACCTTAAGCTTGTCAAAAACAAGAGCTGACATATTTTTATTCGTTGGATAACGTTACTCCATAGGTGGAAATATCAGCCCTAAATAAAACCTAATCCATCATGTCCGGATACCTTATTCATATTTAGGGATTTAAGGACTCTGGTCTGAGCCTGACATGACTTTTTGTATGTTTCCAGTCGAAACCCGATGGGCCCTCCTTCGAACTGGGAGAATTGGTTCAACACTATTCCCGACTCCGATTCCGAATCTGAAGAAGAATAAGCAGTCTACCCTCAACGGGCTGATCAAGTGAGAAAATATTTTATTTGTTAGATTTATCTATTTTATGGGACTTTTGTAATCATACCATGGGATATAGAAAACATTCGCTATTTGTTGTTCGTTCATGCTTGCGGGTAGATAAAATTTTATGAAAATGACATTAGTTTGACAGATACTCACGCCAAGCTTACGTCATTTTCATACAATTTTGCCCTTCTGTAGGTTTTCCACAACCGGAAAATAGATTTTGTTTAGACTCTTGTCAGATCCATCATGCTTTTCTTGTTTTTAGTACCAGTACTAAGTGATTTTTCTAACCAGCTTATAATCTGGTTAAACATTATGTAACTCCCGCCCGCGGCTTTGCTCGCGTGGTAGGTTTTAGTAGCCGTTAAGCCCCGCATAATGATCGCTCATATTCATGATGAATCTGGATTGTGTGAAGAAGGACATGGGATGGCTAATAGAGGAGAGTGGAGAACGAAAATCTGTTGTGCCGACATCACATGAAGTGGCATAGGTATATTATGGATAAAAAAATATTATGATGATGATTATGATGATTCATTATGGTCTTACAGCAGTCATTTAGCATAGGAGGCCGTTAAGTCTGTTGCCATCTCTATTTGTGGGCATGCAAGTGAAGGTGACAAGAGACTTAGCGAGCCACTAAAATGTTTCAAGCATTATGAATTGCGGTGCAAATCTTGCGCTTATGTTTTCAGTAGCATGTAAATCATAATAACGACGCCATTTTTAATTCGTTTCTTTATTACTGCAAATGCTAAAAAATGTTACCTAAAATTTATACAAAAAACTTTATATTTTTAAGAAATCATTTGATTTTCACGAATGTTAATAATTAATAACGAATAAGTTTTAAATGGATTTTGTATTCTATTTTTTTTATTCATAATAATATTTTTTAATTATATAGGTTACCAGTGATATTGTACCAAACACGCTATTTTGTTATTCATGTTTTTCACATTTGATGTGAGGTTTTTATTGTTATTTTTCTTTTTAAAAATCTTCCACGTTCCACCAAAGATATTCATTTTAACATTTTATTCAATGTTGTAAATTAATTATTTCGTTAATATTACTTTCACATCACAAAGAATCTATGTAAAAATATTTAAGTGTATAGATAGGTAGGTATTTCATGTTTGAATACCGCGTGCATTATATCTAGAGCACTGACGTTTATTAAAACCTATTTATTTGCTAAAGGGTAAAATAAATTGGTCTAGATCTATTGAACGCGGTTTAGTTTAGACGACCTCGAATGTTAGTAGGTGTAGTGTAAACGTTACTTAATATTTTCTCAGCCGTTGCTCTCTAGTGTTATATAAATTGGAATAGAAATAAGTGCCAAATATCATCACAGGCAGCTCGTATTAGTCCACTGCTGGGCATAGGCCTTAAACGACTCGTCGGTTTTGTGTAATCTATAGCCGCCTTACGGCCAAGTTCACCGAGCATAGACAACTCCTGATTCCAACTTCTTTCCAAGATCTTTTTTTAAACCTTGAGGCCCATTGGTTCGCATCAAGAGTTGTCTATGCTCAGTTGGCTATATTTTTGATTATGCCTATGTTTCACTAAGTTTGAGTAGCACCACATTGGAAGTTTACTGCTATTTTATATTTTTGTTTTGTAAAAGGATCATACAAAAAAGGCTTTGTCGCGTGTAACTGGCACCTACACTCACCTATCTTTAAGAGTGTTTCAAAGTGATTCTTGTGATACTACTATATAGACATATTTTTGAATTTGAATTTGATTCAGTGTACTTCAGCAAACTTGGCGGTAAGGCGTTTGGTCTATTCCTGTGCAGCAACAATGTCATTCCTTGTCAATGTTAGTATCTGTCTGTTGGTCTGCCAATTCTCTTGTGACCTCAAATGCAATAGTCAAAGCTAATAAAAGCTTTCCGATCGATGTGAACTGGAAATGTATTTCCTCTCGTGCGAATGTTTCTGCACAAACTTCATAATACAATGCATTTCTCTCCTTTATCTCCTGATCCTGACTATTTTTTAAAAGTAGTTTTAACTAAGTAGAAATTAGAATTCATAAATATCAAATTTTGAAATGTATATGACGTTACGCTACTTTTTAATGGTTCTTAGCTGCTTTTTACATCTACAGAATAAGGTTATTCGTCGAAAAAAAAAATCCGTCCTTGTTTTTGACAAGCCTAAAAAGAGATGGTTTTTTATGTGACGGATAAACTTATCTGTCGATAGAAAAATTATCCCTTATGACAAAATGGTATCTGCTAATAAAATAATACTTATTGGAATGTTACTGTATATTATAAGAAGAACATTGTTTAATGAATAATGGAAAAATGTATTTTACTGCAGCTAGAAATATACTAATTTGGAGTCATAGTTAGAATATAGGAGAGATATTTTTGGCTAAGATAAAAGATGAATATTAATGTAGCGTAGAAAAGATACTTCTCTAGATAGGTGTTGTTTCGATTTTGATCCAGTATAAGTAGCAATCCCTTTTGTAAAATAAGACAATCTGGGAATTTAAGGTTCGTATTCAGAAACAGTGCTTGAGTCTGAGTAGAGCCTCAAGCATTAAAACATTAAAACATAAAATTGATGTGAGTGATTTAAATTTTTGATTATTTTACCAAATATGATTTTATGATGGCACAGCTAGTTAATTCTTAATTTTGGCAAAAGTTATGTAAAATGTCGTTTTTGTAGGATTTGAATTTTACTGTTCTTACGTTATTTTAGTACGACTGCGTAATTTTTCTAAAAATTGGTACAAATTATTTTAGATTTGAGTGACATTTATATCCAACTTTGTGTATGAAAAAAGAAGAGTATTTTTCATGGTCTGACGTTTCAGGGTTAAATAGAATGCATAAAATGTTTATTCATAATTTTCGTGTGTTCGTCGAATTTCAAAATAAGCAAAGAAAGCTAGCTTTTCTGTCTGAATATTTGTAGGTAGGTTTTGTGAGTGTGAAGTGAGTGCTCTATTTTTTACTTAATTAAATTAAACTTCCTTCCTTTTCATTCCGGACAATAATAGCAGTCATTTAGTTTTACAGTAAATTATGGGTTAAAGTTGTATGCCAAATAATAAACTTGACTTTACTATTGACGAATATGTCGGTAGAGATCAACCAATCTTAAACTGCACGTCCCACTACTTCAGTCAGTCAAAGTAAATTGTTCTTTATAACTTTCATCACAAGGATCAATTTTAAGTACTTTGCTGTGAGTCAACGTCAAGTAAACGTGGTGGAGGGGCGTGCATTTTTAGACTGGTTTATCTATACAGAGTTGGTGATGTATGGCAACTTTTTTTGTTATGGTTGTTTGTTTTTATTTTAAATGGGTTCGGTGTATTTGTTCTTTTATTCATGTTGCTGTTATAGTTAAGGAGTAAATTATTTTTTAAATTGAACTTATTTACCTATTTTTGTTGGTAATTTTGTTTTAAACAACTTGGCAACCCAGTTTTCGTCATTTTAGATTGAACTGAGGACTTATCGACTCCATTGGTGTCCAAGTTTATTTACTAATATTTATCAGAAACTGTATTATGTGAAGTACTGTAATAGATATATGAATATAAACCTTATATTGTAAATTATTGTATCACTCTGTTTTCACAGTTAATCAAACCATTCCAATGTTTTCCAAGAAATATAACATAGTGTTGATTCGTTTCGGGAAATGTGATTTTAGACTGCGTGTAGACACGATGTATCAGTATTATAGACATTTCCGAACCAAGTATCTATGTTCAAATTAATAAATAATTGAATTAAACGAGTTTAACTTGAACAACTTGTTTTATTTATTATATTTAACAATAATAATTATTATCAAGCAGGATTGATTGACTATAGATTATATACATACATAAGCCTTTTTATTTTCCTAACCTAAAAATCTAAAATATATTTTTAATGTTTAAAGCGCAATACTTTTCAAAAATGGAACAACTGTGTTCACAACACAAATATTTGTTTTCAGTGGGGATCGAACCCACGATTACGGCGTAGAAGGTAGAGCTACCAATTGTGCTGGAAGGCCAGTGAAATATGATTTCGTTATCCGTTCCGTCCCGTGCGTACGTTGCGGTCAATGCTACTTTCATCCTTATAAAGGCTGGCAGTGAAAAAGCTAACATTGGGGCCGGTTTAGCTGAGTGTGTATTTAGTAAGCGTATGTAGTAACATCATAAATAATGCAAGGTATCTTGATGCCCGATGAGTGTCTGCGTTGCTCTCTTCTTCAGGGTCTGGAAACCATGGACCACACTGTCGGTAGCCGATCTCCTGCAATAGAAAAGAAAGGTAAGTATCTAAACAAATACAATTCTTTTGTACGAAAACTATTTAGACTAACTTTTATGTAGGAAAACATGTTACGATGAAAACTATTTTAGTGCGAAGAGAGAGAAGAGAGAGAGTTGTTCACGATTTTCGATAAATGATTTCAGTGATTTTATATCTTTCAAAAGTTCAAAATGTGCAGGTAAGTAGGTACATCGACGGTGGTTTAGCCTCAAAATGAGCACCCACATGAAAAAGAGATCAGGATTTTTTTTCAACTACTTAGCTTATGGAACATGCCTGATGTTAGGTGGTAACCATCGCCAATAACAAAGCATTGCCTCGTAGGTCACGCACGTCAGGAACGATGCCCTACGATGCACTGCCCTGCGTCCATCAACTTGAGGCATACAGATGTTCAGCTTCATTAGTACTAGAGTACTAAAGAGTAATATAGGATTTTGAAAGATCCTGCTTATGATGGTATTTTTTGATCCGACTACAGCAAATTTAAATGAGGTTATGATCTCCAGAACAATCAAAAAATCAAAATCAAATCAAAATTTCTTTATTTGGATCTTAATACAAATGGAACAGAAACAGATGGAAAACGATGAATATTACAGCAGCGGGGATTCTTATTGCATAAATATTACTTACCTGCGAGTAATCATGAGGAAAACATTTGGTTTTGGGCAGGCGGCCCGGTAATGGAACCTTATTCCGCCAGCATGCTAACTTGCTCGCTGGACTCTTCCTCACGCCCATGTCAAAAGGCTCCAAGTCTTCCAGGTACTGAAAAGTAAAAAAATATGGAGGATGGAGGTAGTTTAAAGTTTTGAAACCGTTATTAATGATTTTAATTGTTTGCAGATTGATCTCGATAGAGAAGTGTATCGATGGGTTATAATAAATGAAAGACAATGAATCGGTGAGTATACATTGATGGTTTTTTTTATAAGATTGTGTCTTACAAAAAGTATGACACTTGTTTAACATAACACTATCACGTACGTACGGTATAGGTCACAGAACAGCAAATACGCTTTTGCTTACGGTATAGGTAACTAGATGATCAAAAAAGGTTTGGTTATGCATATTTCCTCGTACCTATACGTATACATAGTTGGGGCGGATGGCATAGCAGCTTTATAAAGAAGACTCGAATAAGTAGGTATACTTAGCATTTCTGTCGTGTCGTGTCAAATTACAACCAAATCGAAATTAAGTAAGTACGAATGTGAGCAGTCATCTAAACAATAAGCTACGAGTTGGTAGTAGTAATAGGGCGAAAACTCTGTTTTAATTATTACACGGCAAAACAATACAACTACGCAAGACGCCATCTTACTTCCCCTTCTTCCATACTCTAGGGATATGTCCTGTTGCTTGATCCGATTAGAGATGTCCTATTCCCAAAACCGGTTAACAGTAGGTACTTACTTGTTGGTTGTTCAAAGGATTAGGCAGTGGGTTGCCCGTGTACGGCTCGTCACAGTTGTATAGCGCGAGGAGAAGCAGGTTGGTGTTTGGCACGAAAGCACCGACCAACGGCCAACTGCAGTCTGCCAGCTGGGCTGGTGTCGGGGTTCGGGATACCATGTCTATTGATCTTTGAGTATGCTGCGGAGACAAATACTTGTTTATACTAAAAACGCCAACCACACGCAAAGTCGTAAGCCAAATTCAAAGTGATTCTTGTATCGTATTGAATATAAGTTTATAGAATTTGAATTTGGGTAAAAAAACACTAGAAAGCTGCGGTCGCTTTTTTACTCAATCAATACTTACATAATAATGGTAACAGTAATTTGATAATCATTAAAATTAAATTTAACAGTGACCTAGTTATTGTATGTTGGCGCCCAACGTGGTACTGTACCACGTTGGGCGCCAAACTAAAAAAAAGCGGCCAAGTGCGAGTCGGACTCGCCCATGAAGGGTTCCGTAGCAAACAAGTAACATAATATTAAAATATATATGAAATAAAAGGTTCTTGTACTTCGTCGAAAGGTAAATTGCGGTTTACGATTTATGACGTATAAAAAAAAACTACTGACTAGATCTCGTTCAAACCAAATATCGTTGGAAGTTTGCATAGTAATGTACAACATATATTTTTTTTAGTTTTATCATTCTCTTATTTTAGAAGTTAGAGGGGGGGGAGGACCAACTTTTTTCCACTTTGGAAGTGTCTCTCGCGCAAACTATTCAGTTTAGAAAAAAACGATATAAGAAACCTCAACATCATTTTTGAAGACCTATTCATCCACACGTACGGGTTCGATGAAAAAAAAATTTTTTAGTTTCAGTTTCAATCAGCTGTGACATACGGACCGTCCGTATGTCACAGCCATTTTTCTCTGATACTATAAGAGCTAGACTGATGAAACTTGACGAGTAGATGTATTCTGTGAACCGCATTAAGGTTTTTACACAAAAATAGAAAAAAACCTATAAATTTTGGGGACAGACAGACAGACAGACAGACAGACAGACAGACATGACGAATCTATAAGGGTTCCGTTTTTGCCATTTGGCTACGGAACCCTAAAAACGCGCTACTTGTTTATGTACCCACTTAGACCCACTTAGTTAAAAGCATACTTGAGGGTGTAATTTACCTGCAATCGGTAGAAAGGCCTTGTTCTGTCACATGCCGCGAACACAGTCTTATTTATTAGCACGCGTGGATCATACAGCCGCTCGTATTTTTCACGCTCATTGTCATGCCATAATCGCTTCCGACGCTTCTCCCTCTCTTTCTCTGTATCGGCTGATACTAAAGCGCCTAGAAAGTTAAGTATTTAGTGTTATCAAAGAAACTTTTGGTACACAAAAAATAAAATATATTGTAGACAATCCACACCACACTAGCTAACCCCAAATTGAGCAGAGCTTGTACTATAGGCACCTACATCAATGCCAGCTTGCCATATCCAAATACATGTGAAGTCGGGAGAGTAGTATATTATGCAACTAGTGAATAAAAGACGGATTTAAATCGAGGACTAAAGATGAATCATGAGCAAGTGCAGGAATCTAACAACTGAATCACGACCGTAGGGAGTGATTCATGATTCAAGTGTTAGAATCCTAAACGACGCGAGTGATTCATGGCCCTCGATATAAATCCGTTTTATTCAAGAGTTGCATACTATACTTTATACCATGACTTCGAGAAAAAGAAAGATTTAAGCGAAAAAGGATTAAAGACTATGAACTTTGTATTATTAATAATATACCTACTTCTCTTTCATGAACTCAACAACTCAATTGAACAACAAACAACTCAGCACTTCTTTTTAATTCCTAGAATGCATTTTCAATCGATTTACTATTATCGATGTTTTTGCTGCATAACTTACTAAGAGCAGTATTCAAAATAGCGCCAATTTACTTATGTATGACAATGACAACAAAGAACACAAAACAGTTTTTAATCCAATGCTAAACTCCTTGTCAAAAATTTCGACCAATCAAATCGAGAGTATTTATGACGCAAGGAGGTTGTAAGGTATTGAGATGGACGTTGACTTTATTCGTGTGTTCCAAATTCAAACACCAAAACAGTGATTAAAAGAGCTTTTTATTCACTGTTTCTAGTGAATAAAATAAGCTTTTTAGAGGGGGTATGGTATAAAATGTTTTACTCAGCTATTATTTCAGTAGTTTCTTTTGTTACTCAGTCTATCCATGCTTTCTTTAGAATTTATTCCTATTACTTCTACTGAACCAGGAATAGTAGGCATTTATACTTACTGGTGGAAACAAAGGCAAGCAGAGTGACAACCTGATGCGTGATCCGAAACACTGCCTTCACAGAATACCATAACGACTTCAGCAGTGAAGGTATCATCTGTAAATTCATTATTGAGTAAGATTTTTTAAAAAGATTTACAAAGAAATTATATTATCAGCGGTGCGTATTTTTAAAGAAACTTACTGGAACAGCTTTATTGAACCATGGTGGAAAGCACACGCCCTGGTAATCATGCACCCAGTTGACGTGAAACACGCCGGCTTTTTGCAACGCAGACATCGCTGATGGGTGCATTGTGGCTAGATGCTCACGCACGTCTTCTATCGGCGAGGAGTCATTGGAGTTTCGTGCGACAACCCATCCGTCTTCGTCGATCAACACACATGACCACGTGTCCTCGCAGCGCGGCTTACAGAGGGACTTATTATCTGCGTAGCACTAAAAAACGAAGAATTTAGGTACTTATTTTATTTTACAATGCATAGCTTTTCCTAGAAGTTTGTTCATACCTTCCTAAGGTGCGTATGAACTGGAAGCCATGAAAAGCCTGGTGAGTCACCAGATAAATTAGCGTATCTAGCCCGTCGAATCACATACGTGGGGAAATGTTTTTTTTAGATTTAAAAAAGAAGATAAACGATAAGATCTCGGAGATTGTTTTGATAAGAAACATATAGATAGTGATGTTGAACATCTTAAGTTTTCTTGTTAAGTGGACCCTATCATTATCGGGGTTTTAAAAGTGCATTAATTATGTTGCACTAATTGTATTAATTATGTTAAGCGTTTATCACATTTGATCATCAATCTCTCTTGTAAAAGGGTCATACAAAAAAATGGTCTGAACCAAGCCGCAAGTTAGCCGTTGTTGCCGGTTCTTTTTGACTCACCAAGGAGTTTATTTTTGATTTTGAGGTCAGCTACTTACTGGCATCTCAGTGACAGATATTAGAAGTTCGATCAAGTGCTGCGGGTAGAAGTGGTACCCAGCCACTCCAATGAGCCCCTTGTCTGAGGCCAGGGTTCTGGCTGCTGTCAACCATTCTGATTTCACACCTAACTGTTGGTAGAACACATTTTGACGTTAACTTATTTGAGAATCATCAATTCATCATTCATATTTTTCTTTCCCTTATCCCACTTTATGGGGTCAGCACAACATGTTTTCGATCTCCGCTCTCCTTTTTCAGTCGTCATCTCAGTAGTCACTCTCACACAATATATCAATCTTTCTTTTGGAATAGGAATATTAAAAAAAAACTAAAGTTTTTTTTATCCGGCTGGGTTCCGTTTTCGGTTGTGTAATCGCAAAAAATTTCTTGTGTATGAAAAAACGATTACACAACCGAAAACGAAACCCAGCCGGATAAAAAAAACTTTAGTTTTTTTTTAATATTCCTATTCCAAAAAAATGAATTTTCAAAAATTTTCATACACAAGTTGTGTATGAAAATTTTTGAAAATTCATTTTTTTTTCTAACTCTAAAACTGAAGCTTTGTTCCAAGAACGATTTCTATCCCTTCTTCCGCGTACTTACCAATCTCGATAGAGCACTTGTAGGTAGGTATACACTTTAATTTCTGATTTGATTAGACGATTGTAGATAAAATAATACTTAATTTGCTCGTTAAAATAATAATAATCACTATTAGATAAAATCACACAAACATGTTTAGAGATCCGTCGAGATTTAAAACACCTTATCGGCCTAAGCACCTATCTAATCTAACGTTCATAAATGGTTAATCTTTCAACTACTACATTATTTTGTGATATTAAAGAGTTTTAAGTAGCTTGACATAACCTATATAAAAGTGCCACTAAAGATTTTAAGAACGTCGTCGGCACAGTACCACTGCCCTGTGCAGCAAAAGACTATAATGTAGGTACCGGTGGTGGTCTCAGGAAGGTGTTCCGCAGCCTCCTGACAGGCGCGACTGGAGCGTGCAACACCAGCGTGCCCGGCCGTGCAGCAGCGCGTCGGTACCACGCTTCCGTCGGTCCTTGCGCCCACGCCGCGCCGCTCGGTGGCGCGGCGTGCTGGCTCGTCGCGTGGTACTGCTGCCATCTCGTCAGCCCACTCTCTAAACCAGATTCCTATGTTAGGTCTTAGGCGTAGAAGTGTTATTTCCTTAAAGGCTGCGAGGAAGCTCACCTAAGCTTTGTGCTCGCATTACTTTTTGCTAGAGACGGAACGCCTCTCTTATCTTCGCGGTGTTTACGAATGCGATGTAAAATAGAAAATGGGAGAAATGGCGTTTTAGCTTTTTAATCTCAGTATATTTTGTGTGGAAGATGTTTGCAATACGCTTAATTGCCTTTGTAGTCTATCCAGTTATATTATGTGTTGATGTGTCACTGAACTAGGAATAGAAACAATAATGAGGCACATTGTTTAAAAGGATTAGTAAAGGATAATCCATCTTTATCATGATCGATACATTGCCTGCCCCTCGTCTGCGCAGCACGATTCGCGAAAAATGGCGGATGTGCGCACTACCTTCGTTAGAGGTCGGCCGCGCATGCCGCTTTGTAAATGAATGATGATTCTCTTCTATTTTTCTACTATCACTCTGTAGAATTATACCTCTTTGAAATCAGCTTGAAATATTCTAACTAATTGAATAATAATTATTACTTGTTTACAAATGTACACTTCGCTACTCGAAGTCAAAGATTTAGAAAACGGATGGAAATACACACTTGGAATTTATGTGATGTAGTACAAAGTAGGTTCAATGAGTTAGACAAAAACATTGATATCCAAAAACATGAATATATTTACAAAAGATTCATGATAAAAAAATAACCTATTACCATACAAAAACATTTAGAAATTCAACAATCAAAACTTTCAAAAACTTGCAATTTTCTATGATAACAGTGCAAAGGATTTCTCGAACGGCCAGCTCCTGGCTCATGTATGGAATGCTAGTATTTATTTCATTATTTTGAAGAAACCTAATTACATTCTCACAATATAACACTTAAATAACATAAAAATATGTATTGTTGACCTATTCCACTGGTTTTTTAGTAAGGACAGTTAGATTTTAAGTCTAAACAAAGAGATTTTGTTGGAGAACTTCGCAGAAAAAAAATGACAGCGGAACGGCCCGCTCCTGGCTCATGTATGGAATGCTAGTATTTATTTCACTATTTTGAAGAAACCTAATTACATTCTAACAATATAACACTTAAATAACATAAAAATATGTATTGTTGACCTATTCCACTGGTTTTTTAGTAAGGACAGTTAGATTTTAAGTCTAAACAAAGAGATTTTGTTGGAGAACTTCGCAGAAAAAAAATTTGGTGGCTGATGAAATTAGCAAGTTTTGAATGAAAACTTATGAAAACCGAAATCAATGAATGTAAAAACATTAAAAACTTACCTGTTCATCGTTAGAATAGCACCAACAACAAAATAATTCACTTTTTACCCTGTAAACCAGCAACAAAACACAAACTTGTTACACGATGACCGGCCGCGAAAGTGCGCGTAAATAAAATGAACTTTGGAACTTTGTCTCCGTTGGCCGTATTTTTATGAACATTTGCTACCTGTCTCTATTCTTCAACGAAGCCAGTGACTAGGTTAGAGAAGTGCAGCTATAGGTTAATGCCGTTAATTTCGTACAAATACTGAGAGGCATGCGATCGGCCAGGAGCCCGCCAGTGCGCTGGTGTGTGAATTTTGAAGGTAGCCAGGGCCTGGCCGATTGCCAAAATAAAGGACTGAAACTGACTGCGTGTTTTCTGTGAATCCAATGTTCAACAAACACTAAATGTGGTTTAGTCATCCGGCATTGGGCATTGTCCTCAACTAGAAGAAGTTGTGGCTTAGGTATTTTAAAGAGAAGGCTTGGTTGATTTCAATCACCGATTATTCAAAAAAACAAGCCTCTTTTTATGGAAAATGGAGGTTTACGGAGGGAAACTATCCTCAGGTTTCGATCCTTTATTTTATTTTTCAAGTTGGAACGAAATTTGGAAGAAATGAACTTACCGCTAGCAAAGAAAGCAGTAGCGGATCCAAGCTCGCAGGTTGAACAATCTCGCTCCGTGTCCGGTTCTTCATGTTCCCTCGCCCACTTCTCAGTCACAGTGGCTTCTTTACACAGCTTTGCCATCAGCTCCTCATCACCTGTTGCAGCCGGTACTTAATTATGAGGGTTAATTACACCTCTTATTTTACGTATTTGGTTTTACTGACTGAGTCATAAGTCATTTATTGATAATAATTATTATAAGTCAACAGTCACACAAAACAAACAGTTCACAAATGGTTTTATATACCTACCCATTGTTATGTTTAGTTCTTTTTTAGTTTTATCCACTAACCACGCGATCTAAGCCGAAATATACTCACATTGGTAAGTTTTTTCCAGAAGTGTCGGTGGTATGGGCGAGAAGTCATACCTAGTCTTCTTCATTGCGAAGTTTGTTTCGTCCCTTCGACGCCTGAGGAAGTGCAGGACCTCTGCCTCACGGTTGTCGAAGTGGGGCTCTATGTGTCTGCAGTATAACCTACAATCAATTTGATGAGTGTAGTTATGAACCGAGTGTGCATTCGAACCCACAACCCTGCCTTTGGGACAATATAAAATCTTTGTGATTCGGTTAGGGATATTTTCATTCTTCGGAGATCAGTTCCCTCTCTCCCCACTCTAAACCATGCAATGCATTTCGATGGTTGAGCTTACCAATCTGGTTGTATGGCAAAATCAGTTCCTGACAGAGCCTTCAAAGCTTTCTCAGCTACTTGCATCGTAAACGCAGTTTCTGGCACTACGTGGTGTCTACTGTATGGCGGAAGCACCACCACAGCTGTGTAGTGGTCCAAGACTCGCTTCCAATGGTACTCCCTCATTTCCATATGAACGCGCAAACCGCCCTCGAAAATACTCTTCCCGTACATTGTCATGTTTCCTTTCTCATCATCTACGATCAGTGATTTGCGGAACTGGAAAGTAATAAATTATGAATTGATGAAGAATTCCTCGCTGGCTTAGCAATCAATTACTTATCAGGTTACCTTTAGCCAATCTCCCGGGTAATGGCGAGGAGGGTGATTGATAGCTGGCTGCTCTAGGTCAATGAAGTCTACTGTCCGGTAACCAGGTTTTATTATGTCCCCGTCGAACTGTTGGAGCATAATATTGCAATTATGTGGGGTGGACTCGTAAGCTACAATTATCTCATAGTCCCAGTTAAAAAATCTCCACTGTTGCGGCTTCCCTTGAGACGCCAATGCAGTGGTATCCTAGCAATGTTGATACCTAAATACCAATTGTCCCAATACGTTTCTTACCGTCGGTTTGATGTTGTCGTGTAGAACTATGTTGCCACGATGATCAATCAGGAAAAGAGATCCACCTCCCCCTATCTAAATCAGAGCAGAGCTTAGTTACATGCATAAATATAATTGAATTGTATTCATCATAAAAGTACTTAGGCATATCCGTTGATCTATGTTATTTTATTTCGGCATGTATTAGTTCAGTTACAATTTTCTCGGTCGAAGTTCATGCGAGACGCAACGTTTAGTCCGGACTAGCCGAGACGGAACGCAGTATTCGAGATCCCTTGAATTTTTCATTCGTTTGACAAAACATGATATTATTTTTCAGCCAAATTTTATTTTATTGCTTCTGGTCAAGATTTCAGGCTATGATGCGTTTTCTATGAAATGTAAAGCTAAGATTGCCCGTTTTATTATTTTAAAATCGTCTTTTTAACAACGGCGTAGATTGCAAAAACTAATTAATAAATCTTTTCCTTTAAAGTTCTTAATCCCGTTTGGATTACCGATATGATTAGAATGCTACTTAGCCGATAGGAGAGCCGATAATGTTACTGATTTCAGCATATTACTAATCCAGTTAATCCTGTAGGTAGTGATTTTAGCACTATTTGACCTTGAGGCTTGTAGTACCTAGCAACTTCCATCTTGCGAATCTAAGCTCGCGGGTTTGAAATTGAACTTACGAAAAAGTTAGGAATGTACCTAGTGCCTGTGCTCTCCAATCAAATAGCGAAGGAAATTATCGTTAGAAACCTTGTGTGCAAGTATGGAAGTTATTGATTTGTACACATACCTACATTTTTCCAAGAATAAATTGTAAGTAATCGATGTACTTTTCTATCTACATAAGATAATACTTTTGAGTTGTAGGTATTTTGTAAGTTATTATTTTTAGTTATTCGTAGGGCTACCTCGTCGTATTTTTCTTTGTTTGGTCACGTGTGTTTCTAGTGCACAGAGTACTTTAATACATTCTAGTGATCGGCGAAAAAACACGGAAAAAACCCTTGTTTTTTTTAATTCTGGTGATAAGAATAAATTACGTGAGCCAGATAAGAGAAAAGTCGCTGTCATGTCGTATAAGGAAAACAAGGAGGCCGTATTCGAAAGACTTAATTGGAGAAACTGCATCAAAACCCCGACAAGAGCTAAGCTATTTTACAAACACTGTGAATTATTTATGGAACATGATTATTCTATTATCTCAAACAATCAAATGACGAATAATATTGAACTTTCCTATGAAACTTATAAGTATAAGTAAAACGTATGCTTACCTACTTTCCCAACTAAAATTTAGACTGGCTTATATTGTTAAATGATCATACAAGTACCTAACGGTAGGAACTAACCCGTAAGCCGCTAGGTCGTGTGGAACTGGCACCTAGACTCACCGAGCATTAAGACGTTACAGATTGATTTTTCCTCGTGATACAACCATATATAAGAATGTCCGAATTACACAAAGGTTAACTGGAAGAGAATGCTCTCTAGCATTAAGTTCGCCTATGTACAATGCAATTTTTTTTTTTTGTTTTAGTGCAATAAAGAATTTTCTATCTATCTATCTATCTATATATGAACTTACCTGATGGTACGGCAGCATCAACTTCAAATGATCAATGGGTATATCGACACCAGCTACTCCCAAAAGACGATTAACTGGATACTGCAAAGCAAACACTATTAATTCCATAATCTAAACACCCTACGTTACTAACTAAACGTTCGCCTAGAATCCACTAGAACCCACTTAGCTATTTTCGCGATTTAACCGTCATAAACTTTTTCCGAAGCTCAACCCCTATTATAGAGGTACAGCGGGGGTTGTACTTTGTATGAAAATGACTTCTCTGAAATGAATAAACATTACCGTTCTTGTAGAATTCCGTTGTTTTTCCTGCAACCAAATGTTATAACTTTTACCTGTGCGACCATGAGATTTTACCACACTAAAACCAAGTGTTTCATAAAAAACCTCACCTCGTCTAGAATCATTGTTATGTTCTGAAAATAGAAAAATACATTACAAAATGAATACTTTGTTGGTAGTTGGTACTTAGAGATCTCAGGGGATAGTAGAAAGTATTTGTATGGTATTTTTTGCGAACCATTGTGTTTTCGAAAATGCTTACTTCAATGGTAGTGCTGTCGAACACAGGAACAGATACACTTATCTGCAGTCGAAAGTTGACGTCTACACCCTCATAGTAATAGCCATATTTGTCCTGCATACGAAAAAACATACAGTTAACCAAGACTGTTTAGTTTACACAATAAGTGAGTGTTCCAGTAGATTCCATCTGAAACTATTCACAAATCATGATTGGTCTTACAAGACTCTCTTGATGCATATGATCTTTATAAATTTGCGCAGGGCTCAGCAGTTTTTCCTTATCTTTCCTCAACTCTTGGTATCTGTGCTGTTGTTCAAAGTTCTCTTTTATTTTCCACTGCTGTTCGGCTCTTCTTGGGTCCTGTAATATAAAAGTCTATGTATCAGTGTGTGCTTCAGCACCGTGCGACTATCATAGTTGCATGCTCTTCAATAATAGCAAACGGTATAAAATACTGCGTCAGAAAATATCATCGACCCTGGTATACTGACTATCACTCTTGATTTGTCCCTTCTCACCTCAACATGAGCGTAAACATCGCTGAAGACTATCAGGCGTTCCTTCCTCTGCGCCACGAGAGGGCGCTCCATGATGCGCAGGATCTTCATGACCTGTTCCGTAACGTCAGCATGAGTGATGAACTCCGCGAAGTATCCATCTCGATCGCATGAAATGTGATCTGCGTATGCGCGTGTGTTGTCACGCAAACCGTTCGGATCGTGAAGCCATAGCGTGAAGAGTCTGCAAAAATAATACGTGACTTATAAAGCAAGTTACTAACGAGATGACAAGCAAAAGGGGGAACAGAAGAGTCTTGAGCTGACCACACTCGAGGAGAAAGAAAGGAAGATGATGAATAAGATCTACCTACTTCCGACCGATTGACCGATATTACCACTAGTACTGAGACTATTCTCATTGTACAAAACTTACCTGATCCGGCCATAAGGATCAAGATGCCTCATGAGCATCGTATAATTTTCTTCCATGCTGTCGGTGAGCAGAACTATCGCTTGTTGGCAGGCTGGCGCGCGCACGTGCTGCCGTTGCAACAGACGTACAGCGCTCTCCAGGATATCAGCCATCCAGGTCTCGTTGTGCAGATCGAACGGTTTCATGGCTGCCATCATCGCGGCTGAGTTAACGTGGTTTGCCTGAGAAGAAAACAAAAATTTAAGCATCATAAAATAGTTCCAAAGCGTTTACCACGTGGTTTAACGGATGTAGTAAATCTGAATATTTTCCATGGTGAGTAAAGGGATACAATTTATTTTTGATATTCTGGCACATGTAGGTATTCCTTAAAAAACACGTACTAGAATATAAAACTCACAAGAACACACAGTACACATAAGGATAACTCAAAGACAACTCACTGCGACAAGTCGGTCATTAAAGCAGCTAATGGGGGATTCCAATTGCACATTGAACCGGAGCACGTTTACTTGGTCATCATCCGTCAGCGCACTTAACATGGCCAGTGTGAACTGCTCCGCTACGTATTCATTCACGGATCTATTCATAGAACCAGAAGCATCTATAAGGATCAGGACATCTCTAGGAGCGCCTTCTGCGCTGACGAACCAGGGTCGCAATCGGCAATCGTATAGGTCCTCTTCGGGGGAAAAATCCGTCTTAAAATTGCTGCTCCATAAGCTGGCTAAGGAAAAGACGATAGAATTAAAGCAGGTGATTTTTTTCTTCAGTAATAAGGTTGTTCCTTTTCTTACCAGGATATTGTCTCAGGAATCCTTTTGCACTGCAGAAGTATTGGAAGTCTATAGTCGAATCTTGGGCATAATTCTTTTGGAATGTAGAAAGCAGACCTTCGGACCAAGCGAGGTGGGGCACAACTTGACGACCTAAAATCAGAAATTACTTTGGTGTTAAAACCTGAAAGATCATAAAGTTTTACAAAATCATCCTTTCTTCAGAAATAGCAGTTTAGTTTTCAGGTTCGTGGTCATTCTAGAACTAAGAATTAGTTTTCGGAGCACGGATACACTGAACTCTGAACGCTACTTGCACCTTTCAATTTGACGGCGTCATTGAGGGCCTAACACGAATGCTTCCTGATTCTCATATCAGCTTTAAAATCAACAAGTTGAAGTAAGCTACATAACTTGCTGATCCGCAATGACAAGTAAACGGTTTACCACAAGGAAACACTTCAGCAGAGACATGCACGCTAGTCTTGTCGAGCGCGACGGCCGTATCGAAGTGCTGGCTTGGCTGCGGCTTGACGCGCCGCACGCTGGTGCAATTCGGGAGGGTCTCGCCTTTCTCCTTCTCTTTCTCCAAAGACTCCCACATCTGCTTTGTCTGATCCAAGTCCTAAAAGGTTCAACCGTTAAAAAATCTTCCTAGATCTAAATGTGCGGTACCCGTACAAGTATATCTTATTTGTAATAAATAGTTTTCTATCGATTTGACAATCTATTGTTGACATACGATTTATTTCTAATGCGTTATTATCAGATACAACTTATCTCGAAATTTTGAATAGGTAAATTGTAATAGCAATAGGCTTAACCTTCCTACCTATTGTAAAAACTAGTGTTTCTGATAAGCGAAACTGTATTAGATAAGCTTCCTGTTTTTTTATTCAATTTCAAACTCCAACTTCTCAAAGTTCTAATATTTAATGACGTCACCAACTAGATTTGTATGCATAAAAAAAAAGCAGCCAAGTGCGAGTCGGACTCGCCCATGAAGGGTTCCGTAGCATCAAGTAACATAATATAGAGGTTCTTGTAGTTCGTCGAAAGGTAAATTGCGGTTTACGATTTATGACGTATAAAAAAAAACTACTGGCTAGATCTCGTTCAAACCAAATATCGTTGAAAGTTTGCATAGTAATGTACAACATATATTTTTTTTAGTTTTATCATTCTCTTATTTTAGAAGTTAGAGGGGGGGGGGGGGGGGCAACTTTTTACCACTTTGGAAGTGTCTCTCGCGCAAACTATACAGTTTAGAAAAAAACAATATTAGAAACCTCAACATCATTTTTGAAGACCTATTCATAGATACCCCACACGTATGGGTTCGATGAAAAAAAGATTTTTGAGTTTCAGTTTCAAGTATGGGGACCCCCAAAATTTATAGTTTTTTTTCTATTTTTATGTAAAAATCTTAATGCGGTTCACAAAATACATCTACTCGCCAAGTTTCATTAGTCTAGCTCTTATAGTTTCGGAGAAAAATGGCTGTGACATACGGACGGACAGACAGACAGACAGACAGACAGACAGACAGACAGACAGACATGACGAATCTATAAGGGTTCCGTTTTTGCCATTTGGCTACGGAACCCTAAAAAACAGTTCCATCCTGGGTTCCACGAGCGAGGCATACGGGCGTAGCCATCAAATTGGGTATAGCTGCTACTAAATGGATGGCGTAGATGCTCTACGAAGAAGCCTACGCCAGCGCCGCTACGCGTGTTCTCCACTAAAATTGCGACCTAAATCCATCAATAATCACATCTTGTACTGTTAGCGAAAATTGATGATTCGAAGAGTCATTTAGGCGCTCTACTGGTAAATTTTACATCACGTAAAGCGAAACATTGAGGGCGTAGATGATTAAATGACGTCATAAGTTGACCTGAGTATAACTGCAGAGATAAATTGGGGCTGTAACATACTATGCTGTTGTCGAAAGTGTAACTGGTTGGCGGCTGCAGATTGGGCGTGGCGATTTCCTCAGCCTTCCTCATGATGGCCTCAGCGGCCCTGGCTCTCCTCAGCAGGAGTTCCTCCAGCCGCTTCGCAGTGCGGTCTACAATCGCCGAGCCGTCTCGGACTTCCATTTTCACGTCACTGAAGCCTTTGAGCAGTTCTTCTCGCCGCACCACTTTTCGTTCTATTTCGAATAGGGTCTTTGATATGTCTTCTGCCCATTCCTTGACCCTGAGGACGGGTATAAATCTAATATTTTGAAATATATACAGTAAACTGCAATATGTCACTTTTGGGATGTTAAACGTTGCTTTTGGTGTAAAAGGCTAAACGCGCATAGGGATTACAAAGTAAGTCCAAGAGTATGATTTTACAAAGAGCAAAAGTATGACAAAGAAAATTCAAGAAGAAATCTTTTGAAACGAAATAGAGTTGTAGAAACTTCAGTCAGGGTTCCTAAATGAGCTTTTTTAAGCTTCAATGCCACCACATTCTTCGTAATATATTTTTTAAGTAGCTACTTACGAAACTGAAGATATAATTTTTAGTACTTCTTCCGGTTTCTCAGGAGGCGGTGCTGGCGTGATTTTAGCACTGGAGTAATTAGTTATTTTCACTGGAGTGGTCTTTGGTTTGTTCATTTTAGATAGAGCCAGTTCGTGCTCCTCTAGAATCTTCTTTATGTCCGCGGTTGAATTCGAAGGCACTTTGGATTTACTTGACGAAGTCATAGCTATGATTAAGACCAGCAAAAATAATTGTATTTTCATTTTTTGGGTCAGCTTTGTCATGTTTAGAAATTTGCTACTTTGGAGGGCACGCCGATAACAATCGCAGCTGTAGTCGCTAAGCCATGACGGAGGCTTTTGAGTGGCCTAAAAACTCTATCGCTATTTCGGTTAGGCACACGAACATTTTTCAAATTAAAAAACTAGCACATGAAGAAAAGAACTTTAAGAGTTGGACTCGATGCCTCACTTTCGAAAGAAAAAGGCAAAGTACTGATTTTGGAAAATTATAGTAAGATTTTAGAGCATGGTGTATTGCGCGAATCGTGCGTATGTTCGGGGCGGGCGGATTGTACTGCAAACTCGCAGGGAGGATTTGCTGGCTGCGGCGCCCGACATCCTGGCGCCAACGCCGCCGCGCCGCCGCCGCCGCCGCCTAATCGAGAGAGCATTCTTTATTGACTTTCACCCATTGCCTATTGCCTGCCTTCTTTGGCTAGATTTTAAATGCCGAAGAAATTTTGAGCTTGAGATGTATTGGATCATGTAATCTAACAAAGTACCAGGTTTGATGTTTAATGAACAACCCCATTATTTTTGGAGTATATTCTATAACTGGAAAAAAGTAAGAGAGGTATGTTTGCGCATGCACAATTCGCATGTCTAACCACCTCAATATAGGTGCGAGTTTTGTATGCGCAAACACACCTCTGCCAACCTTCTTCCAGCGTTATTTTTACGTAACGCGAACTATGCTCAGAACAACAACGGACGAATTAATAGATAGGTAAACAAAAAAATATATATTTACCCATGTATTATAAAGCGTAACTTTTTGAGTTATTGGAAAGATAGGTAATTAAAAGATATTTTTTTAGGCATAAATAGATTGACATGGCAATCGCACTAAGCAATCTAATTTAATATATGTACAGATTGTACAGTTAAACAATTTTATCTACTCTGATACTATCATACAAAGATTATAAAACTGAAAACAAAATTCTTATGACAAACATTACGTACAGGCCAAAAATAATAAAAAAAAAGTTTAATTACGATACAGGTCTTGTATGGACACCTGTAACATAAAATAACTTTTTAATCATAACGATACACCTATACAACCTCCAGCTGGACCAAGGAGGTTGAACCTCTACTTTAAAAAATAAAAAAGGTTTCAATGAACGAGTCCGCGACGACGCAACACGCATGCGCAATCGATGTTTGCGCCTTGGCGCCAACATTTGACATTTAAAAAATCTTTTCATTATTTAAACAAAGTTTGGTTTTGTTTATAAAATACATAAGTTTTTGTGTAAAAACATGTCTGAAAGCGGGGATAGTGTAGTAAAATGGCTGTGACATACGGACGGACAGACAGACAGACATGACGAATCTATAAGGGTTCCGTTTTTGCCATTTGGCTTCGGAACCCTAAAAAACAATACATTTTGGAGGTATACCATAGCTAGAACTGAAATTAAAAACAATTTTTTTTCATCAAACCCATATTGTCTATGATCTATGAATAGGTCTTTAAAAATGATGTTTAGGTTTCTTATATCGTTTTTTTCTAAGCTTAATAGTTTTTGCGAGAGACTCTTCCAAAATGGTAAAATGTTGGTCCCCCCCCCTGTAACTTCTAAAATAAGAGAATGATGAAACTAAAAAATGTATATGATGTGCATTACTATGTAATCTTCCATTGATATTTGGTTTGAACAAGATCTAGTTAGTAGTTTTTTTTAATATGTCATTAATCGTAAACCGCAATTTACCTTTCGACGAACTACAAGAACTCTTATAATATGTTACTTGCTGCTACGGAACCCTTAATGGGCGAGTCCAACTCGCACTTGGCTGCTTTTTTAAAACAAACTCATGTTACCTATAAGAACCTTTATTATGCAACAGTATCATAAACTAATATTTATTCGCGAGGTATAGATCAAACATTTTCGTCGTGTAATTGAAAGTTACGCGACTCAAACCGCTATAAACATCGTATTGAAGTAATTTTTGCGTATCGTATGACTTAGTGCCTCTTATCCTTTTACAACTTGTTGTCGTATTATTAACATTGCATTTCTACTTCTATACGACTTTTTTATTTAAGACTGTTACACAACTTTCGGTAGTATAAGATCTGTAGAGTTAGGAACGTCTATACGACGTTTACACCGACATTATTCGTAATAGGGTTGCAAGAGTTTCTTTTAAGTGACGTCCGTGTAAGAGTCATCAATTGCAGTCGTATACGACGTTATGTTATGTAAGAGTGATAAGTTGCATTCCTATACGATGTAAAGTCAATAAGAACGTTGTTATACTACAATTTAACGACTGGATGTCGTACCAATATTACGCCCCGTATTACTACACGACAAGTGACTATGAATCAAACTGGAATGGGTTCCGCACAAAATTTAATTGTTTCTGAAAGCTCAGAAATAAGATTTGATGCCTTAACAGCTAGAAGAAGAAGAAATAGATGAAATAATATCAGATAAATTATGCCTTATTAATTATCTTTATTAATTAGAAATAGGTATCTACCTTCCTATTTGGTTTGTTTGCAAATTTTGAGACTAAGTATAAATCTAATTACAATAGTCACATTCTTTCTCCGGGTAATGATCGTATACGGCAAAAGAAGCACAACGTGGACACCAGAAAATATCGAAATTGATCATGATTGTATTTGACATTTTCTTCAGTCACCATAAAATGTGCAGGGTTGGTTTCGTCATTATTAGTGATCAGAAAGCCAACTGAAACTATGATCTGCGCGTATGAAGCATGTAGATATCCTTGGCCATCTTAAACTTATACTGTACCTACGTAGTAGGTCAGTATAAAAAATGGTTTTCATATGGGATTTATTTTAACTGAACCCTACTTTTGTTAAATAATGGCGGATACAAAATCAGCGCACTGAGTGAAACGTCGTTAAGATGTTGTATTACGGTTGTGTTTAAAACTCTTAGTCGTGAAAAGGTTACTGTTGACACGTATGTTAAAATATTGGTAAAAAAATGGCTTAAATTTCAAGAATTTTCATGGCCCGTTTATGAAATCGAGAATTCTAGCCCAAATTACCCGATAGCATTCGTTTCCCAATAAATAAATGGGCTTGAACATGAATTTCGATGATGTAGGTAATAAGTAATAATAAAATCCAATGGCTGCCGTGTCGACTAAGTAAAGATTCACCACAATTCGTTTCATTCACTCATAATAATCTATCTTGATACATGAAAATGCCACGTAAAAGTAGTATGAACACTACCTATGGATGTAATTACGACCAGTGTATGCAACCAAAAGTTAGAATTAGCACGTTGTGGCGACCCAAAAAATGTTTGTTGGGAGTTCCTTAGGTGACAAAATAAATAAACAAACACAATATAAAAAAACTATTTAATTGAAGTTTTTGACCATATTGTAATCAATATATTAATATTTTTTAGAATGACTAAAAAATACAAAACACAAAGCGATTCTTATCAAAAGGCGGAACATCTAATATGTGATAGCATTTAAAAATATACCTTATCTGTTGAGCAATAAGGTTGCTTTCATTGTTTGTTTATATTCTCAAATACACCGATCGAGCCGAAAGCGGCATAAATCAAAGTCCGAGCAAATACAGCGTTGCGATATCATTTAACAACATACTTAAGACATAGGTGTAAAAAGGTCTATTTTGCTTTTTTATTAGTCCATTTGTCGGCGTTTCAAAGGATATTGGTTTGGTTGGATACCTATTCGAATCCGTGTCATTATCTATTATGATGACTGATTAAATCTGCAAATAAAGAATCTTTAGCCGCGAATATTTTTGTTGCATTGTTAATATTATTGGGTCGCATTTTTTTAATTATATTTAACTTTATTAATTATTTTTGACGTGATAACGTCTTATAAATCGATGGAGCCGGCTGCACGCACGAAAAAACATGACTCATGCGTCGTTACGTCGTTTCGTCGTTCCATTTACCTGAGCCCGAGCCCGGGTCGGGTAATGGGTAAGGGTAAATGAGGGTAAGGGTAAATGAGGGTAAGGGTAAATGAGGGTAAGGGTAAGGGTTCGGTCGGGTTCCGGGTCCGGGTCCGAGAGTTCGAGTCCGAGTCCGAGTCCGAGTCCGAGTCCGAGTCTGAGTCCGAGTCCGAGTCCGAGTCCGAGTCTGAGTCCGCGAGTCCGCGAGTCCGCGAGTCCGCGAGTCCTCGAGTCCGCGAGTCTGAGTCGGGTAAAGATTCAATTGTGATTTCCATTTACCTCCTTATCTATATTATATCCATACAAAATATCTATCAAACAAATATTAATTAAAATTCTTTTGAAAAATGCAACCATTCCATCAGTATTTTCTTATGACGTTATCACGTTCAACTATCGTCAGTAAACCGACTTTACAGACAACCGATTTTTTTAATAACCGACTAGGTATTACATGGATCAAACAACATTTGACGTTAGAAGAACAGAGTTGCGAGACTTGACTTTTTTACAAGTTATGTTTTTGACGGCATTTTATTTGTACTCGTATAATGCATCCTCAATACCTACTTACATATAATTATTTTCGGTTCATTAGGTTTAATTAGAGATGGGTTTTTGCCTGGGCATTTATGGACGTATTGAGTAAATGCCGAGTAAGCGTCCATTTACGCCCAGTAAACGTCCCAAAACAGGGCGGATATTTTTATTGTAAAATATCGCAAAATTCACAAATTATTACACAATGCTAAGTTCTAATGACTAAAAAGTTTTTTTTAAGTTAATCTTTAATCATCATCAGGCTGAAGAAGGCCACTGCTGGACATTGGCCTCCCCTACACATTTCCAGGAAGAACGATTCTGAGCTCTTTCCATCCACCGGCTTCCCGCGCTCTTAACAATGTCGTCGGTCCATCTGGTGGGTGGGTGCCCTACTTTTCGTCTTCCGGTTCGTGGTCGCCATTCGAGAACCTTTATTCCCCAACGGTTGTCGGTTCTTCGAGCTATATGACCTGCCCATTGCCACTTCAATTTACTAATTCTAAGAGCTATGTAGGTGACCTTGGTTCTTCTACGGATATCCTCATTTCTGATTCTATCACGTAGTGAAACTCCCAGCATAGCTCTCTCTATATATAGCTCGTTGTGCGACTTTGAGCTTGTGCACGAGGCCAATAGTTAGCGACCACGTCTCAGTTTCGTAAGTCATCACGGGCAACAAGCACTGATTAAAGACTTTTGTCTTGAGGCTTTGCGGCACCTGCGATGAGAAGAGGTGGCGCAATTTCCCGACGCTGCCCATCTGAGTTGGATTCGTCGGCTGACCTCTTTGTCGAAGTTGGCTCTACCTAATTGGATCGTCTGACCCAAATTAACATGAGCATTAGACATGGTTTTTGTCTTGCTCATGTTCATTTTTAGACCCACCTGTTGGGAGACAATATAAAGGCCTCTGAGCATTGTGCCTAAATCTTCCAGCGACTCCGCCATTATGACTACTTAGTCATAATGGCCAGTCGTCGGCAAATCGAAGGTGAGTGATGAATTCGCCGTTGATGTTAATGCCATACCTTGTCCGTCCTGGACACGAGCTTGAAAATATTCTCCAGTGCCGAGGTGAACAGTTTCGGAGATATGACATCTCCCTGTCTCACCCCTTTTTGCATGTGGATTGGATTTGTACTCTGATCCTGAAGTTGGATAGACATTGTGGCATTCCTGTTGATACATATCAACACTTTGATATATAGATAGCCAATTTGACACACCGCTAGAGCGACTGTAGCACTGCCCAGGTTTCGACTGAATCGAAGGCTTTCTCATAGTCTACAAACGCTAAGCAAAGTGGCCGATTAAATTCCAGTCTTCTGTATAATCTGCCGTAGCGTGTGGATGTGGTCTATGGTGGTAAAGCCTGTCCGGAACCCGGCTTGTTCGGGAGGCTGAAAGTCGTCGAACCATCGAGCGAGACGATTGGTAACTACTCTCGAAAACAGCTTATAGACGTGGCTAAGCAGAGAGATGGGCCTATAGTTCTTTAAGAGGGTGTTATTACCCTTCTTGGAGAAGAGCACCACTACGCTCCTGCCCCACGCTTCAGGCATCGTACCCTCAAGGATGACAGAATTAAAAAGTGTGGTGCTGGGGATGAGGGGAGTGAATTATATAATGAAACACGTGTTGACAGGTAGAGCGTCGTATATTGACTAATTGCATTCTCTTACATAGAATACTAATATAGTTACTAGTACATCACCACAAAAGCTTCTGAAGAACCTCAAGAATCGGCGTTCCACCCGCTTTCAGAAGTTCTGTCGTTATTCCGACTTCCCGCGGTGCCTTGTTACTCTTAAGCTGCTTGAGAGCCGTTCGGATCTCGTATAGGCTGACGAAAGTAGCGACTTCCTAATTCAACTGAATAGCGGCTGTGCAAAAGCTTTTTGTGGATGGGAAGAGATATCACTTTTCTGATATCAATAGGAAGAGTATTCCAAATACAGATAGCTTGTACAGTGAATAAGTGCTTATAGAAATAATAAGAGTGGACAGGAAGTTGTAGAGTTTCAGAAGACCGTAAAGTACGACAGTTAGAAAGATTTAGGTAGGTATTCAAAGCGTTGAGATTAGTTTAGCTTTTAGATAAGGGGGGTATTCCTGCAAAAACGAATAGGCAACCACTTAAGCTTATTACAAAAATCGGAAACGTGGTCATATTTGCGTAAACCAAATATGAACCTAATAGAGAAGCAATGGTCAAGCATCAACTTCTACATCCAGAATATTTGAATTTGTCCCGACTTTATTATGATAGTACAGTATAGAGTTAAGAAAGAGAATTTAGCTGGGTTGGGCGGTATTTGGGAAACTTCGTCAGATCTTCTAGTAACCCATCCCACAGTGCTCAAAAACGAAAGCCAGTGCGTCCTACCAGTTATAATAACACGTGGACACTGACGGGTCCATAAATTAAAAGTCGCTCAAAAAGCTATGGTTAAAGCTATGCTCGGAGTCTCTCTCAGAGACAGAATCTCGAACGAGGTCATTCGATAGAGGACCAAAGTTGTCAACATAGCCCAAAGAACTAGCAAGCTCAAGTGGCAGTGGGCCGGTCATGATTCGAAGAACCAATAATGTGAAGACCACGTTTAGACAAACGTAGTGTAGGATGCCTCAGATTAGATGGAGCGACGACTTATGCAGAGTGGAATACCATGTGCGGTAAAATGTTGATCTAAATAATACCGACTGACTGTGATTCTGCTGATAATTCTGTAATTTGGCCACAAATACATTTTTTATTTTCAGTTAGATCCTCCTTTTTGGTCAATTACTATTTGTTCTAATATTAAAATGGTTTAAACAGGTACATCTTACGAATACTCAATGAAAAAGTCTGATTTTGACTAATTAGAGTTTCCGCCCTGATTTTGGACATTTAAAAGGACGTTAATTCGTTTTTGCCCTATTTGTCCAGTTTATGGCCTTTTTGCCCAACTGGGTTTAAACCCTCTGCCCATCTCTAGGTTTAATGCACGGAAACTCTGCAATAAAACCTGTTTCGGCAGACAAAGTCAAGTTGGCAAGTTTTATCATCCGCACTTGATGTGCGGGCAGGTTTTTTCCGCAAGTAGGCCGCTAGTGGGCCCTTTTTGCGTGACCCTGGACACGTGTTGCTCGAACTTTTTGAGGTTCTACAACACGCCGGTTTCCTCACGATGTTTTCCTTCACCGTTTGAGAGTACTGGCATAGTGCACATAATTTTTTCGACAGAAAAACTCATTGGTACACGAGTGGATTTGAACCCACGACCTTCGGATCGGAAGGCGGGGCCACTACCACTAGACCACCAGTGCTCTCTTTCGCCAGACTATAGGCCAACCAAAAATCCTATAACCTCATTATAAACAATTTACTAGCGGTTGGTAACCGAGCTTCGCTCGGAAATTTTTTCGTTAATTTGTATTTTTAAGAAATCATATGAGTCATATTATTATCTTTATTGGTTTATTCTTACTGAACAACGCCATCTGCTGGATATGCTTGCAGTTAGTTGCTCACAATCGTCAATAAATGGCAGAAGCAGTCAGATATTCAGTTTATTTTTAATTATTGAGCTCAGGGTTATATAATCATTTTCTATAAATGAATCCTAGCTAGATCGATTTATCGCCCCCGAAAACCCCTGTATAGTAAATTTCGTGAAAATTGTTGGTGCAGTTTCCGAGATCCTAAATATATATAATACAAGATTTTATAAGAAATATATTATTATTATCTAATCTCATACTGAAATATCTCTATAGAAAGTTGTATAACACTATTTATAACTCAAGAATGGCTAGAAAGTCGTGTTATTTACACTATTCATAACTCAAGAACTGTTGAAACGATTTGGCTGAAAATTGGTGGGGAGGTAGCTGAAAACCAGGAGACGGGCATAATATAACTTTTCATTACTCATACTCTGAAAGTAGGTCTGAAGTTGCCCGAGGGGCCTAATTGAAAGTAAAACTTTCAGCCCTAGGGAGAATCGCTTTCTACTAACAGCTGTCAAATTATAAAAAAAAAACAAGTTCTATTTTATTCAACCATGTTCCAACTTTCTAAAGTCTTTCTAACTGCAAGGAGGTCGTTGAACCAAATTCCAACTTTTTATTCAGCAAGTAGGTTGGAAACCCATTACAACGGTAAGAAGTTAAAAAGTCTAATTAGAGCACAATGTAAAATTTAAATTTAAATAACATAAAGATAGTATTAAATAATTAATATATCTTCTAAATTACTTGATTAATATATAGCTTCAACTATTTATTTAAAATAACATAGATTTGAGCAAACAATTTACCATTTTTTAAATTATGAGAATGAAAATAATGGCTGAATAATGCTGGCGAGCCGTAGCCAAAGGCCCGCCAGAGAAAAATAAAAAAAAACCGGGAAGGCGGCAATTCAATCTTAATTTTCACTAATTTTTCTTTCATGTTTTTATTTTTACTTTCCTTGTATTCGTAATGAAAAGCACAGTGTTTACCTCGGGTGAAAGTCTTTTAAGTCCCTCAAGCTCCATTGGCGCCCTCGCTACGCTCTGGCTCCAAACCCGTCTCGGGACTCAAAAAACGTGACT
This sequence comes from Thera obeliscata, assembly GCA_947578465.1. NCBI lineage: Eukaryota > Metazoa > Arthropoda > Insecta > Lepidoptera > Geometridae > Thera > Thera obeliscata. The sequence continues at coordinate 9,296,167 of OX387914.1, forward strand.
TTCAACACTCAGGTAACAATGTACTATTTTATCCCGAAAAAGTAACGGAAACGGAGCGAGCGAGCCGCGGGCTGCTGCTAGTAAAGATATAAAAATTTAAAACAAAACTTAAATTACAGTCTTAACCCATCGAAATAAATTTAAAAAGTTACATTATGAAACAGCTCTTCTTTGGACAACTGTATAACTTTTTTTAATATCGATAAAACTTCAGTTGGACCATGGTGGCTGTAATGCAGTTTTACTATATAATCTATGGAAGTACATTAATACCTGAGGATAGAAAGTTACGTTTTTGAGTCCCGAGACGGGTTTGGCGCCAGAGCGTAGCGAGGGCGCCAATGGAGCTTGAGGGACTTAAATAAGTCTTTCATCCGAGGTAAACACTGTGCTTTTCATTACGAATACAAAAAGAGTAAAAATAAAAACATGATAGAAAAATTAGTGAAATTGAAGATTGAATTGCCGCCTTTCCGCTTTTTTTTTTGTTTCTCTGGCGGGTCTTCGTCTGGCCAGTATTATTCAGCCATTATTTTCATTTTCATAATTTAAAAAATGGTAATTTTTTTGTTCAAATCCATGTTATTTTTAAGAAATAGTTAAAGCTAAATAATAATAAAGTCATTTAGAAAATATATTCTTTATTTAATACTATCTTTATATTATTTAAATTTAATTTTTACATCGCGCTCTAATTAGACTTTTTAAACTTCTTACCGTTGTAATGGGTTTCCAACCTCATTGCTGAATAAAAAGTTGGAATTTGGTTCAATAACCTCCTTGCAGTTAGAAAAACTTTAGAAAGTTGGAACATGGTTGAATAAAATAGAACTTGTTTTTTTTTTATAATTTGACAGCTGTCAGTAGAAAGCGATTCTCCCTAGGGCTGAAAGTATTACTTTCAATTAGGCCCCTCAGGCAACTTCAGACCTACTTTCAGAGTATGAGCAATGAAAAAATTGTTTATTAGTTTATGCTACTACGTTACGGCGGCGTTATCTAGTCAAGTTTTTGATAATGAATCTACTAGCTTACTGATTGCCACTCATTTAGTAGATAATTTCAAAGTACCTACTTACTTTTATATAAAAATCGTTGTAAGCATCATACACGCAACAGTTCATCCAAAATTATGAGAGGTAGGTTTAGGTCTCGAGACCATGGATATTGCATTCGCGGAGTGATACACGGCATCGATATGAATATTAATTTGTATCTTCCCATAATGTGATGCTGTCTTCTTTTTATCGTGTCACTGATTCTTTCGAACCATGTGTGGTGAAAGGATTTCAAGTGCGCCTTAACGAAGCTTCGTGCACTTGACACATATATTCGAACTTTTTGATGTGATGCTGTGATTATTTACTTTCAGGTATATCAGTACTGTTGTTTGTGGTGGGGATCGCAGTCGCTAGAGCGCAGGTGGAAGTATGTCCTGCTGAGCAGGAGGCTGACTGGGCCATCGAGATGTTGCTACGTCACGAGGACTGCCACAAGTTTTACAAGTGCACTTACGGCTTACCAGTAGAGAAAACTTGCGCTTCAGACCTATACTTTAACCTAGACCTATGGCAATGTGACTGGAGGGAAAACGTAGACTGTGAGGGTAGGAACGACCCTGCTGAGACTACGCCTGTTCCTACAACAACTGTAGAGCCAACTACCCTGGAGCCTACTACCCCTGAGCCAACTACCCCTGAGCCAACTACGCCTGAGCCAACTACGCCAGAGCCTACAACCCCAGAGCCTACAACCCCAGAACCAACTACCCCAGAGCCGACTACCCCAGAACCTACTACCCCAGAACCAACTACTCCTGAGCCAACTACCCCAGAGCCAACTACCCCTGAACCAACTACCCCGGAGCCTACTCCTGCGCCCACCGAACCTCCGACCGTTGCTCCTACCACCCAGTCCAGCGGTTGCGAGATTGATATCTGGCCCCAACCCGAGCCTGAGCTCCTCGCTAACGGCTGCCCCGTCGACCCTCACGTGCACTGGTTGCTGCCTCACCCTGATGACTGCACTCTGTTTTACTACTGCGTCCATGGAAAAACGGTATTGAGCGGGTGCCCGGCTACCCTTCACTTCAACCCCACTATTCAGGTAAGTTCGGCAAGTTTATATTCATATTCATTTATTCATTGCTTCATGTGTTTTATAGGTCTTAGGGGTAATAACGTCCAGAACAATTTTTATCATGCGCACTTGATGTGCGGGCAGGTTTTTCCGCAAGTAAGCCGCTGGTGGGCCCTTTTTGCGTGACCCTTGAGGCCTTGACACGTGTTACTCGAACTTTTTTAGGTTCTACAACACGCCGGTTTCCTCACGATGTTTTCCTTCACCGTTTTTGAGAGTACTGGCATAGTGCACTTAAATTTTTTTCGACAGAAAAACTCATTGGTACACGAGTGGATTTGATCCCTCGACCTTCGGATCGGAAGGCGGGGCCACTACCAATAGACCACCAGTGCTCTCTGTTCACTATTCAGGTTGCATAATAATTCCAATTATAGAAATAATTTATTTTGTCAACTTAGAATTAGAGGTCGTACTTGCGAATCGAGTTCGAGTTTAAAATCGAGTACCAGGACACCTGCCGGGCCACTATAAAGGTACCATACCGAGGACCTAAAATACCAGATCCAAAAACCAAGTACAGGCATAGGAAAAGCATTTTATTAGGTAAATACTATAAGGCCAAAACTCTTAATTGATTATAGCTACAATTCTGTTTAACTTTATTACACCGCAGCGCAGATAATACAACTCTATATCACGACGCCATATTTCCTTCCTCTTCTTCTTTTTCTCCACTAGAGACGTAACTTCTTGCTTGATCCGAATAGAATTACGAAAGACGTATATTTTATAAAACCCAACTCAAGGGAAAAAACAAAACGTAAGACTAGGCGGTATGGTCTTAGTACTATAGCCTGCTTCGAAAGGAGCGAAAAAAAAAAAAAAAAAAATGATCCGAATAGAGATGTCCTATTCCCAAAACTGGCTAACAATACATACTTTAAATAGGTATATTATTTTCAAAATAAGTAGTTTATTCCTAAGTCTCAAAAACGACATCGTCTCTTGCACTTGTGGGACTGGTTCTAAAATAATATTTTGATCTTATATTTAATATTTTGATTTCAGGTTTGCGACTGGCCTTCCGACGCTGGCTGTACTGTCTCCATCAACAAGCATAGGGCTGCAAGACGTCGTCTTCTGAACGAGATCTTCGCATAAATATAACTAAGTGCTGAAACTTCTCATATGGCTATAGATATTCACTTATAAGCTCTTTTTAGTGTTCTTGTGAATATAATAAACTGTTCTGAACTTCATCATCGCTATCTACAAACTTGTATTATTCTTTTCATCATTATCATCATCATCAACCTGACGAAGTCCACAACTGGACATAAACCTACTCTATAAGTTTCCAGGAATAACGATTCTGAGCCCTTTTCATCCATCGACTTCTCGCGATTCGTCAATCCATCCAGTCCAATAGCCTGTAGGCCTACCATGAGCTCTGTCTGGCTCTGTCTCTGGCTCTGCTTTTGAGTCTGTGTGAGTGCTCACTAGTGTATTATTACTGTGTGTGTGACGTTTTGACGTAGGATTTATTTAGTCAACACACACACAAACTCAAAACCAGAACCAGAGACAGAGCCAGACAGAGCTCATGGTAGGCCTACTGGAATGTACAAACGACCTCACTATTTGTGAACCTACATCATCATCATAAGCCTGTAGAAGCCCATGGGCCCTCCGTAGACCGAGGCATATCCTCGGTGATCCCGATGACTTTATCACCGCCGCTAACGCGGAGGCGATCGAGCCATCCAGTTCGGACAGAAACACTGCACAGATTCACCGACCCCGCCGGTGGGGTCGAAGACGTCCCTTAGTGCCCGCCCTCTCGAGACTAGATTAAAACCCCCTCCTGGCAACAGCCCAAGCCGAGGTCGTACCATAGCGGTGCCCTTGAGTTTGTTGCCCCAACCTAATTTTACCGGTTGAGCGCCCTCTGCGCTCACCATTGTCCGGTAGCGCTGTAAGAATCGTCAGACGATAACGTGTGAACGAGTATCGTTATTTTTTACTTTACCTGCAGTATGCCTGCCAGGTTGAAGTGGGTCTGGACTTCTAGACAGGTCACATCTCTCGTATGAAACTCGAAAGATGGGCCAAGCCAGCACAGAGGGGTCCCTGCAGACGCAAGTCCAAGGCTGCGTTGGCGGAATGATCTGGACACGTGCTGTAGGCCTACCATGAGCTCTGACTGCCTCTGTCTCTGGTTCTGCTTATGCTTGGACCTATTGCTTGGTAATCTGGTGATTAGGTAGTCACTATTAAGTAGCATCACAGAAAAAAAACAATTATTCTCTTCTGTGGGTAGGATACTAGGTATACTATACTATAGGATAAAATGATGTTTTTAGGGTTCCGTAGCCAAATGACAAAAACGGAACCCTTATAGATTCGTCATGTCTGTCTGTCTGTCTGTCTGTCTGTCTGTCCGTCCGTATGTCACAGCCATTTTTCTCCGAAACCGTAAGAGCTAGACTGATGAAACTTGGCGAGTAGATGTATTCTGTGAACCGCATTAAGATTTTTACATAAAAATAAAAAAATAAACTATAAATTTCGGGGGTCCCCATACTTGAAACTGAAACTCAAAATTTTTTTTTCCATCGAACCCATACGTGTAGGGTATCTATGAATAGGTCTTCAAAAATGATGTTGATGTTTCTTATATCGTTTTTTTCTAAACTGAATAGTTTGCGCGAGAGACACTTCCAAAGTGGAAAAAAGTTAGTCCCCCCCCTCTAACTTCTAAAGTAAGAGAATGATAATACTAAAAAAAAAATATGTTGTACATTACTATGCAAACTTTCAACGATATTTGGTTTGAACGAGATCTAGTCAGTAGTTTTTTTTTATACGTCATAAACCGTAAACCGCAATTTACCTTTCGACGAACTACAAGAACCTTACTATGTTACATCAAGTAACATAATATAAAGGTTCTTGTAGTTCGTCGTGCTACGGAACCCTTCATGGGCGAGTCCGACTCGCACTTGGCTGCTTTTTTTTACTGAAAATTCTGTCGGAGAGGGTTCTCTGACAGAAAAAAACATCATTTATTTATGCATTTTATTAAGTTCCCTTGTGGTGGACACCTAAAGTTTTCAGACAGCAACAAAAATACTTCAATATTTTTTTTTATTCGTTAATTTTAATATCTTTTCGGGAGCCCCGAAAAGAAATAAGTAAATTTTGTCCTAAGATCAGACAATGTTAAATTCACATGCATGTTACATAAGGCAATAAATAAAATAACACATAACAGGGTCGAAAAATCGATGCGTGTCCTCTATTATACCAATTGGCTATACTAGAAGGTAAAAATAAAATGCTTTGACTTAGATATGATGTTTTTTATTTGCAAAAAGAGGCAGTTTAATTCAATAATTAAATAAAAATAATAAAATAAACGATACAGCATACAATCAAATCTACCTTTACAAAATTATGAAATGATTACTATGACGATGAGAAAAAGACAGCCGCTAATTCTGCGTATTATTTAGAGATCGAAATTTTGAGCCTGGCTTCCATGTGTTTGTTTAGAGACGAGTTTTGCCTTCCATGAACAGCAGAAATTGCTCGGTCACCGCAGATAACATTCTGTGGCCAATCGCACTTTTCAGTAGTTGGGTTGTATAGAAGCAACGTAGGACAAATCATAGCAACCGGAAGGCCGTTGGCACATTTGTAGAATTGGTTGCAGTTTTCATGTGTCACGAGAATACTATCCGAGTCTGGTGCAGCGCAGATTGCAGGCGCTTCACTGGGGTCGCAGTTTCCAGTATTGTTATTATCGTCTCCGGTGTCGTTGTCTCCATTTCCGCCACTGTCGATTTCAGAAATGGGCTTGTCACCGCAATCAACATTTTCTGGCCAGTCACAAACCTCAATAAGAGGGTTGTAAACCAGGTTGGCTGGGCATTGTATCGCTACTGGGATGCCGAATGCACAAATGTAGAATTTGTTGCATTTCTCGTGAGCGACGAGGACGCTATCTGAGTTTTCACTAGCACAAATTGCCGGGGCTTCTTCAGGGTTACAGTTGCAAGTGCTTCCATTGTCTCCATTGCCATCACCATTACCGCCACTGCCATTGTCGTTCTCATCAACAATGGTCCTGTCGCCACATTCTACGTTCTCAGGCCAATCACACTGTTGTGTGTAAGGATTGTACAACAGAGTTTCAGGGCATTTAAGAGTTACAGGTACACCGTTAGCACATTTGTATAGATTGTAACATTTTTCATGAGCGATCAAGATTCCATCCGAGTTAGGAGCACTGCATATTTCTGGTGCCTCACTGGGGTTGCAGTTACAAGTGCTTTCACTTTCACCTTCACCGTTTCCAGTATCTCCACTATCACCGTTGCTCCCGTTATTTTCGCTATCTTCGTTGTCTCCATCGGCTCCATTTCCTTCATTGTCATTGCCTCCAGCAACAACTCTGTCCCCACATTCAACATTTTCGGGCCAATCACACTGTTTGGTAGATGGGTTGTATAGAAGCAACGTAGGACAAATCATAGCAATTGGAAGGCCGTTGGCACACTTGTAGAACTGGAAACAGTTTTCATGCGCTACGAGAACACCATCCGAGTCTGGTGCAGCGCAGATTGCAGGTGCTTCACTAGGGTTGCAGTTTCCAGCGATGTTATTGTCGTCTCCGCTGTCGTTGTCTTCATTTTCCGCACTGTCGATTTCAGCAATGGGCTTGTCTCCACAATCAACATTTTCTGGCCAGTCGCAAACCTCAATAAGAGGGTTGTAAACCAGGTTGGCTGGGCATTGGATTGCTACTGGGATGCCGAATGCGCAAATGTAGAATTTGTTGCATTTCTCGTGAGCGACGAGGACGCTATCTGAGTTTTCACTGGCACAAATTGCCGGGGCTTCTTCAGGGTTACAGTTGCAAGTGCTTCCATTGTCTCCATTGCCATTACCATTACCGCCACTGCCATTGTCGTTCTCATCAACAATGGTCCTGTCGCCACATTCTACGTTCTCAGGCCAATCACACTGTTGTGTGTAAGGATTGTACAATAGAGTTTCAGGGCATTTCAGAGTTACAGGTACACCGTTAGCACACTTGTAAAGATTGTTACACTTTTCATGAGCGATCAAGATTCCATCAGAGTTAGGACCACTGCAAATTTCCGGTGCTTCACTAGGGTTGTAGTTACAAGTGCTTCCACTTTCACCTTCACCGTTTCCATTATCTCCACTATCACCGTTGCTCCCGTTATTTCCACTATCTTCGTTGTCTCCCTCGGCTCCATTTCCTTCATTGTCATTGCCTCCAGCAACCACTCTGTCTCCACAATCAACATTCTGGGGCCAATCGCACTGTTCAGTAGCTGGGTTATATAGAAGGAACACAGGACAAATCATAGCAACCGGAAGGCCGTTGGCACACTTGTAGAACTGGTTGCAGTTTTCATGTGCCACGAGAATACTATCTGAGTCTGGTGCAGCGCAGATTGCAGGCGCTTCACTGGGGTTGTTATTTCCAGTGTTGTTATTGTCATCTCCACTGTCGTTGTCCCCATTGCCGCCACTGTCGATTTCAGCAATGGGCTTGTCACCGCAATCAACATTTTCTGGCCAGTCACATACCTCAATAAGAGGGTTGTAAACCAGGTTGGCTGGGCATTGGATTGCTACTGGGATGCCGAATGCGCAAATGTAGAATTTGTTACATTTCTCGTGAGCGACGAGAACGCTATTTGAGTTTTCACTGGCACAAATTGCCGGGGCTTCTTCAGGGTTACAGTTGCAAGTGCTTCCATTGTCTCCATTGCCATCACCATTACCGCCACTGCCATTGTCGTTCTCATCAACAATGGTCCTGTCGCCACATTCTACGTTCTCAGGCCAATCACACTGTTGTGTGTAAGGATTGTACACCAGAGTTGCAGGACATTTCAGAGTAGCAGGTACACCGTTAGCACACTTGTAAAGATTGTCACACTTTTCATGAGCGATCAAGATTCCATCAGAGTCAGGTGTACTGCAAATTTCCAGTGCTTCACCAGGGTTGCAGTTGCAGTTACCGTCACCACTTGCATTATTGTAATCATCTTCTGCTTCGTTGGAGCAATCGACCTCGTTCTCATCGACAATAGGCCTAGACCCGCAGTCAACGTCAGTAGGCCAGTCGCAAATATGGGCTATGGGGTCATAGACTAGACCTGAGTAGCAGAAGTATGGATAGGCTTGGCCGTTGGAGCACTTGTAGAACTGGTTGCAGTTTTCGTGCTCAAACAGTTCGTTATCGGATCCATATCGGGCGCAGGCGGCTTTGACTTCGTCTGAGTTGCAGCCACAGACTTTTCCACTGAGGGAGAGCTGGGGCCGACCAGCCTGCGTTAGAGCTACTGCACAGAGCAGTAGTGCGAGACCTGGAACAAAACCAATTCATTTTCAATCAATTTTCTTTGCATCTTTCTAAGCTGGTTTTAAGCACATACCTACACCATCATCATACTCGCATATAGATACTACGCAGCTGATCGCCTAGATGGATCGCAGGCGATCTAGATGGCCTTGCGCACATCTAGATCGCCTGCGATGGCGATCAGTGCATCACTGTCAAAGTTCGCGGTAGTGTGTGTGTGGATGTATGTATCGACACTCCCTACGTATAGTTGTGTATCTGCAAAACACAAATTTTACAGGAGAGCGTTTTTAAGATTTGAAAATCGTAAAATGCCTATAACTGGAGCCCTTTTTGAGATATTTCTGTGAAAATTGTTGAGATGCTCTTACTGTAGATCTAGTTTAAGATGGATTTTTTATTTTATTTAAATCTATACTGGTTTAGATTTTATTACACTTACATATTTTTACGTCGTGCATAAAATGCCGTATGTGGCACATACACACTTTTTCGTGGGAACTTAGAAGAATGACAATATCGTAACTGCCTGTTACACGGTTATACTTAGGAGATCTATTTGACTAATTCTGTTTAACTGGTGTTTACATGTTTAAACGTTGGAAATCGTATAATTTAATAATATGCTTCTACATACTTATTCTGTTTTGGCAATTGATTAAGCCTGGTTGACCAGTACTTATTACAGGTCGCCAGGCCCTAATTGCTGAATACTCACTTGCTTACGAAACTAAGCCTATTTTAGGTAGGTAGGTAATTTTTAGTAGTAAAATGTAAAACTGTACTCGTGATTTGGGGTTTTCCCACTTATCTTATTATTTTTTTGTTAATATTGGTCGTTCTTATATTATTATCTTAAATAAAACAAAAAATACAAGAGCTCAAAATACCATTTATTAGGGAAGTAGGTGCTCACCTAAACACAAAAAACCTGTTTTATTTCAAAAATAAGAAAAACAAAACCAACTAAGTTGTCTTTACTAGTAGTAGTATCGTATGGTAAAATCTCTTCTAGTGGGTGCTTCACACGTGAAACGTCGTTTTGGGATTTTGTCACAATCACCATTATAATTCCTGAATCATTATCAGCCTGAAGAAGTCCACTGCTGAACCTAGGCCTCCCCCACACATTTCCAGGAAGTACGACTCTGAGCCCTTTCCTTCCATCAACTTCCCACGATCTTAACAATGTCGTCAGTCCATCCGGTTCGTGGTCGCCATTCGAGAACCTTTATTCCCCAACGGTTGTCGGTTCTTCAAGCTATATGGCCTGCCCATTGCCACTTCAGCTTACTAATTCTAAGTGACCTTGGTTCTTCTTCGGATATCCTCATTTCTGATTCTATCACGTAGTGAAACTCCCAGCATATTTGAGTTTGAGCTGGTGTACGAGGCCAATAGTTAGTGACCACGTCTCAGTTCCATTAGTCATCACTGGCAACACGCACGTATTATAGACTTTTGTCTTGAGGCTCTGCGGTATCTGCGACGAGAAGATGTGGCGCAATTTCTCGTCACAATATCTATTGATAAAATCCCAATGGCGAACAAGTTCTCCCAATGAGCCACAAACTGCAGGTCTCTTTCAAAGTCATTCATTTTTTGTTAGCAGAAAAGAGAGATGCGGCCTGCTTGTGGAGACAAATCCACAAGTAAGTAAGTAAGTCGGCCGCATCTCTCTCTTTTTCCTTAAGCTACTCAGAATTATTCCCTGACATACTTGGAGAGCCAATTGGCAATAGCGTCAGAGTGGAGGCTGGTGACGCAGGGCAGCCTAATAACTGTTCATATGGTAAGCCAACTGGTAATGTCGCTGGAGTGGGTACTGTTAACTCAGCGCTACCTAGGTGGTCATCTGGAGAGACAACTGGCAAGGCGACTCCATGCAGCCTAATTGGTCTATCTGTTGAGCTATAAGGTGTGCGTAATTGGGAGAGTCACACAATGATAATGGCATATTAATGCTTGAGGAAGACTGCAGCAGTAGGGGAGATTCAGGCATGTTTGCTGCCAAAGCAAGGTCATAGAAGCTATATTCCGGCAAATCAGGTTCAGGATGTTTTTCTGAGTTTTCTGGGTCAGGTTTACAAAAGCGTGGCGACGACGAGCTAAAGGCAATGTCATTATTCCCTGTGTCATTGCTGGAGCCTCCACCACTAGCTTGCAAGGTAAATTGTAAGATATGGGAAGCTGGGACATGCAATTCAAAAGATGCAGGACTATCATCGTTAGTGTTCGTAGAATGCAAGGGGGAAATGCGCGGTGCAAGAAAAAAAAGGTTCTTCATCGCTGTCAGATATTATCTCACCTATTCGGCTTAGGTCATCCTCAATAAAATTTTCTGAGAATGGCACTGGAGATGCAACTTAAAAACAACAACAGCGGGGAAGATTAAAAATTTTATGAAACGCGACTTATATTTCATGGGATAAAGAGCACCTTGCACTTTTGAAGTGCATTTCTGTTCATAACTCTGAAGATCCTTTTCAGATCCTCAACATTTTAATGGGGCCACCATTGGAATTACCTTCTTTCCGACAAAAAAAGAATCAACAAAATCGGTTCACAAACAACGAAGTTATCCGAAGTTGTTAATTGAGAAATCCTCCTTTTTGCAATTGGATAAAAATAATAGTTTTTGATTAAAATAACATGAAAACACAAACACAGAACTATGTAAGTGCATGGGTTACTATAACTTTAATTCAATAACTCTCCGATGTAAAGCTATGTAAAAGTCAGTTACCGAATTTTGATATAACAACTTTTCAAAGTATAAATATGTAAGTGCCTAGATACACCTTATAATCATAGTGAATCCCGATGTATAAATATGTAAGTGCGTAGTTACACATTTGTACGTAGGGTATCAAAAATTCGCTATCCGAGGAAGAACTGTGTAACGGGCAGTTACCGCCACCAGCACCTCATTCCCCCCCGCGTCAAAGTTTGTATGTGGAAGATACAGCATTATATGGCGGGAAAATAATGAAGTTGGACAGTTATACGATTAAGAAAAACGTACTTAGAGTAGACTTTTTATTTTTTTTGTAATTTATAATGATAGACTGGCATGTGTAGATGCCAAAAATGCATCAAACGTATAAGTGTGTATCTGGCAGTTAGACGAAGATACGTAGGGAGTGTCGGTATGTGAAACCCTATGCTTTTAGTTTATAATCATCGCCATCGCTATCGCAGATCGCCTAGATGTGCGCAAGACTTTAGTGGAAAAACTGTTTCGCCGACTCCACTTAGTGTAGGATATGGGCAGGAAGATAATGGCACTTGTTTGTTAATTTTTTTTAACCGACTTAAAATAAAATAGCAGGAGGTTCTGCATTCGGTTTTTTTTTTATGTTTGTTATCGCATAATTAATTCGTCATGTATGAGCCGATTTGAAAAACTATTATTTAATTGAAAGGTCCAGATTGGTCCCATTGAAATTTCATCAAGATCGGTTTAATAGTTTGGCCATGAAGTCGGTTTCTCAAGTTTTTTAACTTATATACCTATGTGTCTGCTAATCGTATCATATCCCATTACAAAAATTACGATTTTTGATGTTTATGCTCTATCACGATGGAATACGATATAAATATAATGTATAACATGGATTATCATACTAAATTCCTATTTTATTAATTCTTTATAAAGGAACAGAAACTTGGTATAAAAACTGAACGAACCCACACCGGGGTATCAAAACATTACAACGCAAGCGAATCTGCGGGCGGTCGCTCGCTATTACATAATATTGAGAATTGGAAATTTAAAAGGAAAAGACCGTTCTTACAGAAGAATTGTAACTGCTTCCAACATTGATGTTCCATAAGGTTGTAATATATCGATTGCTACCTACATATTAGTAGGCACCAGCAATAGGTAATATTTTATCAATTAATCGATTATTATCACAAAACTTTTCAGTAAAATCAAAATAACATATTTTCATTGCTCATACTCTGAAAGTAGGTCTGAAGTTGCCTGAGGGGCCTAATTGAAAGTAATACTTTCAGCCCTAGGGAGAATCGCTTTCTACTGACAGCTGTCAAATTATAAAAAAAACAAGTTCTATTTTATTCAACCATGTTCCAACTTTCTAAAGTCTTTCTAACTGCAAGGAGGTTGTTGAACCAAATTCCAACTTTTTATTCAGCAAGTAGGTTGGAAACCCATTACAACGGTAAGAAGTTTAAAAAGTCTAATTAGAGCGCAATGTCAAATTTAAATTTAAATAACATAAAGATAGTATTAAATAAATAATATATCTTCTAAATTACTTGATTAATATATAGCTTCAACTATTTATTAAAAATAACATAGATTTGAGCAAACAATTTACCATTTTTTAAATTATGAAAATGAAAATAATGACTGAATAATGCTGGCGAGCCGAAGCCGAAGGCCCGCCAGAGAAAAATAAAAAAAAAACCGGGAAGGCGGCAATTCAATCTTCATTTTCACTAATTTTTCTTTCATGTTTTTATTTTTACTTTCCTTGTATTCGTAATGAAAAGCACAGTGTTTACCTCGTTTGAAAGTCTTTTAAGTCCCTCAAGCACCATTGGCGCCCTCGCTACGCTCTCAAAAAACGTGACTTTCAACACTCAGGTAACAATGTACTATTACGCATTTCAGTGGTGTGCTGATTATCTTCAGTGATAAAGGTAGCTGCTTGCAGGTACTTGTTTGAGACTACTTTTATATACTGTATCATATTCGTACATTAATGTTTTGAGTTTGAATTTACCTACACGGATGAATACAGCACTGAGCTTTTAATATCTTCTTCTCCTTCATCGTGTCGCTGGTTTTTTCAAAGCAGAGTGTGGCGAAAGGATTTAAAGTGCGCCTCAAAGAGGCTCCCATCGTACAGGCTCTGCTTAGTTTGGGGCTAGATCGGATTGTCCAAAATATTTAGTACATTTATTATTATTTATACATACATTTTGAGAACCTGACGTTTTGCTACCTAGACGTTCTGCTATACAGACCATCTGATAAGTTGGACGTTTTGCTACTTGGTCATTTTGCTAATTAGTCTTACTGCTTATTAGACCTTTTGCTCTGTTGGACATTTTGCTACTTAGACCTTTTGATCAGGAGGTGTTTTATGTATTTAGGCATGCAATGTAGATTGTAGTTTTTATAAAACAGTTCAAAATTAAATCACTTTTTGTGTTATTAGAGTGCTTAGGTCGCACGTAGTTCAAAAGGATCAAATATTTTCCTAATCTAAGATTCCATCCTTGACAAATATTATTGCAACGGAACAAAATAGTTTTTCTCTATAAGATTAAGCCCACTGTGAGAGCGCTGGTGGCCTAGTGGTAGCGGCCCTACCTTCCTAATTCTAAGGTCGTGAGTTCAAATCCAGTCGTGTACTAATGAGTTTTCTGCCCCAAAATGTATGTACACTATGCCAGTGCTCTCAAACAGTGAAGGAAAACATCGTGAGGAAACCGGCATATCGTAGAACCTAAAAAGTTCGAAAATATGTGTCAAGTGCACGAAAGGAGCCTCTTTAAGGTGCACTTAAAATCCTTTCACCACACTTGTTTAGAAAGAATCAGTGACACGATAAGAAGAAGAAGCCCACTGTTGGGTATAAAAGCCTCCCCCAAAGCATACACTTTTGTATGAGCATATATTATGTAGATCTCGTGTCCGAAATAAAGATATTTTACTATTATTATTTTCCATGATGGAAATCAAATTAAGGAGGGACTTACAAATATTAACGGTTTTTGGGTACCATTTATGGAACCAGGAATCATAACTGTAGATTGGTATAAAATTAGAGATGATATATTCATCTATAGTGACAGCCAATAAAAAATGGGCAGTCCCATACAACATTTTCACATGAATACGATTTTACCATAGCAAAAATCGCTAAAAATACCAAAAAATGGGGTCTGGATAGGTACATAAATAGCTAAAAACGTGAAAATAGAACGAAATTGTGGCATACAGAGTCTTCTATTTGTCTTCGTTATTATTTTGTACCCAAATAAATTACTTTGAAAGAATAGACAATTTTAAAACGCACTATAATTTCGCCATACAAATTTCAAGGGTAGGTAGATAGTAGGTAGACTTCATTACATTTCGTTCGCCATTCCGCGCTCAGACGAATTAAACAATTATTGGTTTATTTGTAACACATTTGACTTATATAAAAAAAGGAATTTCAATTCATTGCCTACCTAACCATCAAGTATCAAGATTATTTGAATAATGCAGAAAATGGAGCGTAAATGGGCTTCAATGTGTTCGTGGTCACTTTGCTGTTGCGTGTTGGCGCAGAAAGCCGAATTCGAAAGTGTCAAAAATGTAATAACGTCCTTAAATACACGGGCCTAAGTCAAGTGCACATCATTATGCACTTTATGAGTTACTAGGAGAGTTATGAAGGTCAGTCCGCAAGAATTTATGGACTAATCTACATGTGTTTATTATTATTAAAACTCATAACCATTTTTAAAAACAGTAGCAGTAGTATAGAAGTTATAAAGAGTTTATTACGTCAAAACTTATGAATGGAGTGGGATTTGAACCCATGGTCCTTCTCTTTGTAGTACTTAGTAGATATCCTTAGGTGTACTCCGATAACCAAGAGGGCTGGCTCCTTTCTCGCACAGAGAATAGCTATTGTTTATATTCAACGTGGGAATGCAGCCAGCGTTCTTGGCACCATGCCTCATGGACACCCACTTTTGCTAGATTTTTAAGGTTTAGTTTTAATTAGTTTTAGTTCTTTTCATTTTGTGTTTTTTTTTTTGTTATTTTAAGTTATAGTTCAATAAAAGTTTGACTCCATTTAAAAAAAAATGTAATTCAACAATTAATAATAATTAAGTGTAAGTGGCTTAGTTTAGTTTATTTTATTATTATATGTGTTAGCTATATGAAAGGATCTTTTGTTGACATTAGAAAGAACAAATTTTAATTTAATTTCAATTTATAACTATCCTTACCTTTCATTTGAAAGCACTTCCTATGTTAATTGTCGTTCAAAAACTGCACTGAAACTAATAGCTGCACAAAAGGCTGCACATTATTTATAAGTACCTAGGTACTTAAGGGTGACGATGTTTCTGAATAAACTCATTGGTGATTATCTGTTAGATTGTAAAAAACTGATTTCATGATTGCTAAAAACAACACTACTAATGTAATGTACTTATATTAAGATAAATTAAAGTGCAGGGTTTGATCTAATATTTCATCAGAGAGTGGTGTTTCTTTTTTCTATGATTTTTGGTATTATTTTTAGACCACTACGTTTATTTGGGTCAGACAATCCAATTAGGTAGAGCCAACTTCGACAAAGAGGTCAGCCGACGAATCCAACTCGAATGGGCAACGTTCGGGAAATTGCGCCACATCTCGTCGCAGATACCGCAAAGCCTCAAGACAAAAGTCTTTAATCAGTGCGTGTTGCCAGCGATAACTTACGGAACTGAGACGTGGTCGCTAACTATTGGCCTCGTACACAAGCTCAAAGTCGCGCAACGAGCTATGGAGATGAGCTATGCTGGGAGTATCACTACGTGACAGAATCAGAAATGAGGATATCCGTAGAAGAACCAAGGTCACCGACATAGCTCTTAGAATTAGTAAGTTGAAATGGCAATGGGCAGGTCATATAGCTCGAAGAACTGACAACCGTTGGGGAATAAAGGTTCTCGAATGGCGACCACGAACCGAAAGACGAAAAGTAGGGCGCCCACCCACCAGATGGACTGACGACATTGTTAAGATCGCAGGAAGTCGGTGGATGGAAAGGTTTCAGAATCGTTCTTCCTGGAAATGTGTAGGGGAGGCCTATGTCCAGCAGTGGACTTCTTCAGGCTGATGATGATGATGATGATTTTTAGTTCTGAGATCCGTAGGGAATGCTTATAAAATATAATCATCTCTTTCTCAAAAACTTTACTTACTTGTACTTTCTTAAAATTTCGAGCACGTTTAGGTACGGCTCTGATGACATTATGAACACACGCAGGAAGCCATTCAATTGCATTCAATCCGGTCTTGCATCAGAAACACAAAATACTATGGTAAAAATACTATGATAAAAATATACTATACTTAAAGAAATCACAAAGATTTTTATAATGTCCGAAAAGTTAACAGCCAAAAGTTAATATGCCATAGTGTGAAAATTCCGGCATGCCTTATAACTGAAATATTTAAAATTTGGTTTGAAAAATAGAAATACATCACTGAAAATTTAAAACCGTATAAGTGGTTATATTCGTAGCGTCGTAGTAGAGCTACGTGCTACGACGCTACGAACACTCCCATGGTTATTACTGCTAATGCATTTAGTCATTTTCTCGCTGAGGTGGGATGAAAAGTTATGTGTTCGTGTGTGTGTCCCTTGCTAACGCTCAGGATTCCAATTTTATAATCCTTCGCTTGCTCGGTCATCAAAATTGAGCACGCGGTTAATTAAAGCAACTTTGCACTCTTGTATAATAAATACCTATTCTGAAATCGGTCAGCAGCCCCTGAGTCTATTCGTTACATACGAAAATACAAAAATACAAATCTATCTTCTACTATGATATTAGTGTAGAAGCATCACCATTATGTTATAAATATTCAAATGAATACAGTAAAAGCTCCTTATTCGCGCTTCCTCTAGTCGCGTTTTCACTATTCGCGGATTAAAAAAATGCGACCCAATTTCTATGTATATTCGCGGCTAAAAATTTTTTTATTCGCGGATCTAATAAGTACATAGGTACATAATAATAAAATTATTCCAATAGGTATCCAACCCAATATCCTTGTCAAATGTACATATATTTTTTATCGGCACGATAAGTGTAAGAAAGGACGGGTCGGCCCGGCCCATAAAATATATTAATAGTGCGTAAATCTTTGTTCTTTTTGCCATTAGAAACGATTGCGTTATATGGATATGGATATTATATGGGGAGGCCTATGGTGGCTAGGCCTGTATATAGGCCTACCACAAGCTCTGTCTGGTTCTGGTTTTGAGGGTGCGTGAGTGCTGACTGACACAGTATAATACTGACACACACAGAAAAGAAAAACGCTTTTGAATTTTTGAATAAATTTTAAGTCCTCCTCTATAATGGAGAATGCTCTGATGAGCTATTTGACATCATCCCCGCGTCGAGATTCTATCACCGCTCTTCTCGACACAGAGACCGTGCTCATCCACACATTTTGGATCCATGGGTTTCTCGCAACCCAACGACAGCACCCTTGGTGTTGTTGGTGTCTATGGGCGACGGTGACCGCTTACCATCAGGTGGGCCGTAAGCTCGTTTGTCTAACTTTTACATAAAAAAAAAAAAAAAAACGAAACGTCACACACAGTACACTAGCGAGCACTCACACAGACTCGAAGCTAGAGTCAGAGGCGGAGCTTGTGGTAGGTCTACTGCAGTGGGCTTCTTCAGCTCATGATGATATGGCACGGATGCCTTCATAGTGAATTTAATATTATAAGTTAGTGTTTTCTTTGTGAAATGCCGACATCCATGATAAGAATTATGACCATTACCGATAAGCAAATGAAAATATTATCAATCAAAACACATTAAGCAATCACGGTAGCCAGAATCTAAACAAGATTACAACTAAATAATTTTTTTTAACGGGAGTAGTGGGTGATCAATTGGCGAGCTAGAACCGACAAGCCTGCGAGCCAAAGGTATAAACCGCCAATGAAGCGCCTAAAAGATCGCGGTTTTGTAGGTGCTTCATTTTATGCATGCCCCCTACTCGAGGAGAATAATAGGAGGGGATGTCGGGCTCTCCGTCATATTGACGGCACACCGACTAAAAACCTTCTCTCCTCCTCTCTTCTGTTCCTTCACTTACCTCAATGCCAGTGCATCATAGAAGCAATTGTTGCCTGACGAATGGTATAAACGTTGCATCGGCACTAGGCTGAGTCGCAGGGTCCTGGTTGGATTCTACCGCGGCTCTGCTGGACAGCTAAAGTTAGTACCATTTTTAAGGTTCCGTAGCCAAATGGCAAAAACGGAACCCTTATAGATTCGTCATGTCTGTCTGTCTGTCTGTCTGTCTGTCCGTCCGTATCACAGCCATTTTTCTCCGAAACCGTAAGAGCTAGACTGATGAAGTTCCGTAGCCAAATGGCAAAAACGGAACCCTTATAGATTCGTCATGTCTGTCTGTCTGTCTGTCTGTCTGTCCGTCCGTATCACAGCCATTTTTCTCCGAAACCGTAAGAGCTAGACTGATGAAACTTGGCGAGTAGATGTATTCTGTAAGCCGCATTAAGAGCGAGTCGTGCAAAATAGTTGAAAACGATAGTCACGGTTAAATCGATATTATGAATATACTTGCAATAATGAATCTAAAACTTTGTATAAAGTACCAGACTGAACGTATTGACAATTATTCCGTAACAAAAAAAAATATTTATATATAATTAAATAAACACAGATAGGTAAAATTTGACAAATCGTATGTCGGCGTTATTAAAAAATGTCATGTTACACTGTTGATTTTATGAACAAACTTTAATTCGAATTAATCTCAAATGTTTAGTCTACAATTAGTCCTTTTTCGATTTTTAATAAATCACTTAGTTATTTAGTTATGAATTTTTTAAAAAAGCATCTCAAATCCGCCATACAAATTTACTATGGACGCGCGAAGTTGAATATATACGCGACGAACGCTCGCGGAAATTCAGTCCACCACGAGAGCTCAGAGTGGGAGCACGTCTCTTTGCGAGGCGACGCGAGCCAACTAGCAAACGCGATCTTATGTGTATGTACACATACACAGCTGCAAACAGGTAAAGTGAGGTAAGCCATTTTTTATTATCTATGCTTTTTATTGCTCAAAAAAATGTGATGTACCTATAAATATTTACTCTGTTTAGGGAACAATGGGAAAGCGAAAAGAAAGATATTCTAAGAAGAAAAGTGGCGCTCTGTTCCGGAAAAAAAATTTCGATAAAAATATGTACGTATGTAGGTATAGATTATTTTCGTATTTCAAATTTGATGTTGGTATTGTTCCAAGTTTTTTTGGTCAGGCGAATCGAAAACCCAAGATGGCGGATTCATTTTTTTTTATATTTGATATTGGTATCGTTTAATAAGTTTTCGAGGGCGCTGGTTCCGAATCTGCCATTCATTTTTTAATCCAAGATGGCGGATTCTTATTTTGTCATAAATTTTTGATATGGGGTTTTGGGGGCGCTGACTCCGAATATGCCATTCATTTTTTAATCCAAGATGGCGGATTCATTTTTTTTATATTTGATATTGGTATCGTTTTATAGGTTTTTGAGGGCGCTGGTTCCGAATCTGCCATTAATTTTTTAATCCAAGATGGTGGATTTTTTTTGTCATAAACTTTTGATATGGGGTTTTGGGGGCGCTGGCTCCGAATATGCCATTAATTTTTTGATATGGGTATCGTTTTATGGGTTTTTGGGGGCGCTGATTTTGAATCTGCCATTCATTTTTGAATCCAAGATGGCGGATTCTTTTTTTTCTTAAATATTTGATATGGGTATCGTTTCATGGGTTTTTGGGGGCGCTGGTTCCGAATATGCCATTCATTTTTGAATCCAAGATGGCGGATTCTTTTTTTTCTTAAATATTTGATATGGGTATCGTTTTATGGGTTTTTGGGGGTGCTGATTTTGAATCTGGCATTCATTTTTGATTCCAAGATGGTGGATGTTTTTTTTTCTTAAATATTTGATATGGGTATCGTTTTATGGGTTTTTGGGGGTGCTGATTTTGAATCTGGCATTCATTTTTGAATCCAAGATGGCGGATTCTTTTTTTTCTTAAATATTTGATATGGGTATCGTTTTATGGGTTTTTGGGGGTGCTGATTTTGAATCTGGCATTCATTTTTGATTCCAAGATGGTGGATGTTTTTTTTTCTTAAATATTTGATATGGGTATCGTTTTATGGGTTTTTGGGGGTGCTGATTTTGAATCTGGCATTCATTTTTGAATCCAAGATGGCGGATTCTTTTTTTTCTTAAATATTTGATATGGGTATCGTTTTATGGGTTTTTGGGGGCGCTGGTTCCGAATATGCCATTCATTTTTGAATCCAAGATGGCGGATTCTTTTTTTTCTTAAATATTTGATATGGGTATCGTTTTATGGGTTTTTGGGGGCGCTGATTTTGAATCTGCCATTCATTTTTGAATCCAAGATGGCGGATTATTTTTTTTCTTAAATATTTGATATGGGTATCGATTTATAGGTTTTTGGGAGTGCTGGTTCCGAATATGCCATTCATTTTTGATTCCAAGATGGCGGATGTTTTTTTTTTCTTAAATATTTGATATGGGTATCGTTTTATGGGTTTTTGGGGGCGCTGATTTTGAATCTGCCATTCATTTTTGAATCCAAGATGGCGGATTCTTTTTTTTCTTAAATATTTGATATGGGTATCGTTTTATGGGTTTTTGGGGGCGCTGGTTCCGAATATGCCATTCATTTTTGATTCCAAGATGGCGCATGCTTTTTTTTCTTAAATATTTGATATGGGTATCGTTTTATGGGTTTTTGGGGGTGCTGATTTTGAATCTGACATTCATTTTTGATTCCAAGATGGCGGATGTTTTTTTTTCTTAAATATTTGATATGGGTATCGTTTTATGGGTTTTTGGGGGTGCTGATTTTGAATCTGGCATTCATTTTTGATTCCAAGATGGCGGATGTTTTTTTTTCTTAAATATTTGATATGGGTATCGTTTTAGCGGTTTTTGGGGGTGCCAAAACATGATTGGTATTTTCAGGCACAAGGGCAATTACACGTCACACAAAGAAAAACATGCATATTTGCTGTTTGGACTGACGTAGACATGAAAGTTGAACAAGTAGAGGAAGATAAAGAATTTTGGTGTATGATGGAAGGAAAATTGAAAACATTTTATTTTGATTGTTTACTGCCAGAGATTATTGATTCTAGATTAGATAGGCTAATGGAAATCAAAGAACCTAAATATATTCTAGAAGCGATAAATAAAAAAATCGTCAAAACGACAGCGAATAGGAAAATAATTGAAAATGAAACTAAAACAAACAAAAGAAAACTGCAATAAACTGTATTTAGTATGCAAACTGACTATAATTTTTATTTCTGAGTAATAATTATTATTAGGAGAGATGAAAGTCATGTGACTTTATGAGTGATGAATATGGATGTGGATGGATATGTGAGTAGAGGTAGACCAAAGGAAACATAGATGTGTGAAAGGTAACATCGGTAAGAGAGGAATGCAGCTATGACGGATGACAGAAGGGAACGCAGAAGGAAAACTCGTTGTGCTGACGCCACATAAAGGGAGATAATGGCAGGTAGAAGAAAAAGTAATGAATAATAATTATGATCTGATTTAATTAACATAGACAATATTCATCTCCCTCAGTCACTCAACCAATCAACAAAATAACAAAACCAAAACCAAAAAATGCGGCACTGGTTCCGAAGCTATTTTTTTTTTATTTAAGTCAATTAAAAAAAATAGCTTCGGAACCAGCGCCCCCAAAAACCCATAAAACGATACCCATATCAAATATTTAAAAAAAAAAAAACCGCCATCCTGGAATCAAAAATGAATGGCATATTCGGAACCAGCGCCCCCAAAAACCCATAAAACGATACCCATATCAAAATTTAAGAAAAAAAAACATCCGCCATCTCGGAATCAAAAATGAATGGCAGATTCAAAATCAGCACCCCCAAAAACCCATAAAACGATACCTATATCAAATATTTAAGAAAAAAAACATCCGCCATCTTGGAATCAAAAATGAATGGCATATTCGGAACCAGCGCCCCCAAAAACCCATAAAACGATACCCATATCAAATATTTAAGAAAAAAAAGAATCCGCCATCTTGGAATCAAAAATGAATGCCAGATTCAAAATCAGCACCCCCAAAAACCCATAAAACGATACCCATATCAAATATTTAAGAAAAAAAAAGAATCCGCCATCTTGGATTCAAAAATGAATGGCAGATTCGGAATCAGCACCCCCAAAAACCCATTAAACGATACCCATATCAAATATTTATGAAAAAAAAGAATCCGCCATCTTGGATTCAAAAATGAATGTCAAATCCACAATCAGAGCCCCCAACAACCTCTAAATCGATACCCATAATTATCATTTATTTAGGATAAAAATGAAGCTGCCATCTTGGATCCAAAATGAATGAAAGTATGAAAGAAAGAAATATTATTTAACATAACATAGGTACACAGAGCGGAACATTGACAAAATCAAAACTAAAATATGAACAAAAAATTCTAACACAAATAATTGAGTAATTACTTGCTATCTTAGCACATAATAAAAAAAAACAACTACGTCCCGCGCTAGGTACATGTTATGCCAAATAGGCCCTGGCTCAGCTTTTGCTGCTTAGCGGGGTATGAACTTACCACCAAAAATATTATTCACAAATATGCAAATATAGTTGAAAATGAAACGAAAACCTGGCCTTCAGCTTAGTTAGTAGTAGCTCTGCCTTCTACGCTGTAGGTCGTGGGTTCGATCCCCACGGAGAAGAAACATTTGTTTGGTGAATACAAATGTTTGTTCTCTGTCTGGGTGTTATAATGTATTTTAAGTATGTATTAAAAAAAAAAAAAAATATGCTAAGTATTATATCAGCTGTCTGGTTCCTATAGTATAAACTCTGCTTGGTTTGAGGCTAGATAGTGTGGAGTGGATTGTGCACAATATTTATTATTTATTACTATTATTAAAAAACCTAAAAGAAAAGTGAAATGAAAATGTAATTATTTTGTAAACTGACCTCAGATTGTTTTTTTTAGAGAGATGAATTTTACTTTCTGGCATAACGTAAACAAAATTTCGTCTCTATAAGTCACTCAACCAAACAACATTTTTTTCAAATCATGGGTTACCTACTTTTGCCACACTAGGTGTAAACGGCGTCGAGCGAACCTATCATTGTGTGCGTGAGTACGCACACAACTAGCGAGCCGCAGTAAATACCTATTTTCCGTCCGCCTGGTTTACTCGACTCGCTCTTAAGATTTTTACACAAAAATAGAAAAAAACTATAAATTGTGGGGGTCCCCATACTTGAAACTGAAACTCAATTAAAAAATTTTCATCGAACCCATACGTGTGGGGTATCTATGAATGGTCTTCAAAAATGATGTTGAGGTTTCTAATATCGTTTTTTTCTAAACTGAATAGTTTGCGCAAGAGACACTTCCAAAGTGGAAAAAAGTTGGTCCCTCCCCCTCTAACTTCTAAAATAAGAGAATGATAAAACTAAAAAAAATATATGTTGTACATTACAATGCAAACTTTCAACGATATTTGGTTTGAACGAGATCTAGCCAGTAGTTTTTTTTATACGTCATAAATAGTAAACCGCAATTTACCTTTCGACGAACTACAAGAACATTTATATTTAATTACTTGACCGTCACTGGAAGCTTTATATTGAGATGCATATCCGTATCCGTCGATTTCCTACCTATTTTATAGCTTATTTGTACCCCGTATCCGGTCCAGTGGCGCCCTCCAGCGGTCGCAAGTCCTTTTTAAGTTTCGTTAAAACTGGACGCGCCATCTTTTATCATTGGCGTTTCGTATTCCGTCGGAGTCACACGTTGCAACGGCTCTGTCCTACGACCGTTTCATTTTAATTTCCTTTAAATATTAAAGATTAATTTAAATTCGTCTGCTAAATATTGCAAAAGATATTTCAATTCGCTTCCATAAGCTTTAGTATTGAGTACAAAAGTGAAGTGATTATTATTATTATGAGCCTACTATGTCCCACTGCTGGGCAAAGGCCTCCCCTAATCCCCTCCACTCTGTGCGGTCCTGTGCTGAGATGTTCCACTGTGGTCTGTGCTTATCGAGCTCGTCTCGCCATCTTGTTCTTGGTCTGCCGCGACGCCTTGGCTCTTGTGGGCACCACTCTGTTGTAATTTTGGCCCAGAGCTCGTTATGCATGCGGCAGACATGGCCAGCCCACTCCCACTTGAGCTTGGCAGCTTTGGTCGCCACATCCACGATTTGCGTTTGTGAACGCAGTACCGTGTTGCGGACTCGGTCGATTCGACGGACGCCCAGAATGCTACGTTCCATCGCACGTTGGCAAACCTTGAGCCTGGACTTTTGGATGTTGGTCAGAGACCAGGTCTGCGCACCATATGTCAGCACGGGGAGGATGCATACGTCCATGAGCTTTCGTTTAAGCGATATGGGGAGCTCACCTTTCATTAAATCTCCCATGGACCAATAGCTCCTCCAGGCATTCTCGGTTCGCCGAGCGATCTCCTTATCTTGCCTGGCCTCGAAGGAGACTATTTGGCCCAGGTATATATACTCCTGGACGTATGCAAGTTGTTCACCATCCACCGTTATTCTGGTTTTAACGCGGTTAGTCATGACCTGTGTCTTTGCTCTATTCATCCGCAGTCCAACCTCAAGGCTTGCAGAGCTAAGATCTTGTATCATCGCCTGAAGCTCGGAGGGTGAAGATGAGAAGAGGACAATGTCATCGGCGAAGCGGAGATTTGTCAGCCTCGCTCCGCCGATGACAATGCCCTTGTGCTCCCAGCCAGCTGTTAGCTTCCTGAATACTTCTTCAAGGGCCGAGTTAAAAAGTTTGGGTGAAAGAGGGTCTCCCTGTGAAGTGATAAGTGAAGAAAAAACGTGAGTACCTACCTACCTTAACTTTTAGCAATTATTGCTAGATTTTAGTATGTGATCATATTTTTAACGGTTTCCCGTTCGGATCACGTACATTGATTTAATTTTTCTTTTAGATATTTTAAAAGTACCGTCCATGAGGAGTTATACAGTATGTAAAAGTTATACAGGTGTAAAAGTTATACATACGTAAAAGTTATACAGGTGTAGAAGTTAGTTATTGTTTGTTGTAATGATTCATTAATCATTTTCTAGTGCACGGTAGTAATGAAAAAGTCTAACATCTAATCATTTCAGATATGGATAATCACGATTCTGCACCGATGACGGCAGTGGCTGGACCGAGTGGCACGTCTCGCAAGCGGAACCGGAGCTTAAGCACCAGCAGTAGCAGCAGCTCTGAAAGCACATCCAGTTCCGCCGCCTCGTCTGGCAATAAACGAGGGAAGCGGACGCACCGTCGCCATCGTAAGCGAAGCAAGCGCGCTCGACATTCCGGCCGGATGATGGATAAGCTATTCAAGGAAGTGGGTGAGCTCCGCAATCATATTTTTACGTCAAGTAATAATAATGAGAAAGTTTTTGATGACCACGTGTCTTTGTGCTCGGAGGCCAGTGGCGAGCTTTACGAGAATCATCATAGCTTAGACGAGGAATACCACGATTTCACATTTGATATCGAAACCAAGTTAAAAGAACCGTCCGTTCCAAAAACTCCAGAGAAATATTTAAAAATGTTGTCCGATGCTCAGCGGTTTGGAAGTTCTTCTTGGTCTGAGGTCAGGTACGCTGACACACAGAAATTATACAATCACGCTCCAGGTTTCGTAGACTTAGAGTCAAACGATGAGGTGAAAACATACGACACCTTGCGCCACCTGGCACATGCCGATAAATCATATGCAGCTTTGACTTACTGCGTACTGAAACAAAAAGACTCTCTACAGGAGAGCATTTGGAGTCTTCTTTTGTGGGCTAAAAATGCAAACCTGAACTACGACAATTTGAGTGCAAAGGTTGACGACTTGTTTCAAAAGGGTGACTTGCATAAAACATCCTCTGATCTTTTGCAATTAGTTTGTGGACACCGCGCTGAAAGCATCGAAATGCGCAGGGAATCCATTACGAGCAAAATTAAAGACCCGTTGGTATAATGAATTGGCAGCATTGAATAGAATTCCGCCATCAAATAAATATTTATTTGATTCTGAGCCTTTCACAATGGCTTTGGAAAAGGCAGGAGGGGTTCGTAAAGCCTTTTGGTCGCTAAAAACTAATAGTTTTTCACAAGGTAAGTCCAACAGCCGCCTCTCGCGGGGGCAAGGCACAATAAGACAATCAGTAGTTCCATCGCGTGGAACTCAAGGTCAAGGGTGTTTTCAAGAATCAGGCTTTCCAAACCATATGCAGCACATGCATGCCTGTAATAACCTACCCTCGCGGGGTGGATACCAATACAACTACCCTCCCAGAGGCCAACCCTCAAAATCACGATACGAACAACACAATGCGGGTGGAAGAGGTTCATTTCACAACCAGGGCTCGAGGCCTGAACGAGGTAGTAACCGAGGACGCTCAAGTACTGCAAGAGGCCACAGAGGCAATCAAAAAAGATCATACAAACAATGACTCGAGGCGTTTCCGGGCAGGTCAGTTAGTGCACTACCAATCTCAATGGATTACGATGGGGGCGCCACATTTAATTCTAAAGTTGATTCAAGGGTATCGCATACCATTCTTGCAGAAGCCCCCACTCGTTTACCCAAGTGTAGCACAAGGCCCTTTTGTAACTCCTGTCTCAAAAGAAATGTCGGCAATTGTACAGAAAATGAAAAGCCAGGGCGTTTTGAAGAAGGCTCCAATATCACCAAGTTTCATTTCCCCTCTGTTTCTGGTTCCGAAAGCCGACGGATCTGCCCGGCCCATATTCAATCTCAAAGCTCTCAACGACTTTGTAATGTACGAACCGTTTCAACTCATAAGTATGTATCGCATACCAGATTTTCTTCAGCATCAGGACTGGATGTGCAAAATCGACCTGTCGCAAGCATATTTTCACCTCAGCATAGCCAAAGCACACAGGTGCTTTCTACGACTAATCTACAATCAGGAATTACTGGAAATGACGTGTCTCCCATTCGGGTTGGGCACATCGCCAAAAACCTTTTCGACTCTGACAAATTGGATAGCACGTGCACTGAGAGAAACGTGGAACATGAGGATCATAGTGTACCTAGACGATTTTTTAATAGTAAGTCAGAATGCACACACGCTTCGCGAGCATGTCAAAAAAGCAGTACAAACATTACAAACACTAGGATGGCAAATAAATTTCAAAAAATCTGTTCTCTACCCTCAAAAGAGCTTGACTTACTTAGGAATATTTTGGAGACCCTGGGACAATCTAAAATCCATTCCAAAAGAAAAAGTTGTCGCAATTGTCGAAAAAGTAAATCGCATTCTAAAGGAAGGAGAGGTGACCTTAAAAGAGCTCCAGAAAATAATCGGGCTTCTAAATTTTGCAAGTTTTGCTGTGCCAAGGGGGCGGCTAAACCATCGGCAATTACAGAGGTTCATGAATTCTCTACCAGTCCCATCAATGAAGGCCTACCCACTCCCACAAGGAGTCTTCAAGGATCTGAAGTGATGGGCGCAGAATTGTCACCTATCAACACCTCTGCAATACCCTCACCCAACAAACTTTCTGACAACAGACGCATCGGACCAGGCTTGGGGAGCGCAATTGAACGACCTAGCTCTCTCCGGGAGTTGGTCGAAAAACGAGCAACCACTGCACTGCAACCAGAAGGAGATGCTGGCCATACTACATTCTCTTCAGAATTACAGCCACATGATGCGCCACAGCACTATCCTGATACAATGCGACAACAAGACAGCAGTGGCATATCTACGGAAGGAAGGAGGTACGAAATCACTAGCTTTGATGGAAATAACCTTTCAAATTCTGAACTTACTAGATTTAAATCAAATACACTTCAGCATACAATACATCCCAGGCAAGTTGAACAACCATGCCGATCACTTATCGCGCCATCGGCTTCCACCGGAATGGCACTTATTACCGACCTGTGTGGATATAGTGTTTGCAAAGTGGGGAACCCCAATAATAGATCTCTTTGCGTCAGCAACAGCCCACGTAGTTTACAATTATGTATCTCGAGACTTGAAAGACCATCGAGCTCTATTTCACGACGCTTTCAGTGTTCCGTGGAACTACCCACTCGCGTGGGTATTCCCACCACCGTTCCTTATTCCAAGGGTCCTGGCTCACCTCAATCAGGCAACGGGAATTTATTTAATAGTAGCACCACGTTGGGAAAAGGTATTCTGGCGCGCGGACCTCAAGGCCCGAGCACTAGCAGCACCGCTGACCCTGACGAATCTAGAGGTGAATCTGGTCGACACATCAACGGGGCTTCCACCTCCCAAGGTCGAGAGCATCGTTCTCGAAGTCTGGAAGTGTGGGGGTGGTCCGAGGCGGTAGATACATGGAACACTGAACAAGTGAGTTTGCTTAAAAATTCTTGGCGAAAGTCCACTGTTAAGACTTATGAGGTGGCATGGAAACGTTGGAGCTCTTGGTCTAACAGCAATAACGTTGACTTAAATAATCCAACTGGTTCGCAACTAGCACAGTTTTTATCTGATCTGTATTTAATCCATCACTTGTCTTACAACACAATACTTGTGCATAAGGCTGTCGTCTCCACATTGTGTAATGCTGAATCATCAAGTCGCTTAAGTTCACACGTTCTAGTGAAACATATTCTTAAATCGATTGCTTTAAAAACCCCAAGGACCCCCAAACCTCCGGTCTGGGATGTTAGTATACTTACTACATACTTAACTTCTTATACAATTGATATCAATAATATATTTCAAATTTCACGTCATACTGCGATGTTGTTACTACTTTGCTCAGGCAGAAGAATACACGACTTGACTTTACTTAAAGTAGACTCAAAACATTATACAAAATCTGATGATAGCGTTACATTTTGGCCACAGTTTGGTTCAAAAACTGACAGCAGTAACTTTAGGCAGTCTGGCTGGAAATTACTCCTAAATAAGAATAATCGCAACTTGAATCCTCTGTTCTGGATAGAACGAATGATTGTTTTGTTAAATGACAGACGTGATACTGCAAAATCGTTTAATTTGTTTTTAACAGTGAGAGGGGTCGCCAAACCTGCTTCACGCACGGTCATCGCTGGATGGGTTAAAAGCCTGTTCAAAGAAGCTGGCATCACAGCTACTCCAGGAAGCGTTCGATCCGCCGTGGCTTCCAAAAGTTGGATTGAAAATCATTCCCTGGACGAGATCTTGGCGCGGGGAAACTGGCGCTCGGCAAACACGTTCCAACAATTTTACCGACGTGAACTGATTGAACCTAATGATTCTGAAAGTGTTACACAATTGTTTCATCCAGTATAGTTCATAGGAAACTTTATTTGAAAATTGCGTTAGATTAAGTTAAATAAATAATATCATTATCAGTAATATGTTTCTACACATTATCAGCTCGTATTTGATTGAACCTAATGATTCTGAAAGTGTTACACAATTGTTTCATCCAATATAGTTCATAGGAAACTTTAATTGATAATTGCGTTAGATTAAGTGAAATGAATAATATCATTATCAGTAATATTATGTTTCTAAACTTAATCAGCTCGTATTTGATTGAACCTAATGATTCTGAAAGTGTTACACAATTGTTTCAGCCAGTATAGTTCATAGGCAACTTTAATTGATAATTGCGTTAGATTAAGTTAAATGGATAATATCATTATCAGTAATGTTTCTAAACTTAATCAGTTCTTTAAAATTAAAATTTATTCAATTTTTAAATGTGTAAATTAAAATTACGTGTTTCTAATGAATAAAATTATTTTTTGCCATATTCGTTTGTTTATTTTAAACAGCACCTAGATACATCACATTGGCGTATTTCCTCAACAGTGGCGTCACCAGGCGATAACAAACATGTCTCAATATAAAGCTTCCAGTGACGGTCAAGTAATTAAATAACAGCGTTTTACCTGAAATAAAACGCATATTTAAATACTTACCTCACTGGAAGCTTTCACTTCAATTGCTGCCCGGTGAAATTCTAATATAAAGCCAATGATAAAAGATGGCGCGTCCAGTTTTAACGAAACTTAAAAAGGACTTGCGACCGCTGGAGGGCGCCACTGGACCGGATACGGGGTACAAATAAGCTATAAAATAGGTAGGAAATCGACGGATACGGATATGCATCTCAATATAAAGCTTCCAGTGAGGTAAGTATTTAAATATGCGTTTTATTTCAGGTAAAACGCTGTTATTATGTTACTTGATGCTACGGAACCCTTCATGGGCGAGTCCGACTCGCACTTGGCTGCTTTTTTTTATTCTAGAATAAAGAAAACATACCTTCTTGTAATACCAAGTCGTATACCTCCCCACTACTTATTAAACTCTTTGTCGTATACCGAACTAGCTAGTGAGTAGGTACCTACATTAAATACCAGTGCTACTGATGGATGCCCAATGCATGACGTCCACGCGATAGACCGCGTGGACGTCATGCATTGGGCAGTTTCGTGGTGGTCTACCACCACGGAGATGGAACGACGAGGAAGATGTACATCTACCAGAGGAAGGCCTTTGCCTTGCATTGGGACAAAAAAGGCCAAAAGATTTATTTCCAACTGATGGGATGGAGCTTTATTTCAGTAGCGCGTTGAAATCCTTTGTAGCAAAAATTTTTTTCAAAAAAATTTAACAAACTTGCTTTTTTGTAACCTACTCAAAACTGATTAGTAGATAGTAGGTATTCGTTTGTCGGATAGATACTGAGCTTATTAGAGAGATAATTATAGAGTAAATACTGATTAGAAGGTAAGTACCTAAGCTGTTATATTTTAGTCTCAAAGTCGAAAACCAAAATGATTCATGATGTATCGTCTCATTAAAAACCTAGAAAAATCTTTATTGTGATAGAAATGGATTCAAAACTTGATTGATTATGCGAACTCGAAAAGCGATTGATTATAGGTAACATTGGATTGGATTGGATTCAATCCCACAAAGAAAATTTGAGACCAAGGTGGGGCCAAGGCAAGGCAAGTCGATCCATTAGTTCGTCAGAGCTCCATTTTTTTTAAATGTTCCAAAGTTATTTTAATTTTGTGCAATAAAGTATTTTATAATCTAATCTAATATTTTATAGTCTACGTTGTATAACGTATATTCTTTAGAGCTATGCAATTGATTAAAATAAACTGAATTTGATTGGTATTTACAAGGTGAAAATTGTAGCAGAGGTATTCATCGTTGCTCAGTGAAACGGAACGTAATCGTCAAGGAAACTGATCAGCCGGCATGCGGCATGCGTCATGAGCGGGGGGCTCCACGTCAGTCAAACACAGTCAGTCAGTTTCAGTTCGTGCGCCGCACTGTTATCACCGGTCGTGTACTGCGACGGAGCTGAGATTCATCCAGCCAGCATTCCCGCGTAGACAAATAAATATCCGTGTCGCCGGCAGCGGCTGTGAACATGCCTGTCGTTCGGCAGGCCTCAACCTAGTCGAATACTCTGCCTTCATGCCTCTGTGTTCACCTACAACGTATTACAAGTGAGAAACCACAGTTCGCACCAAAACATTCAATCTAAGTAAACTTTGCCTATGACCTCGGGATTTGTTGTTTGTTACAGATGTCAGCCGCCGCACGAACAAAGGCGGTTCTTTCACATATTGGAAAATGACTGAAGGCCCCCTGTTACATCATGATAAGTCGGTGAGTACATTGTTTTTCAGGCAATCGTGAAATTCACTACAAATATCACCTGTCAAATAAGTGCAAGCGGTTGTGAACCGTATAGCGTGCTAGTAAAGGCAATAATAGGTTGAATAATTTTACCAGGTCGTGCGACTATAAAATAGTAGACGTGTTATTGTCAATAATGGGTAGGTAACTTGTAGGTAAGGTAGGTACATAGGTATATAATAATACAGAATAAACACCTAATATATTACCTACCTACTTGCTAGGTAAGCTACCCACTACTACTCTGTCATCAATCATCATAGTAATCCTACATAATTAATTAATTTCTAGGTAAATTGGTAGGAAGATAGGTACCTATCTACAGGGTGTAAAAATAACATCCGGTCAAACGCAAGCCTATATTATGTAAAAAAAAAAAATCCGTATAGTATAGAAAGGTAACACAAGTAAATAGGTGAGTAAGGTACCAAGTACCTACCTACCTATATAAAACGAACTTACTTATAAGTGAAGTTCGATGAGTGATACGCCTTTCTCCTGAAAGAATACACATTATCTTATTTTATCTATACAACTGCCATAGCTGATGGTAGAAGTATATGGCCCACCTGATGTTAAGTGGTTACCATCGCCTATAACAATACATTGCCTCGCAGGCGTACAAATACACACGTGGCGTAGCAATAGCAACGTATAGATATTCCGCTTATTGCTATCTGGTTACATACCTACCTTAGTATAAATACGTATCACTTATCATTAAGCTGGTATTACCCAGAGACTTATTTGCAAAGTATTTTATTTTCCTATATTTACCAAACTGGCAGGAGATATTAACCATTCTGGTAAATATATTATACATAACATAGTTACAGCCATACATAAAAACGTAATAAAAATTATCATTTCATAACGTTATCCTTATTCATAAAGGTATTATAGCAGCAGCATTTAGCTATTCATACCTTTATTTACACAAAGATACTTAAATTAATACAAGTTTTTACAAAATGTACAAAATACACAAGAAATAATATTATTAATCTGAATATTAATAGTAAAAATAGCAAACACAACAATAAAATTGCAAATAACAAAAATAATAATTATTAGATTGCTATTTTTACTATTAATTTATTTGAGTTGCTAGGTATTCCGACTTCCTTGTTTTGGTTTGGATAATTATAAGCAAGTAAATGAGGTAAATACCATTGTTAGTTCGGTATATTAGTTAAGTACCCAATATCTATGTCAATTACGTGGTGTTGATTTTTCAGACATATATAAATGAGGTAAATAACATTGTTAGTTCGGTTTATTAGTTAAGTACCCAATATCTATGTCAATTACGTGGTGTTGATTTTTCAGACATATAGTTTTAGAGTTTTAGTTTTAGAGTTTTGTTATTTTTTGTGATTTGTTTACAAACATTTCCGACCAAATTTGCCATGACAACAGTTATTTGTGTTAAAATTAAAAACGCCGGTCGCTGTGTTGCTGGCTGTACGTATTACTCCAAAACCAGTGTGACCACTGCCGGTCAAATAGGTACCTACCGAATATAGTAACTGGTTCCAAGCTCAAGCTATCTTCCTCGTTTATCAGACTTATCACATTTTAAACATAATATTATTGAAGAAATTGGAACAAATGATACAAAATAGGTAGGTTAGATATAATCTTGTCTGTGCAAGAAATACAATACAGTTAAATAATTAGGTACTTACCTGTATTCTCAAAAAAACTTTGGAGAGCATTTTAGCGATACCCAGTGTTTCTTTGGCCACTTGGGTAAATGTACTGTAGGGTAATATAGAACAAAAGATATAATCAAAGCGTGCTATGCATGACTCTTCAAGAAAACGTGACAACTCTTTCTCGTTCAGTGGCGGAATGAAAATGTTCGTCGATTTTCAACTTGATTTGTTCAACGTATCACGATCACATACTACCTTTTGAAACTGAATAGACAGAATACACCGATAAGTTAACGTCACAAATTATGGCAAAATGTGTTCATGATCAAAGCACTGGTGCAAGCGAAACCGACTCTAAGGTGACCAACATTTTCATACCGCGACTGTACTTGATACAAAGGATACAAAGTTGAGATCTACCGTGTCTTTATTCTTGGGACCTACTAATAGCGGCAGCACCACAAAGAGATACTGATTCCGAGTCAATCAGAAAAAGCAGTAAAAATTTTACAGAAAGTACTAAAAAAACTACGCAATTTTTTCACTGAAAATCGTCAGCTGGTCGGTAATACTCTTTGCCTTTTCCTCTCCATAAAAAACTGTTCTATCGAAAACTTCTGTTAAAAAGAATTTTGACAACATGGTCTTGAGTTTTGATTGCCGTCCGATAGACCAATAAAAAGATAAAAACAAGCAGAAAAACTGAAACAAAACTGGGTTTTTGAGGATTTATGTTACTACTCCAAAAGTAAGTAGATACATTTTTTTCACCTAGTTTATTTAAAGTTGTATGGTGCGTGATTGGTTTGCTTAGCTAAAATTTTAGGCCCTACTTGTTACCAAGTAATTTAGCTTTTAGTGACCCTTTTCAATGTAGAGTTTTACCACACGTAGGTTCATTTTCCACAAAATAATGGGAAGTGTCTTCCCGGTTTACATTTATTGAGAAGGCTGACAGAAACGTAACTAACCAGAGTAATTTACTAACCTTGCCAAATAGAGATACCTAACCTACCTATACTATGCAGTATAAGAACAGTCAGACAGAATAAGTTACGTACTATAAATACAGGTTGGCAAAATTAGGTTTTGAATAATTTAAATTGCCTACCAAATTCTTACCTTATAGCTACTAGGCAATACTCCAACCACTCACTATAGTACCGGCCTATCTACTCATGCCATTTATGTATTTACCTGGCACCTAGACTCGCCTAGCTTTAAGACGTTTCAAAGTGATCCTTGCAATTCAACTGAATAAATATACTTCTGATTTTGATTTTGATAGAGACTGTTCTGTCAAAGGAATTAAAGTTAAATACATTATGCTTTAGGTTATTATGTTTTACATTCAACTGTAAATC
The DNA here is from genome assembly GCA_947578465.1 of Thera obeliscata. Taxonomy (NCBI): domain Eukaryota; kingdom Metazoa; phylum Arthropoda; class Insecta; order Lepidoptera; family Geometridae; genus Thera; species Thera obeliscata. The sequence goes on from OX387914.1 coordinate 9,331,226, forward strand.
ATAATAAATTAAGTAACTGTGGCTTACCTTAATTGCTTTATGATAGCTCAACTGAAAGTAAAGTAAAAGCTATGTAGAAAACTGGTACCGGCTCAAAAGATGTATAGTAAGAGAGAGACGGAGTAGAAGTCTATCTATCTATCTTTTATGTATTAGGTACTATGACTTCCTTTATTAATGCAGAGACTTGCCAGAACTGGCCTTTAGTCTAAATAAATAGGTACTTAAAATATCAATTCACTAACGGAAAATCCTTTAGGATAAAACCTCAATACACAATACTTTTATTGCTCTAATCTGTCTTGCTAAAAGGTACTTTTAGTTTTTGTTAGAAATGTTTTTCAACGCCCTTTACATAGAGGCACCTGACTTGCAAATATTCGGCTTCATGGTCAAGGCCGCAGCAACAGCGCGACGTTATGTAATCCTCGATAACTTACTTTCGCGATTGCCAACCACTAAAAGTTGATGACAAGCAAGTTGTTCGCTGAATGAGTAACCACATGAGTTGCGAACACAATCATCATCCCAACGCCAACACAACCTCATCTATTAATGAACTATTTATAGATATATACCTAACCTACCAGTCTCTACAACTTTTGTAAATACAAATCTTTATTTCGGACAAACGATGCTTGTCAGAGAACTTGTTTCGAAATTTAAGATAATTAATTGATTCAGGCGTGTCTTTGCGGAATTCCAGAGCAAATAAATATACATAGTTCCAATTCGCTGATATAATCTATGTAAGTTAACCTAATGTAGACTTGCGTGTGCACCCTACGCAGCACCCGCAAATCCTGCAGAGTAAAATAAGATGTAAACTTATTAGTATAAGACACAACAAAAATAAAAACGTAACAAAATGTTGACACATGTTTCGCCTAGATTAAGTTAACTTACTTGGATGAGATTAGCGGATTTTTCTAGTTAATTTATGTTTGTCGAAACTTACTGACAGCCAATATAGCTGTGTTGCTGGGCTTGTGTGTGACTTATCTCTTCATCCTATTAGAACAAACATATTTTTTTTGTTGCCAGTTATCATCTTTTGTTTACAAGTTTTATATTGACGTATTGAATACGTCATAGAGAGATATGTGTTATAGAAATGAGTTTCTATTAAATAAAGTTGGTGGCACTGATGTTCATAATAATGTACCTTTCTTTAGACTAATGTATCTAACTTACTTTTATTTTGTATCGATTAGATTTACCGCGGACCATTTAGAATTTATAAGTATTTTGCAACTAATTTGGTGGGTACTTTAGTTTTAAGATAAAAGCAGGCAACATAACCTCTTTTTAAAAGTTTACCTATCCCTACTGACACGAGATAACTCGGAAAGTCATCACTTTTAAAGAAATTAGCTTTATAACTCGTCAGCTATTATGGACAAGAATCAATTTAAAAATGCGGTGCGCATTTGAATAATTAATTTTATAGGCTGTAGGTATACCTACCTACAGCCTACATACCTAGTCTACATAATAAAATAAATAAAAATATTTTTTTACTTATAGAAAAAAAAACATAGCCTACTGACCGTTCATCTATATATATTTATAAAAGAAAGTCGTGTTAGTTACACTATTTATAACTCAAGAACGGCGGAACCGATTTGGCAGAAAATAAGTGGGGAGGTAGCTTAGAACCGGGAGAAGGACATAGGATACTTTTTATCCCGAAAAACCCGCGGCTTCGCTCGCCCGTTCCCGTAACACCCCGTGTGTTACGGGAACGGGCGAGCGAAGCCGCGGGCGGCCACTAGTTATATTATAAAAATGATGTGTAAGTGCCGCTTGTAGCGGTGAAAGCCTCCTCCAAGAGCTTCCATTCCGATCTTTCTCTTGCCTTCCTTGTCCATAGTTTCCCGGCTACTTGCGCAATGACGTCGCTCCATACATACTTTGGGAGGACGTCCTTTTTTACGTAACCTAGTCTACCTACCAATTCGTAACTTTCAAAATGTTACCACAGGATTACGATGATGCCTTACCACCTTACTTGCTTATCTACAAATATTTTTACGACAATTAACCATAAGTACCTAATATACCTATACCTTATCTAGTGGGTAGCTTAGCGGGTTACCGAACAACAAAACAATTACTTCTAGAGCAATAGACTAGAGAGCAATGTCCTCAGTCTATTGAATTGAAAGGTAATCAATTGAGGAGGACTTGATTATCGACAGGTTTTAAGTTCTATTTCACATGAATAACGTGCGTAGTTATAGTGTCTTATCTTTATCTACCTACTTTTAAGTACTTATATATTTTTTTTAATTTACTTAATTTATGACTAGTTGGAGCTATTTCATAATCAATTAATATTATAAAAAGCAATCGTATGTACGTACGTACAGGGTTTTCTTTCGCCACCGACTAAGATCTACAACATCTGGAAGTGAGTGGTTGAGAGAGGCAAATTTGGAAATCTATGTCTATCCTTTTCTATCACATAAGGACTTTGAAAATCTAAATTTTGCCAAAATGTCATAGAATAGAACAGAATGTTCTTAAATATTCTAAAATGACTTAGAATAATCAAATTTAATTCAAAGTCCCGGGCAACGCCGGGCTTCGCTGCTCGTTTTATTTTAAACTTTGACGCTCCTTTTTCAAACAGTAGGAGCGACTTTCCAAATATCGCTCCTGTAGTGACTCAGCCAGTGCGTAGGTGTACTTTAGCATGTAAGTATTTAAGTAGTATTTTATCAATGAGCTAAGGCTGAATACATAATATATAATGAAATGTGTATTCAGAGGCCCGCGGCAGACCCCAAGGAATTACAATTTATGTATTCTTTAGTTGGTAAATACAGGTAGATATTTTAATTTAATGTGTTTTGGTCGATTCGCGACTTCAATAAAATTATCACTTCATTAATGTAGTGTAGTACCTACCTAGTTTTAAATATATATGTTGGTAGGTACTACATATACATTTTATTCACACAAAGAAACTTATATGTAATTAAACAAATGTTTACAAAATGTTAAGAAAACACAAGAAACAGTTGAGCTATCTGCAGACCGTTTACAAACGATCTGGAGAGAGCTCAACTGATCCAGATCAGTGCCAGACGGAATCGTCTCCAAGACGCTGGCGGCATTGCCACGCTGAATAGTAATGCTATTGCGCTAGTCCAGATACCCACCAGCCCTTGGGTCACACGTCGGTCGCTTCGATCAGACTCGGGTAGTAGCTATTAACATATTTTTCTACGGGATTAAACTATATTTGCTTTGAAAAAATGCTTCATTTGAATTTTTCAAATCGATCACACACACCTCTCATGAAAGATGAACAATATCAATCCCAATTTAAGAATCAAACGGCCTCCCTGTTTGATTCGTAAATTGGGATTGATATTATTACCCAGGAAAATAACTTCAATAACATTATGAGCAGTATTTTTACACCCTGTGGTTTACAAATTGGTAGATTTTTTAACTGCATAAGGGTAGGTGCCTAGGTGGTGGGTATATCTACAATTTTAGCAAATTACTAAGTAGGTCTCCAGGTGTATTATGTTAAAGTTGATTAGGTCACATAAAACTGAAGCATGCAGTTTGTTTTATGATAACTTTGCTGCTCGATGACATCGGTGACTGACCGCAAATGTGCGCGCTAAGCAAAATTGATGAAATGTGAATATTCTCTTTTTATGTCAGTCATACAGTATAGGTCTCTTTAGTTGAACGAACAACAATTTTATCGTGCTAAAAATAGTTATTTCTTGATTTAAATACATTATTTACCATCAAAGGTATGTAATCGTTCATTATCCTTATTTCATTGTTAGTTAGGCACTTAGGTATACGTATTTACATAATTCCTACACCGTTTTTTATTTTTCCTGTTCCATCCTACTGGCAGGCAAAGGCCCACCATGGCCTCACTTATTTCCTTCCACACAATTAGAAGAAATAAAGAGAAAAAGGCTTAATTTGACACGACGATTCGATTTAAGGTTATAGCACATTATACCGGCACCGCAACAGCACCGCTCCAAACCAGCAATTAACTTGTCATTCAATTTAGAGCATTAAATCGTGTGCAGTATAATATATTTCATAATGTCAATATGGAAAAGCCAACGGCGGGCAGTCAGCGCGCTTGCCGCTACCACACAACTCGACTCGCAGCCCGCGTGTTGCAAGCGAGCGGACTTTGTGCGCGCAGCGCGGACTGTGAGCTTACACGTCGCGGCCGGCGCGCGGACTGCGAGCTTGCACCTTGCGGACAACGCGTAGTTAGCGCGCTGGCAGCTAGCCGTAGTCTAAATTCGAGGCGACGCCGTGCTGCAGCTGCGCAGTTGCGGTGCCGGTATAATGTGCTATAACCTTTAGGCAGTAAACTCGCTTAGCTGTAGGTAAGTTAGGTACGGTAAATTTAGTATGTACCTACCAATGCTTGGTAGGACCAGCTACTCAGTATAGTTTCCAATAAATTGGTGTCATATAAATTTTATTCTATTTTTTTTTTTTTAGCCTTTGCTTTGGTTACGAGTTAGTAAAACCCTAGGGCGCGGAAGTATAGGTAGGCCCTGGCAAGTTCATAAATTGCAGCGGAATTGCTACGGATTTCTATAATTTACTCTGGGAAAACTAAGTCCAAGTACTTCTATCACAAACCTGTTATCAACACTCCACCTAACTTAAAAATGACTTCCAGATTGGTCTCATAAATTTCATCAAAATTAGTTCTGGAGTTTGATTATGAATTCGGTTTTTCAAGTTTTTTAAAGTTATTACTTGTGTTTTCAGATGTGCGTACGCATATGGCTAGAGGTGGGCCACGCTTGCGAACCAAGGCACTCCGCTTATGGACGCGCTTTGGCACTAGACTGGCGCGTCTGGGTCCGTGGCGTCAGCGGACAGGACATCAGTACCTTCGTGCACAAGGTGGTCTTCTATCTGCGCCCGCCTTCTGCCTTCGTTTACCCTAAACGAGGTGAGTTTTTTTTTATAATTATTCATTAAAAGACTATCCTTTGTCCAAGATCTCACTTGATGGTAAGTGACGATGTAGCAGGACAGTCTAGAAGACACCTATTCACTATAGCCTCAAAGAGGCCCAGATTGTATTTGTCAGGAAAAACAGACGACGGCAGTGAGTTCCACTCTTTGGATGTTCGCATGATAAAAGTGGAGCCAAAACGCTTGGTACGAACGGGTGGTATGGTATACTCACCTGGTATGGGTGGTAATTGGCCGTGAGTTTCTTCACTGAGTTGCTATCTTTTGTAAAGCGGCCCTTGACTTGAGTATGAATGTAGATGGATGTTTTGGGGGTAGGCCAAAGAAAGGATGGATGAACAGTGTGATGACATGGTTAAGATATGAGTAAATACATACAACTGATAGAGGAGAATGGAAAAGGAGAACATGTTGTGCCGGCCTCATATAAAGTGGGATAAGGGCAGGAAGAAAAGAAAGCGGCCCTCGACGTAATACAGGACTGTTTTATCGCGACCGGTGCGTTAAATGATTTTGATAAGTCTTTTTAATCACACCAGGAATTGAATTCGATTATCAGTTTGAAAATGGTTTGTCTTCCTTGCTTAGCCTTTGTTAGGTACATACTTGTCATCGTCCCATTAAGACCTTGACATTGAACAGAAAATTGCGTACCTAATTGTTCATTTTCACCGCACAGTAATGAGCGCCCGTTTAAACTCTCATTATCATTATCTGTCGCTCCGATAGCCCTCAGTCAACTTCGAACCGCGACGCTCAGGCTTACCTACCATATCACAGAACTGTGCTCTTTGAATACCTACTTTATTTAGTGCAATTGTTTTAATTTCGCAGTTCTCCAAGAGCCGCCTTACGAGGTTCAAGAGTCCGGTTGCGCGTCGATCGACATTCCGATCCACGTGTACCTGAAGTTTACGAAAAAGCCGACCAAGATCCGGTTGCGGTATCGGCTGCACATCGAAAACAACGCGGTGATTAGCTCTGAATCGCGCTGCATCTACTACGACTTCAAGAGTCCCTCGCGGGAGTTGTGCGCGGCGCTCATGAGTGGCGGCGGGGAAGTGGTCGCGCGCGCGGCCAAGCGCCTCGTCGTCCTCATCTCCGACAAGGAGCGCCGCAAGCGCAACAAATACAAGTTCATCGAGCCACCGCTATGCAAGCACGTGCCGAAAAAACGCGCTAAACCCTTCGAAGACATCTGTGCTAAGTGCGGCGAGTCTACCACGGCAGATTTGAGGAAACAGCTCCGCGCTGATGTGGTGGGCATGACTGAGGATGAGATAGACGGTGTGGCGCGTCTATACCTCGCCTACTCGAGCTACGAGAAATCTGAGAACGCGCTAGTGCTGCCCCCTATCTCGGATCCCATATACAGGGTGCCCGAGATTCCTGCTGCTTTGAGAAAGGCTCTCGAAGCGGCGGACAGTCCCCCGCTGCTGTGAACTCCCTTCCTTATCAAGTGTTGTGATATCAACTCCAATCCAAGGTGCCATGAGAGACAATTTGTTTCCGTAGTTTATTCAATAAATCAAAGACTATTATCTGTGTAACCTACATGCTAGAGATGTAACAAAACGAATTATGAAAAGTAATTTTAATAGACTTATTTATTTGGTTGTTAAATTTATAGTCATATACTTATATCGCGTGTTAAAAGTACATTATATCTGCTAAAGTATACCTTTATTAGCATAGTCATAGTCTATTAATGTTACGTGTGCTGTGAGAAAAGATCTCATTATAATAAAGTGGTATCTATTCAGATTTATGTATACCTATTGCTATGCTAAATATAGGTAAGGTAGGTAGGTTAGGAACCTGTACCTACCTGTTTTTATATTGTTATATTTACATACATAATACTTACCTAATTAAAAGCTAGGTTGTGAAAAGAAGTTATTTTATAATGCCCATTTTCATAATATACTTTTAAATTGTTAATGAGAAAATAATGGCATCAATGTTAATTATAGGTACATTGTACAACCTAACCAAATAGGTACTTACTTATTACTTAACCAAAACTGTACCTTACCTACCTACGAGTAGGTACCTAACCTAACTACAGCGCAGAACCAAATCGAATCAACATAATGCTTGTTTAAAATTGTACAAAAGGTCGACGTATTTACATTTATTTTATGAACCATTAATATTATTTTAAGTAGAAACAGTTGGTATAATACTTCAGACCAATCAAGATCTTTATTGTACCTACGACACACGCCAGCCTATAAAGAATCGACATATTGGACATTCCTCTTGGGATGATTAAAGGCAATCTACCTTCATTCGATATAGGGCCGTCATTCGAACCCTTTCTATCACAGAACGTATCTTTTTTTCTGTATTCTGTGGTTTGTGTAATGGCGCGGTTCAAACAAAACTCATCTTACAGGGTATTAGAGTTACCTTTAATGTTTTAGGTATTTAAATAATGTAAGTATCATAAGAAAATGCCCTATTTACTATACCTAGTTATGTAGACAATATACAAATCTATATTTACCTAAGCCCTAAGTACATGGATTAAAGCGAATTTATTTAAGTAACGTGATTACAGCCACTATTGACTGATGCACCTTGGTCTTGCTCAAATAATTGATAAAACTATGTTAAATAACGTATTTACCGGCTAGACTGATGCTGATGATACTTAAACAAATAAAACTGACCAATCATTATTTAAGTAAGCTTAAATAATTCTACTAAATAATTACTTGAGTCTATAAGAAAAGTTGTTTTTATAAGTTGCTTACGGTACAACTTGTACCTAAAGATAGACCGTGCTGTGCACCTACAAGAAGGTACCTACATAAATATATTTTACTGTTATTCTTTTACCTAGATAAATAAAAGTTGTCCTTGTTTGCTATTAGTTTGTTGTTTCTTTTTTACACTTTGGTTATCCGTATGTATAATGTAGACCAGGAAGGCAGAGCAATGGTTTTTGAAATCACCGTACCACTGGGGGTATGGGCTGTGGTACAGTTTATTGGGTCCGCAGCGGCCCTGCACAGCACAAAACGGCCGGCGGCGGATCTGAAGTTAGTCGTTTACGCGGGCCAAATGGGCCAATGACTGATGGATGATTCGCAAACGGTTCCTCTCCCCTGATGGCCCAGGCCGACTTGACGTTTACAGATTGACAACTAGCAAGTATCGTCGAAATGACGGACATTAGCCAGTGCTGCCAACTGCGGTGATTTTTCGTCTGTTACGCGACCAAAAATGTCGATTGGTGACTTTCGCCTTTTAAGCCCGGTTTCCACTGCGAAAGGGTAATGTGTGGAAAATGGTTAGGCTGAACGGTGTCCTTTTTAATGAAATAGGTTTGCGTTTTCACCAACGAAGAGTTGGTCATTTGATTTCCACTGCAAAATGAAACTGATATAGAAAAATGAGCGGACTGAGCTGAACGGAAAATGAGAAATGAAAAACGAATAGATAATTTTCACAGAGAGCGTAGCTGCGGGAGGCGAGAAGCCCGGGGGGCAGACAGCGAGCGAGTCCGTTCTGAACTGACCACTAGCCGACTGGCCTCTAGCTCAGTTGGTAGTAGCTCTGCCTTCTGCGCCGTAGGTCGTGGGTTCGATCCCCACCGAGAACAAATATTTGTGTGGGGAACATAAATGTTTGTTCTCTGTCTGGGTGTTATATTGTATTCTAAGTATATATTTACAAAAAAAAAATGTATTTAAGTATTATATCAGCCATCTGGTTCCCATATTACAAGCTCTGCTTAGTTTGGGGCTGGATAGTGTTGTGTGAATTGTCCACAATATTTATTTATTTATTTATTTAACTAGTCGTTGCAGGCCTTGTGCAGCGGACTCTTTAGCCCGGTTTCCACCGCCAGCGAAACGGACCCATTAAGTACAATTTCTTTTTACTCGCTCAATCCGCCCCGCTCACCACTTTCTGTGTGGAAACGCTATTAAATAAATTGTAATTGCGAGTTGAGCGGAGTCCGTAAGTACTCCGCTCCGCTCCCTAGAACTGAGCGAGCTCATTTCTACTCTTTCTACACTCTCGGCTCTTTCCGTCGAACTATTTGTTGGTGGAAATACGAGTATGCAGTTTGCGTTAGCGAGTTTAACGAAGTCATGAATGGGTCCGTTCCGCTCGCAGTGGAAACCGGGCTTTAAACTGGAATTGCTTAATCAAGACCATTTATTTTGATTTCTGTCCAATGAACCAAGAATTGTGGTAAGTCTAACATAGGAAACTTTTGAAAGCTAATTTAATTTGTTAGCTATCAAACCAGCCCATGGCGCGGCGGTGGCGTAGGCAGCGAAAATGCGGGTCAATGCAACTTAGCGATGGGCGATTGCTCCAAAAAAAACAATCGAATAAATCGAAAATTGCGCTACTGCGCATTCGATTGTCGATTTAGTAGTTCCTCCCCATGATTATTCGAATAACAATCGACAAACTACTAACTACTATACATGTAAGTATGCGTGCGGTGCGGTGAACTGCGCTGCGGAAGGCCACGCGGGGCGGTGCATGCGGGGGCGGGACGGTGTTGCGTCGATTGTTTCTAAGTAATAATACTTGCATTTAATGTTAACACGTAGGTAGTATATTTTAATATTATGAATATACATTTTATAGAAATGTAAAATTGACCTTGTCAAGTAAAAAGTATAGTTACCAAAATTATATTAGAAGGTAGATTTCTAGCTATAAGTTGATTTTCTGTAAGAAAATATATTTCAAATAGGTATCTATAAGTACCTTTTTTACTTAATTTTTATTCTAGTCTATGTGTTCCTTAGTTAGTTAGTAGAAACTCTTTACCTACCCTTCTATTCGTAATTTGTTATACTTTAAAACAAATTAATTAATGTAATAACTTAAATCGCATAATAACTGCATTAAGTAGCGGCGCACGGACTTTAAATCTATAGATTTAAAGCGCAGCGCACGCCCGACGCACCATCTTTTGTAACTACTGATTCAGTAGTACGCACGAAAATAGTAGTTAGGTGTGTTGCGTGAATGCGTGACCGCGCGGCAAAAATAGTAGTTAGGTGCTTTGCGTGGTTGCGTGGCGTGACCGCGCGGCAAATAGTAGTTAAAGTTGGTGCTAGTCGTTGTCGCTGCGCGCCGCACGCCGCACGCGCCGTCAGTCGATAACAATCGACTAGTTTCAATTGTTATCGACTTTTATCGACTGAACCGAACAATCGACTAATTCGATAAAATATAGTAGTAATCGCCCATCGCTAATGCAACTACACCATATTGATAGCTTTGGACTGACGGCCACGTCATCACATAAACTTACAAGTCACCCAATAATTTATTGACTTTCAATCTAAAAAAATACTACAATACAGATGTGTATCCTTAATACAATAACTTGTTGGCAACTCGACAATCTACATTGAAGGTTGAAGGGAAGGATAGCATTAAAGTTTTTTTTCAAGGTGATTTGGCGTCGTAAACCACAAAAACACACTTGATGAAAATAATTAAATTAAACTACCACGTGAACGTAATTTCACCTTGAGCTTGATTATTTAACATCAAAGTACAGCAACTAACGTGTATAGAATCAAATTGAAACTACAATGGTGTGTGTTCCTTGTTTTATTGTCCCTGCTCTTTTGTTTTTGTGGCATAGATTCATTCAACCTTACGTTCTACGCTTTTGGAATCCGTGGGCAGTTAAAGACGAACAAGGAAACGTGGTGAAGACCGACGCCCCATTCGCATGTGAAGGTGGTGTCTGTATGTTTGCAAAGAAACCAATTCACAAGGACTTGTCTTCTGAAAATGAGACAAATACATCTACGGAAAGTGAACTAAATCCTCATGAAATCATCGAAAAGCCAGAAAGGTTGAAGGCAGAGTAACTTAGTTAAAATCGATCAACTATCTTTTACTGTGCACTAAAAATTAAATACGAGTGGTGTTTTGATTCACTGTGATAAATCTTCTTCTATAAAGTTATGTATCAACAGCATTTAATATTCATAGCATTATGTATGCCTTGATCATGTTCATGAAAAATAAAACAAATGTCTAAGAGCTTGAATTTTATTTCACTATACATATGAGCAGATGAAAGAACTTCCTTATTTTGATGACGATAAAACATTGCTGGGTAAAAGATGGAAAATGGGTACATTTATAGTACACTAATTATTATAAAAATAAGGTATTTTATTCTTAAAAGTAATAGTCGGAATCAAGACAAACTAAAACATAGTATTTACTAAGACTGAATAAAATTATATAATATCTTAGGAAAATAGTTGCCTTTCATACCAGAGAATAGCAACATAATTTTGGTGGTCAAAGTAAAATAAAAATCATAATAGATTACAAAAAACTTGCAAAATTACTGATAAAATAATCTGGAGAACATTAATCCAATTCAAATACAGCCAGTTATAATCAATAGTCCAGTTTAAACCTTACAACTAGCTTAAAATAGCATACTGAAGTTATTGATGGTATGTTGTGAATATGATGCAACTACATTAAAATGTTCTTCAAAATCTCTACGATTTATATCCCATCATACCTTGTTTTCCTTGAAAACACAAAATGGTGAGTTGCGATACACAACACCATTCCAAAATAATATCAGTCAAAATCAACTATAAATGACAAACTCATCATTATGCTTTTCATGGAAAAAGTTAAGCTTAAAAATAAATGCATCATATTCACATAAAACAAACAAACTGACCAGCAATCCTCATTCAATGGCAACATTCAAAACAATCAACAATGTCCTTATCACAAACGCACCAACTAATGAAAACATTCACTTTACACTCTTCAGCTCAACGTCGAAGACTAGGGTAGAGTTGGGAGGGATGACGGGTGGTGAACCTTTCGCTCCATACCTGGGGACAAACAATAGCGATCAGTAAAATTATAAATGTGTAAAACACGATGTTTGCGGCTGTAATAATATGATTCTTAGTTTAAAGGACTATTAGGAATCTCTATGAAATCAAATTTATGTGGGACCACCTCAGGATCATCCTTTGTAAGGACTATTAGGAATCTCTATGAAATCAAATTTATGTGGGACCACCTCAGGATCATCCTTTGTATAATATTTGTGGACTGGCCTCTCAGCTCAGTTGGTAGTAGCTCTGCTTTCTGCACCGTATGTCGTGGGTTCGATCCCCACCGAGAACAAATATTTGTGTGGTGAACACAGATGTTTCTTCTCTGTCTGGGTGTTATATTGTATTACAGTATGTATTTACAAAAAAAATGTATATAAGGATTATATCAGCTATCTGGTTCCTATAGAACAAGCTCTGCTTAATTTAGGGCTAGATCTTTCATGCTGCTTTAGGATAACTTACGCCATTGCGGGCGGGCACGTGATGCGTCTCTTGCCGCCGACCTTCATGCCGTTGATGCCAACATCCCAGCCGCTGATGACCTCCTTGGCGCCGAGGCGGAACTTGAACCCGGGCCCCTTCGCGCAGTTATCAAACATCTTGTTGTTCGTCTTGAGACGCCCTTCGTAGTAAACCTGTCATAGACACAGAACAATATTATGTAGAGAATGGACTTATTATGTATTTTTTGAGCAATTCATTTCCATAGTTTAAGCTCTGCTAAGTTTGGGCTAGACAATGTTGTGGGGATTGACCACAATATTTGCTGTGAAGAAAATATGAACAATTGCATGAGTTTTTCCATATACTACACATATCTTGGTGTTTTTTTCGTGATCCTTATGGGGGAGTAGAAGCATGACAAAATTATACATTAAAAGCTCATTGTTAACAGATTGCAAGTACTCATACCATGACAACTTTCCCAGGCTTGGCAACAGCGCCCGCGCCAACTTTAGTGTCTTCAATGTTGACTCCTCCGCTCAGACCCTTCTTTTCCTTCTTCTCTGCTGAAGGTTCTTCTTTCTTGGCCTCTGCCTTTTTCTTTTCCGCCTTCTGTTGGGGTTCTGCCTTCTGCAAAAGAATATAAATGTACAGAATTATCAAAACCCTTTGAAAGAAAAGTAGGTTGCTCATTGGATTTTTTTAGTGTTGCAAGGGCTATAAAAATTTAAAAAATCTTTACCTTTGATTTATCAACCCCATTCACTTGAGGCTTATCCTTGGCTTGCTGAGCAAGTTTCTTCTTCAGCCGCTTCTTCTGTGACTTGGTAAGTTTGGACATGTCGACCTTGGACTCTTCCTTGCTTGTGTCTAGGGTGGTGTCTGCCCCTGAGGATTCATTCTCCTCATCATCGTCATCATCATCACCTTCTTCCTCCTCCTCTTCGCCCTCTGCTTCTTCTTCTGAGCCTGATTCTTCATCACTAGGAAATTAAAGAAAAGTCTAATTATGTCATCATATACCTACCTGCCTTTATCCCAGGCTAAGTGCGAGAGTGAGAGCACTGGTGGTCTAGTGGTAGTGGCCCCGCCTTCCGATCCGAAGGTCGTGGGTTCAAATCCACTCATGTACCACTGAGTTTTTCTGTCGAAAAATGTATGTGCACTATGCCAGTACTTTCAAAACGGTGAAGGAAAACATCGAGAGGAAACCGGCGTGTTGTAGAACCTAAAAAAGTTCGAGCAACACGTGTCAAGGGTCACGCAAAAAGGGCCCACCAGCGGCCTACTTGCGGAACAACCTGCCCGCACATCAAGTGCGCATGATAAACTTGCCAACTTGCCCAGGCTAAGTGTAGTCGGCACAACAGGTTTTCTTCTTCCACTCACCTCTATCATTCGTCATCTCAGTGCTCTCTTTATCAATCATGTAAAATGTGTAAATAACAATGAAGATAATACCCTGGCATGGAACTAAAGGTGCATGCAAAAATAGTGGGCATAATCACACTCAAACATTCTCTAACTAGGTAAAAATACCAAAACTAATTACCATTGGGCAGACCTGCCAAATTTTTTTGTTAAAATTTCGCCCAGGCAAGATGCTAAGGACCTAAAAAAAAAAAAGCGGCCAAGTGCGAGTCGGACTCGCCCATGAAGGGTTCCGTAGCAGTAAGTAATATAAACATAGAGTTCTAGAAGTTCTAGTAGTTCGTTGAAAGGTAAATTGTGGTTTACGATTTATGGCGTATAAAAAAAAACTACTGACTAGATCTCGTTCAAACCAAATATCGTTGGAAGTTTCCATAGTAATGTACAACATATATTTTTTTTAGCTTTATCAGTCACTTATTTTAGAAGTTAGAGGGCGGGGACCAACTTTTTTCCACTTTGGAAGTGTCTCTCTCGCAAACTATTCAGTTTAGAAAAAAACAATATTAGAAACCTCAACATCATTTTTGAAGACCTATTCATAGATACCCCACACGTATGGGTTAATGAAAAAAAAAATTTTGAGTTTCAGTTTCAAGTATACTATAAATTTTGGGGGACCCCCAAAATTTATAGTTTTTTTTTCTATTTTTGTGTAAAAATCTTAATGCGGTTCACAGAATACATACATATACTCGCCAAGTTTCATTAGTCTAGCTCTTGACAGACAGACAGACAGACATGACGAATCTATAAGGGTTCCGTTTTTGCCATTTGGCTACGGAACCCTAAAAATCTGCTATAAAACTTTCTTAAAATTTTCTCAATCTATATAATTGAATTTTTTGCTACCAATTACAAATAATCTTTTCATTACTCATACTCTGAAAGTAGGTCTGAAGTTGCCTGAGGGGCCTAATTGAAAGTAAAACTTTCAGCCCTAGGGAGAATCGCTTTCTACTGACAGCTGTCAAATTATAAAAAAAAACAAGTTCTATTTTATTCAACCATGTTCCAACTTTCTAAAGTCTTTCTGACTGCAAGGAGGTCGTTGAACCAAATTCGAACTTTTTATTCAGCAAGTAGGTTGGAAACCCATTACAACGGTAAGAAGTTTAAAAAGTCGAATAAGAGCGCGATGTAAAATTTAAATTTAAATAACATAAAGATAGTATTAAATAAAGAATATATTTTCTAAATGACTTTATAAATATTTAGCTTCAACTATTTCTTTAAAATAACATAGATTTGAGCAAACAATTTACCATTTTTTAAATTATGAAAATGGTAATAATGGCTGAATAATGCTGGCGAGCCGAAGGGCCGCCAGAGAAAAAAAAAACCGGGAAGGCGGCAATTCAATCTTCATTTTTACTAATTTTTCTTTCATGTTTTTATTTTTACTTTCCTTGTATTCGTAATGAAAAGCAGTGTTTACCTCGGGTGAAAGTCTTAAAAAAAAAAAAAAAATGTATTCAAGTATTATATCAGCTATCTGGTTCCCATATTACAAGCTCTGCTTAGTTTGGGGCTGGGTAGTGTTGTGTGAATTGTCCACAATATTTAATTATTTATTTATTTTAAGTCCCTCAAGCTCCATTGGCGCCCTCGCTACGCTCTGGCGCCAAACCCGTCTCGGGACTCAAAAAACGTGACTTTCAACACTCAGGTAACAATACTATTAAATCTTGGTATGTCAGTAAGTACTTGTTAAACTATGCAACTTTTTCTTTTGTTCTTCTAAAGTCCTATAAAAAACGCTAACCTGTCTCCTTCAGCAGTTGTGTTCACTTTGAAGGACTCATCATTTTCATCAGTATCAATATCTTCTCCTTCGAGGAATTTTTGGAGCTGATCTCCTTCAGCATCAGAGTCTGAACTTTCTTCAGCAGCGGCCTTCTTGGATTTCTTATCTTTCTGTGAACAGATTACAATTTATTAGACTCGATTGCGGCACTAACAATAAGATACTATATAGTTTTTCTTTATTTTAGACAGACTTCAAACAGGTTTAGCAGGGGGACAATGCACAATACACCCCATCGCGGGACATCAGTACAGATCTTATTCCCCCACAATTAGAATTAGAATGACTTCAATAACCCTCTCTTCAAGAAAAAAGGAGGTTATCAATTGGGCTGTATTTTATTATGTTTGTTACCGGATAACTCTGGCAATGTCAAGGGACACACGGAACAACGGGACATCCCAAAATTACTTACCAAAAGCATGTAAACAAAGCTTGGAATAAATGTCTAATTGTTATATGTATAATAGAGTCTTATGGTCTTATGACCTGATTTGAAAAATTGCTTTTTATCCTAAAGGTTAAACTTTCAGATTGGTCCATCACAAATATTTTATCAAAATTGGTTTAGCAGTAGGCTTATGTTTTATAAGTGCTCTTAAACTTATCGAATTATTTCACTATACCTATTTTTAATGGGTAGGTCACTTGAAGAACCGACAACCGTTGGGGAATAGAGGTTCTCAAATGGCGGCCACAAACCGGAAGGCGAAACGTAGGGCGCCCGCCCACCAAATGGACCAACAACATTGTTAAGATTGCGGGAAGTTAGTGGATGGAAAGGGCTCAGAATATGCAATAAAATAACAATAGCTGAGTTGCAGGTTCAAAAAAGGTACCTTAGCCTTTTTGTTGGTTGTTGCTTCGTTGCTATCATTGAGTTTTCTCTTGTTCTTGGCGGGCACAAGCTCTGGAACTTCTTCTTCTTCCTCCTCAGCCTCCTCATCATCCTCGTCTGAAGGTTCATCTTCAAACTCAGGGTCTAGGTATCCAGTCAAGTGGACATTGCATTTGCCTAGAAAAGTAGTTAGAGCAACTTAGTTTTAAGAAATAGGTCAAAAAGGGCTTAATAAGTGTGACTGAAGGAAAGGTATTTAAATTTAATTTTTATTAATTTATTACGGTAACTCATTGGTAGCATTATGAATTTTACTGAAATTAAACTTGGTGCATCTTGGGATAGACCTACGTCCAGCAGTGGACTGATATAGCTTGATGATGATGATGATGAAAATAGTTAGGAGCAAATGAGACAGGTGGGGGGAACATATATTCCAGCCAGGCAAGTTGTTTGAAAGATAAACCTAACTGCTTTGGAAAATCATTCCAAACTCGATGTAGAATTTTTGTCAAAAAAATTATTTCCAAAACCAGACACCAAAAAACATTTATTTATATAGTCAGTACCCCAAGTCCGAGTTTTGCCACAACATTTAACCAAATGTTGTTTTCGTTCATTGTTAAAAATGATGAGACAACAACTCTAACTACACAATGTATTTTTGCCGTCTCATCTTTTCTCCATACAAAAGACAGAGACACATAGGCGAAACGAAAACAACATTTGGTAATGAAATGGTGTAAATGCACTGGGACTTTGGATACAGTCCCAGTGCATTTACAACATTTCGTTACCAAATGTTGTTTTTGTTTCGCCTATTTGTCTCTGTCTATTGTATGGAGAAAAGATGAGACAACAACTCTAACTACGTAACGTATTTTTGCTGTCTCATATTTCCTCCATGCAATAGAGAGAGACAAAAAGGCGAAACGAAAACAACATTTGGTAACGAAATGTGGTAGCAAAACTCCGACTTCGGGTTCTGTTTACAAAAATTCTACATCTAATTTGGTTACAGATAAGTACTAACCATTGGTGAGAAATGAGACGGCATCGCCGGTTTTGAAGTACAAATCAAGGGGAACCTGGATCTGTTTGTTCTTCTGCAAAGTGCATACAAGGAAGTTCTTTCCATCAACCACCACCATGACTTGGCAGGAGTCATTGTCGCCCGTGGACGTGTCCATAGCTGCCTGGGAGATGTGGAACGGTTTCTCCACCACTTGGGTGTACCGTTTGTTCGGTTCCATTATCAATCCTGTAGAAAATAATAAAATAATAATTGTGGAACATTTTCAGACATTGCTATTTAGACAGGGCTTGGAACCAGTGGGGTGATCACGTATCTTGGTTGCGATCAAATGCTTGTTGCAATCCTCAGTTTTTACATGATTGTGAGCTTCGATTGCAATAAAAACGAATACAAACAAAGCCTTGTGTCTGACTAGCAAGGATTGCAATTCATATTTGTTTTCTAATGCAATCGAAGCTCAAAAACATGTAAAAACTGACTATTGAAACAAGTATTTCATTGCAACAGAAGATACGTTATCACCCCGCTGATTACAGTTGAATACAATTTTTTTTTTTTTTTGTCATTTCCATGTTTAATGTTTTGTAGGTTTTTGTCAGGTAGAGTCCACTCTTGATTATCTTCTCAGTAGCTTCATGTCGCACAAAAACATGACATCTTTTCCGTAGTCTCCCCATGTTTGTGGGCTCAGTGAGTCGCTGTGCTCCTAGTAGATTTGAGCAGTACTTTTTGTCTCTTCAGATCCCGAAGTCGGAGTTTTGCTACCACATTTTGTTACCAAATGTTGTTTTCGTTTCGCCTTTTTGTCTCTCTCTATTGCATGGAGAAAATATGAGTCGGCAAAAATATGTTACGTAGTTAGAGTTGTTGTCTCATCTTTTCTCCATACAATAGACAGAGCCAAATAGGCGAAACGAAAACAACATTTGGTAACTAAATGTTGTAAATGCACTGGGACTTTTGGTACTGATACTGTTTGGTTAGTTTATGGTAAGCTTAGTTTATCCATTGATGATTTAACCTAAAGGCATGTTGCATGCAGTTTATAACTTTTTCACCTACAAAGTGTCGATATTGATAATTTGGCACCTACTTTATTGGTCAAAGACATTTTTCTTCAAGAAACCGTCAATTCTATTGTCCTATAGTCTAAGGATATAGTTTGGTCAGAAAAATCTGTACCTACATTGTAGATAAGAACCAAATTGTTCTATTACAACTCAAGGTACACATATGCATAGTTCGTTATGCCAATCCTTTTTAAACGCTGCTGGAATAGGAAAACAACGACAACGGTGTGGGCACCAACGCATTATACTACAGCGTACATTATAGTCATGTCATGTTTTCTAGTTTGCTATCTGAGATGATAATTGATTGATCGACTGATGATGTGCCTAAAAGATAGGTTTAAAGTCAAGTCACGAAGCAGGGAGGGATGGTCGTTACAACACGTGGTGGTTCGCAAGCCATTCGTACCGGCTGAGACTTACCCCAAAACATATTGATGAGTGTTTTTCTACACTAGTAAAGAGACAGTTAGTTGAAGTCACGATTCAGAATTAAAAATTTAAAGTACACGAATCACTGGGCAAAATTTTAGGAATACAATACAACGTGTAGTGCAGCACAAGAACCTCGCCGGCATTAATGAATGAATGAAACAAGCAGTGTTGCCGTTTTTTATTTTGAGAAAATGCTAGAACTTGCTCCAAATAATGCTAAAAAATGCTATTTTTGTATTTAAAAATGCTAAAAAACATGCTAAAATCCTAATTTTGTTATTGACATTTCTGTGTACAATTTTTTGGTAGAACAGTAGCCTAACATTTGTTATTTTAGGCTCTAAAGTATCGTTACGCACCAAATGTTAGCAAAATCCATCCAAAAGCCAATCCTTAAACTCGCCTATCTTCTCCCATTCTTCGCGATAATGTTGCTCATATTTAGGAGGCATACTTTCACTTCACATTCACAAATCACATTGAATGAATTTATTCAAGAGTCAAGTGGGGTTCGGACGCGAAACGTTCGTTACGTAAAAACAATCAGAAACTAATTTCAGGGAAGTCCCTGATCCAGAGAGTTGCCATACCTCAATGAAAACCATAGATAAAAAATAATGTATCTGGTCGGTCTCTATTAAATAATCTTTTGACATTGACTTTTGATTTGAAATGCCAAAATATGCAATATGCCAAATGCAAAATTTATATGCTAAAGAGTCATGAAATATGCTAAATTTAGCACTAAAAATGCTAAAACGGCAACAGTGGAAACAAGCAGAGGCGGAACGATTTTTTTTTTTCTGTTCGCTCCTTTCGAAGCAGGCTATAGTACCAAGACCATACCGCCTAGTCTTACGTTTTGTTTTTTCCCTTGAGTTGGGTTTTTTTAAAATTAACGTGTTTTTTAGGAGGCGGAGCGAGCCAAGCCGACTACAATGACATGAGCAAGAATGATTTTTTTTACTGTTCTCCTTGGAGGAAGAATTAATTATTACCCCCTGCATCTCAGTTATCGTGGGGTGGCGGCTAAGTCGCCCAACGTGGAAAGCGCAAAGAGGTGAGTAGGTCAGCTAGAAATTCTATGCAAGTAGTTTCAAAACGAGTAAGATCAGAATGAATATAAAATCCTTGGTTCCATTTTGTGTAACTGACTGTATTATTATTCTTCCTTCAAGGTAGACACCGTAGAAATAAAAGTAGTATAATCTGTGGGATTTTCAAATGAAATGAACGAGATAGATTTTGACATTACAAAATGTCAATTGTCAGTCATCAAAATCAAAACTTTCCTTTCTGTCTTTTAATCTGTCAATTTAAGTTTTCGCAGTGCTTCAGCCATGGTAAATAATTTATTTTGGTGAAAAATCCTGTAATATCTTGTGAATCTTACTAAAATGTGGTGTAGAAATTGTTCATGTATCTTGAGAAATATTTGTTTAGACCCGGGTAAACATATTTACGAAATAACCATATGTATTTCAGGGTCGTGTCAGGACTAAGACCGTCAAGAAAGCGGCGAAAATCATTATTGAGAAATATTACACAAGATTGACTCTTGACTTTGATACTAACAAGAGAATATGCGAGGAAATTGCTATCATTCCCACTAAGCCTCTTCGCAACAAAATTGCAGGGTGAGTAATACAAAAACAAAGTAGGGCAAGAACTGCTCCTTCAGTGGCCTCATCATAGAAGGGCGTTTGGCTTGACTAGTCAAGTAGAGATCATTTATTCGTATTTAAGCAGTGTTATATTTTTGTATGCTCGTAATTAACGCACACTAAATACTTGTTGACTATTCCTGCTAAATTTACCCAAGTAGTGTTAGCAAGCTAGGCTACCATTCTGAGACATCAGTACTCCTTATAAAGTAGATAGAAGTTTGTATAGATATCTATTAGTTTTAAGCCTTAGATAACATATTGGATTCAATCTGTAATGTTATTATAAGTGAATGAATGAATAAATAAATAAATAAAATAAAGTTAGCTGCTCAGGGCCTCTAGAAATCGAGGAGGATACAATTTAATCTTTTTGATTGAATAGCGGTTTAATGTTCAACATTTCTCCCATTGGACCATGGTCTTGTTATATTAAATGGTAACTTTAAAACTAAAGAAAGTATCAGTTTTTGTTTCCGGTTTAGTCTGTATTCTAAATAAATTTCTGTTTCAGGTTTGCCACTCACTTGATGAGGCGTCTCAGACACTCCCAGGTTCGAGGAATCTCAATCAAACTGCAAGAAGAGGAACGTGAGAGGCGTGATAACTACGTTCCTGAGGTCTCAGCCTTGGAGCATGACATTATTGAAGTAGACCCTGACACCAAGGAGATGTTGAAGATGCTTGATTTCAACAACATCAACAGCCTGCAGCTTACTGCCCCTGCAACTCAGGGCGGCTATGGAGGCAGGCGCAATAATTAAGGATAATAAATAATTCTAAAAAATATGATGCTTTTCAATTTTACTAGAATTTTACATAGAGTTTCGTCACATAAAACTGAAAATGTTGAAGGTGTAGTGCAGGTTCTTCATGCAAAACCTCCACATCCACCTTGTAGGTTCATTTTTCCTTCATTTTTTAAGTGAAATCGGAAATCAATGCATAAAACTGTTAAACAAAAAAAATTGTTATACAAAAAAATGTTACAATTATGGCAGGTCTCTTTGTGGCAGGTACAGTTTTAAAATCCATACCGAATGTACAACAAGAGGGCATTGCACAAAAGTTATAGATTTTGTACATCAACCAATAACAAAAAATAGATGTCAAATTCAATAGAAAGTTAGTTTCTGTGATTAATATCTACCGTGAGAAAAATAGGGCCCCATTACTAAAAAAACCTACACATCCGGATGAGCCACTGAACTCATCCGGACTCCGGAAGTACATACTGCCGCGGCAGTCTATCCATCCATCCCTTGGAGGAACCTCCAAGATCCATCCACACAACTGACAATTATTTTTCATCACTATCCGAACAAGAAAAAAAGAAGCGTTCGTTCTAAGATTGTATCCGAATATGTTCTCTAAGTTTGAGCTTCCTCTAATATTGGCCAATAGAAATTAGGCTTACGCTGTTCGTTCGCTCATTTCGTTCGGTCAAGCTTCCTTCCCCTTTTCCTTCTTCCTTGAATCGAATGATTAGGTTTTGCTTGGCAAAGTTGCGTTGCGACTGCTATTTTTACAAAAGAATTGTGTAGAGAATTCAGTTTAACTATTTAGGAAAAAACGATAATATTGATAGTTTTATTTATGTTATTATGAAGAATGGAATGTTCACATTTGTTAGATAACATCAAGGTGGATCCGAAAGTTGAGGACTCTGCGACCACAAAGAACTTTAGCTGTTCAGGTAATTTAACCCTCTTGTTTAATTCTTATGGATTGGTTATGATATAAGATATGCCTGGAGACGCGGCATGGCTTCTAATTGATATGAGGTTAGTTCAGAAAAATCGATACCAGCAGCGAACATACTAATCAGCTGTTCGAGGGGTGAGGGGAAGGGCGGCATGGGTGACCGTGACTGCCGAGCCGAATCTGCGGAGGATCGGCGATCTCCGTCGACAACTGACGCGGTGTCTTTTAATTTATGCTCCACTGCTCGGTACTTCGCTAAACTTCGTTTTGTTTTGGAAACTGAGCAAGGAAACATTTCGAAAAATCTGTGAACCCATTTGCTGCGAATTGCTCCAGGCGCTCAAAATGCGTACGCTTCTAGAGCCGCTTCTTCACCACGAACAACTACTGTCGCCACGCTGAATAAATCAAAATGACTCATTCCTCAAACTCTCCTATTCAAATTCGGCTCACATTTCCATTTAATTCGCTTCTGCGCAGTTCGAAAATCATGCCGTAGGTCTGAGATTTATTGTAGATCGTCTAAGCCGTTTACCAATTCGGTCCAGAAGCCGCGGCTAAGGTCGCCCAATTATATCTTATGTCCTGAGTTTGATTTTCTACATTACTCAGTAGGTAGGTAGGTTTTCTGAAATCACTATTGTAGGCCTACCACAAGCCCTGTCTGGCTCTGTCTCGGGCTCTGGTTTTGTGCCTGTATGGGTATTGACCAAATCTATGTTTACTCTACTCTACGTCAAAACGTCATACACACAGTATAATACACTGGTGAGCACTCACACAGACTCAAAACCAGAGACCGAGACAGCCAGACAGCTTGTGGTAGGCCTACTGAGCAGTTAGCCTACCCATTGTACCTTCATGTTTGTGTTTATTACTTTTTTCTGTCTCATGCAGAAGTTACTTAGAATTAGTTGTTCGCCCCTGGGTTGTTCTCCTATAAAACTTAGTAGATTTGGTAAAGAGGTAGATTTTTGTACCTACTGCACGTTCCAACCATGACTAAGCGGGGTACCTACCTGCTAAGTGTCATGGTGTGTTGTCAGTTCTTCATAATCTAAACTACTGCTGGGTGTGAACCTCTTCTTAACACCTTTTTAGTTGCTTTTGCATTCAGGTAGAAATTTCATCCAGTATCAACCGCTCCCTCATACGATAAATAAATATGTATTGTGGACAATTCACACAACACTTGGGAATTAGATACTTAGCTGATATAATACTTATATACATTTGTTTCGTAAATACATTCTTTGGAGCTTGAGAGTGTTGTGTGGATTGTCCACAATATTGTTGTTTTTTATTTATTATTTTGGAATCAAAAATAACAATTATTAACATTGTAAAGCTGTCTGAGAGTAAATTTAAGAAAACTGTTAAAGCTATCCTGACAAAAAAAGCTTGCTACAAGATTAATGACCTTGATGGTAAAAAAGCCTGGGAGCTCAGCACGTGACTTGTAATGTTGATGTACTTACATACCACTAAATGTAGATACCTATGTATTTTATTGTTGTTTTTTTTATTGTATAGTTGTATACCAAATGTGACCTTGTAAAAAAGTGATTTACTTTTTATAAATTGTAAAGTTCATATATCGCAGCAATAAAAATCTATAACCATTTTCCTACTGATTTAAAACAACTGGAAGGTAACATGTTTAAAAATAGTTTAAGAAAGCGGCTTATTCTTAGAGTCCACTATAATTTAGGTGAATATTTTGATCTCTATTAGCGCCTCTAGTATAGTAGATATGATTAGATTATACCTACTTAAGTACTTTGTTAATTGTTTTAAACAATATTTCAAGTTTGATGTATTATTTATGATAATAATGACTATGTTCTTGCCAAATAATTTGTATAGGTATATGTATAATTTGTTTTTATTTTTATTGGGCACAAACTTGCCCTTTTATTGTACGTCCGGAACGAACAAACTGTGAAATCTGTACATAGCTAGCCATAGCCACTAAGATCTTTTCTGTACAACAGTTAATGCAATAAATATTTCTGATTTCTGAAAAATTTCTTACTTGCAAATAAATGATTGATTGATTGATTGAGCAAATTTATATTTGTTGTTGTTTATTTTCCAGAATGCTCAGTAACAGAGCACAACTGGCTTTGCCTGCAATGTGGCGTGGTGAACTGTGGCCGTTATGTCAGCGGGCACGCTCAACAACACGCAGAGACTATGGACCATCAACTGTGTATAAGTTGTGATGTTTACTCGGTTTACTGGTAAGTATATAATATGTATAAGTATAATTTTTCAAAATATGTGTATTGTACTATAAATAATAATTAACTGTAATTTTACTGACTGATGATGATAAATGGACTTGACTCTGACTCTGACTCAGTTCCAACACAGAATAAAAAAATATTGTGGACAATCCACACAAAAAAATAATAATTTAGGTAATAACATACATTGTCAGCTCGACGAACTGACAAACGATGGGGAATAAATGTTCTCGAATTGCGACCACGAACCGGAAGACGAAACGTAGGGTGCCCACCCACCAGATGTACCGACGACATTGTTAAGATCGCAGGAAGTTGGTGGGTGGAAAGGGCTCAGAATCGTTCTTCCTGGAAATATGTAGGGGAGGCCTATGTCCAGCAGTGGACTTCTTCAGGCTGATGACGATCATGACATAGCATACAATTATAAAAAAATATTACAACATGTCCCAAAATTCAACGATAAGCCGGCACCAGAGGATGGACCTACTAATGAATACTCGAGAAAAAAAAAGAAAAAAAAAATACCTCTACTTTTTTTTTAATTACTTAAAAAAAATGGAAATTCTTCGAAAATGTATACCCCTTATGACACTTTTAACTACCATGACCACAATTTTTCAAATATTTCAGTTTTTTTGTTTGTATTGGCAACCTAAGTAGTACTACTATGCACCATAATCTTTGAAAATTACAGAATTTTCGTAGTTTTATACAAAAAAAACAACCAAAAAAAATTATTTCCCTAAAATTTTGAAAGGTTTTAACGTTCAGTACTTTAACTCATCGTAGTGTAAAAAAAAAATATGGACACTACTATGGCAAGTTTTTTAAAAAATTAGCGCAACTAACCTAGATTTTAAAATGGTATAATACTTTAGGAAAACTAGCCACAAAAAAAAAAATGACACTTTTTCTAATAATAATAATAATAAGTATACGTTAGAGAGAGATAGATAGTGATAATAATAGTTATTTGAACTTTTTACAAAATGACTTGCCAGTATTATTAGAAGACATGCCCATTAGTGATCCACAAAACAAATGGTTTCAAAATGATGGTTGCCCAGCTCACTATGCCCGTCCTGTGCGAGAATACTTAAACCAAGAGTATCCAGGGCGTTGGATAGGGCGACTTGGTCTTATTTTATGGCCACCCCGTTCACCCGATCTAAACCCCCTGGACTTCTTCTATTGGGGTTGTCTCAAAGACAGAGTCTACTCGAAACCCATTGCAACACTGAACGACCTTCGCCAAAAAATCACTCAGGCTGCGGATCATATCAATAGTAGAAGATATGACGAATAAAACGATCTTTTTTAAGGCGATGTCGTGCCTGTATTAATGCCGGTGGTAAACAGTTCGAACATTTATTATAATATTATTAATAATGCAATAAATTTACATTTATTGACACCATTTGTTTCATTCATTCAACATTTTCCAACAACAAAAATCTATTTTGGGCACATAGTAGAAGTGATTACTATTAACAACAACTTATGAAATTTGGTTCTTCATTAGAAAAAGTGTCATTATTTTTTTTTGTGGCTAGTTTTCCTAAAGTATTATACCATTTTAAAATCTAGGTTAGTTGCGCTAATTTTTTAAAAAACTTGCCATAGTAGTGTCCATATTTCTTTTTTACACTACGATGAGTTAAAGTGTACTGAACGTTAAAATCTTTCAAAATTTTAGGGAAATAATTTTTTTGGTTGTATAAAACTACGAAAATTCTGTGATTTTCAAAGATTATGGTGAATAGAAGTACTACTTAGGTTGCCGATACAAACAAAAAAACTGAAATATTTGAAAAATTGTGGTCATGGTAGTTAAAAGTGTCATAAGGGGTATACATTTTCGAAGAATTTCCATTTTTAGGGTTCCGTAGCCAAATGGCAAAAACGGAACCCTTATAGATTCGTCATGTCTGTCTGTCTGTCTGTCTGTCTGTCTGTCTGTCTGTCTGTCTGTCTGTCCGTCCGTATGTCACAGCCATTTTTCTCCGAAACCGTAAGAGCTAGACTGATGAAACTTGGCAAGTAGATGTATTCTGTGAACCGCATTAAGATTTTTACATAAAAATAAAAAAAAAACTATAAATTTTGGGGGTCCCCATACTTGAAACTGAAACTCAAAAAATTTTTTTTCATCGAACCCATACTTGTGGGGTATCTATGAATAGGTCTTCAAAAATGATGTTGAGGTTTCTAATATCATTTTTTTCTAAACTGAATAGTTTGCGCGAGAGACACTTCCAAAGTGGAAAAAAGTTGGTCCCCCCCCTCTAACTTCTAAAGTAAGAGAATGATAATACTAAAAAAAATATATGTTGTGCATTACTATGCAAACTTTCAACGATATTTAGTTTGAACGAGATCTAGTCAGTAGTTATTTTTTTATCCGTCATAAACCGTAAACCACAATTTACCTTTCGACCAACTACAAGAACCTTATTATGTTACATCAAGTAACATAATATAAAGGTTCTTGTAGTTCGTCGTGCTACGGAACCCTTCATGGGCGAGTCCGACTCGCACTTGGCTGCTTTTTTTTAAGTAATTTAAAAAAAAGTAGAGGTATTTTTTTTTTCTTTTTTTTTCTCGAGTAGTCATTCGTAGGTCCATCCTCTGGTGCCGGCTTATCGTTGAATTTTGGGACATGTTGTATATATATTATACATACTGTTACTGATATTAAATTATGTATTTTTCTTGTCAAGTAGGTACCTACATTGCCTTTGCTATGTTTTTCTTTTATCCAAAGATCTAAATAAAAAGAAGACTATCTGAAAAAGTGATTTTAGAATCCACTGTAGGTAACTTATTACTACTTATATTGACAGTAATTTTAATATTTCAGTTACAAATGTGATGACTATGTTTCAAATGACTTGGACAACACAATAGATAAAATAAGGCAAAGTATTATGAAAACTAGCCAAAATGACTCTGCAGTTACTATAGAACGAAATGAGGAGTTATGTAAAGAAGAAAACAGAACTGAACAGAATCTAGGCGAGAAAGAGATTTGTAAAGAGGATGACGTCATAGTGCCTGAAGAGGCTCCGGTCAGCTCTTGTAGTGATATAACCAGTGCTAATGTACCAGATATTGAAAATAGCACTACTAAAAGTATTAAAGTGAGTATCCTAGCTTATTTCTAGTACACCCCTGAAGTCTTTGTTTAATGTATTGCTAAAATTTTAGGATCTCGCAATACATAAGTGAAACTGCATGTAGTGTGTTTGATTGGAACTGCACTGTTCTAGTGAACTATACTTTGAAACTCTATGTAGAGTGTTTGTTTGTTTTTCGCCAAAGAGAGTACGTGGTGGAACGTTTAACGCCCTTTAGGTTGTCGAAAATGTAGTGAGAAATTAATTTTCGGGCGAAAAACATTAGGCTGCCACATCGTTGATTACAAGTTCAAGTTCTTGGTTTCGATTGAAAGCTGGCTCTTATTATCACAAGGTATAGTAGCGGAATGAAAATGTTCGTCGATTTTCAACTTGATTTGTTCAACGTATCACGATCACATACCTACTACCTTTTGAAACTGAATAGACAGATGACAGAATACACCGTTAAGTTAACGTCACAAATTATGTCAAAATGTGTTAATGATCAAGACACTGGTGCAAGTGAAAACCGACTCTAAGGTGACGAACATTTTCATACCTCGACTGTACATTAAAATAAAACTGGCAATTATGATGACATGGGTAAGAAAGGAGTGACTGCTGGAATTACGGTTAAAAATAGAAGTGGAGAACGAAAATCTGTTGTGCTGACTCCACATGAAGTGGGATAAGGACTAAAAAATAATGATGATGATGACATTAAAATAGACTAGCACAATTAAAATAGACCGGAGAGAATGTATTAAAGAGGAAACCTATGCCCAGCAGTGGGTGCACACAGGCTAAGTAGAAAGATAGGCAAATGCTGTGAAAAAAGTGTTTCATGCTTATAAAATTCGGTTCCGATCTCAAGTAGCTCTCGTTCCATTAAGAAAAAACAGTCCATTGTACTATACACGTAAATATATGTTTTCATCTATTTCTGTATACAGGGAAAACATTGTCAATGCGTGCGGAACTAAGTCGCAAGTTTCCTCACGATGCTTTCAGCTCAGGTTTACATATAATTTCAGAATCCCGAAGAGCCAGTAAGAAGTCTAAGACCTAGATTCAGGAAACGAACCCATTCTGGTGACAGCAGTTCCACGGAAAATAACTTAACCTCCAGTAGTAGGCCCAAGAAGGCACCAAGCAATGGCAAAACGCTGCGAGATAAAAAAATTGTAGGATTAAAGAACTTAGGAAACACCTGCTTCATGAATGCAGTGCTACAGTCTTTGAACAATATCCAAGAGTTCAGTTACTACTTCAGTCAGCTGCCGTCACTTGAGAAGACAAATGGTAGAAAGGTCTATCATTCGAGGAGTTATACGAGACAGGAAATGCATGATGTTGTTATGGCGGAGGAATTGAGAAAGGTAAGTTTTATATTTTATTTTGTTTAAAAGTATAGGGGAGAAATTTAAATAGACTATGCCTGTAATTCCCAGCTATGGTAGTCCAAACCCCCTAATATCTAGTACTCTATTATTGATTAGTAGAGTATTTACAAAAAACAAGCTACAAGTCGTACAAGCTCTACTTAGTTTGAGGTTAGATAGTGTTGTGTGAATTGTCCACAATCACGTCTAAACCTAACATTTTGCAAATGTCTATATTAGTTAGGCTTAGTTTCTAAGCCGATCGCCGCAGCCAGAATCAACTTTCGTATTTTTAACCGACTTGAAATAAAAAGAGGGGTTTCTCAATTCGGATGTAATTATGTATTTTTTTTATGTTTGTTATCGCATAACTTCGTTATTTATTAGCCGATTTGAAAAAGTATTTTTTATCGGGAAGGTTATACTTTCAGATTGGTCCCAACAGCAATAAGACCATGAAGTCGGTTACTCAAGTTTTTAAAATTTACTTGTTAGTACTGAATGAGATAGTCACTTATCATATCACTGCATTTATATGCTATGAACTCATATTATTGCTTGCCTATTCACTAAGTTCTATAATTATTGAATAAACTTCTACCTATTTACTCTTACCTTGTTTGAGTAAAGCATAATAAAAGTAGGTACTAACGTAGATTGCAGTCGGCAATATGACACGCAGTACAAAGTTCAAATGGAAACATTATTACACACTGTTATTTAATGGAGAGACATCAATGATCAAATTATATTATATTATTATAATCAACTAGATGTAGTGAGATCACGCCATTCTCTTGGCAATTTAGTAGTTA
This sequence comes from Thera obeliscata, assembly GCA_947578465.1. Lineage (NCBI taxonomy): Eukaryota > Metazoa > Arthropoda > Insecta > Lepidoptera > Geometridae > Thera > Thera obeliscata. The sequence goes on from OX387914.1 coordinate 9,361,093, forward strand.
ATTTGAATTATAAGATTGCTGTATGTTTGGTAACGAGTTTGGCTACCAATCATCAACATCAAGAACTTCCCTGAAAAAAGGCCTCCCCACCACACTCCCCCCGCATCCCTCCTTGCACCTCCCGCATCTCCCCCCGCACCTCCCGCATCACCCCCGCACTCCCCTCCACTCTCCCACTCCCCCTGTACTCCCCTCCACACTCCCGCCCCACACTCTCGCACCTCCCCACTCCCCTCCTCCCTCAACCCTCCAGCACAAACTTTGAATGTCATATTTTGTTATATCAAATCAACAGACTATAAAAAATAAGTTTCAAGTTTCTAGCTCTAAAAATAACGATACTTCCATACAACTTTCGACCCCTATTTTCAACCTCTCAACCCTTTTTTCGCAATAAAAAGTAGCCTATGTCCTTTCTCAGGCTCTACACTATCACTTAGTTTTGGCGTGAAAGCCGGATAGACAGACAGAATAACAAACGCATTTATAATATTTATAAGGATTGTAGTTACAATGTTGTTAATATCATAATAGATATATTATGCATTACGTTTTGTATTTCAGGTGATACTAAACTTGAACGCAGGCGGATGCGGTTCGAAAGGCGCTATCTCGCCGGAATGCCTGTTCCTCGTCATCTGGAAGGTCGTGCCGCGGTTTCGAGGCTACCAACAACAAGACGCCCATGAATTCCTGCGGTATATGCTCGACAGGTCAGTTCTGATCAAATAATATAGCATTTAATACCATTCCATTCATTCCCATTAGAGAGAAAAATAAAAGAAAACATATTTGCTTCTCTTTTTTTTCATAAGGCCGCTTAGTTTTAACTTTCACTCTTACACTGTCGCTTACCAAAATTAATAACAAACATTCTCATTTTGGTACGCAATAAAGTATTGTCTATCTGCACTACACCATAGATATATTATCATCAGCTTACGTAAGCTGAAGAGTATGTTTTATGGTTGAACGCGCTAATCTCGGGAACTGGCTAGTCCGAATCGAATTTTTTTTTTGTTTTCGATAGTCGCATTTATCGAAGAAGACGACTAATAGGAACAAAATCAATGCAAAAGTTGCAAAAATCTATGTCTATCCTTTTCTAACACGTAGGGACTTTTTTATGTCCATCCTTTTCTATCACAAGGATTTTCCTAAAGATTCTCCTAAACGTTATAGAAGGTTCTCTATCATTCTGGAATACCCGGGCACCGCCGGAACTCGCAGCTAGTTACAAATAAATGAGCAGGTAGAGTCTGTTCAGAAAGAGAGCCGTCGTGGGATTTGAGGGCGCTGCTGTGCTTAATTACCTTTTTTGTTTAGTAGGCAATACAATAGCGCGTCTGTTGCGTTTTGATCCTATCACAACTAGTGCACTATTCCTTTATTTAATTTTTATGATGCAAAATACTGACAGAAAGAAAGGGATGAGCTGCCATGTAAAAATCGAAACGTTAGTTCACAATTTGGCCTCGACGGCTCTCTTTCTGAACAGACTCTACTAAGTAGTAATTAGGCATTAGATTAGATGATGTAAAATGATGTAAGGCTGAGCCAGTGTTGTTTTATTTACAGATTGCACACAGAACTACAACAATTATTACCGCAGGAGAAGATCGAAGGCGGGTTTATGTCAAAAGCACCGTCGCCATCCGCTTCTATCGTCACGGCTGTGTTCGGAGGCACTCTGCAGAGCGAAGTGAGTTGACTACAATTTTTACTATGTTTATTCACAGTTTCATTTAAATTATGGTGATCTAGTGGTACCGGCCCCGCCTTCCATGCCTAAGGTCGTGGGTTTATATCCAGTCGTGTACCAATGAGTCGAAAAATGTGTGTGCACTATGCCCGTACTCTCAAACGGTGATGCAAAACATCGTGAGGAAATCGCGTGTGCGAACATAGAAAAGTTCGTGCAACACGTCTCAAGCGTCACGCAAAAAAGGCCCGCCAGCGGCTTACTTGCGAAAACCAGTCCGCACACCAAGTGCGGATGAAGAATTTGCCAATAGTATTGTCAAATCAATTTATATAAGTAGTATACCAGTACAAGCTCCACTTAATTTAGATAGTGTTGTGTGGATTGTCCACAATATTTATTGCACGAAAGGAGCCTTTTCGAGGCGCACTTAAAATCCTTTCACCACACTTGGTTCGAAAGAATCAGTGACACGATAAGAAGAAGAAGAATATTTATTGATCTACTTTTGATCTTCTTATCGAGTCACTGATTCTTTCGAACCAAGTGTGATGTAAGGATTTTAAGTGCGCCTCAAAGAAGCTCCTTCGTGTACTTGACACATATTTTCGATCTTTTTAGGATATACGATATGCCAGTTTCCTCACGATATTTTCCTTCACCGTTTGAGAGCACTGGCATAGTGTACTTAAATGTTTGGGCAGAAAAACTCATTGGTACACGACTGGATTTGAACCCGCGACCTTTGGATCGGAAGGCGGGACCGCTACCACTAGGCCACCAGCGCTCTCACTACTTTAGATGCTAAGAGTCATGCTACACGGGCGGTTCTCCCGCCGCGGGAATCCGCTCGACAAACCTCCCGCAAACCAGCAATCTACACAGGACGCGGTTTACCGCTGTGTTTTGTGTTCATTTCAACATGGATCCGCCAATGATAACTGCGCTTGCAGCTCTTATATTATTAGCGCAATAGCGGATAACCGCCCGTGTAGTTTAGAACGGCGGTAAACAGCGGCGGTTTGACGCTGCATGCGGCGGTTGAATTTCTCCCGCCTGCAAACCGCGGCGGGAAACCGCGCCGTGTAGTTTGTAGCATACAATGTCCATAAGAATTGAGTCTAGTGCGGTTCAGAAGCGGATTCCCGCGGCGGGAGAACCGCCCGTGTAGCATGACCCTAACTGTACATAACCGTGTTTTATGCAATAATTTCCCAGGTGCGATGCCTAGCGTGCGGAACACAGAGCAACAAGTTCGATCCATTCCTGGATCTCTCCCTTGAGTTGCCGGAGTCTGGCCGGCATGAGGCACCCATCTCTCTCTCTGACTGCCTTGCAAGTTTCGTACAGGTAACCTTAAAATATTACTCACTGACTTTATTACATAGCTGCTTTTTAAGGCCTGCGCACATCTAGCGCGATGGCGATGGCGATCAGTGAAACGCTGTCAAATATCGCTGTCATATTAGTATATTTATTACTATTATATTGTAACTAAATAGTGTAGGTAGCAAAATTATTCTAGATAGGTATATGTAGCAGTTTATTTATTTTAGGTTGTTGAAAAGATGCTCTCGTACCAACCTCTGGACTCGGCTTGTTTAATAGATGGCGACAGTTTATTCCAGAATGAAAAAGAGTTGGACATACATGAGGTGTGGTGAAGAGGGGTAAACTGCCAAAGATTGTTGGCAGACCCTATTTAATAAACAAAGTATCACCATCACTGGCCTCTCAGCTCAGATGGTAGTAGCTCTGCCTTCTGCGCCGTAGGTCGTGGGTTCGATCCCCACCGAGAACTAATATTTGTGTTTTAAACATAGATGTTTGTTATCTGTCTGGGTGTTATATTGTATTCTAAGTGTGTATTTGCAAAAAAAAATGTTTAACAGCTATCTGGTTCCCATAGTACAAGCACTGCTTAATTTGGAGCTAGATAGTGTTGTGGATTGTCCACAATATTTATTATATATTATATCACCATCAGGTGGAAGAGCTCGAGGACACAGAGCGTTATTTCTGCAGCAGCTGCAAATGCAAGCAGAAATCCACAAAGCAGTTCAAGATCCGTCGCCTGCCCAACGTGCTGTGCTTGCATCTCAAGCGGTTCCGCTGGCACAACTACTTTAGGTGAGACCTTTGTTTCTATCTCTCTATCTATTTATTTGCGTCTCTTGGCCATCATTCTGTAATCGCCGTTGTCCATATTTCTTCTGGCCACGTGTCCTGCCCATCTCCACTTCAGACTAGTGATCCGCATACCTACACTTTTGCTACCTAGACCTTACCTAGATCTCGGCTTGTTCATCATAAATAAATGAACTTTAGGTGATTTTATAGTTAAGAAATTAACGCCAATCACATTTTGCAATTAAAAAAATGTGTAAAATGCGATTGGTGTTTATTTCATATGAGGTAAGTAATTTAAAATAAAAACTGTTCAGGAACCTACATAAATACTATACGAATACAGTTTAATAACTGTATAACATAGTGAAAATCTGCCTAAAATAGTAATAATTTTGGTGTTACGTTTGTATGAAAATTCGCCCTCCGCCGGCCTCTTAAGAAACTACACTTAAAGAAATCACAAAGATAGATTATTTAGTAAGCTTAGGTAAGCTTTTAGGTAGCAGCATTGCTGTGTTTCGGTTTGATGGGTGTGGGTGCCGGTGAAATTACTGGCACGTGAAGCCAAACATCTGTGAACTTATTATTCAATTGAATAAAAAAATAAATGCTATTTATTAACCTGAATTTGGGTGGTAAATAAGGTTGCTTAAGATTCGTGGAAACATAGTCAAGGATAAATTGATCCATGGACGCGAGGAGGAGGAAGAAGATTCGTGGTCGCTATTCGAGAAGTTTATTCGGTTGCGATAATGTGGTGATAATAAATATAAAACATTGAACTTAATCACATAACAAGCAGTGAATGAGTGGTATGTTATTGTTTTCAGATCAAAAGTAGACACGAGCATATCGTTTCCCCTGAACGAGTTGGATATGAGTCAGTTCGCGCCGGGTGGCGGTGCCAAGCGGTCGCATTGTCTCTACGACCTCGCCGCTGTCATCGTACATCATGGCTCGGGGTAAGATGAACTGACATCAGGCCTGATAGGTATGACCTGCCCGTAATGAAGTCCTTCATTCAGGTCAGGTAACGAATGAAAGACATTTGATGTATGTACCTACCTACCTACTAAAGCTGTGTTTATGGTGTTGCTTGTACAGTCGCGGTATGAAAATGTTTGTCACCTCATAGTCGGTTTTCGCTTGCACCAGTGCCAGTGCCTTGATCATGAACACATTTTGACATAATTTGTGACGTTAACTTATCGGTGTATTCCGTCTATTCAGGTTCAAAAGGTAGTATGTGATCGTGATACGTTGAACAAATCAAGTTGAAAGTCGACGAACATTTTCATTTCCGCCACTATACATACTAACATTGCCTAATACATGTGTTAGTAAGTTTACTAACACAAATAGACCACAAAGTTGTCTCATAAATAAATAATAATAATTAAATTATCATCAGACCACTCTCCTAATGCATGTCATGAGGAGGGATGAAAGTCATGTGACTAGGAGAGCGATGAGTATGAATGTAGATGGATGTGTGGGTAGAGGTAGGTTGAAAAAAGATAGATGAACAGTGTGAAAGATGACATGGATAAGAAAGAACTGAATACAGAGATAACGGCTGGAAGAAGAGAACGTTTTGTGCCGACCCCACATAAAGTGGGATAAGGGCAGGAAGAAGACTCTCTTCTCTTAAACTTCCTACTAATATTAAAAATGCGAAAGTGCACGAAAGGAGCCTCTTTGAAGTCGTACTTCAAATCCTATTCACTTATTATTTTTATTGCACTTGGTTCGAAAGAAACAGTAACACGATAAAAACAAGAATGCCAAAGTTATGATTTTTAGATGTTGGCTCAACATGGAACCTATTTGGATCAAACTTATAATGAATATAGTTAGTAACCTGAATTAGTATTTAGGCTACTTTTTGTCCCGAAAATCAAAAGCAACTTACGTACTTACTTACTAACGTACTTACTAGCGGAATAAATTGAGCTATAATATATAGAATAGCATGAGTAAATTAAAGGTATATTATCTCCAGTAGTGGACATAAAGCGATAACATAGTTTCAATTTATTCAACCACCGTCTCACTCATTTTCTCACTTGCTTATTGAAAACGTATTTATTTATTACTAGTGGCTGCCCGCGGCTTCGCTCGCCCGTTCCCGTAACACCCCGTTCCCGTTGCTTTTTCGGGATAAAAAGTATCCTATGTCCTTCTCCCGGTTCTAAGCTACCTCCCCACTAATTTTCTGCCAAATCGGTTCCGCCGTTCTTGAGTTATAAATAGTGTAATTAACACGACTTTCTTTTATTTATAAATAAAGATGATGTCATTTATTTCAGATATTCATCCATATTAAAGTTACATAGAAATCAGACACACACTATAAACAACAAGATTACTAACATATACCTAAACAATTATTTTTTCATTGCTCATACTCTGAAAGTAGGTCTGAAGTTGCCTGAGGGGCCTAATTGAAAGTAAATCTTTCAGCCCTAGGGAGAATCGCTTTCTACTGACAGCTGTCAAATTATAAAAAAAAACAAGTTCTATTTTATTCAACCGATTCAACCATGTTCCAACTTTCTAAAGTCTTTCTAACTGCAAGGAGGTCGTTGAACCAAATTCCAACTTTTTATTCAGCAAGTAGTTTGGAAACCCATTACAACGGTAAGAAGTTTAAAAAGTCTAATTAGAGCGCAATGTAAAATTTAAATTTAAATAACATAAAGATAGTATTAAATAAATAATATATCTTCTAAATTACTTGATTAATATACAGGGTTATTCATTATTAACTGCAAATACTCAGGAATTAGGTTCAACAAATAGAATAATAATATTTATGAAATTATTTTTTTTTAATTTGATCAAAAAATTTTTCAAGTTTTTGTATCAAAATTTTATTTTTATTAATTTCTTTACGGCTATTGCATAATGATTGCCATGGAGAACAGGACGATGACCCACCCAGGCGGTGACTGAACGCAGAGTGTCACTCACGGCGCGCGGGCGCGGATCAAAGGTCAAAATAGGTCAGGCGCCAATGATTCCTTTATCGATTTTCTCGGGATTTTCATAACAAAACTTAAAAAAATCATTTCATAAATATTTTTTATTTTATTTGTTGAACCTAATTCCTGAGTATTTGCAGCTAATAATGAATAACCCTGTATAGCTTCAACTATTTATTTAAAATAACATAGATTTGAACAAAAAATTTACCATTTTTTAAATTATGAGAATGAATGATGAGAATAATGGCTGAATAATGCTGGCGAACCGAAGCCGAAGGCCCGCCAGAGAAAAAGAAAAAAAAAACCGGGAAGGCGGCAATTCAATCTTCATTTTCACAAATTTTTCTTTCATGTTTTTATTTTTAGTTTCCTTGTATTCGTAATGAAAAGCACAGTGTTTACCTCGGGTGAAAGTCTTTTAAGTCCCTCAAGCTCCATTGGCGCCCTCGCTACGCTCTGGCGCCAAACCCGTCTCGGGACTCAAAAAACGTGACTTTCAACACTCGGGTAACAATGTACTATATTATTAATTATTTATGAATCTCGTATTATTCCAGCACCGGATCGGGGCATTACACCGCGTTCGCTATAAACGAGGAGCAATGGTTCCACTTCAACGACCAGACTGTTCGCGCCAGTGACTCTGCCGCCGTCGCTGCATGCAAGCCTTACATTCTCTTCTACATTCGCCGCGAGCTTGCATTACCCACTTCCTGACCGCCTGACTTCCTGCCCGCCGGGACGCAACGGGTGGGACGCCCAGCGAGGGAAAGTATCCGGATACTCACGATGCGCCGAGCGATAAGATATCTCAAATTCTAAACTACCCTCATGGATTAGCTTCGTACGTTTCTTCTACTTTCGCCGTAAATCATCGTGACAAGTTAAGAAAACATTGAAAATTTATATTCGTATTCATGTAAACAAGGATACGCATCAGACTATACACTGCTAGCTCTTATGTCCTTGTAGTAAGCGTCATTCATTTCAGTCATGTGTGCAGGCTTTTACATTGGGACGCTTTTCCACCAACACAACCTTTCGGTACTCTTCTGGGGTAAATAATACAATCCTACTATTTGCAAATTATATATTAAAAAATTGGAGCACTGGTGGTCTAGCGGCAGCGGCCCCGCCTTCCGATCCTAAGGTCGTCGGTTCAAATCCAGTCGTGTACCAATGAGCTTTTCTGTTGAAAAAATTATGTACACAATGCTCACAATGCTAGTGCTCTCAAACGGCGAAGAAAAACATCGTGAGGAAACCCGCGGCTTAGTCAGCTCCGCACGTATTGACTATATCTTTCCTGTGGATTAGGCCGACTAAGCTGTCAGGATGGTATAAGTGCTGGGCATGCCTATTCCATTTAAAATCCTGTCCCAGGCACTATAGCGTCCCGTGATTAGGGCTTGTGTAATCACCAGTTGCCTCTGACTCTATATAAATCATCTACAATAGATGCAAAAGCCTGTTTACTTTTATATAAATTGAATCCATCGATGGATTTGAAAATTACACACGTTCTAAAATCCTTGGCGTTTCGTGATCAGTTTAAATTACGGACAAATAGAAAATATATAATTGTATGCACTATAATACATTGAGAAGGTTGAAAAGAGCGAGAAACTATGCTATACACTTTCTCGTATTTGCCTTATATTCCGATCTCAAAGTATGTTATAAATTCAATACAGGAATAGATTATTGTGAGCAATGCACGGGCTGCGTGAATCTATAGAAAAAGCAATCATATCATAAGCTTTTAATTTTTTTATTGAATGATTTGGTTACAATTAAGGAATATGGCGGTACAACGATCTGTTCGAGTTTCCTTGGGTCGCATTAAATAGGACACTGCATTAATATTTGAATAAGGGCTAATTTTTCCATGATACATTTATCCGTCAAATATAAATATGTCCATCTCTTTTTTAGGCTTGGCAAACGCAAGGACTGCCATTTTTCATTCAAAGAATAACTGAATGCATGATTGTAAAAACCCACCTCTGACCAAATGCAACAGTATCAGATAATCAATGAAAACTGTCTGGTGTAAAATAAATTAACTGAATGTTTATTTTTTTTTAACTATTTATGTTGAAAAATATTTAAAATATGGTATGTTAAAAAGTGGTTGCATAATATATTCATAGTTTTAATGTTTTAATTTTTTTAAGTTTTGGGATGAGGTGGATTTTTACACTCATCTTGTACAAGGTGTGTTTTTACAATCAAAGTCATGTACAATCTCAAGTACGAATGTTTAATAATATTTATTTTCATAATGAATTAACTGAATTAATCTAATTCTTCATCTTCGACATTCTCAGCTGTTGGCCATTGCAATATTTTGTCCCAGAACTTAATTTTTTCGTCTTCAGGCACAAACTGAACGCATTTTTTCAGGTCTTGCATCTTCTTTGCATTAATGCAGAGCTGCCTTGGTCCATACGCAGGTTCATTTGGTAGCGATACTGTAATCTGTGGCCTTATCTTCAACAAAAAAGTATGCTTTATCATTTCATCAATAAATTCCTGTGTTTTTACCGGCACGTCACTGCCGATCTTTTTGTAGTAATACAAGTAATTCGTGTCCGTTACAGTCACCTCGGTTGTTCAAACTAACGTTAAAAACTTCAATATTGATGATAGCTGACAGTTTCAGGTGTTGCCACGTTTGGTTGTAAAAAAACACCTTATCCAGGATAAAGTGGATTTTTACGCCCATTGAAATATTCGTGCCTTTATATCTGTGGGATACTTGTATGACCAAGGTGTGTTTTTACACTCAAACGATTTGTCTTGCCATAGAGAATAAAAATCCGCCATAAACAGGATTTCGGAAAAAGTGGTCTGAGGTGGGTTTTTACAATCATGCATTCAACTTTACTCTGTAAATTTCTGTTAATTGAATAGAAATTCATTAAGACTATGAAAACCGTCAAGAACTTCCCGCTCGCACACTGAACTTTTGAAAAAAAATCACTCAACTAAATTATCGAAAAAAGCGAGCAACTATCTTGTGTCCAATCGATTGGACACAGTTTAACAAAAAAAAATTCTTACACGTATACAAGATTCAGATTCAGTGATTTAATTTTATATATTTCAAACTAGCTGATCCCAGCCACGCTTCGCTATGGCACATATGTAACTGACGCAAAAAAAACCTTGATGCTGATTATATTGTGCTAAAATTTCAGCTCGATCGGTGCAGAACTTTTTGAGTTTTTGAAGCGTACATAAACCAACATAAAAATTTTATACTAAAGAAGATGGTCTAAGTATGCAAGTGTTATGGCCATTGACGGCGGTCAACCCCTTAATTAAAGAATAATACAGTGAGGTGACGATTGTACCTGCGCACATTGCGCTTATTGTGTGTGGGAGATGTGTGTGTGTGTGTGTGTTTGAAGGTTCTAGAACTGCCCTTTCATTACAGAATATCCAAAGCATAAGAGGGTCCGGGTATGGCCATTCTGCGTATTAGATTTTCTGTGCTAAAGATTAGTGAGATTTATATCGATGCATAGTTATAATTTGGGCATTAGATAGCTAAATCATGTATTGTGTTTTCTGTTGATTGGATTAATTTATTATGTACCGTTACAACTGCATTCCTAGGTTTAAATTGAGCCGGCCTCGATATTTGTGTGTATTTTTGTATTATCAGTTTGCTACCAGCATTGGTATTTCACTGCTGTGTGTTTAATTTTCATATTGTACTTCGAAAAAATACTTTTTATAAACAAATAGTTAATTATGATTTTTGTCCCTCACGACTCGTTGTTTCGAGATTTAGTATACAAAATATTTAAAAGTTACTATTAATTAAAATAATAAGGTATATAACCTAGTACGTCGCACTTTTAAATATTTAAAACAAGCATTAATGAAAAAGTATAGTGTCATAAAATTGTGCACACTTTTCCCTGTCCTGTGACCATAATGTAGCTTATTTAGAGCCCATGGGTCACATACAATAGAAATATTTAAAATTGTATAAAAGGTGGTCTTGGTCAAAAAGTCAAACCTACGCAAAAATGTTTTATATAACCCGACTTGCTCAGAGATTATTGATGTGAGAAACAGCTCTATTAAAACTTGCCACGTAATAAAACAGGTTATAAAGTTTTAGAAAACTTAATAAAAAGTCGGTTAGTTCCATCTTAAACTTATTATTTACTTTGGGACAGGGACATGTTCCCCATATTATATCAACAAAATAAGTTTATTGCAGTTGTTGAATCAAATTTTGAGCTTTATAAATATACAAACGCATAGATTATATACAATTCTATAATATTGTAAATGCGCAGGTTTGTAAAAAAAATTCGCGAGTAGTTTTTTTTTTATGAAGCGTGGAATAATCTGTGTTTGGAAATAGCACGTGGGCCTATTGTTATCTTGGTACAGTCAGCAGCAAAAATAGGTGGATTTTCAAGTTTTTTTTCTTAAACCCACTTCACCCACTCACTTCACTTTTGATCCCAGTTTTAAACATAGTTAAAGATCCACCTTGATTTTCTTCATAACGAAGTTGCAATTTATTTTCTAAATACATTTTTAGTCAACTTTCTTCGCTGACTGTACCAGTTGCGCAAGCCCGCGGGCGGTAGCTCGTAAATGTCATATTCTAGCATAAATATGTAATGTTTGGTGGTAAAAATGCAGGTACCAGCCATATTGAGATGCATTTTATTATAATTGTCGTAGGTTCCTTTTTAAAACCACATGTTTCATTATAAGTTTAACATTCCCGTGATGTTTTGGATCATTCTCACTGCTCACTAGAACATTTTTGTCATGGAAAAAGCGACCTTGAATACACTCATTTTAGTGAACCTAAAAACGTGCAAGTGAGCATGATTCAATGTTTTTAATTCGCGACTACGAGACCCCACAGTCCCGCATCTAGGTGTAACTATTTTTGTACATAACGCAGATTTGAATGACTTTTCTCGCAAAGTACCTTATTTGATAGCAAGTTTAGTTTATTTTTAAGTACCTACTTCAATTACTGGAAGTTAAAAGTGATTGAATTTAATAAATTCGCAGATTCAAACCAAGATGTTAGTTTTATTTTTTTATTTACAAATCTTGATAATACTTAAATTGTCAAGAAAATATAGATAGAACATAATTTTAAATAGTTTCACGATTTTATTTACAGCATTTAAAACAGTTGAGAATACGCTTGAACCACGATTTTTTTATGTCTAGTGAAGTGAGTGATATTGATAAGTGCAATGATGGAGGGGTTTCTGTTATCGGTAAGTACTGTGTCCACAGCGGCGATTTCATTAGCTTAGTATTTGTCATCCATAATCTTTTGCTAACAGGATCACTGACATCCACGCTTTTATTACTTACCTTCTCAACATCTTCATTGGTACTTAAAAAATAGTCTAAGACAGGAGTTTGATCCTGATCGTCTGTTTCATCTCCAATGATCCATCGACTACTGTTCAGTGCCTCGATGGGTTCCGTCATGACTTTGTACGTTTTGTCTGAAATTAGTTTAATGGCGGGTTTACTTCGGGGATCGAAGTTACAATCTCCGTTTTCATTGTCGATTTCAGTGTCAGCATCGGCGTATTCTATGTCGATGCAAAGTGTTTTAGCTTCTTTTTTCTTTTCCACTTCCGGTTTTACTTCAAAGCCTTCTATCGAAACCTGATCTATATCAGTTACTGGAGTTGTATCGTGTACATCAGTAGCATGAACCTCAACATCTACTTGAACCAATGATGTTCTATGCGACTTTTCTTTACTATTTGTTTTACCTTCTGCGTACGTAAATATCTCACTTCTATCTTCGTTCTCACTATCAGAGTCTGTGTTTTTAAGTCGCCGCCTTCTTTCTCTAGGAGATAAAGCCATACAATTTACGATATGCGTTGGCTCTGTCTTTGTTTTTTGGCTATTCCTATCGGTCAACCAGTTATTGACAGGTTTTACAACTAACGACTCTTTCGATGATTGTGCGGAGTTTTTGAATTCTGTTCTCTCGGTGACTGTCGATAAGGTTTGTGCCAGAGATAAGTCTAGTCTCGGTATAAATGTTGCTGGGATGGGTGATAGTGTTCGACGTGTATTGGACCCTGCGTCTGTAGTACGTTCATCGTCCGTTAAAGGCGATGTAGAGGTATGAGTGCTCTCGTCACTAGGAATGTTCATGAGCTCATAATCATTTTCGGACAAACGACGTTTGTTTTTAAATGAATAAATCCACACTGTACGCTTCTCTGAATGAATAGGATCATATATAGTGATGTCGTTTCGATAGTCTTTATAAACATGGTCCCAGTATGTATTATCGCCTTCATTGTTTTCGACTACGTAAGGTTCTATATCTTCAACTCTGGCATATTCATTATCTGATGAGCTATCTGAATTAATAACGTGATTGTTAATAATAGTGAAAAATTTCATTTGCTCACTATGTGGGACGACTCTTGAAATTTCGGAATCGTCAATATAATGAAATCCATTAAAATTAGTTTGCGTATCATGATCGTTCAAATATTCATTAGCATATGTGACGGCGTGCTCTGCTTCATTCTTCTTTCGCCTTCTTTCTCTCGCTATTTTATTTATTTGGTAAACTTCTTCAGGGTAAAATCTATCATGGTTTACTAAACTCCACGCTTGGCTGAAGTTATTGGCTGGTTTGTGTGAAGTTTTTTCAACCTCAGAATTGGAAGAGTTAAGTTCGATTATTTCGACGCCGTTTTTAGCATCCTCTTGCATCCATATTTCACTCACAAAGATCTCCGGGGAGACATGATTATTTCGCACCACTTTACTCTGTATATCTGAAATGTAAAAAGTTTTTCAAGTGAGTTCATTGTTTTAAGTTGGTGAGATTATTCATAAGTATAACAAAATGTAAGTATGTTTATAAACTTGTAAACTTGTGGGTGACTAACGGTTAGAGATGTTAGATGTATTACGGTTTATATTATTATTGCATTTATTTCGTTTATCCATACTTTACTAAACTTCAAGTGATTTGTTGTTTGTGAATTTCATGCACAAACAACAAATTCATAGAAAAGGAAGGCGTTAAATTCATGACGGTGTCAGATCGCAAGAAGGATGAAATCTAAAAAAACTAATTTCAGAGGATCATAGACGAGTTCTAAACTTTTTGGATCAATTGGAAACATGACGTAGGTAAAAGAAGGTATACTCGCTGTAGGGTCTGTCGCCTACGATCTTATAGTTAGTGTTCGTTGTTGCAGAGTAAAACAGTTGTTTTAAAGTTTAGTTTGTTATAATGATTTAGTTATATAGTTCTAAGTAGTTTGTTTAAAGTTGGGCGCGAGTCTACGCTGTGACGTGTAGCTGTTGACTGGCTGTAATTGGCTAAAACCACGTCACAGCGTAAAACGCTGACCCGTGAGAACTTGACAAATATTGTGCGGTTTGCACAAACCGTACATGCTCCCGAGGGCGAGATAAAAGCAGTTACACAAGATGAATACATTATTTAAGCAATAAACTTAATCTAAACTTATAAATTTTCATTGCACTGCACTTCACTTGCACTAAAATGTTTCATGATTACAGGAGACGTGGCTTTGTCCACGCGTGAGTAGTTTACTCTGGAATCCATAGGTAGATCCACAGAGATTTCGCTCGTAGTAGGTCTGATTGTTTGGAATTTGACGATGGGTTCGGATGGACGACGGTCGTTTTGAGTTGTCGCTGGGAGCGTCGCTGAGCAGCGTGCTCGGGAGCGCCGCCACAAGTAAACACCAGCTGCGAGGAGTACTGCTCCGGTAATTAGGTACAGCACCACAAACTGGTGAACATCATGTGTAGAAATGCTTTCTGATGATAATCCGTCACCTTCACCTTTCATCAATTCTATTTGATCGCCAACTCCGTTCAATTGTTTATCAATGGTGTTTAATTCGTCATCATTGGGTATCTTCCCTTCAGTGGTTGGTACAGTTACGGTGAAAATATAATTGATAGGTGGCACATCGACCTTGAGTCCATCTGGTCGAAGAGTAAGATGATTAGTCAGCTGCATGTGCGAGTATATCGAGAAGGCTTCGCCCTTGATGACACAGCCATTCCCAAGACCGATTATGCCGGCTTTGCTGATCCGCTCGGCAGTAACCTGACGCTCGCAGATAATTCTAATTGTTCGTTGTTCACAACAGAAGTACATGAAAGTGTTTATTTTGTTAAGGTCGATCCACACGTCTCTACAAATAGTTTGTTTGGTTAAACATTGTTCATTTTCTTCGTTTTTCACACAAAAAAAGTCTTCAGACTTAAGATGGTAAATTGGTCGTTGCATCGAGCACATTAAGGTTTCCGTATTGTATGGAATACACATTCGTAGTTCGTTTTCAGACATCGGTATGTAGGAGTCCTTTTGAAGATTTATAGCGACGTAGTCGGCAATAGGAATTATTTTCTCCATAGTTTCGTTTTTTAGTTGAGGAACAGCTATAAGATTGTAGATCTCGTATGAGTCTCGAGTCATCAATGGAATTTTGATTTCAAATATAAAGTATTTTGTTGTCATCCTTGCTTGTACTTTAAGAAGATGATAAAGTTTCCGTAGATCTACTTGAAGGTTGTCTATCGGAAGTGTTAAGTCCTTTGCCAGTTGGCCAGATACGATGTTCAGCTCTTCTGTAAGTTGTTGAGGACTTAATAAGTGGACATTGAATTTTCCATAGTGGATCTCAGTGATGGTTTCCAAAAGAGTATCCTGAAGTCCTTTAAGGTTGACTAGAATGCCGTTAGCGATAATTGACATCAAAGAAAAGTCATTGTTAATTTGTACGTCTTTCATTTCAGTTGCAAGTGTGTTCGTGGCCTTATCGAGAGAGTTAATATGTTGATTATACATTTTTCGTTGGTTCTCGATTGACTGTTCTACTCTCTTTAGTATGTTGTTCTCAGCTTCTAGCACAGATGTTTGGTTTTTCCACAATAGGGCGAGATGTTTTTCGTTTGATCGGATTGTGTCAATGTCCTTTTCATATTTTTCGGCGAAGTGTTCGTCCAGTATTCCGAATAAGCTGTTAGATAGATAACCGATGCCATTGATGAGTCCCCTTCTATTTCTAGTTGGTTTAAATTTTTGATCTAGTAGCATGCCGCTGTAGTGCATCAGTTCAGAGTAGCCGTGACGTAATTGGAGAAGTATTACGTCAC
Organism: Thera obeliscata; assembly: GCA_947578465.1. Classification (NCBI taxonomy): domain Eukaryota; kingdom Metazoa; phylum Arthropoda; class Insecta; order Lepidoptera; family Geometridae; genus Thera; species Thera obeliscata. The sequence goes on from OX387914.1 coordinate 9,377,098, forward strand.
ATAAGTTGTGTTTCTCGATGCTAGTGCATGTTTTTTGTAGCGTAGTAATATAGTTCTTAAAGGCTTGCATTCCCTGCCAGTAAGGATCCATGTCGTAATAAACAATCAACTTCCACTCATCGCGTACAAGGTGCATATCTGTGACCTTGTCGAAGTAGATGCTTTGATTGGCGTTTATGCTTTGTAAGCTGTAGTCACACCAAGCGGGCGATACGAATGTAAAGATTGATAAGATCGCCCATATCAAGTTACAAAACATCTTGTTTCTCCTTCTGGATCGTTTGTTGTTGCTTTGAACTTGTTCTTCGTTGTTTGGTGGCTGGATTTGTTTATTTTCCGTGATTTTGTTTTCGTTTTCAACCTGTCGTTCATCACTTTTTGCGGTTTTTACACCTGGGCTCTTGTTTGTTTTGGAATCGATGAAGGCATTGTTAATCCTCCCTCCCACTTTTAGTAATCCTCCGTTGTCGATATACGGGTTCAAGGGTAGAAGTTTGCTTTTTCGATCTTTTTTCTGTTCGTTTATAGTTATGCTGTGGGTTGATAGGCATTCCTGGACCTTTTTCAATTCCTTGTTCACATCGTCGGGTTTGTGTATGCCCAATGTCTTTGTAGACTCTTGGTGGTTGAAGCAGTATGCTTCTGGTTTGTTATTGGTAGGTCCTTGGCCTTGCAGTAGTTTTGCCTCGTTAGACGACCGTAGGTCCGTTTGTAAATTTGGGCCGCTGTACATCAAATCGTTAAGACTTTGACCCGTAGTTGTTTTTGCCGATGCATTAAAAATTACACGTAGCGGAGTAGTCCTTGAATCAGCACGTTGCACACAATGGTGTGGTAGGTACAAACTCGGTGTCGTGTTATTTGTGCATAGTTGCATATGGTTTGCTGGGAAGTGATCCATCATGTATGCTTTGCAATGTTCTGCTACATTTTCAGAGGTTCTAAACCTTTTTTCCAGTTGTAAAAATTGAGCTTTTGTTTCTGGTCTAGATTCTCCAAGTTTATCTTCGATGTCAGAGTGTAAGGGTAGCGGCACGACATAGCGGCTATCTTCTTGACGTTTTGTTTCAGTTTTGTTCTGTTGGAGACAGTAAGCATCTTTTGTAGACATTTGTGAAGATTCAGTGATATCTTCAATCTCCCAGGATTTTCTTATGTCGTCTAAGTTGTTTATATGTTGAATGACGTTGCACTGGAATGATTTTATGTTGCCGCATAAAATCCATCCGAGTTGAGATTGTTGAGCAATCGGTTGAGATTCACCTCCTTTAATTATTCCGCCAAGGATTATAGTGGAGTAAACATCGGCCCCGAATAGTATATCGATAGGTCGGCTGATGTTGTAATCAGGATCCGCTAGTTGGATACCTTCAAGATGTGTCCAAGATGAAGGCTTTGAGAAAGACTTGTTTGGTAAGTGGTTAACAAGATTTCTCATAACGTAGACTTGTGTGTCAAAGTTAAAGTTATTGTTTATAGAAGTGCATGTCAAATTCACAGCACCCTTGCAGTTGTTTTCTTTGGCTCCAACTCCGAAAATGACACCACCGCACCTTTGTCGAGGTAATCCTAGTCGTTGCGCAGTATTTTCAGTAATAATAGATATTTGTGACCCTTGGTCAATAAGAGAGCGTAGGATGACCTCTCTTCCATCGTTTGTTCTGACCTTGACTTGAGCTGTGGCCAAGAGAGTTTCAGATAGTATGTTCTCCATAGTTACATAGGTACTTGGATTGTTGTCAGTTGAGTTGCTTTGGCCATCGGTACTTCTTTCCGTATTTGCTGATGTATCATGAAGCAATGTATGATGACGTAAGTTGCATTGAAAGCATGTTTTTTCCGACTTGCATTGTTTGCCTTTGTGATCGAATAAACAGTTTATGCATAAATTGTATTTCACAACTAAATTCCGTCGGTCAGTTGTTTGTAATTTGATAAAGTCGTTGCAATGGAATAATCCATGTTCATTTTTACAGAGAGGACACTTTACATCCTTGGGAACGCAACCTTTTTTGTTAAAGGTTGAGTTGTAGGCATTGTTTGAGAAGGTTTTTGGTTTTCCGGCATAGTTTTGATAGTTAGATTCGTTCACTGATTGAAATTTGTTGTTGGACTGGCCGGCTGGGCTCCGTTGTTGTTGGTGGTCGTTAGTAGAGCGTTCTGGTTTGCGTCTCACAGACTCCAAGGATGTAAATTTGGACTCTAAAAAGCGCATGAATTCTGCTAAACTAGGTAGTTCTCTTGGCTCGAGAATAGATTCGATGTAGTTGTTGTAGGAGTCAGTGTCCAGTTTCTGTGACAACAGATGTACCAAAATTGGATCCCAAGATGAGATATCCACATCCAGTTTCTTGATGGCGTTCAAGCACTCATTTGTTGTATCATGCACCCTCTTGATGGCAGTTGCCGTCTGGTGTTGTATAGTTGGCATGTTCAAAATAGTGTTGAGGTGCGAAGTAAATATCAGTTTCTTATTGTTATAGCGGTTGTTAAGTATATCCCAACAAACCTGATAGTTGTCAGAGCTGATAGATAAGTGTTGTATTAGTTTTTCAGCTTCTCCCTTGACCTTCGATTTCAGGTATTGCATTTTCTGAGCACTGGACAGTGTTCTGTTGTCATGAATCACTTCGGTAAATAAGTCCTTGAAGGATGTCCAGTGCTGGTATGCTCCAGAAAAAGTCGGTAGATCCATTTTGGGAGTGTATTTCTCTGTATGCGAAACGGACCACATTTTTGTGTTTATTGTTTTCTTCATGGTGTTGTATTGCTTTTCGTATATTTCGAAAATTTGTTCATACTCCTTGTCCATTGTTATCTCACTATCGATCTCCCAGTGTAGCGAGTCGATAGTTTTCCATCTGGATTCAAGGTTTTTTAGTGTGTCCTCGAACTCCCATTTTTCGTGAATTTGGTCTACGTCGATGGTAGCGAGAGTTCGAGTGAAGGCCTTGAAATTGCTTTTTTGTTTTCGGAGCAATTCTTCTGATTTGCTCTCGCTTCCTTGTGATTTAGTTTGTGGATGAGGTTGCGATGTTGATGGTTTTGTTACTTGCGTCTTTGTTAATTGAATAGTTGGAGTTGGTGTTGGAGGTTTAGTTACTTGCGGCTTTGTTAATTGAATAGTTGGTGTTGGAGTCCTCACAGGAGATTTGTCTCTCTTCTCAGTACCGGCCGGAGCCTCGGAGATCTCGTATTTCTGTATGAATGTTCGAGCTGCAGAGTAAAAATCCTTTGTTTGCTGATAATAGTTTTCAGCGAAGTATGTAAAATCGTGGTTCTCAAATTGATAGAGTCGTGTATGGTTTGATTGAAATTCCATCCAGTAGGAATCCAAAATTTCAAGACGATTTTTGACGTGATGTGGAGTCTTTCGGTCAGCTCCATCCTTCTTAAAGTTACGGAGAAGCTTTTCGATCTCCTCCTTTATTTGGTTCTGTGTTGTTAGGATATCTTCAATTTGGCTCATGTTGTAAGCGTTGAAAAGTAGTTATTCAGTTATGAAAGTTTGTGGTTTGTACTAAGCTCTACAGTATATGCGCCTTCTCAATTCAACTGGTGAGACCCGCTGGTGGGAGGCCAGCCAAACCGAATCGCTACTGAAAAGATAATACAGACCACTATTTTGGTAGGTACAGGTACTTTCCTGGTTCTGGAAAGTCGTGTCACAGGTTTTATGAAATTCACCGCACACACACAGAATTTATTCACACACTTGGTAGGGCGCGGCACATTCCACGAGTAAAGTAAAAAAAAAAAAAAAAAAAACAAAGATGTAGGGTCTGTCGCCTACGATCTTATAGTTAGTGTTCGTTGTTGCAGAGTAAAACAGTTGTTTTAAAGTTTAGTTTGTTATAATGATTTAGTTATATAGTTCTAAGTAGTTTGTTTAAAGTTGGGCGCGAGTCTACGCTGTGACGTGTAGCTGTTGACTGGCTGTAATTGGCTAAAACCACGTCACAGCGTAAAACGCTGACCCGTGAGAACTTGACAAATATTGTGCGGTTTGCACAAACCGTACACTCGCCAAGGAGTTTGTTTAATACTGCACAGCAAAGAGTTTAAGCCTCTAGTTTAAGACTTGACACTGGTTTGGAGTTTTACGTGCGCGATTACGTAAAACTCCAAACCAGTGTCAAGTCTACTAAAACCCCGCGCAAGAAAAAGATGTATGAATGTTGGTATGATAAATAGCATCTTGGCTTGTCCCTTGTCGGATCAAGCCAAGATGTTATATAAATTAGCAGAAATTGGTTTAGCTAGACAATAATAAGTTTGTATAAATTTAGATTAAGTTAAGTTTTATTTGTTGTGTTATTATAGGGCAGTGTGGTCGCATTGCGACAAAGCCCTTTAATAAATTAAAAAAAAAAAAAAAAAAAAAAAAAACTTTACGCGAGACAGGTGGCGAAAAATATAAAAAAAAACTGACTTGGAATCATCTCCTAATCACTCATGAGTTTGAATTTAACGCAATGCAAGTTCGATATCCCCATTCATGTGTGTGATCGGAAGATAACATTTCCAGCCCATTTTATTCATGTTTTCGGCCATCTGCCATTTTCGTCTTTTAAAACTGAATAACTGGCGTTTCTATTATTTCATATTTTGTGAACCTAATAAAATCTGTAGAAACTTCCAGCTCAGCTCCAAAAAACACACTAAAATATAAGTATTTGCGTTTCCATTATTTCATATTTTGTGAACGTAATAAAATCTGTACCTACTTATAAACTTACCAGCTCAGCTCCAAAAAAAACACTAAAATATATTTTCCAACAGACTTCAAACGCGTAAAAGCTATAAAGCAATTTGTTGCTAAAATCACAACACCGCTACCTACAGACTGAAGCTAAAAGCGTGTCTTATATGTGGTAGGTAGTGCCAGGGACGGCAGGAGCGTGGTAGTTGGCGAAACAAAGTGTAAATGGATTGATTGCGCCAATTCTCGTCACAAAGGGAGCGAAATTGCATTAAAAGCTCCGTGGCGCAAGCCACTTGGCAAAGCACTTACTCTATTAGGCGCGTCCAAATAAAGTTACTTGGGTGTGAAACCTATAGCTGTGACACTATTCTACATAATATTGAAAGGTGATAGTTCGTAGCCGAATGATTCATTAGTAAAATAGAAAAAAATAGCAGATACTTACTAAACTTTACTGACCCCATTTTGTTTATTGGCCTCACTTTTGTTAGCTTTAGGATGGTCGGACCTTTGGCAACGGGAAATACATGGGTGTTCGGATGTTAATTATATTATTTAGCTTAGCTACGCGCCCAATAATCCAAATCCGGGAAAATTAGAGAAAATTATACAGTGCTGCTCGCTATTGCGACCGATCCGATCGCTTTGTCGCGCGACTAATTTGCGAAAAGCGCGCGTTGCTAATTTGTGAATTAGTGCTGCAATGAGTGCCGACCACTCTAGCGCAAGCAATCTAATTATTTAACCTTTGTCGCGAACACTCGCGTTTGTGACGCGAATCGAGTTTACGCAGCGCTAATGGACTATTTGGGGTAGGTGAGTTTAAGTGGCTGGTTTGAGAGGATCGGAGTCCTGAAACGAACACAATAAATAGGTAGTTTTTCGTTTTTTAACACTAAAGAAGCTTTATTGCTTGATTCATTCATTTTCTCCATCTATCCACAAAAACCATACCACTCTGTAATTACCTACCTATTATTATGTAGATAATAGAAGCTAAGTAATTCTTTATCGTTTGATCTAAATTGTGTTTGCCTTCCGTCTTTTTAATTTTGAAACAATTGTTTCTATGAATAAACTAAAAACAAAACGCGTTTACGGAAACAAAAAATGTTTGCTCGTCTGACAAACTATCCATTAGCGTGAAAAGTTACACGAGCAAAACAAAAATGGCGGCGCGTAACGTATAATTTGAATTTTTGTCTATCAAAACGTTTTTAATTATAGTTGGAATATATTGTAATGTGTGATTATGTGTCCAAAGCTGTATATTTGCTTAATGGAAGAGGTGTGAGATAAAAGCTTGCGCTATCGGTGCCAGATCTTTCGTAGTTATAATTAGAGGGGCGAAGCCGCCGGCGCGCCGCTCTTCCTTAGATGCCACTTAAAGCTACACTTTGCTACATGCCATTACCACATTATGTACTGAGAAAACAGTGATAATAGAAGAGAAAAATATTGCATTGGATTATAACCTTTCTTGGAGTTTTGAAAAATTCACGCCAGATAGATAGATGCTTAGTGTTTTTTTGTTCGCTTGTAAAAAAATTTACCAGTGAACATAATATAGGTAGGTAGTTACAATAATAACTATACTGTAATTCGATCCTAATTCTGAAATGCATAGTCTATCTAGGTATCTATTAAATATTCATTTTGAAGTTTTTCATGACTTTTTTAATAAGGTACAACATAAAAAACTTATGCAAAATCGCAATGTGAAAAGTCGGGAAGGTACCTACACACCCTAATCTTACCATCAGATCTTATTGCTTTTAGTAAAATTGCTCTATTAATATTCAAGGAGCAAAAACCTTAATAACACAGTATCGTGTAATTGCGAATCACATTTGCATCACCTCAAACACATGCTCGTGTTTAACAAAGTTCACGTGAATTTTATTTTAGTGAAAATAAGCACTAGTATTTCTTCTAATATTCCTAATATAAGGTACCCTTTATCTGCGGCCCTTTTTAAAATAAAGGTTCTGATATTCTGATGAAAAAAATATTACCTTACCAGGTTTATTTTCCACACGAAAAGTAAAAACAAGTTTTAACAAACACCGAAAGTGTTCTCAAACAGTAGATTGATAGAAATGTTTTCTAAGACTCGATAAAATATTTTGTAGTTAAAGTGTGACTGAGATCTGTATCGCTCTGCGTGTTCCAACCAGTAGTGGGGTAAACATCCAAACACTACGCAACTTTAGCAGGAGGGATAAACATTTTTTCACACAGACTCAAAACCAGAGCCAGAGACAGAGCCAGACAGAGGTCATGGTAGGCCTACCGATCGCGAGGAGGCCCCAAGCCCCCCCCCCGTACGATAAAATAACATAACATTTATGATACAATTTAAAAAACATGGCTGAAATTGCCCGTGTGTTTTATAAATCGTGATAAAATTGGGTAGGTCACACGTCGAAGAGAGATATTATCCTTGTTGATTCCGACTAAAAGAAATAGAAAACAAAACAATCAACACTAACCCCAAAATGTTGCCAACCCATGTGTGAGGCGCAAATGGAATGCATGATTCGCCACTTTTTCTAATGTTTTAGGAAACGGCGGCATCGCTCTGTTATCCAACTGGCTAATACATCTGTCCTCGATGCCGATAATTGACACGTTTTAAACAATACTACCTCGTGTTTTTGTCTTTGCTCGTTTAACACTGCATTTTCGAAAGACATCCTCACTTTAGTAGTGCAGGCAGATTCAATATTCAGTATATTTATTGCCTTATTATGCATGTAAATGTAACAGTCAGATCTTAGAACTAGTTTTGAATCAATACATAATTTACCCTGTAAGGGTGTTGCAATACAGTAGAAGCGGAGCGATATGGTCTAATCATGCAGGTTGTAAACAGCTATATACAATGTTAGAAAAAAGGTAAGTACCTATTTATAATGTACGTTATTCTTTTGTTTTCGTCGTTGAAGAACTCGTCTAGGGCATTTATGATATCGATACAAAATTATATAAGCTATTACAATTATATCGTTATTATTATTATAAGCCAATAGTTACATTATTATTAGTCAATAGTTACATTATAGATGTGGGGTGAATGCGTATCTTTTGTTGCAATTAAAACCTAGTCGCATCCGTCAGTTTTTGCATGATTCACAAACAAAACTTGTCAAAGGTAAGTTTTGTTTTGAATTGAAACAAAACTTACCTTTGACAAGGAATGATTGCACCAAGATTAAAATTGTTGAGGTAGTAAACATGAGATAGCGAATAGGATCTTCGCTTTGTAAAACTAGCATGGCAACAGATATTGGCCGAAAAATGATGGCAACAAGATGATCGCTGTTCCTTGTTAGTATCAAATGAAATAAATTATTAAATACAGACATACATTCACCATTTTATGTATAGCGGTAGATAGTAAATTGCTACCAATACAGTTTTACAAGCTTTCTACAAATAACACAGCAGCGGTGTTATAATTTTATTTCCCGACTTGAGTGAAAGGAAATTAGTTGCGTAAAGTGCAGTTTTTTGATAAAAATAAGATAGCTGCACTAATTCAATAATAACGCCAGTAACATTAAAAATAATTGGCTAACAACACTTAGTTTTTAAAATATTTGTAAAATACTTAATAGTCCGTTTCAAATATGTACATAAATAAACTCTAGTAGCTTTCTTAAGTAACTTAACTAAAAAAGCTATATTTCAATTAAGTATAATATTCTTTAAGTACAAATACAATAAAACAACTTACTTTTATATTTTGAAAATTTATTATTCCAATAAAAACTTTACTTTTGTCCGTAGTACGAAATACTTACGAATACAAATACTAAAACTAATCGCTTGTCTATCTCATTCCAAACCAACCTCGTGAGAAATATTTTTTGTAATTGCGGAAGAAACGGGTCGCCTATGTTTAATTTCCTTAAAACAGAACCACTCGACTTTTTGCCGTGTTTTCGCCTCAGATGGAGTGTCAATTATTTCATCAAGTGATCTTTGGACACCGCCGCTATGGATCAACACATCGATCTACCTCTCCGATCGAAGTTTAAGATTTAATATTTTTGGTAGGTACGTACGGCATGAACGATCATTTTTTATCATTAAAATGGGAGCAAACGTGCTTAAAACCCATTTAGGTATTTGTCTGAACAAAAAGTGTTTTGTAATCGTTTGTGTAATTGTTGGTTTGAGCTTCTTTATAGGTATGCGTTTTTACGTTCTTGCGCTTCGTACCAATAAATATGGCGACATGATTGAAGATCAAAATTACGAAATATATGTTATAGCGTCAAACACAATTTTTGTCAGTTTTTATAGAAAAAAAATACAGGATTCAGATATAACCCACATAATATCTCATGAAACATGTTCCCCGATGTGAGTCCATGGACTAATTAGCTCGTAATTCGACGGACGTCACAGCGCGGTGCATTAGGGGCTCTGTAATCACGCGGCCTCTAATCACGCTTGCACACTCAGCCTCGAGACCTTATCACATGCACACGTGGTGAGTATAAACTACGGGACACGCTGGTCGAAGCAAAGACCTTCGACGGACGAACTCTGGAGTCAATGTTTCTATAAAAAGTTCTATAATAAGTTTCTATATCTTATAAGCCATTTTAAGGGCTTTGAAATGACACCTAAATTTCGATATCCCCTCCCAAGCGCCTTAAATATACTCATTTTCGTAGATCTCGACTTTGTTCCTTGGGGATGTGGCTGACAGTTTGACAGATCTCTTGTGTCCAAGATTGGTCCAAGATCATGCAGAATGGCTAGGAAGGGTCATGTCACAAAATAAAATAAAAGTAGGTACTATTTATACTGCTGGAATAGAAACCATCCTATTTTCCTAAAACAATTATTGTTTTAGGAAAATAGGAATAGGAATAATTGTTTTGTTGTTGTATTGACACAAGTGTGAGACTGTCGAGAGAAGAATAATTCTTCTCTCGACAGTCTCACACTTTTGTCAGCTATACTAGACTTTAGAAAGTTAATAAGTGTATTGGCGCAGTATTATTCAATTTCATGTGCACGTAAAAAGGTACGCAGTAGTTTCCGGAAACATACCGATGTGAACACCTATTTGTGAAGAACAAAAATATTGAGACATACTTACACCCTTGTAGATTGCCGGCGATCGGCGGCCTTTGATCTACTTGCCTGTATGTACTGGGTTTTAGTAATTCGTGAACACATTTGTAGCACAATAGCTATACAATATGCATGAAAACCCCTAAGCTAGTGCAACCTGCACCTTTAGTTTTGTAACTGAACTTATAAGTAGGTATCAAGACAAATTACGTTTACTTATAAGTATGTTGCAAAATAGGTACACAAGTTAGCAAAAATTTAGTCTAAATTAGCATTTATTTATGTTCGTAACACACGATCTGCTACGTGCTTGCTACGCCGCTACGAAGCGCTACGCGATACAAAAGACTCACCAAAAACGGGATCAAAATTCAACAAGTCATTGTCATTCATACGAAACAATCCTTTGATAGCAATCAAAAATCACTGTGTAGCATTATTCGACTAAACCTTTGTTGTAAAATAAAACTCAGGACTAATTGAAATGCTACATTACGACAGCGCCGACGTTAGACGTTAGAATAGGGGCACTGCTCGCCGCTTTTACAAATATAAAACAATCATTTGGACAGTTCAAAGAGCGGCGTGAGGTAACACAATGTTAGTGTGTGCCATAAGTGCAAAAGCGGATACCGCATGTAAAAATTTTATGAAAATAAGGAATTTATTTTCAAACCACAAAATTTATAAGACAAAAACAAAGTGGAGTAGAATAAGAAATCACATAGTATTTGTAGTAGGTATTCTATACGATGAACGTGACTTTACCGTGTTTATTTAGGGTTTGAGCAGTTCTACGAGTATGTCAGGTCAGTTCAGAGATTTATGTCTATCAACTTGTAGTACAGGATCCCGCTATAGAAGGACCTTCACCGAGCTGGTTATTTAATGAAACGTATTTTATATTTAAATAAACATGCCAATAAATATATTATTTATGGGTTGCCTATTAAATTTCAGTCCAGGATATGATAAATTAATAATTAAAAAACTAAATTGTTTTTTTAACTTTCCACCGGTTTGTCTAGTAGACAAATTCTATACCAATCGAAAGTATAGACCCCTTAGAATATGCAAACGTTAGGTTGCCTATTTTTTTCCGGTCACAACTCTCGGGTAGCCAGGTATAAACAGGTAAATCGATACTAGCATTTTGCACCGGTATGTTTATTGAATAAAACTCCTGGGGTCTATACTTTCGATTGGTATAGAATTTGTCTATTAAACAAAGCAGAGGAAAGATTAAATTTTTTTTTTTAATTATCAATTAATGATAATTATCCTGGACTGAAATTTGATAGGCAACCCACATAGAATATATTTATTGGCATGTTTAATTATATGTAAAATACGTTTAATTAAATAACCAGCTCGGTGAAGGTCCTTCTATAGCGGGATCTTAGACTATTGTTATTGTTATTAGACTTATTGTTATTAAGTTACTTGCATAGATTATGTGTTTGTTTTTGGTCTGGGTGTTATATTGTATTCTAAGTATGTATTTACAAAAAAGTGTATATAAATAAATATTATAGACAATCAACACATCACTATCTAGCCCCAAAATAAGCAGAGCTTGTACTATGGGAACCATAGCTGTATATAAGCATCATATCAGCTATCTGGTTCCCATAGCACAAGCTCTGCTTAGTTTGGGGCTAGATAGTGTTGTTGGATTATCCACAATATTTTTTGTTTATTTTTTCAGATTGATGATGATGATGGTATCTTCCTACCTATCTTCTATGCTATGTCTAATGACTTGCTTGCGTCTGCTTCGATCTCGCGCCCCGTCATCGCGCGGCGCCTTTCAATCCACATCTCGTCTCCGCCCCCACAATAGCGCGCACAAAGCGGCACGTTTGCCACCTCGTTATGTAAAATCGCCCAAACAAAGACGCGGTATCGCTTTCTTCAACAATCGAATCAAATTAACAATGCCTCTCAAAGTCTCTAAACAAGACATGCTTACAACAGATTAATCAATAATAAAACCCAGGTGTTATCAACCTTTTTTTTATATATATTTAATATACTATTCTTTGGCCCCGATCTCACCTGATGGTAAAAGCGACGATGTAGCAGGACAGTCTAGAAGACACCAGTATTGGTCAACCTTTTTCATGTTTGGTCAATGATTCAGTGAAATTCTGTTTTACATTCTACGTCTCATCTAGGTTCATTTAGGTAAGTTCCTACACACATGGTTTCAAGCACAGTGTGAAACCTGGGTATGTGTGGCAAAAATGATCGGACGTGTATGTATCGTGACTCGATATCCTTAAGATGTTTTAGATCTAGAATCATGAGAGATCAGAGGGTTGGACAACAATCAGAACAACGGTCCTTTTTAAAAACTATTTTAAAAAATCCTTCGGCCACAGGTTGACTATACGCTACGACCGATATACTAAGATCCACGTATCAATGTTAAACATAAACCGCGAGAGGTCAGTTATGCTGGTATGAGGTGTAACAAATACCTAATGTTTGTTCTTGCGGGTGTGGCTCGCGGCTAGTGTGGCAAGCCTTGCCAATCACAGTCTGCGAGTGGCCCCTTGTGAAACAATGGCGGTTTGTATACGTATATTTGAAAAGTATTTTGAACAACCTTTTTGCTTGACTGATAGTATTTTATAATAACAATAATAATTATAAGTTTAAAAAACTTGAGAAACCGACTTCATTGTCAAACGGCTAAACCGATTTTAATCAAATTTGTTTGGGACAATCTGGACGTAAGAATAACCAAATAAAAAAAATAATTTTCTAAATCGGTTCATAAATGACGGAGGCATGCAGTTACAAACATTAAAAAAATTATTAAAAAAAAATGGCAACACCGATTTTAATAAAATTAAAATGGGACCAAACTGGAAGCAGTACCTTTCAGATAAAAAAATAATTTTTCAAATCGGCTCACAAATGACGAAGTTATGCGGTAACAAACATTAAAAAAAAAATAAAAAAAATAAAAAAAAATAAAAAAAAAAAAAACAAAACATACAACCGAATTGAGAACCTCCTCCTTTTTGATTGGAAGTCGGTTAAAAAGAAAAGACAATTTGCAACTACAAAGTGCTTTGCTTACCCACCATACTTGCGATTGAAAATTAAATGAATCAATGTTTCCTGAAGGCCTGCGCACATCTAGGCGATGGCGATTGCGATCAGTGAAACGCTGTCAAATATCGCTGTCATATTTGACAGCGTTTCACTGATCGCCATCGAAGAACCCTTATATGTGCGCAAGGCTTGAGAAAAAAAGGATGGAAAGTCAACAAAGTAATAGCAGTGGTAGTAGGAAAGGGTTTTTGTTTTTTATCATTTACAGAAACATGCAGAAGTCACTAGACCTATAGCCACACACGCCTATATATATCATTCCACATAATGGTAGCACCACACAAACACCGCCCCTAGCTATTCACCCTGCATTTGCATACCCTCGCCAGCATAACCTAATAGGTAGGACGTCTGTCGGCCACCGCCGCCGCCGCCGGTCAGCTACGTGTTGGGACATTCATAACTCTTGGGTAGAATAAACTTACCTAAGCATTGAACTGAACTTCTGCTTAGCACTTCAATATTCTTGGTTAATGACGTATACCTAATTACCTTCCTTTTTATAACACGCCACAATACATCATCATTAGACTAGAGAAATCCACTAATGAACATTTCAGGAAGAACGATTCCGAGCCCTGTCCATCCACTGACTTCCCTCATCGACAAAGTCGTCAGTCAGTCACTACGTTTTGTCTTCCAATTTGTAGTTGCCATATGACCTGCCCACACTAGAATAGGCAAAAAATAATATAAGATTAAAAAACTTAAGATACCGCCTTCATGGCCAATATAGAGGTATGAAACCAATTTTGGCGAAATTTCAATGAGAATAATCTGGAAGATAATTTAAGATATTGTTTTTATTTTCTTTGTAATTTTACTTTTTTTTTGTGTGTGGCTGTGCTTCGCCAATAAAGTTTTTACCTATCTATCTCTGTTTCAGATGAAAAAAGAATTTACTAAATCGTTTTATAATGACGAAGATATGCTATAAAAAACAAAAAAACAACCGAATTGAGAACCCTTCTTCTTTATTTGAAGTCGGTTAAAAAGACATGGACCAAAAGTTGTGATGCAACAGCCAAAAATATTTTCCCAATGTTCTGAAAACAAAACGCACGGTGGTCTCGATAGCAGACAATGACACACAGTATTCTGGTCGTGGGCGAATAGGTCAAAGGCAGGTCGAAGTGTCCAACGTGACGAAAGAATGTGAATGCAAACAGCCAAACAGCACAGCGTGTGTCAAGGAGGAGGCAAACAGAAACGTAGGCGCCGGAAGCAACTCCAGCATGGAAACTGGGTGCTAAGTCCCACAAACTTAAAGGCTTCTTTAGTACGTACCCCTCAGGAACCAAGCCGTAATTTGTTGCCTGTTCCTCTAGGCTTGGTCGCATGGAACTGACTAGACTGTACCTAGTCTCACCCAGCTTTAACACGTTTCAAAGTAATACAATTGAATACATATTTTTTGATTTTATTGGGTTTGCGGTTTGGCATGGTAGATAATGCTTTGTCAGGCAGCAAAAAACTGAGTCGGGGCCTATTCGGCATATTTTATCTACCATTAGTCTATTATCTATTTTTAACGCCTACCTGTGTACATAATGTCAAATAAATGTATTTTCTTTATTTGAGTAATAAAAAATACGATCCATTATAAACAAATTAGTAGCTTGTACTTGAAGATCTATGCGAAGGTGATTCATAGTATCATACCCTATTGTACCACCACTGCCTCTCCATATCATAAGATGACGTAACACACACCGGTATCACTCTCGACTCTCGAGCTGTTTGCGGTGACGTATACATTGTACAGGGTGCTGAAAGAAAGAAAGACAATACATTTATTTGACACTAGCGGTCAAAAAATAAATGTCTACCCGTGCGAAGCCCTGTCCGGGCTTCGCACGGGTAGACATTTATTTGGACACATGAATATAGCCAATGTTACTCAGGGCATAGACTAAGGAAAACAAGTAGACTGCTAATAGAGAACAAAATTTTGTGACTCAAAAAATGGTAAAATTCCGGGCTATTTCTAGATGGCGCTGGCAAATAGCCTGGAAAGAGCAATATTTTCAATGTTCATATACCTATTGATAGATGGCGTGGCGTAGTGGTATTTTGTAAGGTACATACTAAGTGATGCTTTTTTAAAATAGATGGCGCTAATGAAAAATTATTTTTTTATTGCAAGTAGACTAACTGCCGCCCTCGACTTTGGTTAGTTTCTTTATTCTGGTAGGATTAAACCTTAAAGCACTTTAGAAGACATCTATAACTATATTTTTCTTAAACATGCGCGGAAATATTGTCCTTACTTTTGAATATAGAATACGCGAAGGATCATATTTACGTAGACTGAAAAACCAAAATCACTTCAAAAAAGATACAACAAAAATTACTTTCAATTTGAAAAGTTTTTACTCGGGCAAAAGTTAGCCGCGGTCATACCTAGCAGCCTTAGAAAAAAGCGCACGCAAAAGACATAGACCAACGCAGTTATTTATACCAGCCTACAATAACGAGATCAATCGTAAAAATGTAACGAAGAATCGACAAAAATCTGTAGCTGATAAAAAGTGCAAAGTTACAAACATAAACAATAATTCTGCGAGAACTAAGTGCGAGAAAAAGTGATGAACTAAATTTACATATGAACTGTCTCATTTCGTGTAGTGATAATGTAAAAACAAAGTTATTAATTGGTGAGGACAATTACCATTGCATCGCGCCAATAAAGACAATAATGCTCTGCAAAAATGAACCTTGTGCCACCGTTACACCGCTAGGTTCGTGTGTTCACGGATTCTGTCTTTCGAAGCATCAATGTTCTGAGTGTGCACTGGAACAGCTGAGCTGCTCCCCCGCCCCCGCCTCCAGCTACCTGCCCCGCCACGCCTGCTCCCGCGCCGTCACTACCACCTCCCCACTGGTGGCCGCGCGCACAGGTGCCTGCGAGACCACAGCTGATGCGTCGCCCTCACGCACAACTCATAAACATTCATAAGAAGATATCAGCATACGAACAAATACCTACGAAATATGGCAAGATTTTTACTGATTGGATTCTACAACTTCAACAGATGAAATATCGGACTAGCATACCAAGATGGTTCCCTTGTTTACAAAAGCAAGTTTTAGGATGCAAAAGTTATAAAATACAAATCACTTCAAGTTCAAGCGAGAAAAATGAGCTGCATTATTTGTTGTTATGTAATGTAACACATCGCCCGCCGCTTACGCCGCCCGGCGCCGCCTGTGTCGTCTACTGGCGCGTATACATACCTACAAATCCTGATTCGATTCCTGAGCTACGAGTACATCTACAGGGTGCAGTACGCGCATACTGCCTCAGCGATGGTGTCATACAGATTACTAATAAATATAATTTATTTTTCGATGAATCATAAGAGTGGTATGTACTGGACTTTGATTATTTACTTGTCTAGATAGAGCGTGGCGCTGCAACGGTAAAAAAATAGATGGCCAGGCCGGGCACGCATGTAGGAGTGTTCACGCACACAGATGAATTGCCTTACACTGTAATTACTAGCGCGCTGAGTCCCATGTTTGTGTGTGTTAAGTTGCCAGCTTTTAAAGAATTTCCACAAAGTTGACAAAATATGCTGTGATGTGAAATAATTTGAATAATCGGCCAAGTGCGAGATAGACTCGCGCATGAAAGGTTCCGTACCATCAAAGCGCTTCACCCGCGCTTTGCAAGGTTATAAATAGATTTGTACTGGTTATAGGGTATAATATATATTTTCGTCAATAAAATATTGTCTATTATTGTCTATTTTTTTTTATACAACGTGCCCCTGCGGGGTAGTACTGCCCGGACGAGCCCTTCACTAAGAGATCTACTACTACTAATAATAATATAATATAATAATGTTAAAAATAAAACATGTTTTGTTGCAATTTACTTATTTACATATATTTTTTACGATATATTTTCATGTAACAGGTACATATTTATACAATACTGACGACACAAATACTATGACACCACGGTATTTAGGTTTTCGTATAGCTATGCATTATTCCGGAAGGAGGAGGCCTATGTCCAAAAATGGACAATCCAATCTGGGGACTAAAGGCTAATATAATATAATATAATATTTACATTTTTAAATTTACTTATTGCAAATACTAACTGCAAAGATTCTATTTTGTCTATTACTATTTAGCTACTTCGATATCTGTATCCACGCAAAAGAGAAACTAGTACTTAGCAAAGGTCATCAAAGTTTACCAAATTGACGACCGATATGGCGCGGCGGGCGAATGGCCACCTGCGACGCAGGAGGTTGCGAAACAGATTTCTCACGGAACCCTAAAAAAAAACGAAAAAATACATACATTACACACCTCTAAATCTTCTTAGAAAAAAATGGTACAAAAATATGTCTACAAAATTTGGGTATTATTCAATTTGGAAGCTGGCAACTAATGACACAGATAACACAGTAGTATGTTTGCCGATAGTTCTATCACTAATTCTCACCAATTATACAAGATAATAGTTGTTTGAAATGTACTTACCGGTGATAAGAGATATTTTCGCCGCAAAATAGAGAATAATAATACGCGATATCCGCGCGGTGTCTGTGGCGTCACTGAGGGCCGCGGGCGAGGTTAGCGTGTAGCAGCTACATCCTATTTTTTTAGGCGCTTATGGCGCGTAACTATCTATCTAGACAAGTAAATAATCAAAGGTACTGGACTACAAATTATTTAGACAAGTTGTGTTACACACATTCAGAAAGAAAATATATGAATTTGAAATTACACAAAGATTGTCAATGGTCCCGAGATGCTGGTTTCCTGTGCGAAAAAGATGATCCCGGATGGCCCTGGATGACAGCCGCACCTGAAAAAGAAAAAATAAAAATAAATAAAGAAACGTTAGAAATGGTACACGCAACTGAGAGCGTCGACTTAGCTGTTCTGCATTTAGAGAAGTTGTCGTCGCTGCTGCACTGCTGTACTTCTGCTGTTCAAATAGGCGAGTGGGGCATTCTTCGCATTGGCCGAGTAGCACCTACCAAAACCACTTGGCCGAGAGGTACCGCGGATTTACTATTGTCCGGACCCGACAAGTGTATGACGCACTGTGGAAATAAACGCCGAGACTGGAGTTCCGACCTGTTACTCGCTTGGTGCTGCTTCCTGTTGCTAATCAGTGTCCCTGACGTGACACTGGGCGGAGAATGTAGACAGACGCACCTCACGAACCTGTAATAATATTAAAAAACAATTTTTAAATTATAAAGTGTAGGTAGATTTAAAAAAATATAAAATGTACTTACTTTGTTCGTTGAATAAAACTGGAGACTACCCCCGCTTGCGCGCGGACAGCTACAAAAATAGTTGGATTTGAACCTCGGTACTGAGCACTAGCTTGTCCGCGCGTACCCGGCCGGTTTTCTTTTAACTTCCTCAAATAAGTGTTTTAAGTTCCACCTATCCGTAACAGTAATGTTAATGCAGTCTTTTTCAAAACTTTGGTTTTAGGACTATCATGAACTTTTCCTTCAAAGATACATTTTCGTGACAGTCAGACAGTGTTCTTTGGGCAATCGAAGTCCGTTTAATAAGCACAGGTTACAGGTAGGCGTAGTCAATCAAGTCCGGTAGGCAAGCAAAGGTAAGTTATTTAAGAGGGTATCGAGCAAACAAGGCGGACGGAAAATAGGTATTTACTGCGGCTCGCTAGTTGTGTGCGTACTCACGCACACAATGATAGGTTCGCTCGACTCCGTTTACACCTAGAATGGTAAAAGTAGGTAACCCATGATGATCGTGATGTGTTTCATAATTATGTTTTTAATGGACTTTTTGGTGAGGGGCTCTGCAACCGAGAGGTCCTGCATAATTTTTTTATGGGGAACCTAAAGACGGTCACGAGTGATTTCGATTGCACAAAAAATTTTGCCCCCCTTGCCCCCCAGGACCCCCCCTTTTTAGAGTGCTACCAGATGCCATCGAGATAGAGGGGTTTCGATTGGGGTTTCGTATAGAGGGTTTCTTCCTGAATTGAAAGAACAAAAAAACTTCCCCCCTCCTACCCCTTTTTTTCCCCCCCTTTCGTATCTTCCAAGCGGAGTGACTTGCGAGACTTTTTTTTTTTGGGTCATGTAGGGAAGGTGTGATTATTTTGAAAGCAAAATAAATTTTTCCCCCCTTTTCCCTCTAGACCCCTTTATTATTTAAAAAACCTAAAAATGCCCTATTTTTGACCTTTTATTTTCGTGTGGAGCATTGCGGCGAGCGAAGCGAGCCGTGCTGTGACCTTCCTACGCCCCCCAGAACCCCCCTACCTGAACTAGGGGGGAGCGTTGCGACGAGCGAAGCGAGCCGCCACGCGACTACGAAGAACAGCGCGGCGAGCGAAGCGAGCCGTGCTGGACCCCCCCTCGGCCCCCCAGAACCCTTTCCTCCTATGTTTGCCGTTTTACTTCATTTTGGACCTGCTTGTAGGTCGCGCGACAAGGTCCCTTCTAGCGGTTCCGACCCGTTGAGGATTTGGCTTTACGTACAATTTAGGGTTCCGTATAGGGTTTTGATTGGGGTTTTACTACATTGAGGAATTTGATTAAGTGGTCGACTTTTAGGGTTCCTTAGGACTTTGATTGGAGTTTCAACTACACTTAGGAGCTTGATAATGTTAACATTTTTAGGGTTCCTTAGGACTTTGATTGGGGTTTTACTACATTGAGGAACTTGATTAAATAAACAACTTTTAGGGTTCCTTAGGACTTTGATTGGGGTTTTACTACATTGAGGAACTTGATAAAATAAACAACTTTTAGGGTTCCTTAGGACTTTGATTGGGGTTTTACTACATTGAGGAACTTGATAAAATAAACAACTTTTAGGGTTCCTTAGGCCTTTAATTGGACTTTCAACTACACTTAGGAGCTTGATAATGTTAACATTTTTAGGGTTCCTTAGGCCTTTAATTGGAATTTTACTTCACTTAGGACCTTGATTATGTAAACAATTTTAGGGTTCCTTAGGACTTTGATTGGGGTTTTACTACACTGAGGAACTTGATAAAATAAACAACTTTTAGGGTTCCTTAGGCCTTTAATTGGAATTTTACTTCACTTAGGACCTTGATTATGTAAGCAATTTTAGGGTTCCTTACGACTTTGATTGGAGTTTCAACTACACTTAGGAGCTTGATAATGTTAAAATTTTTAGGGTTCCTTAGGACTTTGATTGGGGTTTTACTACATTGAGGAACTTGATAAAACAAACAACTTTTAGGGTTCCTTAGGACTTTGATTGGGGTTTTACTACATTGAGGAACTTGATAAAATAAACAACTTTTAGGGTTCCTTAGGCCTTTAATTGGACTTTCAACTACACTTAGGAGCTTGATAATGTTAACATTTTTAGGGTTCCTTAGGCCTTTAATTGGAATTTTACTTCACTTAGGACCTTGATTATGTAAACAATTTTAGGGTTCCTTAGGACTTTGATTGGGGTTTTACTTCACTGAGGAACTTGATTAACTGATCAACTTTTAGGATTCCTTAGGACTTTGATCGGAGTTTCAACTACACTTAGGAGCTTGATAATGGTAACATTTTTAGGGTTCCTTAGGATTTTGATTGGGGTTTTACTACATTGAGGAACTTGATAAAATAAACATTTTTTAGGGTTCCTTAGGCCTTTAATTGGAATTTTACTTCACTTAGGACCTTGATTATGTAAACAATTTTTTTTTTTTTTTTTTTTTTACAAGATATAGACCAGCCTTTGGATACAATCTCACCTGGTGGTAAGCGACGATGTAGCCGACGATGGAGCAGGATGGTCTAGAAGACACCTATTCACTCTTGCCTTGAAGAGGCTCAGATTGTAGTGGTCAGGAAAAACAGCCGCCGGCAATGAGTTCCATTCCCTGGAGGTTCGCATAATGAAGGTGGAGCCAAAACGCTTAGTGCGTTCTAGGGTTCTTTAGGGTTTTGATTGGGGTTCTACTACATTGAGGAATTTGATTATGTGGTCGACTTTTAGGGTTCCTTAAGACTTTGATTGGAATTTTACTTCACCTAGGACGTTGATTATGTAAACATTTTTAGGGTTCCTTAGGACTTTCTTTACTACTTTTTGGGGTTTTTAAAGTGTAAACAAATGTAAAACTGGGAGTAGCACACCGACACGCGAGCTGCATGCAGCTCGCGCACACGAAAAAACTAGTTTTAAACTATATTCCGCCTCGCATTTGCTATTCATTTTTGAATCCAAGATTGAGGATTTTTTTTAATATACAGGGTGTCCCTTAAGTCAACGTCCAGCCGAAAACGGGTAATGCGCCAAGTCATGACAGTTATCAGAAAAATATAAAAAAAAATATTTGTTATGTAACTTTGGAGTTATGAGTATTTAAAAAAAACAGGAAAAACTGACACCCTGTGATGATCTCTTAAGTCCTGTGACTACAAATATTAACTTTTTTCTGCAACGTAAGCACGAATAACCCTTCTGTAAATTACAATTCAAAATTAAGCCATAACTGTCTCAGTTTTCAATGAAATCGTGGAGTTTTGGCCAACATTTTATTTCAGATAATTACATCACCCAACTTTAACCGTCTGTACTGCTAAAAAAATGTACTACATTATTATGGCAAGTAACTTTAAAAAATGGCACATTTATTCAGGATTCCAAAATGGTATAATACTTGCTAGAGTACTTTTTAGTTTTCGAAATAAAAAATGTTTTTTCAAATAAACCGGATTTCCAATCAATTTTATTTCATGAGATAAAATGTTTGTACCCTTTAATTTAAATTATGAACTTAAAATGCCTACGCTGTGTTTTTAAGCCGCTCACAATTTACAGGTAAAAGTAAATACCATTTCGACATTGCAAGTAAACAGATAGAGCCACCATCTTGTCGAAAGAGTAATAAACATGGGTGTTCAAGTAATTTGTTAGTTTTAAGTGAAAGTTTGAAATAAAATAAAATCATAGGATTTCTTCAATCGTGATTTTAATTTAACTACATCAAGGATTTACAGCAAATGTTCAAACTGTTGGCCTTCAGCAGTAATGCAAGTTCTACATTTCCTTAAAAAAATCAGCTGTCTGTAAAGTCAGTTAACTGACGACAGTTGAACGTGACAACGTCATACAGCTGTCCACGCGGACGCATCGCTCACTCAAATAGGAGAGAGACAGATGTCGAACGCTGCCGAACGCGGAGGCCGATTGTTCCTCTTTGTCGCTCGTTTGACATTGTTACGATATGTGTAAACGATACTCATATTCATTTTTTCAGAAAAAAAATGCAGCCGTCAACTTGTGTTCAAAAAATAATGTCAAATTCACAATCAGAGCCCCCAAAAACCTATTAAACGACACCCATATCCATTTTTTAAGAAAAAAAATGAAGCCATCATTTTGGATTAAAAAAATAATGTCAAATTCACAATCAGAGCCCCCGAAAACCTATTAAACGATACCCATATCCATTTTTTAAGAAAAAAAATGAAGTCAACATATTGATTTAAAAATAATGTCGAATTCATAATCAGAGTCCCCAAAAACCTATTAAACGATACCCATATCCATTTTACAAGAAAAAATAAAGGCGCCATCTTGGATTCAAAAAAATTGTGTCGAATTCACAATCAGAGCCCCAAAAAACCTAAAAAACGATACCAATATCCATTTTTTAAGAAAAAAAATTATGTCACCATCTTGGATTAAAAAAATAATGTCAAATTCACAATCAGAGCCCCCGAAAACCTATTAAACGATACCCATATCCATTTTTTAAGAAAAAAAATGAAGTCACCATATTTATTTAAAAATAATGTCGAATTCATAATCAGAGTCCCCAAAAACCTATTAAACGATACCCATATCTATTTTTCAAGAAAAAAAATAAAGCTGCCATCTTGGATTAAAAAAAATTGTGTCGAATTCACAATCAGAGCCCCCAAAAACCTATAAACAATATCTACGTTAACAACTATTTAAGAAAAAAAAATTAAACCTTATCCGGAATAGAGCCCCACTTTTCTTCATATTATAATCATCCCACATCTCATATCCCATTTTTCTCTGAAAACCGAATTTTTCTCTAAAAAATTTGTTCCAAAAAAAAATTTTGTTTTGACGGTAAAAAGCACAAATAATAATAAAATTGAGTTATCATATTTCACCTGTTCGCAGCTCAATGCGCATACACAAAAGATCGCGTTTGCTGCTCGGCTTGTGTCACTATTTTGCTCGGTACCCTCTTAAGAAAAACGGAAAAAACTTTAAACAATAAACACGAGGAAAACACGCTAACAACGAAACTCAATTTTCGGGCAATTTAAAAAGCAGCCAAGTGCAAGTCGGACTCGCCCATGAAGGGTTCCGTAGCATCAAGTAACATAATATAAAGGTTTTGTAGTTCGTCGAAAGGTAAATTGCGGTTTACGATTTATGACGTATAAAAAAAAACTACTGACTAGATCTCGTTCAAACCAAATATCGTTGAAAGTTTGCATAGTAATGTATACCATATATTTTTTTAGTTTTATCATTTTCTTATTTTAGAAGTTAAGAGGGGGGGACCAACTTTTTTCCACATTGGAAGTGTCTCTCGCGCAAACTATTCAGTTTAGAAAAAAACTATATTATAAACCTCAACATCATTTTTGAAGACCTATTCATAAATACCCCACACGTATGGGACCGATGAAAAACATTTTTATAGTTTCAGTTTCAAGTATGAGGACCCCCAAAATTTATAGTTTTTTTCTCTATTTTTGTGTCAAAATCTTAATGCGGTTAACAAAATACATCTACTCGCCAAGTTTCATCACTTACGGTTTTGGAGAAAAATGACTGTGACATACGGACGGACAGACAGACAGACAGACAAACATGACGAATCTATAAGGGTTCTGCTTTTGCCATTTGGCTACGGAACCCTAAAAATGGGTGTGTAAATCATTCAGTTTGTATTGTGTACATACCTACAATCTACAATGTATGTAGACGGTAGGTTGTTACTAAATGTCATAGTCATCACTCAACTAAAACTCCATGCTAAATCTTTAAACTTATTTGCATACACAACAAAATAAATACCTAACACGTTATTGTGGTGTGCCTTTTTACTTTGCCTAACAACTTACGCATAAGATTTTACAAATAGGTAACAAGTTATTACCTACATAACCCAATGTTTTTAAAAATCCAGGTTGGTCCTGCCTGTCCTGCCTGAGTGTCACTTTGACGCTTCAGCGCAACTTGTTAGCAATTAAGCAATGACCTTAATCCTTGGAACAAACTAAAAACATCAAAATAAAATCTCCGTACACTAGCTGACAACGTCGCGTCACACTCTACCCTGTTTTTGCTCCATCGAAAGCTGGCAACGCCGCAAGTTTAAGTAACGCCACTCAGATTAACGCCATCTCTCTATTTTTTGTCGTACTACAATATCAATTAGTTAGCTAACCTATTGTTGCGAATACTGTAAAAACCATTTCACTCGTTTTTATCAGATTCAAAACGATCAGCGACATCTAGCGTCATTGTAGGCAATCATTTATCGATGCACGTTTTCTTGGATGAGATTGTCAGTCTACTTGTTTTCCATAGTCTTTGCTCAGGGTGAATGTAGCTTTCCAATGGTGAAAGAATTTTTGAGATCGGCACAGTATAGTTTTTGAGTTTATTCATTACAAACATGCACACAAAAATATTTTTTCTTTATAATATTAGTACTTATTGATATACGATTAGATAAATGTGCAATTCTGTTGCAATCAAAAGTTTGACAAGGAACAGCGATCACATTATTTGGTTGCCATCATTTTTCGGCCCCTTTCTATCTATTGCCATACTAGTTTTATAAAGCAAAGTCCATATTCGCTATCTCATGTTTATTACGTCAGCATTCAGCCTTGTTACAATCGTTAATTGTCCAAGATAAGTTTGTTTCAATTCGTTTTTTAACCGACTTCCAATCAAAAAGGAGGAGGTTCTCAATTCGGTTGTTTTTTTTTTTTTTTTTTTTTTTTAATGTTTGTTACCGCATACCTTCGTCATTTGTGAGCCGATTTGAAAAATTATTTTTTTATCTGAAAGGTATTGCTTCCAGATTGGTCCCATTTTTTTTTATTAAAATCGGTTGTAACGTTTTTTTTTAAATAATTTTTTTAATGTTTGTAACTACATGCCTCCGTCATTTATGAACCGATTTAGAAACTTATTTTTTTATTTGGAAGGTTATTCTTACGTCCAGATTGTCCCAAACAAATTTGATTAAAATCGGTTTAGCCGTTTGACAATGAAGTCAGTTTCTCAAGTTTTTTAAACTTATAATTATTATTATTGCAATCGAAGCTCAAGATAATGTCTAAGCAGATGTGACTAGGTTAGGTTAGCAACAAAAGATATGCAATCACCCCACTGATGTCAGCATAGACAACTCGAAGATGTCAACGAAGCAAAATGAAAATATTTATGGTTACCTGAAGCCAATGACAGCTGTCATTGGCAGGTAACAATATTTTCAGTCAGCTAGCTGACTTGTCTATTGACTGACTTGACTAAAAACTATTTTTATATGTAATATAATTATCCTCAATTGACACTGGCAAAATTGTTTGAATGGACAGATTTAAAACGAAGAAGAATACGTCGGTAGTACTTTTACTCCTCATCCTAGTTATTTCATACAGAAAATATGCTTGTTTATCAAGAATTTTACAAATAAAATCGTTGGTATCGAGAACGAAATTTGAACGTGACGTTTTCGGTTTCTGGGAGTAATATTTTTACACCCGATAAAAGCCACAGCAGACCACAGAACAGACATCAGTAGGTAGGTAGGTAAGTAAGGTATAGAAGATGTAGGCAGTGTGTGGATAAGGAACCCGACACTGCTCCCGCATTGTTAGCAATGCTCTTGGGACTGCCACTACATAGAATAGAAAATTCAACAAACATGCCTTTGTTTGAGAAAGCCTTTGGTTTCGGGTGAAAATATTTTAATAACGCGTCAAAATAATAAATAGACTCCACAGACCTGAGTTTTAAATAGTGTACTCAAACTCTCATATCGCACTTTCGACGCATGTGTAGTACTGTGAAGTAACGTAGACATAGACAAACATTTATTTTAACAATCACAGCATTTAGCAAACTAAGTATTATAATAAGAAAAAAATAAAGAAAGACATAACAATATACAAAAGTAAAAATCGGCTATTATCTTAGTTGCATCGTCATTCAGTCGTCATCCAGATGAAAAAGTGGCACTAGAAATAACAAATTATTTGAATCATATGGAAAACTATGATAAAACCAGTGAAACACAATTCGGAAAATCGGAAAAAGCATCTTTTGAAAATGTTCGTCACCTTAGAGTTGGTTTTCGCTTGCACCAGAGTATCGGTGTATTCTGTCTATTCAGTTTCAAAAGGTATGTGATCGTGATACGTTGAACAAATCAAGTTGAAAATTGACGAACATTTTCATTCCGCCACTATACAACACCATCAAGTCCCTAAAATAGGTACTTATCTAATCCACGTGTGATTTTTTTCTCCATAGTTAGGTAGTCTCATAATAAAATGTTGCGTAACTAAATTGTTCAAAGCTATAACTAAAGACCATCGACCACAAAACACACAAACAAGTACTTTCTTTTCTTATAAGTATAGATTACTAATACGGCCGTTGAAAATGTTTAATCATCTCACAAGGAGCCTCAACTAGAGGTGGGAAGCCATCGATAAACTAAAACATCGATATCGATGTTCAAAACAATCGCAGTGGTCTTATAAGTCATAGCTTCAGAAGCAAACATGCACTAATGGATTTTACAATATGCGCTCTTGTCAAATTCTAAATGACATAGACATAGACATTTATTTATTAGGTCTTTACCTATGAAATTGCCGTTTTGTATGGAATAAGTAAAAGTACTTTTTTTTTTATTTCTTTTATTCAAAGTTATCACCCATGCAATCGACGTATTTTGCCAACGCATTGGCAGTTTATTAATGCCCTTCTTGTAAAATTCAGCTGGATCCCGTCCAGCAACAAACTCTTCAAAGGCACTTTGTACTGCCTCTCGGGAATTGAATTGTTTACCCACTACAAAGTTCTCTAAATTTTGGAAAAGGTAATTAGTCGATAGGTGCAAGGTCTGGTGAGTATGGCGGATTAGGGAGAGCTTCCAATCCCAGCTCTTGCAGCTTGGAGACTGTCTGATGTGCAGTATGGGGGCGCGCGTTGTCGTGAAGGAGCAGTGGGGACGACCGATTGACCAAAGCTGGTTGCCGATGTGCAAGCTTCTCCATCATTGTCTCCAGTTCTTCACAGTACACATCTGCAGTAATGCTCATGCCGTTTTGTAAAAAGCTGTGGTGAGTCACAATCGCCTTTAATTCCTCATTGTTGACCAAAGTCTCCGGACGACCACGAGCTTCATTTTTCAAGTCAAAATTTCCATAACGGAACCGAGAAAACCAATAACGGGTTGTGCGTTCGTTTGTACAGTTCTCTCTGTAAACGTTTTTGATGTTACGTGCCGTTTGTGTCGCATTGGTGCCACGACGGAACTCATATTCCATAATTACACGAATTTTTAAAGTATCCATTATGACGAAAAATGTTCAAAAGTAATGAAAATACAACGCTAATCAATAAACAAAAGACTGATTTTGTAAAAGGAATGTCATGTTTTTAAAACAAAATTAATTTGAATTTAAAATACAAAGCCATTCCAAACTTTTTTTCTATTTGAAATGACCAGTACTGAAGAACGGCAATTTCATAGGTAAAGACCTATTATTTGATACATAAGCACACTAAAACCAGTAAAATACAAGGGCACTAACAGAAGAAAGATACAAATAATACATTGATACTGGAGAGGTGCGTCGTGTTTCTGTGTGCTACAGGAGCAAATGTTCAAACCTTTTTTAGGGAATTGCTTGGTATTTTTTTTATTTAATCCTTTTCCACTTTCCGGCTCTGCTGATTGCTCATCGTTCCTTTCGTCATACTGTTTCCTCTTATAAATAGAAGATTTCTTGGGGTCTCTTACCACTAAGATCGCGTGACACCACCCTCGTGGTGCGTGCTGGGTCTGTCTGTCCTGTACATCGAGTGGGCATCCTCTTAGGCCTTCGCCCATCGAATTTCCTGGTAGCGACTAGACTTTCAAGGCTACCGAAGTACGAGTGTTTGGTTGTGGCAGATGGTCGTACTCTTGGAGATTTAAGGTCTTCTTTCAACTAAACCAATCATGTAAAATAAAGTTACCGTTTTATGAATGTAGCGCTTAGACCTTCTAAGGTCTGAGTTGTAGCAGCAACAGACTAATACATTTGTCCGGAAAACATCGATATATCGATATATGTAACACGTTTACCGACTTCACATCCCTAGAGTGAAGTGCATGCATCGACCGGTGGAGATGTTTGGCTGCGTCTCATTGCGCCGGTATTTATTTACACCAATGCCGACGTGTCTTTAATGAGCTTCTGACCCCAGCTCGAAATACACGATTTAACTGTTTGGTCGGGTGACGTCATCATCATCAGCCTGAAATGTACACTGCTTGACATTGGCCTTCCATAGGGAAAAAAGTTTGTACACGCTTAGGTATATTTAGTCAACTATTTTGGAAGCTTTTTTGATGCTTGCACAAACATTAGAAACGTAGTTTCTGCCTATTACACGACGTATTAGGTAGGTTTTAAAAACACTCAGTGCCTATTACTTACAACATATTATAATACCGTGTGAATTTGTGCAGGTATATTAAAACAACCTTCGCTTCTAGATAACCCAACATGTGATTCCAACAACCGGACAAGTTGGCCGGCTTAACTGTATAAACAAATGACCTGTTAAATCAACTACCAGTCTTTGTACCCCCCTCATTACGACTGTGCCGGAACGATCAAATATTTGGTCAAACTTTCCTCCATTAATGAGCTACCAGCACAACACCCGAGTTTTTATGTTTAACTTTACGTAATAAGTATTATAAGAAGAATTCATCGAGTCTAATGTGTTTGTGTTAATTGCCCCTGTCAGATATTTGTTATTACTGCGTTCAGAATGTGGATTTAGAGCCTTTGCACATGACGAGGCACTTACAATACTGCATATCACGGCAAGTGTCACCTACCTTTTTAACTGACTTCATATAAAGGAGGAGGTTCTCGATTCGATTGTATTTTTATGTTTGTTAAAGCATAGCTTCGTCATTTATGAGCCGATTTGAAAAGTTCTTAATACTTCTCTCTATTCATAATACTTCCATCTTGGTCCCAGTTGGTCCCATAGAAATTTTATCAAAATCGGTTCAATAGCTTGACCACGATGCCGATTTTTGAAGTTTTTACTCAACTAACTATTTATATGCAGTTGATTGGGCTTGGAAAAAATGTGAAAGTTTATACCCGCTCCTTGCCGCTGTTGGCATCCCAACAGTTTTTTTTTTATATAACTTATATCGTCTCACTGCTAGGCAAAGGTCTAATCAAAATAATTGATAGATTTCGCAATGGTAGGTATTTTTAATTATTAATTGTTTAAAACTATAGATATTTTACATAATATAGACGACGGTAAACATCGAGGCAAACTAATACTAATATAATAACTTCTACTGATAACTAATAAACCTGATACCGCCTAATATCATTACCGCCTATAATTTTATTCTCAGTCTTCTGTCAGATTATAATTTTTGTGTGTGTGCCGTGCAGTCGCAGTGACCTAAAATAATCGTGTGCAAACACGTTTACCTGGAATCTATGAGAACTGACTAACAATAACATGGATGGGAAAGTAAATAACTCACCAACTATTCAATCGTGTTGTAGAGTGTTCTCCTAATTTAGCAGCGGAGTTGAGCAAATATTTAAATCAAATATTTTATTGAGCGTTATTTTGCCAAGTATCCTAGACTTGTAGTGATATTTGCAAAATTGTATTTGCAAACGTTAAATGTATATATCTGAGTAAGTACCTATATAATAATGAGTTGGCATAAGTTAAGTAGGTACATACTAGGAGAAGTGTCTTGTTTTTAAAAATAAGTCATCCCGGATGTTTGTTACACTTTTAAGGCCTGCGCACACCTAGGTCGCTGGAGATGGCGATCAATGAAACGCTGTCAAATATCACTGTCAAATTTGACAGCTTTTCACTGATCGCCATCGCCAGCGACCAAGGTGTGCGCAGGCCTTTACAGCCGCTTCGGTCAAAGATAGGTTCCACTTTGGAGGCCAACGTATTACTTTTACTGCGGAAAATAGGTACTCATAAGTCTTTTAAACGCATTCGGGTCAATCTCAAGAGTTCAATATTTTATTAGTTTCATTATGAAAAGATTAACGAGGTACTTATTCACTTATTGAGAATTGGATAATAAAGGTATGAGTAGCCTTTGTAAAAAAAAGCTGAAAATACGGTAGGTATACGTACGTGAAAAAGCTAGTAAATAATGAGTACCCACATGACATAAAAAACCCATTCTTCTTAAAATCCTAACCTAAAAATCAACACTTGCACAAAAACACTATAAAATACTCCATAACAACAATATATCTCCATCGAATCCTTTGTCGAAATTCAAATTCCAAGTCATCTGTACAAACTGTCTTCGAAAATAATCTGTTGAGATGCGCAAGAGTTTGCGTCCATTGTGGCGATCCCGAGTCAACACTCGGCGTTCCCCGAAGGCCTTTGAGACATCCACCACGGCTTAGATATCACGATGTTGTGTAAACATGGCCTGGGAGCCCACTATAAGGACGTCACGTGGTGTGTGAGTACCTACCTACCTAGCACCTATTCTCACCCTAGTCTGTGCTTTAAACTTTTCATTTGCTTCATAAGAAACTATAGTTTGAATAAATTATAGTTTAAAAAACTAAAAAAAACGCTTTTATAACTAATTGAACTAAAAAGTTAAAAATAAAACTGTAATAATCAATTTGAAATTTATATTATTGTACAAAAAGCGTGGGGTGCTTTTTATAATAACTTCAGATATAATAAACTATTGATAAAATATTTACAACAATCAAAATCAAGCCCCCCACGCTTTTCGTACAATAATATAAATTTCAAATTGATTATTACAGTTTTATTTTTAACTTTTTAGTTCAATTAGTTATAAAAGCGTTTTTTTTAGTTTTTTAAACTATAATTTATTTTTTACTTTTTTGTTTTTCATATATTTTTTTTCTTCATATTATTGCATTGTCATCGACCTTTGACAGGTGTGCAAAGTTTGAATCAAATCTGATCGTTCAAAGTAGGTTTTTTTTAATTTTTTTTGCTTCTTTTCATTTATTTTTTATTTTTTTTTCATATTATTGCATTGTCATCGACCTTTGACAGGTGTGCAAAGTTTGAATCAAATCTGATCGTTCAAAGTAGGTTTTTTTTTTAATTTTTTTTATTTCTTTTCATTTTTTTTTATTTTTTTTTTCATATTATTGCATTGTCATCGACCTTTGACAGGTGTGCAAAGTTTGAATAAAATCGGCTCGTTCAAAGTAGGACAAAATCGAGCTCAAAGAGGTCGGTTACATACATACATACATACATACATACAGGTGAAGCTAATAAAAGCGTTATAAAAAGGAAAGGAACTGTAACTTCCTATCCTTTTTCAAACTATAGTTTTTATCTTTAACTTAGAAGGTTGATAGTTAAGGAGGTATGTTATATTATGTAAGTAGGTGTGAATCAGTCTTGAATATTGTAAATATCCGTTTTTTCAATATAATTATTGTAAGCCCTTAAAAAGTAGGAGGTATTAACTGTAGCGATACTTTATAAAACTACAATACTCATCCAAATCCTCCAACCAATACTGTATAATATTGAGCCACAATACAAACATCTCGGAACATAGGTTACTTTTTATTGATTGATTGTTCGGTAATAGGATAAAGTAGGTAACCTCTAAAAAGTTTGTACAAACTAGTGAGCACAAATCTTATTCCATAATCATTCATACGTATTTCATCCTAAAATCACTCAACAAGGGAAGCAATAATCAAAACATTGAAATAAAAAGTTGCTGAATATCCGATTGTGTCGAGTGCGGTGATGCGTGCTGCATTGAGAGTTGCCGGCGCGGATACATTTAATTGTGGTGCGAGCGCGCGACGCAGATGTTGACGGCAAAGGAAATTGGAAACAGTCATCCAAGGATCCTGCTTCTCTTGGTGGAAGTGCAGGTCAGCGAGAGAATCAAAATAATAATATCATGAGGAGAAAAATCTTTGCACTCGAATGCAACACGGAACTTTTAATCCCAATCAGCGAGGAAATGACTAAATGCAAAAAAGAAGATGGCGCGCGTAAAGCAAATGAAAAAAAAGTAACACACCAAAAAGGTTCCGAATTAAAAAAGGTTGTGTTATAAATTCGGCAACATGGAGGTAGAAGTAACTAAGTTAAATGATGTTTTAAATTTACAAATTGCTAAATGTAAATGCATACCGATATGTCATTTAGATCGTATAAAAAAAAATAGAATTTAAACTAAATTGAGGTAACCTTTTAGCTGCAGAGCTGTCTTATTTGTATACTAGCTGTGCCCGCGACTTCGTCCGCGTGGTATAGTGTCTATGGGTAGCATTTTTAATTTGCAGCGGAAGAAAACAGTAATTAAATAACAACGTCATATTCGCGTGCACGTGACACAGTCGTCTGCCCTCTTACTAAACTTAGACATATGGCGTCGTACTACGCCACACTTTCATCCCCCCGCATTCCTCTCCGAACTCCCCCCACACTCCCCCTACTCTCCTCAACACCCCCCCACATTCCCCCCACACTCCTCCCAGACTCCCCTACACAAACCCCCTGTACTCCCCCCGCACCTCCCCTCCACACTCCCCCCTGTACTCCCCTCCACACTCCCCCCGCACCTCCCCTCCACACTCCCCCCGCACCTCCCCTCCACACTCCCCCCACACCTCCCCTCCACACTCCCCCTGTACTCCCCTCCACACTCCCCCCTGTACTCCCCTCCACACTCCCCCCACACCTCCCCTCCACACTCCCCCTGTACTCCCCTCCACACTCCCCCCTGTACTCCCCTCCACACTCCCCCCTGTACTCCCCTCCCTCTACCCCCCCAGCACAAACTTTGAATGTCATATTTTTTTATATCAAATCAACAGACTAAAAAATAAGTTTTATGTTTCTAGCTCTAAAAATGACGATACTTCCATACAACTTTCAACCCCTATTTTCAACCCCTTACAACCCTCTTTTCGCAATAAAAAGTAGCCTATGTCCTTCCTCAGGCCCTGAACTATCTGTGTACCAAATTTCATTTCAATAGGTTTAGTAGTTTTGGCGTGAAAGCCAGACAGGAAGACAGACAGACAGACAGACAGGCAGAGTTACAAACGCATTTATAATATTAGTATGGATTAGTGATAATTTTACCCAAGTGTTTAATATAAGTTACAAGCTATGATTTAAAGCTTGCCTAAGCTTACTTGAGTGTTATAATAATATCAGGACCACCATGCTTACCGTGCATATCAATACTTTCGACCAATAAAAATATCCAGAGGTTTCTATGACAGTAATGTTATTTTTATAAACACTCCGCTCTGTACTCATCGAGCAGTCTTTTGATCTCGATATCTTTCTACGGCTGATTCTTGGTCTTGGCTTAGACCTAGCAATGTCTAATGGCCAGTCTATGCAACTTACATTCTTATGGAATACTCCATACTAATATTATAAATGCGTTTGTAACTCTGTCTGTCTGTCTGTCTGTCTTCTTGTCTGGCTTTCACGCCAAAACTACTGAACCGATTGAAATGAAATTTGGTACACAGATAGTTGAGGGCCTGGGGAAGGACATAGGCTACTTTTTATTGCGAAAAAGGGATTGTAAGGGGTTGAAAATAGGGGTTGAAAGTTGTATGGAAGTATCGTCATTTTTAGAGCTAGAAACTTAAAACTTATTTTTTAGTCTGTTGATTTGATATAAAAAAATATGACATTCAAAGTTTGTGCTGGGGGGGTAGAGGGAGGGGAGTACAGGGGGGAGTGTGGAGGGGAGTACAGGGGGAGTGTGGAGGGGAGGTGTGGGGGGAGTGTAGAGGGGAGTACAGGGGGGAGTGTGGAGGGGTGGTGCGGGGGGAGTGTGGAGGGAAGGTGCGGGGGGAGTGTGGAGGGGAGTATAGGGGGGAGTGTGGAGGGAAGGAGCGAGGGGGGATGCGGGGGGAGTACAGGAGGAGTGTGGAGGGGAGTACAGGGGGGAGTGTGGAGGGGAGTACAGGGGGTAGTGTGGAGGGGAGGTGCGGGGGGAGTACAGGGGGATTGTGGAGGGGAGTCTGGGGGGAGCGCGGGGGGAATGTGGGGGGGTGTTGAGGAGAGTGGGGGGAGTTCGGAGAGGAATGCGGGGGGGATGAAAGTGTGGCGTAGTACGACGCCATATGTCTAAGTTTAGTAAGAGGGCAGACGACTGTGTCACGTGCACGCGAATATGACGTTGTTATTTAATTACTGTTTTCTTCCGCTGCAAATTAAAAATGCTACCCATAGACACTATACCACGCGGACGAAGTCGCGGGCACAGCTAGTAAGGAGTACTTACCACCAATAAAAAAACCCCTTTTATTATTTACAACAGAATATAACTATTATTACTAACAAAACATTAAATGATTGAAATAAAATAAAATCATTTATAAGAACACACTTAGGGGGCGTCCATAAATTACGTGAGGTGTTTTTTTTAATTTTCTGTCCCTCCCTCCCCCCCTGGTGAGATGTCGTGAGATTTTATTCAACCCCCTCCCCCATCCCCCAATCTCACGTGAGATTTTTCAAAATGTGGGTTTCTTACCGAAACGCGCTGGATTGTTTTGTAAAAAGAAAAAAAAAAAATGCTTCGTGCTTTTTACGACTAGTTAAGACAGTGGCGCTAAAACAAAGGACGGGATTTTTTTTGTTTCAATCAGAAAAAAAATTGCGTGATATTTACCGATACCCCTCCTCTCCCCAACGTAAGATTAGATGAGATTTGACTCGACCCCCTCCCCCCCTTAAACATCTCACGTAATTTATGGACGCCCCCTTACTAGAAAATGTAAGAATGAACTCTGTTTTGCACCTGTAGGTATTAAGTACAGGTAAAAAGCAGAGTTCAGATCAAAAGTTTGTGTCTCAACCCTTTGGACTGATAATATTTTTTGTTGGATATTATTGATTATGATGGTTCATTTGGCGAAGTCTAAATACGGGAAAATAAAACGAAGTTTTCGTAGAACTACATAAGTACTTGCCTACCTACTAAAGGAAACCGTCCACCATACCCCCCCAGTCGCAATTCCATTGTTTACCCTTAATAGTCAAACACTTGAGAGGCGGGTGGTGTGGTGTCGTATGCCCTAGTTCTCTGAACCCTTGGTGATGTGGAGTGCGAATCCGCGGGCGGTCGTCTTCAACTGTTTGTTTTGCCATGTGTACCATAGACGTGGCGCTCGACTGTTTGATCAGGGATGTTGACCGTTTATGATGCTATTATGATACTGGGCGTATAGGTGTGAAATGTTGGGAGGCGTTGAAAAACATAGCTATAGTTAGGTATAGTTTATCCGTAAAAAGTTAACTAAATATAATCAAGCAAGTAGAACCAACTATAAAGTAATACTTTACGCGTCTTAGGCAAGATTCACTAACCTATAGTAGGTGAAGTTGTGCATACAAACATTAGAAACTTAATAAATGTTGCAGGCAAATTTACACACAAAAGTGATCCCGAGTACAATAAAATTAATAAAGTTCAACATGAAAAAACACAATGTTGTCAATCATCGGTCCGTTGATTTGTTATAAAAATACTCTGAGAAAGCAGGGGCGGTCGTAGGGCGCCGATAACGGCGCTGGGGGCGCGCGGCGGGCGACCATTCAGGCTGTGCAACGAATCACGCATTAACACCTATTACCGCCCGGCACCTATTGTCGCCGCTCACTTCCACGCAATACTACACTTTCCTTTTTACTGTTTATTGTTATCGTTTGTTTCGCGACGCAAACTGTTCCGCGACAATGCGCCAGTCGGTGCGGCTCGATGAGCGCTTTCAAGTGTCGAAAAACGGTAATTTGCTTCATTCGCTCATTGTTGCCGCTAAAAGTCGGCCTTTGTCGACACTTGACGGAATTGGGAGCGTTTAGATTCGGGAGTGGGCAATTCGCGGAGAGTGGACGCGTTTCACCGATCGGAGTGTCCGACGAATCGACCTTTTCATCTCAATGGACGCCTAATGGAACCTTTCAGCTGTTTGAAATATTTTTAAGCTAGCCTGCAAATGTTAGCGAAACGTTACGGTAAAACGATTGTACCTAACGTGTATGATAAATTGTACCGACCCTTCTAAAAAACCAATAACGCAACATCTCTTACTGCATGGTTTTTACGATCTGGTTCAACTTTAATTGTGGCTGGGGTGGAATTAGAACTCTGTAAACCAATAGTTACTTGCACAAAAGATAAACGAGATCGTAAAAGAATGAAAGGTAAAAATGACGTATACTTATTCCTAGTGGGTATTTCCCCAATGTTGGTTCACCTACTCGAACAGCAACTGCTCATTATGCAAACATTTCAGCACAAGCCAAAACGCTCAAACAAAGCGTCCGTGCGCTTCTAGTATTTCTCGCACGTTCATCAGTACTGCTGGGATATTAGGTACATTCACATGCAGCCCGGGGCGGCCTTATTACATTACCGTCTGCCATTGTGGCCAAACTGCTTCAGGTAATGAACGGACCGTACTGCTTTACTTTAAAGCTGAATTTCAGGAAGGGTACACACTTTACTTACCACGCAGACTCATTAGCGAAGTAAATATTAATTTAAAAATCGAAGGCTGGTCTAAAAATTAGCTATTTTGGTTTTATTGCTAAATAATAAAAAAACCGATGGTGCGTCTCATCTTTTCTATTTTTTTATGCGTATTGTATTATGAAGGTAGTTACTAAAAGTTTTTATTTGATTAAATTTCAAAGCAGTTACTATAGCATAATAGTAGATTTGTATACTAAACTAGCTGTCACCCGCGACTTCGTCCGCGTGGTTAGTATAAAGTCATAGTTTGAGTTCGTTTAAAAGAAACTATTTTATGGTGGAAAGCGGACAACTATTGATATGTTTTCACTGTTTTTTGCGAATTTTTTGAGAGTTATTTTTCGTGAATTTGCCTTAGTGGCTAAGTTGGGTTATGTATGCGTTAGTTTTACATGACCAAGTGCTGGTTACCTTAGTTTTGAGTTTGCATTCAAAACTATATAAAGTGTGTTCGAAAGATGGTAAATGCTGTTGTAGCCGATTTTTTTCAGCTGTGTTTAGTTTTGGTATGATAGGTGCTTCCCGCGATTTTGTCTTAGTGGTTATCATGGGGTTTTTTTGTAAACCTTTGTGTGTATTCAAACCTGGTGACAGATGCTGCAGTAGCAGATTTTTTTTAAATGTTTTTTTGCGTATTTTGTAAAGCTCTTATTCGTGATTTTGTTTTAGTGGCTAATTTGGGCTATCGTATTCGTTGGTGTATAATTGAATCTTGTTTTTTTAGTTTGACATGATCAAATGCAAGTTACCATCGTTTTGAGCTTGTACTTTAGAGTGTATTTGAATTTGAAGGTGAGTGCTGTTGTAGCCGTTTTTTTCAGCGGTGTTTAGTTTAAGTGTGATAGATGATTCCCGCGATTTTGTCTTGGTGGTAATCATCGGATTTTTGTAAACATTTGAGTGTATTAAAACCTGGTGACAAATGCTGCGGTAGCTGAAATTTTTTTAATGTTTTTTTTTGCGTATTTTGTAAAGCTATTTTTTGTGATTTTATGTTATATTAGTGGCTAATTTGGGGTTTCGTATGCATGTTGGTGTATAATCGAATCTGAATTTTTAATTTGACATGACCAACTGCTGGTTACCATAGTTTTGAGCATGTACTTTAGAGTGTCTTTGAATTTGAAGGCGAGTGCTGTTGTAGCCGATTTCTTTCAGAGGTGTTTAGTTTAAGTTTGATAGATAATTCCCGCAATTTTGTCTAAGTGGTTATCTTTGGTTTTATTGTAAACCTTTGTGTATATTCAAACCTGGTGACAGATGCTGCGGTAGCTGAAAATTTTTTAATGTTTTTTTTTTGCGTATTTTGTAAAGCTATTTTTTGTGATTTTTTGTTATATTAGTGGCTTATTTGGGGTTTCGTATGCATGTTGGTGTAAAATCGAATCTGAATTTTTAATTTGACATGACCAACTGCTGGTTACCATAGTTTTGAGCATGTACTTTAGCCATTTTTTGAAGCGGTGCGGTGTTAGGTGTTTTCCGCAATTTTGTCTTAGTGGTTACGGTGGGGTTTATGTAAACTTTTGTGTGTATTCAAATTTGGTGACAGAAGCTGCGGTAGCAGATTTTTTTTACTGTTTTTTGCGTATTTTGTAAAGCAATTTTTTGTGAATTTTCATTATACACAATTTTCCTTTTTTTTCTTCTTTAAGGGAAATTATTTTCTGATTTTCTTTCTTAATGCACCTTTGCTCTATAAGAGCAACACATCTTCCAAGTTTCATGCTTCTAGGACTAATGGTTAAGGCTGTGCGTTGATTTTTCTTTAAAACGTTTTTCCCTTTTTTCTCCTCTTCGGGAAAAATTTTTCCAATTTCCTTTCTTAATACACCTCTACGCTATAAGAGGAACATACCCTCCAAGTTTCATGCTTCTAGGACTAACGGTTTAGGCTGTGCGTTGATTGTCAGTCAGTCAGTGAGTCAGTCAGTAACGAAAGAGTTTTATATATTTAGATTAGTGGCTAATTTGGGGTTTCGTATGCGTGTTGGTGTATAATCGAATCAGATTTTTTTAATTTGACATGACAAACTGCTGGTTACTATAGTTTTGAACTTGTACGTTAGAGTGTATTTGAATTTGAAGGCAAGTGCTGTTGTTGTAAACGATTTTTTTCAGCACAGTGTTTAGTTTAAGTATGATAGATGTTTCCCGCGATTTTGTCTTAGTGGTTATCATTGGTTTTTTGTAAACTTTTGTATGTATTAAAACCTGCGGTACAAATGCTGCGGTAGCTGAAATTTTTCTAATGTTTTTTTTTCGTATTTTGTAAAGCTATTTTTTGTTATTTTATGTTATATTAGTGGCTAGTTTGGGGTTTCTTATGCGTGTTGGTGTATAATGGTAGGTATCCGATTTTTTTTATTTGACATGACCAACTGCTGGTTACTATAGTTTTGAGCTTGTACTTTAGAGTGTATTTCAATTTGAAGGCGAGTGCTGTTGTAGCCGATTTTTTTCAGCAGTGTTTAGTTTAAGTATGATAGATGATTCCCGCGATTTTATCATCGGTTTTTTTGTAAACATTTGTGTGTATTAAAACCTGGTGACAAATGCTGCGGCAGCTGAAATTTTTTTAATGTTTTTTTTTGCGTATTTTGTAAAGCTCTTTTTCGTGATTTTGTTTTAGTGGCTAATTTGGGCTATCGTATTCGTTGGTGTATAATCGAATCTGGTTTTTTTTAGTTTGACATGATATAATGCAAGTTACCATTGTTTTGAGCTTGTACTTTAGAGTGTATTTGAATTTGAAGGCGAGTGCTGTTGTAGCCGATTTTTTCAGCGGTGTTTAGTTTAAGTATGATAGATGATTCCCGCAATTTTGTCTTGGTGGTTATCATCGGTTTTTTTGTAAACATTTGTGTGTATTAAAACCTGGTGACAAATGCTGCGGTAGCTGAAAATTTTTTAATGTTTTTTTTTGCGTATTTTGTAAAGCTATTTTTAGTGATTTTATGTTATATTAGTGGCTAATTTGGGGTTTCGTAGGCATGTTGGTGTATAATCGAATCAGATTTTTTTAATTTGACATGACCAGCTGGTTACCATAGTTTGAGCATGTACCTTAGCCGTTTTTTGAAGCGGTGTTTCGGTATGATAGGTGTTTTCCGCGATTTTGTCTTTGTGGTTACGGTGGGTTTTATGTAAACTTTTGTGTGTATTTAAATTTGGTGACAGATGCTGCGGCAGCAGAATTTTTTTCACTGTTTTTTTGCGTATTTTGTAAAACAATTTTTTGTGATTTTTTTCAAATTTTCTTCCCTTTTTTTTTTCTTTTGGGGAAAGAATTTTCCTGTTTTCTTTCCTATTGCACCTTTGCTCTATAAGACCAACACATCTTCCAAGTTTCATGCTTCTAGGACTAATGGTTTAGGCCGTGCGTTGATTTTTCTTTAAACCATTTTCCCCCTTTTTCTCCTCTTTGGGAAAGAATTTTCCAATTTCCTTTCTTAGTGCACCTCTACGTTATAAGAGGAACATACCCTCCAAGTTTCATGCTTCTAGGACTAACGGTTTAGGCTGTGCGTTGATTGTCAGTCAGTCAGTCAGTCAGTCAGTAACGAAAGAGTTTTATATATTTAGATAAATCATCACAATAAAAAATGATTGTTAAAAAGTCGCGATGAATATTTGTATTAAGCATAATTTACATTTACATGATAATTACGAGAAATTGACGTCACAACATCTTTATCAGAACAAATCACCTACTAACCACAACATTCGCACCTAACAATTCCAAAATGATTTTATCTATCGATAATCCTCGCTTAAACCCAACAATTTGTAACAAAAGGTTTATAATAGTCAGGAAGTTGACGCATAGTCCCTTCCTCAACCTGTTTGTAGTATTGTGGGATAATCTCTAATGCTTTTGTTTAGCTGATAGCATGTGATAACTGATAAGCTTGAGTTTGGTTGGCTTCATTCTCGTAACTAAACATATGAAGGAAAAACTAAAATCCCAACAAAGTATTCGCACTTGGCTTAAAAACTTTTTTTCTTCTATCTTTATATGCAATTACCTAGCTGATGAAACAAGCACGGTCCACATGATGTTAAGTGGTATAACCATCGCCTATAACAAAGCATTGCTTCGTAGGTCAAGAAATTATTGGCACGTGAGACTGAATATCTGTATGCTCAAGTTGACAGACGCAGGGCAGTGCATCGTAGGGCAAGTCCCAGACGTGCGTGACCTACGAGGCAATGATCTTTTTCTTATCGTGTCACTGATTCTTTCGAAAGTGAAAGGATTTTAAGTGCGCCTCAAAGAGGCTCCTTTCTTGCACTTGACACATATTTTAGAACTTTTGACGTGATAACGTCTTATAATTCGGTGGAACCGGCTGCACGCACGAAATCACTCATATGTGGCGTTACCTCGCTCTGAGGCGTTCCATTTAAGGCTTGAAGTGCAAGCGAGAGCAAGGAACGAGCGACAAAGAGGCACAATCGGCCTCCGCGTTCGGCAGCGTTCGACATCTGTCTCTCCTACTTGAGTGAGCGATGCGTCCGTAAGACAGCTGCATGACGTTGTCACGTTCAACTATCGTTAGTAAACTGACTTTACAGACAACCAATTTTTTAGGTTCTACGACAAGTCGGTTTCCCCACGATGTTTTCCTTCACGATATAGACGATGATAAACACTTAACGTCAGGTGGGCCATATGCTAATAGTTGTATTAAAAACAGGGAAGCCGAAGTCACGGTCTCAAGTTAACTAGCACTTGACCACCGAACACCGTCAAAAGACGGCTCCACGCAAATTACAAGCTCCAGGTTTGCATGTCCACTGTGATTGACGTCACATCAACTTAATAGCACACAGCTGTAATTAATGAAACCGTTGCAAGAAGCACTTATGCTGGCGTGAATGGACAATGTTGATATCGTGGGTTTTATGAAGTTTGTAAGTGATACCTTGTCCTTATTAACGGGACTTAGATTTAAATAATATAAATTAAAATAAGAAGCCTGCTTTATGGCCAAACTGCAAAACCGATTTTGATGAAATTTCTGTTGAATTAGGTAACTCCAATAAATATTACAAAATATTGAGTTTTAAGTAAGTATGGGCTTAAAAACAGTTTTGTTAATAAGATGTATAAATGAATAGTTATCCAACTTACAACCTCATTAGGATAATCACAGGATAATTAAAACAACACAAAACGTATTAGATCGTTCATGCGAACTCTGTGCAGTTTTAAGAATAATGCTTAGAGCTAGGCATGCAACAATAGAAATTAGTGTGAGAAAATATTTCTCATTAGCGTCTACCTTCGAGTAGTAACGTCAAAAGTACTTAGGTAATATCAGCAAAATTTCTGCCTAACCACTTTTGAAACAAATTTGCTTGCAAGTTTTAGCTAGTTACTTTCTTTATACCATACCCCCTCTAAAAAGCTTATTTTATTCACTGCAAACAGTGAATAAAAAGCCCTTTTAATCACTGTTTTGGTGTTTGAATTTGGAACACACCAATAAGGTCAACGTCCATCTCAATACCTTAAAACCTTCTTGCGCCATAAATACTTTGGATATGAATTTTTGACAAAGAGTTTAGCGTTGGATTATATACTGTTTTAGTAGAAAACTTAAATTTATTTATCCTTCTTTTTTTACAAATCAAAACAAAATCAAAAATTATTTGTTTTATGTCATTTAAGAATAGTATAAACAAAGTTCATAGTTTTTAATCCCTTTTCGCTTAAATCTTTCTTTTTCTCGAAGTCTTGGTATAAAATATAGTATGCAACTCTTGAATAAAACGGATTTATATCGAGGGCCATGAATCACTGGCGTCGTTTAGGATTCTAACACTTGAATCACTCGCTACGCTCGTGATTCAATCAATTTGAATCACTCCCTACGGTCGTGATTCATTCGTTAGAATCCTTCACTTGCTTGTGATTCATCTACGGCCCTCGATTTAAATCAGTCTTTTATTCACTAGTTACATAATATACTATTGTTCACTAATTTTACCTATACTTAGTCATAGGTTTTGTTCGAAACACAACCTTATAAATTTTACAGGTACCTCGTATTTTACCTGAACATAAAAAAACAGGCCTTTGCATCTATTGTAGATGATTTATATGCGTCATGGGCAACTGGTGTTTACTCATGCCCTACTTTCGGGACGCTATAGTGCTATAGACGAGATAAGCCTTTAGTATGAATGAACTCCGATTTCTAAATGTTATGAACATAAAATTATAAATCAAAAATAATTGGTGGTACTTACGTAGCGCTTGAAAAGCCCCCGACTTGTTCTTCTTATCGTGTCACTGATTCTTTCAAACCAAGTGTGGTGAAAGATTGTAAGTGCGCCTCGAAGAGGCTCCTTTCGCGCACTTGACACATATTTATATTTTTTAGCCTCCGACTGAAAGGCTATGACGAGCCCTCGACATAGTTATATCATTTAAAGAAAAAAACATGTGTAGGTACAAGTATTATTATCAGGTATCTGGTTCCCATAGTACAAGATCTGCTTAATTTGGGGCTAGATAGTGTTGTGTAGATTGACTTCAATATTTATAGTTCAACACGTTCAATTCCAAGTTGTTATTAGGTATTTGGATTAATTATCAGCATAGTTTTTTGTAGCTGTTGTTTGAAGGTATTTGAAAGTAGGTGCTCGTACTACCTACCACCGTTTGTTCTGAGTATCTACATTGAAATTATTTTGAAGCATACCTATACCTACAGGCATTTTGTAATAGAGCATTTATGTTCGTAAGTATATGAAATATTTACAAAACAATAGAGGAAGGAATAAAATATAGAATTTTATCGATAATATTTCTATTTATTCGGAGATTTCATAGATCTGTAATGTAATTATTATTTATCATCTACATAATAAACAACAGTACGTTTATATGAGTAACAACGAACAGTAGACACCGTTACATGTTATACCTATACATATAGAACTACAAGATTATCTACAATAGCTTGGTCGTTATCAGACTTTAAAATAACATTATTTACGTACTTGTATCGAACATATCTATCTATTACACATTAAGTAGAATAAAAATCTACGAATACACACATTAATATACAAAATTTACAAGTTTATAACTACGTATAAACGAAAAATAGATTTTAAATAACATCAAGAGATTCGACTAGGTGTTGCGCGCAAACTAAGGACTTCAACGCGCTTTGAACCCAGCACAGATAGGAAAATAGGAAATAATCTCAGGAAATCTTCCACCGCCGGCAGACAAAATATTAAATAGGCTTCATTAACTACAGCAGCATTGACTACAGCCGCTACTGCCGCTACCGCCATCGGTGGTGTTAGATACCTCAATAGAACAGACAGTGACAGGAGATAGGAAGAAGTAAGAATAAACAGAAAACAAAAGTCCTATAACACTACATCACTAGGCTAATAACTTTCCCGACGGGAGTTATACTGAGTATTCACATTTGTACAAGACGCACTGGTTTGACTTAGGTATCTGGCGGGCGGTGCTGGTCGGTGGGGCTGGGCGGCGCGGGCGTGTGAGCCGTGTGCCGCCGCAGCTGGTGCAGCAGCGAGGGGTCGAGCGCTGGCCACCAGCCGCCCAGCAACGGGTAGTGCGCTGGGGCTGGCGGCGGAGGCGACGACGAACCTTCCTCCGTGCCCCCTTCTTGATCACTCGCCACCACGTCTATATCCTCCTCGGGCTCCTCTTCTCCGCTGCTCTCGCGCTGCCGCTTTACTGGAGCATCGTCCGGCGCTAGCAGCGACGCCACATCGAACTGCCTTTTTCTCGCCTGAGGCAGTCTCCCCGCGCTCCAATAAGGAAGCGGCAACGCCGTCGGCGGCGGCGACTGCGGTGGCGGAGACGATGAATCTTCCCCATCGTCGTCCACCGCTAATCCCATGTGCTTCCTCACTTTCCGCTGAGCTTTGCGCCGTCTGAAATCCCCCTTCCGAAAGTC
The DNA here is from genome assembly GCA_947578465.1 of Thera obeliscata. Lineage (NCBI taxonomy): Eukaryota > Metazoa > Arthropoda > Insecta > Lepidoptera > Geometridae > Thera > Thera obeliscata. Next base: position 9,421,823 of record OX387914.1, read on the forward strand.
CTCCACGTTCGCCGGATGGATCGCCCAGTAATGTCCTTTCCCGTTTGCCGACCTCCCCGCCTTCACGAAGCAATCGTTCAGCGATAGGTTATGTCGGATGGAGTTACGCCAGCCGGGGCCGCGTGATCTGAAGTACGGGTAGTTGTCCAGGATGTGTTGGTAGATGTCGGAGAGCACGAGCTTGCGGTCCGGGTGGCTGAGGATGGCCATTGCGATCAGGCCGATGTAACTGTGCTGAGGCTTGGGTTCTTCGGGCTGTAAGGCGCGTTGTTGGAGCAGAGACATGGAAAGCGCCAGTCGCGGGCCGTACGGCGAGTAGCATGGCGCGACCGTCGGCGGGTACAGGCGCAGGCGTTCGGCAACGGCATAGTTGTAAAGCTGGATTCGGTAGTGGTCTAGCGCGGCCGCGGTCACTGTAGGTGCGTCTTTGCCGAGCGGCCAGGGGCCTCCTTCGGCTCCGCTGCACATGTTATCTTCCCGAGAGCGCGTCGCGGAGTGAGCTCGGGGACGGCGGCTGCGAGGGCCGGGGCTCGGAAGGCGGCGGCTTACGTCACGGCAGCCAATCGGCGCGCCTCGATACTTGTATACGTGTTTTTGTTTAGCGACGCCCCCCTCCACTGGCTTTGCGACTTCACGCGCCCTGCCTTGAGGCAGTGTACCGTCGACATGACAGCGAAGTTCTAATTGCAAAGATTTGTTTGTTAGACTTTGCGAAATATTTTTCGCCTAAGTACTCATTTGGATCAGAGTGATCAAAACACATACTAAATTAGCCAAGTTCTAATCGGGTGGAGTCCACCAGTAATATTACGGCCAGGGACCTATAGATTAGTGGAGAGTTTTGACAATACAGTTGAGACCATTACCCAGCAGTGGATCATTAATGGTTAACTTAAAAAATAGTACAGCCGATAACATAAATAAGTACTTACTAAATCTTTTTCAATAGTCTATGATGGATGCTAAAATAAGGAGTTACAAGGATTAAATGATATTTTTGACTGGACTAGAAAATCTGTCTTGAATATTGTGGCAAAAAAAAAAAATTTTTCTTTGAAAAAACTTGAAAACCTGAATTTGCTGGCTGTACTCGTGAACCGTTACAAATGACAACTTCGTAGCGAGTGCTTCCCTGTTATTTTAGAGATATCACAACACGCAACAACACATTACTCCTCAGGAGCTGAGTGAGAGAGGGACGCAGCTATAAAAATAATCCACCCCTCGTTGACAGACAAGGACAGAAGACCGTGCAACAGTGCCACATATCGCTACGAGACGGCTACGATCTCCCTGCTACGAGATCAAGCTCAGAACATTTTAGCTTTTACGCAGCATATAAAAAGGTTCGGAAATGCAATGGCAAGGAATAGGAATTGTTTCCTTTTTGGTGTTGTAGACTTGCAATGAAAATAAAGAGGCTTCGACAACATCCAGGCCTCGAGTGCGAGTAAGGCAGCGAGCGATACCGGTGTATCGCGAGCGCCAACAATGCAGTTGCCGCCCATTTAAATACGCCATTTTGTTGACTGTCTCCACGGCTTGTGCTTTTGTGTTTTATACAGAAAGCAGTGTTTTGTGGAATAAGTAAATTACAGGAAATATTTACTCGTTCGGAGCGTAGACAATGAAGATGGGGGAATCAGTGGTCGTGTCGCGCTGAGCGGGTGTTTGCACGAGTCAGCCTGACACGTTTTCAAATGATTGTTCAGTTGGTTGTTTTAGTTTATTTAATTTCATAATTTATTTCAATTTCTTTAGTAATTATGAAGATTTTCCAAAAAACATCTGAAGTACTTAGTTTTATTCCATTATTTGGTTTTTATATTTCGGAAAATACTCATTACACTTTTAATTTTTAGGTGAGGTTGTTACGAGTACAACCAAGTATTTAAAAACAAAATCTTGTTTACAGACGTCACGGCTCATTTAGTAGTAATGCTGCAAATATTTATGTCGTGAACGCAGATGTTTGTTCTCTGTCTGGGTTTTATACATTACTCTAAGTATGTATTTACAAAAAGTATGTGTACTTACCAAAGTAATATATCAGCTATCTGGTTTCCATCGTACAAGCTCCGCTAAGTTTATTCCCCCTCTGCCTTCTGCGCCGTAGGTCGTAGGTTTGATCCCCTCCGAAAACAAATATTTGTGAGGTACAGATGTTTGGTCTCTGTCTGGGTGTTATATTGTATTCGAAATATAAACCTAGAACACATATTTGTGAGGTACTTACAGATGTTTGTTCTCTGTCGAGGTGTTATATTGTATTCGAAGTAGGTATAAACCTAGAACATATACGTGAGGTACAAATGTTTGTTCTCTATCTGGGTGTTATATTGTATTCTAAGTATGTATGTATTTACAAAAAAAAGTATTATATCAGCTATCTGGTTTCCATCAAGCTCCGATTAGTTGGAGGCTGGACTGTTGTGTGTAATGTCCTCAATATTTATTTATTTAAATACAATCAGAGTGATAAATAATCGACGCATACAAAACTGCGATCTCGTTATCATGCAAGCCGGGTCGCGGTTGTGATTAAAATGCGTGTTTGTTGCGCCACCACCGACGCCACGCAATTGTTTTTACGCCAATCGCTTGTATAAAACCACGTAAAACCACCTCGAGCGACGTGATACGATTGCAAACACCTTAACACTTTTGTGTATACATGTACAGTACATTGTGTACAGTCATGCAGTAAACGAGTTCGCTTACTGAGAATTTGACCACAGTTATGTACAGGTAATTTAATACAATACGCGTGGTTTCTGCCGATGTTCAAAGAACAAGTACAATTCCAACGTTGTGTTCTTAGTTCTTGGTTACCCTGTAGGATTGGTATAGTGGAACTAGGATGGGTCGCCTCTGTACTCATGCCCGCTTTATAATGTTTATCTATCATCTTAGGTGTGTACAATAAAGAATAAAGAAGGTTCTGTCTATTACCAAAACTGTTGCTTCTCAAAAATTTCCGTAGTGAAAACAAGTTAGAATATAATAGAATAAATAAAATAAATCTGGACATCCAAAATGCCTCTCTGAATTCATATTATGATTTTCTAAAATTATAATCCGCAAAAATCTGAGTGTGTTTGGATCACAAATTATGCTGCCATGCAAACTCGTATCAAAAACTAGATAAGTAATATCATCGTAAAATGCGTGTTCCCAAGTATTAACCATGTGATTACATTAAAAAGTTTAAATCAACCCAGGATTTATGTAAATTATTCATTCGTAGGTACCTGGTTTTCTATTGTCGTTATAATTGCCAAAGGCCCGAAAGACGAAGGCGTGTCGTCCCGCCTACCGCTCAAAGCTTTTTGTGGCGACTGTACTCACTTGTGTTAATTCATTTATTTCCTCGATAGTACCAACGCCCCGCAGTTTATTTTATGTTTGCATTGTTTATTTAACTGTACTGTGGGAGGCGTGCCACAATTTATTTTCGTTAGTTTGGTAATGTAATTATTTTTGGCTGTAACGGTACGTTGATTTTGGGACAAAGGCAATGTTGTGACAAAATCGCAGATGGCGTATGCCCAAATAAATAGTTCATTTTTGATCACCATCTTCCTGCCCTTATCCCACACTAAGTAAGGTCGGCAAAAACAGGTTTCTTCCTCCACTCACCTCTATCATTCGTCATCTCAATGCTCACTCCTTTCTTGCTCATTGTCATCTTTGACACAGTCCATCCATCTTTTATTTTGTCTACCTCTTCTTGTATAACCACCATCCACATTCATATCATATATCTAACACTTTTCTCGTAATATGACTTTCATCCCTCCGCATGACATGCCCGCCCATACCATGCTATTGCTAACCCATTACTCCTCATTTTGTTTGCCACAGGAGCTATACTTTCAGACTTCGCCTAATATTCTCATTCTTTGATCTTGATTGCTACAAGTTCCATAACGCGTTAGCTACGTATTCTGTGGCCAACACAAAACCAATATACCTTGCTCATACTTTCACAGAAAACTGTACCTTAACATCTATGGCATAAAGTACCTACGTACTTTGTAACCCAACTTTTATCGTGGTAAACTGAAATGTAACTTGTAAATTCAACGTAAAACGTTCGAACAAAAAATCAACATCACGTCCAAAGTCTTAATTTATACGATGTCGACACAAACCTCCCCTGGTATTCTTAGAAGACAAAGTTTCATGCTCACTCAATATTATTTTCTTTATTAAATTGAGGCACAAGCAGAAGAAGGTTTTTATCCCACAAGCAGATATTGAGCGGTTTATCTATATCTGTGATGAATTATAAATACATTGTATTTATTTAAAAATCGCAAGTTCGTATGTGCGATTAACGATTTTTCCACTGACACCCATCCCTTGAAATCGGAAATGAAATATTTGTATTTGCATGAAGTAGGAAAAAATCTAAATCACTTACTTTGCCGGAGCGGAGACCGACACACAAAACATTACCTACACATTAAAAATAAATTAAGATTAGGTTTATTATAGTTTGAAATACACAGGATGGGACAGCAACACAGCGATGCGGGCTTCATTGCTTGATGGTGCATGGCAGAAAAAGCGCTAATTTGACTTCAATTTGTGACTAATTTGACTTAAAATACATATGCCCAAGTACCTAGATATAGAGAATACCAGCATCTGAATTGAGCGTCGCCTCACGCCTGTTATATTGAGTTACAGGCTGTGTGGAAAACTGTTCGGAAAATATTTTGTCGTGACAAGGAAGGAATAAATAAATAAAATAAGACCGCTGCTTATGATAATTTTAAGGGGAGGACAGCCTTTAATGCAAAGTTTTTTTATCTTGAGCTGGTAGGCTTACCTAAGGTACGTTTATAAGTTTCAATAAAAATAAAATACTAGCACTGGGTTAAGTATCCACCAAAATGTATTTAATAAATATGCGGCCTACGTACGTCCACAAATCCGAAATTACTTGCACCAATGATGAATAGCGTAGAGAAGCCGTATTCGTTCGCTAAATCTACAAATAAACCCTATTGCGGAGCCAGACGGGTCTCCCTAGGGACTTGCAATGAGACGTTTGTAACTGTATAACTATACTTTACTGTACAAAATACCCTAAAAGTAGCCTTAGGTTAGAAGCGCAACGTTCACTTTGGCGAAATATTTGTATTTTTGCAGCCATGGAGTTCGGAATTAAACTTATCTGCAGCTGGTGCGGTAAGTTTTGTAATAATTACATTTTTATGGTCATCTACTGAGGAATTGCGACCATGAACCGGAAGACGACGCATTGGACACTCTTCCACCGATAGACCGAAGACATAACGATTGCAGGAATTCAGTGAATTGAGACAGTTCAAAATCCTTTAAAATCAAAATTGTATTTATTCAGTAAGATCGCAGGGATCAATTTTAAAAATCTTCTCCGGAAAATGTGTAAGGCATTAGAGAAATCTATGCAGCATTTGACTTCTGATTGATCATGATAGTCGATTGATAGGAGTCAGCATCAATCACGATTGATGAATTGGTATATATAGGCGTGATGCACATTTTTTAATGTAACTTTCTCATGGAACCAATGACTTAAATCGTTTAAATAGATGTGAAGTTCTGCAATTTTAGGTGAATGTGGATGACACATCAAATCTTCCAACATCCGCAGGTGAAGCCGTAGTTATTTGGATCACAAAGCACGGGCATACGAGTCGATGTAATACGCTTATTTGAAGGTAATCCGGGTTCTGGAATACCTCGGACGATTTGCAGGGCTTAAGTTAGGTAAGGTTTGTAATCAACTTTGATACGGCCATCTGGGATTTACTTGGAGGTTTTTACTTGTCAGTTTTGATATAAACTATCAGTCTGGGTTGTAGGTATTCGCAAAAGCGTTTTTGTATTCCGAAACCGTGCGAGAGACACTTCCAAAGTGATAAAATGTTGGTCCATAGTGCCTCTAACTTCTAAAATAAAAGAATGATTAAACTAAAAATATAAATGATATACATTACTATATGCAAACTTCCAACGATATTTGGTTTGAACGAGATCTAGTAAGTAGTTTTTTTATTATACGTCATAAATCGTAAACCGCAATTTATCTTTCGACGAACAACAAGAACTTTTATATTATGTTACTTGTTGCTACGGAACCCTTCATGGGCGAGTCCGACTCGCACTTGGCTGCTTTTATTACATCTAGAACTGCTAACCGCGATTAGACCGCCGATTTTGCGTCAATTTTGCTGTAACTTTTTTGTAAGGTCCAAAGGTCTGTGTCCTCAACAAAGTTAATTATGCTTATTATTAATTTTTATAAAATTCCAAGACATCAATTCTAAACGGAGAGCACGTCACAAAGGGTGTGCTCACAAATAGCTGGTTGTTTTGGATGGCGTCTATGTTTTCAGGGAGAGGGTGGAGGGGGTTAATTACGAGTCGACAGGGGAGGCTGTCTGTAGGTAGCTCTCTGTTCTCCGACGTAATGGCGCTTGTATGCTGTTTGAGCTCGGCTTTTGTACAATTTATGAAACTGATTTCGTTTTCTACCTTTTAACGGAAAATGTTTTTGAAGTGCTGGGGCGTAGCTGGTAAGGCCTGCGCACACCTAGTTCGCTGGCGGTAGCGATCAGTGAAACGCTGTCAAATATCGCTGTCAAATCTCAAATCTGACAGCGATATTTGACAGCGTTTCACTGATCGCTACCGCCAGCGAACTAGGTGTGCGCAGGCCTGTAGACATAGATAGATAGACAGACGTTTGTAACTGATAAATTGAGGAAAGCTACTTACTGTGTGGGTACAGTCTGAATGGGTACACTACAATACAATAATTTATTTGAAAAACACTGGATATAATTACAGGACGGTACAAATTAGGTACTATGTTCAGCCACGTTCTGCCTTAAAGCATGCTAAATTTTTAAATGTCACTAAATATGCAAATTAAATAATATGTCAGCGAAATAGGTATATAATTAAAATTAATAATTAACAAAATATGATTACTCAAATTTATCACACAAATACTATAGTAGGTAGGTACGCCTTGCGGGTAGCCGCTAGATAGCATTTCAATTTGAGCATTTTCGCCCGGAAGGAACATTAAGCTATCAGTCTCGGCTATAGCAGTAACTAAGCCATGATGGAAGCCTTCTGTGCCAACATATAGCCCCGTCACTAACTCCTATGAATTTACTTATTTAGAAATGTTCGTAAGTTTGAAGCGACTGCCGAGACAAGAATGGCCAGAAAAGTAAACATTTTATAAGTTCAGCCCTAAAAAAATATAAGCAAAGAAGCGTTTATCTTCACAAAAACACTTCGATTTGTGCAGATTATTAGGCATTATGAAATTATCAGTGAATGAACCTCTTGAGATGCTCTCGAACTAATAATTCTGTGGAATTATTAGTTCGAGATCTTCAAATAAATCCTCAAAAAAATGAGACGCAACAATCAAATCATCATATTTTATTAGGACGACATATTCATGAGTTTCTTGCGTAAACTAGCATTGTGTAATTGTAAACCTGAAGCGCCTCACCTATTCAACATCTCCAAACCCCATAGAAATTGGCACCTCCATTCAGAAAGGTTGACACTTTTATATGGTCCCGATTAAGAACCACAAACGAAATTAGAACCCAATCATATTATCAAAAACTTTTTATGCAGTTCCTACGGGGACAAAAGAACCCCTTGGCAAGGCAACAACTCAGATTACCACCTACGTATTTGTATAAACACAATAAATATTTTTTGGTGTGTCCCTCGATCTACGCTGTAGATTGCAGATATTTTGGCGTAGATAAAGTTGCAAGATAAGAAAATAAGTTCCTAATATTTGCATTGGGGAGTAATTTGAATCTTTCATAAATATTGACGGAGTTTCAAAACTAGCTTTGATTCTGAGTAAAATATGAAATATGATGTTTTTAGTTCCCGTGATAAGTCAGAACTTGCATATTATTATTAACTCTTGAATCTTTAGCTCTACGAAAAGGTATCGCTATCTTGAAAATTATAAGACATCCAACTCAATTATACCAAGTTCAGGCAATATTATTTTATATCGTAGTATCCACTCCTCTCTATCTAGAGGAACGCTTTGAGTATCTCCATCTGTCAAATCCTCGCTCGCTGCGCTCTTCTAAGACCCTCCAACTGAAGACACCTGTTCATAATTCTACCTTCCTGAAATACTCCTTCACTTTACAAGCTGTCCGTCTCTGGAATTCTCTCCCTTCCCATATCAAATTTGCTAAATCACTCCCTATTTTCAAAAAGCTTTTGTTCAATCACTTTTTACCAGTCTAGTATTTATGTTAATCATATTATTATATATATATATATTTTTCTGTATATTATTTATTTATGTAGGTATATCATGTTTATATATGTATTATACATATAAATATATATATATATATAATATATGTATATTATTGTTAGGTGTATTGTATATATGTATGTATTAGTACTATATTGTGTAATTGTGTGTACATTATACTTGTTGTTTTTATCTACACCATCGTCCTCTATCGTTCTTTTCAAGTCCAGTCCATCCCAAGGTTGTCTGGAAGAGATCGCTTTTAGTGATAAGACCGCCCATTGTATTCCACTCTGATGTTTTTCTGTATTTCTTTGTTAATTTTATGTGGTGTACAATAAAGTATTTTCTATCTATCTATCTATCTATCTAGTATTAAAAGATAGTAAGTAGTATTAAAAGTAGTAAGATGGGATGTGTACCTACAGCTTTTCTTGCTAATAATAAGATACAAGAGAATGCCAGAGGTAAGAAAAGGTCGAAGTCATGCGACAAAGTGAAAGAGTAAAATGGCAATCAGAAAGCAAAATAAATGAAAAAGACCACCAACAAATGAAAAATAATATACCTACCTTTATAATTTATATGTTACATCTACCGTTTCTATATGTTTTAGCTCACAATAGAGGGTCGCAAATCCTTAATCAAATCATCCAATGGGTATTTAAGAAGCATTTGCCACCACAACTGTTGTGATTGAATTATCCCAGTCGAGCGCACTCGTGGATGTGTAACCAGCCGAGGATTTGTAAGTGGATTAGCAGACATGTGGCCAGGCCCTTCCGCTTCTATTGTTGAACTTGAGTTTCATTTAATTTGAGGCTCTCATGACCATTAAAGTGAGAACTGAAGAGTCTCTAACATTGTTAGAAAGTCAGCATGAAAAAATGTACGTTTTATGTTTTTTATGGAGACTGGCACAGGACCGAAGAGAGTGGCTTGTTAGGGAGGAGGCTTATACCCTGGAGTGGGGTGGTTACAGGCTAAATTGATAGATGGTTTTTTATGAGAGCTTTAAAAACGGGGCTAAAAATAAGGCTATTGAACCAAATCTCGACGAAAATAGTTTTATTACATTATTGTAATAATCTTGATTGTCTTATGAACGACTGGCCCACTGTAGCCAAAGATCGAGAGATGTGGAAAAAGGGGAGGGAGACCTTTGCTCTGCAGTGGGACGACACCCAAGCTAAAATAAATAAATAATAATCAGGGCTGACTGTCTGTCCGTTTACAGTTTACACAGATATAAAAATAAATAGATCTGTAATTTGGCATTGTAACAGACAAGGGCGGATCCAGCTTTGGCGCTAGGAGGGGGTCACATAGTCGTGGTCAAGTCAAGAACTTATAATTTAATTTTGATAACAATAGATACAAGTAAAAAGTAGGTATTTTATTAATGTACCTACGTAGGTAACTAAAAATATTTATTCTTTATTGTACATTTGAAAAACTTAACACATGATAACTTCGTATATATTGCCATACTTCGTATATACCATCTTCTCTTGAAGACATCCATAGAAGCAGTAGGTATCACGCACGGAATGAGGCAGCCTATATTTTATCTAAATATACAGGGTGGCCGTAACATTGACGTCCAAAATAAAAATGTTGGTCCTTCGTATCGTCGGGTATCTGAATCATACCCATGTATGTTCCGCAATTTTGTATAGTTTTCTGATCTGATTTTTTTTCTGAATTTATGAGAAATTTTGAAATGACCAACTTAAACATTTCTAAAAAAAAAGTAGAAGACATTTTGGTAATTTTTTTTTGCAACTGAATTCTCATTTTACTTTGGTCTTGTTACTTCAAAGAAAGTTATGAAAATGATGACCCAAAGTAAACAATTTACGTTTGGTGAATTGTGATACATCAACTTTAAATTAAAAATCTAAACAGACAATTTCATGATTCATAAGTAGCTTTTAAAAATGTGCCATACTTTCAGCTTCCATAATCATTAAAAAAAACAGTACTTAATTCACTACTTTTGCTAAAATCGGGCTTCAAAGACAGCAAGATGGAACATTCTTATGAAAGGCTAATTTGATTTATTTATCATTCTTAAGGTTAACTCTTTATAGAAAATACTGGAAATTAACCAACAAATAGTTTTAGAGGTTTGGTAAGAAAAGTTTTAAATAAGAAGTGGTATTTTTAATAAACCATAAATGATAATGTGAAAAAATATTTACTTAAATTTACAGAAGATTTTCAAAGTGGCCACCTCCAGCAGCAATACACATTCTAAACCTACGTAAGAATTTGTCTTTCAATCGTCAAATTTTTACTTAAATGATTTTTACACATTATCATTTATGTTTAATTAACAATACCACTTCTTACTTAAAACTATTCTTGCCAAACCTCTGAAGCTATTTGTTGGTTAGTTTCCAGTATTCTCTATCAATAGTTAGCCTTAAAAATGGAAAAATGGGCAAAAAAATAGTTTAAATCAAATTAGCCTTTCAGAAGAATGTTCCATCTTGCTGTGTTTGAAGCCCGATTATAGCAAAAGTAGCCACTTAAGCACTATTTTTTTTAATGATTATGAAAGCTGAAAGTATGGCACATTATTTAAAGCTACTTAGAAACCATGAAATCACCTGTTTACATTTTTAATTTAAAGTTGAAAATTTGAGTCATAATTCACCGAACGTAAATTGTTCACTTTGGATCATCATTTTCATAACTTTCATCAAAGTAACAAAGCTAATTGCTTTATGCATAAAAGTACAACTCATGAGGATTCATTTGCAAAAAAAATTACTAAAACTCTTCTGCTTTTTTTTTTTGGTCGTTTCGAAATTGCCCGTAAATTCAGATAAAAATTCATAACTCGAAAACTATACAAAATCACGGAACATACATGGGGGTGATTCAAATACCCCACGATACGAGGGACCAAAATTTTTTTTTATTATATTATTAATTATATTATTATAAAACTCTTACGTTACTCACTGTCGACTGACTGACTGACAATCAACGCACAGCCTAAGCCGTTAGTCCTAGAAGCATGAAATTTGAAGGGTGAGAAAAAATTAACTAAGGTAACTAGCAGTTGGTCATGTAAAACCAAAAAACAGATTCGATTGTACACCAACGCATACAAAAACCGCGATTTATTTTAGTGGTTAACATAGGTTTTTTTAAACCTTTGTATGTTTTTAAATCTGGTGGCAGATGCTGCGCTAGCAGATTTTTTTTACAGTTTTTTTGCGTAGGTAGGTATTTTGTAAAGCTATTTTTCGTGATTTTGTCATAGTGGCTATGTTGGGTTTTGTATGCGTTGGTGTATTATAATTGAATCTGGTTGTTTAAGTTTGACATTACCAACTGCTGGTTACCATAGTTTTGAGCTTGTATTCAAAACTTTAGAGTGCGTTTGAATATAAAAGTAAGTAGCCAATTTTGTAAACCTTTGTGTGTATTAAAATTTGGTGACAGGTGCTGTGGTAGCAAAATTTTTGATGACTGTTTTTTTTGTGTATTTTTAAACCTTTTTTTCGTGATTTTGTCTTAGTGGCTAAGTTGGGTTTGTGTATGCGTTGGTGTATAATCTAATCTGGTTTGTTTAGTTTGACATGACCAACTATAAGAATTTCCTGATTTTTTTTCACACTGTGCTCCTACATATAATTATGTATTATTAACCAAGTTTCATGCTTCTAACTTTGCTTTGATTTTTACAATCGTCATTTTTCTTAAAACCATTTTCCTCTTTTTCTCCTTTAAGCGAAATAATTTTCCAATTTCCTTTCTTAGTGGAACACACCCTCCAAGTTTCATGCTTCTAGGACTAACGACCTAGGCTGTGCGTTGATTGTCAGTCAGTCAGTAGCGTAAGAGTTTCATATATTTAGATTAAAATAATTAAATATTGAAGGTTTGCAGTTACATAAAATCTGTATGGTGACAAAATATACATACTATAATACAAAATCATTATGTACAATTAGTGGTCCACCTAAGTCCTGGAACCAGCTCAGGGGGGGGTCATGACCCCCATGACCCCCCCCCTGGATCCGCCCTTGGTAACAGAGGGGATTAAATCCCCATTTCAACTGCGTTACAATAGCACGGAAGCTCTCGAGTGGTCAATGGAGCGCCACTCTCCACTCAAAACATCGATGAGGATTCTCTAGTGATGGTATCCAATAAAACGGAAAAGCCGGAAAAGCTCTTAAAAACCGGATGTTTTCTACATAACATCTACGTATACTTCATAATTTCAAGCATGCTAATTAATTTTGTCGACATAGGTATAGATTGGTATACTATACTTATACTTATACTATACTCTATACTTTCGATTGGTGTAGAATTGGTCTAAATTTAAATAAACAAACCGGTGGAAAGTTAAAAAAACGTTTTTTTTTAATTATTTATTAATCATATCCTGGGCTGAAATTTGATGGGCAACCCATATAGAATATATTTATTGGCATGTTTAATTAAGGTTGTTCGATTCCCATACAAACTGAATTTACACAACTATGGGCAAACAAATTATAAATGTACACTGTAATAGCTGTAATATAAATTTACAGTGGTCTTTATTGCCGGCCAGTTATATAAAGTTGGAGAAAACTGTAGGATAACAGAAATATTAATAAAAAACCAAAAAAGTATTTTTTTCGTCATTCTTTCTAACGGGTACTCGGCATTGAATACGTGAATGAGCTTAAAACATATGTCTCAAAATAGTCATAAAAGTCTGTTAGTCTTTTTCTGAAGCCTCGACTGCCACGACCAACGGCTGACACTCCAACTTTATATAACTGGCCGGTAATAAGGACGACTGTAAAAGCCTATTACAGCTATTTCAGTGTACATTAATACTTTATTCGCACATAGTTGTGTAAATTAAGTTTGTATGGAAATCGTACCCCCTTAAATATAAAATACGTTTCATTAAATAACCAGCTCAATGTAGGTCTTTCTATAGCGGGATCCTATACTATTATGTTTTTTCGTTTTAACTAGCTCAATAATTATTTTATTGTGTATGCAGCAGTAATGATCTAAATTGTAGCCTTATCTTAATAGTGCCTGTTTTACCTATTAAATGTTTTATCTATTAAAGTGACGCTACTTGTGTATTTTTTTTTGTTATTCTTCTTCTTCTTCTTATCGTGTCACTGATTCTTTCGAACCAAGTGTGGTGAAAGGATTTTAAGTGCGCCTCGAAGAGGCTCGTTTTTGGTATTGACGAGTATTATTTATCAGCTCTTGGAAAGAAAATTGATTGCACATTTTTCCGAGAAATGATCATATTTTTGGCCGGATAAAAGCTGCAAAAGTCGGCTGTTGCATTCTGCTCTATACTGTACAAATGGGACAATGAGTCCATTGTCGATCATTTTGTTTTGTCAATACGTAAATATTTAAACAGCTTACTGTTTAACCCTTGGGAAAGGCAGTGAGCTTTTTGCTCAGATTCATTTTTCGCGCATTATCTCAGGCTTAGAATTTTGGTAAAGTCATCGTATGATTTACTTTTGGTTTAGAGATTGTAAGGTATGTTAGTTTGTATTATTTGAGGACCATGCCAAAATTAAAGCTACGCCTATGCTTTAACCTGATAAAAAATTCAATAATTATTTTCTTTTATGAATAAAAGAACGAAAACGCATTTAACGACTTAGTAAAATTCACTCATGCTCACAAATGTAGTCTCCACTCTCCAGGGAGGCAACGTCCAACTTAATTTTAATATAGTTACTGAGACGATTGCTAAGGATTCCAACTGCGAATTTATTCGGACTCATTATGATACAAAAATAATCTTTACACAAATTCATGAAAAATACTTAAAAGATCGATGGTTTCATTTAATGGTTTTATTTAATACATTAGACAAGTATACATAAGAGAGTATAAGTGAAATTAAAATGCTGACAAAACCGCGAACCGGATATTGAAGATAGACTGTCCTAATAATCATAGAGCCGTGGGAGTATCTCGATCAGCTATAGCAGGCATTGTGCCTCATAGGTGGCAATACCATCACTTACCAAAGCATTTAGACAACCTAACAAAGGTTTTGAACACCACACTAATCCCCGGCTTTAGATCCTATCACACTAAACACTCCACATATAAACGTAAATGTTGAACGGTTTATACAAAAAATACTGTCCAGTTTATTTGAATGTCCAGCTTTGTGCTGACGCGTCAAAATACAGTTATTGTTGGCAAAATAAATCTATTGTTGAGAAAGCGTCGAGGGCCAAAACTGGATGAGCAAAAAACTGTGGACAGCCAGACAATAGATTTGTAATTGAATTATGCACTTAGAGGCGTGATGTGGACGTCCGTTCTTGGAATGCCTCTGGTTTGCTTCCTTAGAGAAAAATTGAATTATTAGCAGCTAGTTTTTAGTTTTTTTTTATTCTTCAGATATGCATGCTCCCGTATTCGTCCAAGCCAAGCAAGGGTGTTAAAGATACATTTTTTGATGCTATGGGATGGTACTCCCTAGGAAGAGGAATAAAAATGTACATCTTCAATGTTCATCCAGAAGTCATCCAGGCAAAGGGCAAGATCCAATGTCTAAGTATTAGATTCAGGCTAAGCAAGCAAGAAGTTTTTAGTCTAATGCTTGACATAAAGTTGTATTCCCTGCAGAAATGACAGGCTTGGGCCAAAATCAAAGATATTAGGTATATTGTTAAAAGTGTTTTTGATGAATTTATCGTATTTTTAGGTAGTATTCTTATGTGAAAATGGTTATCCGTTTCAATTCAGCTCAGTTATCAAAATGTCCGGTGAGGAATCTGACCTTCCTAATGCTAATAGTTTTCACTTGCGTCTATTTGCACATTTGTCTGTTACGAGACGGGATGCAATTTATGGACAATATATCCGCAATAACTGCCTTAAAATCAGAAAATGAAGCTCTACCTCACTCGAAGTACTACATTCTGCTGTGGGATAGATACCATTTGATCATAGACGACAGCGGCCACAACATATTCCCAAATTTAAACTGTTTGGTATCAAATTGCGTTTTTACTGCAAACAGGCAGCTCTTGGACGACTACTCCCGTTTCGACGCTATTATTTTTAACCACAATCATTTAGACACTAAAGAGGGGAGGCCGACTCGACGTTTAAACTCCCAAATATACATTTTCACTACAATAGAGTCTTCGGCTAACTTGCCCGCCTGCGAACTTTATAACGACGAATTCTTCAATTGGACTTTTACATACAGACTCGATTCGGATATAGTCTGGAACTATTTTGTGGTTCGCAACGTCACCAAAGATATTGTGGCCCCGAGCCACGACGTGCAATGGCTCACGATAAAGAACTTTATAAGCCCGACAATACGGTCTGTTTTGCAAGGGAGGACTAAAGCCGCAGCTTGGTTAGTCAGCCACTGCCATACGGATAGTTTGAGAGACGAATATTTAACAAGGCTTCACGAACATCTCTTCCACTATTCCCTGACACTCGACGTGTACGGCAAATGCACCCAAAAGAAATGCGAGAACAATGACTGCGAGGAAATGCTGAGAAATAATTATTACTTTTACATGGCTTTCGAGAATTCATTCGCGGAAGACTATGTGACCGAGAAGGTGCTACACGGGTACAATAATTACGTGGTGCCCATTGTGTACGGGGCAGCTAATTACAGCAGGTAGATAACTTAGAACTAAATAATATGGTTTCCCACGGTTGCCAAACAAAGGCTTATGAGTAAAATAAGTGGAAATGTTTTGGTTTGAATACGGGTGTTGTTCTCAAGTAAATCAAGTAAGTAGTTCATTAGGATACTCGTTCGTGAATTCTACACCTCAACGCAGGAGGTAATGTAATTTTTCAACCACTCATCTTGTGGGCCATAAACATGTACTATGATACCTACCAACACTTATTCTCTCAAAATTCAGTACGAAATTTTCTCATGCTAAGATAAAATTTGAACAATAATGTGAAATTCCTCAGATTCCTTCCACCAGGCTCGTACATAAACGCCAGAGAATACCACCCGTACAACCTCGCGAACATCATCCAGCGCGCTATAAACGACCGTTCTATCTACGAGTCCTACTTCAAATGGACCAACTTCTACACCATAGCTGCGAACTTGAACGCGGACCATCCTCTTTGTGATCTGTGCGAAGCTCTGAACAGCGCCAAGGCCAACTATGCACCAGCTAAGAAAGACTTCAGGCTGTGGTGGAATGGTTTGCAAGGAATGAAATGGTGTCTGTCACCGGAATATTGGAATGAAACAAACAAATTAAATATCGATGGTAAACATATTTATAATTACGATCAGTTTTGATTAGTCTTTATCACCTTATTATACGTAATTTACGAATCTCAGCTCAGCTGGCCATATAAGAAATATCGGTCAAACGATACTTAAACTATGCATTCATAAAAAATAATACACCAATAGTTTCAACGAGTGTCATGTGAGGTTCATATCTAAAGGAATCCCTCCAAATTGATAATCCTCTTTAACCAGAACAACCAACTGATAAAAAAAGACAGTAGACAAAGGTAATCGGGGGATATCTCTGATTTGAACAGTATTTATAAGGCTACTGTAATTAGTTCCTCCAAAACACGCGCCATACCAGCTAATCCCGATCCCTATCGAAAACTCATCAAGAGAGCCATGGGATGATTGATAGTTAGTATGGACACATGCATAGATTATGTAACAGTTGGTACTGCTCAGCCCTCGTATAGAGAAGCTTTCAAAGCGCGTCCAATAGTTTTGTAATCCACCCCCGCGCAACAGGACGCTTTTAATTTCATAACACAAAAAAGAGCAGTTGCTAAACTCTAATAAAATTGTAATAAAATATAACACGAAGTTACTAACTCATCATTTTGTTTTATTATAGCCTATCACCACTGTCTTTTTAATTGCATTCTCTCAATAAGTAAAGTACCTACAAGCTCAAGCTTTCTCAGGCACCTGGTTACGACCCTTTGGCACACAAAAACACTAACAGTGTTTAACAGATTTGTTCTGTGATATTTTAAATAAAAGTATATCCCAAATATAAACCAACGATAAATTTGTAATAACTATTATATCTGATTTAGAAAATGACTACTCTATTTAGTATTACTTTTGAAACATTCTTGTCGAAATATCAGGAATCAAACTCACAAATCATCGCATAAATAATCCGTTCTTTTTAAAATATACTCTTTTATAGCTTCTTATGAGTAGTTTCTAATTATTTTTAAAACATCAGGTTCTTAAATATCAACACAAAAGACATCGGTAATTAATGTTCTGTCGTATTGGTTGAATGAATCGTTAGTTCCCGAGGGAGGCGCGGGTAAATCGGCGACACAATACGGTAGTTAGGGAATAGGGGGCTATCGGCGTTTAACGAGCAAATTATTTAGTAAATGTTGCCAAATAATAACATTAATGCGGTAGGGAGCGCGGGTAAGGTTAGGGATGTTGCCTTTGAGATTACTGTTTACAACTGAGATGTTAGCTGAAAGTCACTGATTAATTATTAAGTCGAGTTTTTAAGTTTTTGTGATGATATGGCTTAATCTACTTCCCAATTCTATTGTAATTTAAGCATTTTAGCGACGCCTCAAAAATATCGTTCTTTCTCATAGAAAATAAAAAAAATGATGACCAAATCAATGTTTAACTTTGTACGTATAATAAAGGTATCCCTGCATAGTCAGACGGTATGACATAGTTATATCTGGACAGATATTAGTTTGAAAGTATAAAACACCTCACAAACCACATTACAAAATTCTACCATAAATTATTCATTCAAAATCTTCAGAAGACAACAGACAAAGAAAAGCAAATAGCTATAAAACAAACTGCGTACAAAGGAGTGAGGGAGCTCCCCCTCGCTCGGTTAGCCAATGAGAGCACTCGTCTCCAGTACCAGTGCAAACAGCGATCCTGAATGCCACATAATTGAGTGGCTCCTTCAATGCTCTATTGTCAACGCCATTAAAGTAATTATGATTTAAATGTTCGCGAATTAATGGTTTTGTCGATGTGCTTTCGCGTGAGCGCGTCAGCAGGAAAGGAAAGTCGAGCGATTACTTGATGAGATAATGACATCTATAAAGAGATAAAGTAGATACCTAATAGGAACATTATTTTTGATTTCTAAAAGGATCATATAAAAAAACGGTAGGAACCATCCCGTAGTTTGGTGCCTATTCTTCTAGGCTTTGTCGCGTGGAATTGGCACTTAGACTCACCTAGCTTTAAGACGTTTCAAAGTGATCCTTACGATCCTACTGAATAAATACTAACACTTTTGATTTGATCGGAAAAAGTAAAGCATTGCAAAACTTATTACGGGTTCACTGTTTGGTTTCACGGGTCAGACCTGAAAAAGATGTAATACCTAGGTATAAATTTATCATTACGTGCAATATTTTTTTTATTAGCGAGTCCAAGGTATTGATTTGAAGGTTTTGGCATGAATTATTTTTTTTGTATTAGAGACTAAAGGTACTAAAACCTTTTCTTTATTTTCAATAAGTACAAGACTCAAATAACTTACATTTCAGCAGAACATTCCTATTTCAGAATAATAAATAGCTTTTACTCGAGTGAACTAAGTTTGCCAGCACCTATTTACACACATAATTGGCCGCAGAGCGCGCTAAACATTTATTCGTAAACGCGAAACAGAATAATGTATTCACACTGCGAGCTCGACGTTTTGGCGACGTTTTGCCACAGTTACCGCTTACCCCTCTATCCCCTACTAGTGATTCTCAACGTTGCTTCGAGAATCAAATATTTAAGCAAAATTATTAGTTTTATGTATAAAATTGTATGATAAAAATGGGATCCTTGTCTTCTTTTTTTCCAATGAAGAGTGCTAGGGTTTTCTAGACTAGTTCTACACACAGGAAATTCTTGATCCACCAAACAATATGTTCCTGTTAATGCCTATTGAATTAAGATAGACAATACGAATTCTGAAACCAAGTGAATGCAGTCAAGACATTCTATTAGGTTGTTCAAAATCCACCAAATAAAATGTTCGTTCACCGACGAGAGTAAGCAACGTGGTAAGGTAAGTCCCTGGTAACAGATCCCGAGGGACTGTGCCCCCGCAAACGGAATAGATAATTCAATAACCGAAGGAACGCGCCGCATAATCCAGAAATTAGCAATACGATACGAATAAATAGATTTCGGTCGAACAACGGGATGGGAATAGTGGGGTGTTTAGCGAATCATTAGTTTGCTAATGAACGGACTGAATAAAATATCAGGATGTCATTGTAAATGCACTTTAAAATGTTTTGGGGGAATGGAATGGAGTTAAAAACGCCTAGTGAAAATTGATGCTCTTTAGACGCTTGCTCTGTTATGTTTCGTAGGGGTTTTGTATTGATACCTCTTTAAAGTAATGACTGTCTTGCTAAATACATACACCAGCTTGTGATTTTACTGGACTTTGACTGCTGGGAGAATTCGGGGTTCTCAGCTACATTGGATGTAAATAGAGCTAAACCGTTGGAAACTGTCAAGTTGTGAACAGAGCCAATAATATTTCCTCATCAAGTTCTGATCAATAATAAGAACGCACCGAACGCAACGAAGTGCCAGCCTGTGTAAATATTAATTTCTGTCCAGCTAATTAATTTCATGTTTTTTCTCTTGTCTACTTGAAAACATCAACTTCTAACAGATATAGCTGCATTTTATTCATCTCCCTAGTATGTAGTTGCATAATATGGAACTAGCTTAGTGGGAATGACATTCACAGATCCCAGATTTAACCTTCCGATCTCAATCTAATCTCATCAGCTGAATGTTGTCAATTATACCTTCATGCAGAGATGATACGCCAATTACACCAGAGGAAGCAGCGCGCGTGCGCTCTGCCTAATTGTTTCCGACGTTCTTACCCTCCCCCTCTTCTCTTTCCTCCCCATTTCCCCTCTCACCCTCCTCACCCTCCCTAGCTTCGGGGCTAGTGAATATTACACAGTTGAGTAGGTACACTGTAAATATTTTGCTAGTAGTTATTGGCGAATGAAAGTTAGGTAGTCGCCTTTCTTACCTTCTTGAGAATTTTGCAGGTTTCAACAATTAGGCACAAAGTGGCTAGAGTAATTCTAGATAAATATACCTACTTCTCAATACATATAAACGTATCTTTTGGGTTAGGTAGTGTTACCCGGTTTTGGGGAATAGGACATCCCTGGTCGGAGCAAGCAGCGAGGGAAATCTCTAGTAGAGAAAAGAAGAAGAGGAAGGATGATGGCGTCGATATACGTAGTTGTATTGTTTGCCGTGTAATAAAGTTAAACAGAATCGTAGCTATAATCAATTCAGAGTTTTCGCCTTAACAGTAGAGACCTATTCTAATTATTGAACAATAAAAAAAAACTATACCTATGTAAAAAAGTTTTACTGTGTTTTTATTGTGCCTCTTTTAAAAGCCCAGGTGTACCTTATTAGTTTGACACTTCCGAAGTGCTGAACATTTTGTCACCCGATATTATATGAATGCTGGACCAATATCGATATTGTTTTTTTTTGGATGATATTGAGCCCACCGATAGTGCCACTCGACACTGGCCATCCGGAAGCAATCCACAAGCACGTGACCAATGGAATATATCTATTGTACAGGATGTTGTTTATATATGAGATCTCGATAGAACCTCGTACCAACCATCTTGTAGGTATTATGCTGAGTCGATGACCTTTAACTGATGTAGCTCACAGCAGACGACAAAATTTTCAATTTTTATTCTTTAATTTTTTTTTGTGCTGTACTGCCAAGTGTAATATTTGGACGCACATCCCCATGAATCTTGCCATCAAATCTGAGGTTATTGTTTTTGTGTAAAAACTATGGGTATTAGAAAGTATAAGGTATAAGTTCTGCATTTTAAAGACCAAGCTTCTGCATTCAAAGGTCTTGGTAGATCAACAGTCCAGTGGGTGGATACCATCGTTGCTCTACAGAGAAAGTTCTGGATGAAAAAGGCCCAAAGGGTTAGTACTAGCTGCCTATGATGATGAAAGTCTATTATGCGTAAAGGATAAGCAGTATTCTAGAATCTTCGCATTTTTGTGTTGTTCATAGTTCTTTATTATTAACGGATAATAAGTTACATGTCAGATACATTTAAAGCTTACCTATTAAATCTAGGTATAAATGAACACATATTAATAGTATGAACACTTATAACAATAGTGAACACCCTGTACATCTGGGTGCGTACACGCGTCGACGTGTGCCGTCGATAGACTGCGGCGAATGGTAAATCTTATCGATCATGTTGCCATTCACGCTTGTTCGTCAATCATTCTAATTGAAGAGCTTTTGTTCGATGAGAATAGAAGGATGGGATTAAACTGGTCTACTCTTATTATAGTAGATTAGGTTTTAGACTAATTAAATTGAAAGCATTTTGCAACAATGCTAGTTTATGAAATTGTTGGGAGCAGACGAAATTGCGGGTTACAACTAAAAAAACAATTTTATTAAATAACGGGTTTAATAAAATCAAAATCAAATCAATCATCTATGCTTGAAAGTGCTTGAGTCTGTCGAGTCTCTAAGCATAGATTTTTTGTCATTTCTCCATTGGAATATGACAGAAATCTATGCTTGAGTTGAGGCTAGACTCAAATTGAAGCAATGATTCTGAATACGAACCATAGAGTAGTACTACAGATTGAAGAATTTATAAAAACAAACATTGCACGGTCCACCAAATCCGAAACAGTTTACATATTCACAGAGCGAATATTAAATAGCACGTTGGGAATTATTTATCAGTGCGTGCAAATGTTTTGGTGAAGTTTTACAAGCCACCCACAAAGGGTTGAATCGTGTTAATCCCCCTATTATCGGATGATGAACGATTATACCCCTCTCGTCGCTCCCCGCATTGGCTTTGTGTAACTATTAAGGTGGGTATTATACCGAATGTCGGTATTATTCCTAAGAGAATTGAATGCTATGATTATGTTTATGGCATAAATAGAGAGTTTTTTTTCAACATCAAAACAAGTATTTCATGTTGTTAGTTCAGCTGGACGATTGTGTTAATCTGTTGCAATCAAAAGTTTAATACTGACAAGTAAAAGTTACTAAGAACGAATAGCGATCACATATCTTGTTACCATCATTTTTCGACCACTCTATCTATTGGCATACTAGTTTTACAAAGCAAAGTTGCAATTCGCTATTTCATGTTAAGTCTTGTTGCATTCCTCGTCAAAGATAAGTTTTGTTTCAATTAACTTTTTATTGCAATCAAAGCTCAAAATAATGTCAAAAGTGACAGATGCGGCTAGGTTTCGATTGCATCAAAAGACACGCAATCACTCCATGGGTCACAAATAAACGTACTAAGTAATAAACTTCTTAAAAATTATAGTTCTTCTAAAATTACACCAACAAAGGCATGCAATAATGGCACGGAGCCACTGAACATCTGAAATAAAAACTAGAAGGTATTTTTTTTATAAGAGGAAGAGATGTTAAGACATGGGTCCACCTGTCCACGAGGACTGCTCTACCAATGTGTCATTGCACTGCGTAATGTCTCTGCGTGCAATGAGCTAGATAAGTATAGGTTTACCTACATGTTCCTCATTGCACCAGCATGGCACTCGTACCCTTCACCCAATGCGCATAATATTAACACAATAAATAAAAATAAACCTAAGTGCAGAAGGAAAACATCGTGAGGAAACCCGCAGTTCGGTAGCTTTTATTTTAGACCATATCTTTCCTGTGGATAAAGCCAATAAGGTTTGCTGAGACGGTAGTACCTAGGTATACAGCCAAAATGCTGAAACGTAGTTTATTAAACCCAAGGATTGTCTGAGTATTTTTTTAGTGATGCGTTATGCCTGAATAAAAACAGAAGCTCGTCGATTTTAAATGTTCTACATCACTCGAAAAATATTTATTCTCAAAGCCTCGCTACGCTAACCCTTCAGTTTATCGCAACAGGAGGCGCGAATTACTCTTAATATTCACATCACACTCGACAGCCCTCCGTTTTATCCTAACAACCACTTTCACCGTCACTCTGTCAATTTATATTTGCTTGCGATTAATCGAGGCGTCGACGTGTTATGCTAAAATCCCTAGACAATCATTCAAAACGAAAAGCATTGAAAACGATGACTAACTTATCTACCTACGTTGATGATTAACTATCAACTCAATATAGTAGGTTCAGTGTCAAACTGGAAACTGACTATGACTATTTGATACTGACTTACACCTAAGAGCTATGTATGTACCTAAACTAAACCATGTTTATGCAATAAATGTATTGAGTATTGAGTATTGAACTGGACCTTCAGACATTGTTTCTCTAACACTACGATAAATGCGACATAAATATTTTATTAATGAACCCTGGTTTCTGAATGGACATGTACTGTATTGTATTTCAATCGATATTATGTGCATGAAATCTTGGACAGCATTTTTGGTAAATCCGATATAACGGATAGCAACGGATAGTAAAACCCATTTCTAATTATGGTAATCGGAATATCAGTAGAGATTAATTTTACAGAATACACTCAGGGTCTTATTAATAATCCTGGCGTAGCGTTGGACTAGTTAATCCGTGTTTTGTCTCTTGCATTGACATGCAATTGTCAACTCGAGCAAATGTGACAAAACACGATTTAACTACTCCAGCGTTGCGCCAGGATTATTAATAAGACCCTTAGCGTTTACGAATTCCATTTGTCTTTGGCAGCGTTCGCTATAAATTATGACGCAAGTTGCAAGTAGAACTTGCAAAAGGTCCAGAGGGGGAGTTGTGCCGAGAATGCTAGTCAAAGCTAGAGCAGTAACTGGCCGAATGAATAGGTGTCAGAAGCGATGCGTCAGTGGCGTCCCCTGGCGGCTACGTGCCAGTAACCGGAGTCCTGAGGCGACCGGCCCGCCTCATAATGGTGTACATAATTCAATTGATTCCCCGACACTACCCGCACGCTTCCTCCTAACTTCGTTTGGAGCGTTTTGATATCGGATCCGCCGTTGACGGTGCAATTCTTTCCCCTGCAGATAACTAAATCAAATAAGAGGTAGGTTTCACACTGTATATTCAATTCATACTCAACAAAATAAATAGTTACTTAAAGTTACAATAAATTAGTGGTGGTAAGACGCAGCGGGGGAGGAGTAAGAAACGTGGCCGAGGTTGGTGGCGTAGGCTACTTTAGCAACGGGGGCTGCTGCGTATGCGAGCTTAGCGATCGGGGCCTGGGCGTAGTGCACGGGGGCGGGGGCGTACTGCACGGGAGCAGGAGCGTAGTGAGCGGGGGCAGCGGCGTACTGCACGGGGGCAGCGGCGTATTGCACAGCGGCAGGTGCGTACGCGACCTTGGCAACGGGGGCGGCGTAGTGGACGGGAGCAGCCAACACCTTGGTCACATGAGGAGCCTCCGTGGGGTGTCCTTCGTAACGAACGTTAGCGTTGAATCCATGGACCTTGTCAGAGGTGTAGTCTACGATTCTGTGGACACCATCGGGCTGGACCAGGGAGTATGAGCCCTGGACGGCGTCTCCGTGGCGGGACTCCTTCTGCTGCTTGATGTCACCGGTGTGGGAGTCGTGGACTGAGTATTCGAAGTCGTACTGAGCGGGGGCTTCGGGCTCGGCGTATGCGAGCTTGGTGATTGGCGCGGCGTAAGCGAGCTTGGGCGCGGCGTACTGGACGGGGGCTGGGGCGTAGTGAACGGGGGCTGAGGCGTACTGGACGGGTGCTGGGGCGTACTGGACAGGTGCTGAGGCGTACTGGACGGGGGCTTGGGCGTATTGCACCTGGGCAGGTGCGTAGGCAATTTTGCCTACGGAGTGGATGGGGACCGCGACGGCAACCGCGGCTGCTACCAAGCAGGAGAAGATGGCGAGCTGTGAATAAATATTGAAATAAGATCTTACTGTAATCAAATTATCCTGAAACATTTCAAAAGGTGGTCAATCTATAGCTTTGTGATATAGATCAAATAGTGCAGATTTAATTTGAGTAAAATAATAGGCACAAATGTTTTTCCAAATCTTATGTTTCTTATCATATTATGGTTCAAGCTACTTACTTTAGCGACCATGTTGATTGGTTTATTATGACTTAATGTGCTGCTTCTCGGGTCAGTCAGAGCTTTTATACTGCCGAATAGTTGCGTATAGACGTATGCGCTGTGTGTCGGCATTTGCCCTCAGGCTAATGTCAATAACTGTATCACTTATGTAATCAATTCAAGTTCAGACGTGCTACTGTGGTTTTGGACATTTTTGTAAATAGATGTGTGAAAAAAGCTTGATCTAAAAAATAGCACCATATGTTATCTGGATGAGAGTCCTTTGATAAGGACTGTAAACAGTGGCACATACAGAGAGAGAGGCCTATGCCCAACAGTGGGTGGAGTCGGCCTGTGGATGATAATGATGGTGAGACCATCGAGACTCACCTAGCTTTAAGACGTTTCAAATTGATCCTTGTGATCTTTTTTCAACAAAAAACTTTTTTCGATATTTCTAAAATACTGAGTATATGGAACGTTGGTATTAAAAAGTTTCGATGGGGTCATAAAACCTGCTTGACTGCCTGTTTATTTTAATGACTTTAGTCTGCTTCAGATTAGCTTTTTTTTTTGGTTTTTTCATGTTTGCATCATATTTTCTGGGCATACATTCATCCATGATTACCTACGGACCTAAGTATAGGTATAGTCACTTTAAGCTCATTAAGCTCAAAAGCATCGTATTTCCAGAGGTCTGATCTATATTTTGGGTAAATTTAAATATAAATCATGCTTGCATCATTTTTTTGGGCATACCTACATCCATGATTCCGGACGAGTACCTATCACAAAAAAGGTTTCTTTCTTTTCTTTAATTTTATAAGTAGGTATAGTCACTAGTCAATAAGCTTATTAGTCTCGCTTATAATTATATGTAAATAGTTCGCTACTATGTAGATTATAATGTATTAGGTAAGCAGGTGCAATGTTTTAACTATAGGTGTAAATTAATAAATAAATAATACATATCGTTATTTAGCCATTTTGTGTTTCTTCTTTCTTTCGACCAAAGTGTGTTTCGAACAAGCTTTTCAATTAATTTCAATAACAATAACACCACATTTTACTTGGACATTAAAAAAAGCTTCAATGTAGGCTATTTCGAAAAAGTCTTGACGACCAATAAACCAATTAAACTGCTTCATTAATAATATTTAAAACATATATAAATATATTTTTATGGCTACTTTAGTAACGTTAAATAGGATAACTTACTTCATGCTTATTATAATTATATTTATTAATGATCTTATATTAGAACCAATTACCTACACATAGGCTTTAGAAGGCTAAAGGGTTTCCTAAAAATGTATGGAGGGCGGGGACATACACTACGCCGACCGAAGGCTTTTGTAGAGCAGTCGACTTCTTCAAGGTGATCAGAACTAAATACTATCATAATCTTGGCATATTAGTAAACCTACTAGGAATGTATTTTTTTTTACCTATGAGACAGAGGTACAGCCCTTTGTCTCTTTCTAATACGATCAAAATGTAAGGATTTTTCTAATAGGGCTCTTACTCTACCTCCCGATAACGTCCGATCTCACAATACAAAACCGGGTTCTCTTTCGGTAATCACACTAATATTTTAAATGTGAAAGTTTGTAAGAATGAATGTTTGTTACTCAATAACTCCTAAAACGATTTGGATAAAATTTGGCACAGATATAGATAATAGTCTGGAATAGCACTTATGTAAGTTACTTTTAATGCCGAAAAATTAACGGAAATGGGGCGTTACGGGAACAAGAAGCCGCGGGCGGCCACTAGTTTGATTATAATGGAATATTTTTATGCAGACAGGAGCACATGAGCTCGTTGGAGGTGTGCCATAAATAAAGTATTTCTTTATTTCTTTTCTTTACATGCATATTTAGGCGACGTTTTTCCGGCCTCCTGGCCTTATACATTCTTTGTTCCATGTTACTACGCCGATGTTATATTATACTAGCGGCCGCTCGCAGCTTCGCTCGTCCCGTTGCCGTTACGCCCAGCTTCCGTTACTTTTCGGGATAAAAAGTCTTAAAAAATTGAACCATGTTATATGGTTCAAAGGTCAAAAAGTCATATGTCCGTTTGTCCGTGTCCTGCTACTAAGCTATACCTACCCACCAACTTTCATGCTTCTAGGACAAAAAGCTTAGGCTGTTTTTAGATTTTTCTTTTGAAAGTTTTTCCTCTTTTTCTCCTCTTAGGGAAATAATTTTCTAATTTCCTTCCCTAGTAGGTTTATATACCCTTCAAGTTTCATTTTTCTAGGACTACCGGTTTAGGCTGTGCGTTGATTGTCAGTCAGTCAGTAACGTAAGAGTTTCATTATATTTAGATCCCATAACTGTCTAAGGTTCGTCAGACCCTAACTGCCCAATATTTCCACAACTCATGCCTAATCTATACTGTACATAACAGGTTTATCCACATTACAAGTTTTAAGATGTGTTTATGGGTACCATTGCAGCTCAGATTTTGTTTCAAGTTGCCAAACTAACCTTGCACAACCCGAAGTGCTTGAGTAAGATAAGCTTTGTTTGTTACACCAATAGATTGTATGATAGTTGTTTAACTGTCAATTGGGATTTATTAGAGAAATGCTTGCATATTTCGGTTGCGTGGTTTTAATTTTTAACTTCCAGTTTATGTACTCGCGCACGCCTAAGGTGATCGCAGATCGCTTAGCTGTGCGCAAGGCTTTAAGAGTGGATAAGACATACTTTACTTAACTTAATGGTAAGTTTCTACCGATAAGTAGGTACCTAGGTACCTACATTCGGCAAAGTAAATAAAAAATTTGAGTGTTTTCAAATTATTGTAACTGCGCGATGACCTTTTTTCCATCAGTCCAAGAGTCAAGGCAAATTTTAAAAAGCCAACATAATATGAAATGAAATGTATTCCCAATATTGAAAATATATGTAATAATAATGATGTTAGTACCACAAACTTCGTTCGGATACCAACATGCAAAGCCCAGTTCCGGAGGTTTAAATAATCAATTCAAATCAGAATAAAAAAACTTTTTTTAGAACAAGACATGATTTTTGAATTAAACAGCTGATTCAATGACATGACCCGCCTTTAGAGGTATGACACTGTATCCATTACTCTAACACATCTAGGTGTGCGCAGGCCTTAGGACATAAGTAATCTTGGTCCGACCCAGCTACAAAAAACCATTCAGTTACCTCTCCGCTAAAATTAATCGAATTACAAATTCAAATTGAAGTAACTTATCTCCATCTTACAGGTAGGTTCGTGCTCTACACATATGAACCACCCACGCCATCAATCAAAAGCGTGTTACACATATTAGCCACTATTGAACCGCACCCAGATTACGACTATATCGGTCAAGGCCTCGGTCAAAATGGTCACCACGCTACTTTTTATTCCTTAACCAAAAAGCTACCACTACACACTGATCCTTACCTCTGCTCTTTACATTCGAAATTTAGAGGGCTCCGCGAAAGCTCAGAGGTCTTGATAAAATGGTAGAGTGTGAACTTGTTTCTCATTATCGAGTATTCGAATATTTCTCGATTACATAACTCAAGTATGTTTCATAATGAAAGGCCGTAAATGGTTTTATGCACTGGTTATACGGTATTCATGAATGTCACGTTCATATAAGTACTTTAGGTAGGTACTTACTACATTTTGCGAATCTTTTTTTTAAATAGAAGATTGCGGACATAGTCGTAGGTATATGAATTTGTTTATGACTGACTCTAAAGCAATTATTGACCTTAAGATTTTCGATAATAATTTGAATTGATTTAATATGAAATAATTACAATTAATTCGCAAGACCTGAAAACTCTATAAATCCCATGCCAAAATATCAATATCTTTTGGATAAGCCATATTAGTGGCCTTGGTGCGGCCTTATACGCATTAC
The DNA here is from genome assembly GCA_947578465.1 of Thera obeliscata. NCBI lineage: Eukaryota > Metazoa > Arthropoda > Insecta > Lepidoptera > Geometridae > Thera > Thera obeliscata. The sequence continues at coordinate 9,451,115 of OX387914.1, forward strand.
AAACTTTCTTATTGTTCTGCATTTAACATTGATGCATAACGTGACAGGTTACTATAATAAATTAGACAACACACGACCTGTCAAGTGAGGTCAGTATTCCTTGATCTTTAGTAGGTAAGTATTGACCTATACTATAGTAACAAAAAAACTACACGCGTAGTAGGTAACTATAAGTACCTACCTAGACAATCCAATCATACAATTATTGTGTATAGATAGAACTTTCTTGCGCTGGTATTTTGAGATGTCTCTTATGATTTACTTCTCCATAACAAGGCTAGATCTAACACCCTGAATAACCTAACTGTAAGTCTCTCGTTGGTCAGTGCTTAATTTCTAAAGATCGTGATCAAGCCGGTGTGGTTCGCGTAGACAGCCTGACTCCAGCGGCTCCTAGCCGAAGCCATCTGATCCATACTATAATGAATGGATGGAGGAATGACGTTCCCTTTTTAGGGTTCCGTAGCCAAATGGCAAAAACGGAACCCTTATAGATTCGTCATGTCTGTCTGTCTGTCTGTCCGGCCGTGTCACAGCCATTTTTCTCCGAAACCATAAGAGCTAGACTGATGAAACTTGGTGAGTAGATGTATTCTGTGAACCGCATCAAGGTTTTTACACAAAAATAAAAAAAAAACTATAAATTTTGGGGGTCCCCATACTTGAAACTGAAACTCAAAATTTTTTTTTTCATCGAACCCATACGTGTGGGGTATTTATGGATAGGTCTTTAAAAATGATGTTGAGGTTTCTAATATCGTTTTTTTCTAAACTGAATAGTTTGCGCGAGAGACACTTCCAAAGTGAAAAAAAGTTGGTCCCCCCCCTCTAACTTCTAAAATAAGAGAATGATAAATCCAAAAAAAATATATGTAAGAGTTTCCAGGGTCCATCATGAAAACACCAGAGTTTCAATTGAACATTCGTTTTTATTGGAGGTGTTATCCTTATGGTAGTTCGCAGTGGAATGAATATTTCTCAGCCGTTTGCTGTATCTAAAGGTGACTGGGCAAACAATACAACAACTAACTTTACAACGAACATAATTCCAGATATTCAATTTAAAATTACTAGAGCAAGCTAATTTGGTTTCTAAAAATATAAAATGATTTTTAAACAATACAACATAAGTCAATTCATATTACTAAATGGTTGATATAAATCAACAAAGTCAAATCAACAACTAAAATCAAATAACAGTCAAAATAAATCACAATAACATTAAGTAAACATTTTAAATCAAATAATATTTTATCATATTAATAGTAACCACTTAAGTACTTGTTTAATATAATTTAGTAAAAATAAAGAGGTTTTGATGATTTTGCTAACGCATCTTTTAGGAAAATGTTCTTGCGCTATCACGGCCATGCTGATAAACTGCTCGCGCTCTGAGCAGGCTGCCTTTATTATTCGTGTTCTAGAAAATAAAATAATAATTAAGCACAGTTGTAAGATTAAGCTGGTTGTAAAGAGACAATTCAGGGAAGTGGAGTGCGAAGACTTCTTATAGCCCAGTTGTAAGACTAAGCTGGTTTTAAACAGCCCGTACAGACAAGTGGCAAACATACTCAACAGCCCAGTTGAAAGACTAAGCTGGTTTTAAACAGCCCGTACAGACAAGTGGCAAACAGACTCAACAGCCCAGTTGTAAGACTAAGCTGGTTTTAAACAGCTCATACAGACAAGTGGCAAACAGACTCAACAGCCCAGTTGTAAGACTAAGCTGGTTTTAAACAGCCCGTACAGACAAGTGGCAAACAGACTCAACAGCCCAGTTGAAAGACTAAGCTGGTTTTAAACAGCCCGTACAGACAAGTGGCAAACAGACTCAACAGCCCAGTTGAAAGACTAAGCTGGTTTTAAACAGCCCGTACAGACAAGTGGCAAACAGACTCAACAGCCCAGTTGTAAGACTAAGCTGGTTTTAAACAGCCCGTGCAAACAAGTGGCGTACTCCCCTCATAGTATTTCATTCGCTATCACGGTCAGAATCTTCAACATTTTGTTGGTTGGATGGTTGACCAGTAATTCTCAGAGAGGTGTCTGGTTCCTCATCCTGGGCGTGGTGTTCGGCCACTTCTGATGTAAGAGTTTCCAGGGTCCATCATGAAAACACCAGTGTTTCAATTGAACATTCGTTTTTATTGGAGGTGTTATCCTTATGGTAGTTCGCAGTGGAATGAATATTTCTCAGCCGTTTGCTGTATTTATAGGTGACTGGGCAAACAATACAACAACTAACTTTACAACGAACATAATTCCAGATATTCAATTTAAAATTACTAGAGCAAGCTAATTTGGTTTCTAAAAATATAAAATGATTTTTAAACAATACAACATAAGTCAATTCATATTACTAAATGGTTGATATAAATCAACAAAGTCAAATCAACAACTAAAATCAAATAATAGTCAAAATAAATCACAATAACATTAAGTAAACATTTTAAATCAAATAATATTTTATCATATTAATAGTAACCACTTAAGTACTTGTTTAATATAATTTAGTAAAAATAAAGAGGTTTTGATGATTTTGCTAACGCATCTTTTAGGAAAATGTTCTTGCGCTATCATATATGTTGTACATTACTATGCAAACTTCCAACGATATTTGGTTTGAACGAGATCTAGTCAGTAGTTTTTTTTTTATACGTCATAAATCGTAAACCGCAATTTACCTTTCGACGAACTACAAAAACCTTTATATTATGTTAATTGATGCTACGGAACCCTTCATGGGCGAGTCCGACTCGCACTTGGCTGCTTTTTGAAGTGAAAACTTCTTTAGCGGCGTTGAGCACTTTCTGAATGGGGATAAAATCTTAAACTCGCGTCAGGATCACGTGACCCTGATCGAAAAAGCGTAGGACGGATTTTTTGCAGAAATGTACCCTAAGACTACAACGTAGAGTTCATAATAAAAATCGAAAAACGCGACGCTACAGATACGCTAGTAGTTACTATGACACGGTAACGTCACAGAATAGATAATAGTTAGTAGCAAGCATACCAAGGCGTTTTTCGTGACTGTAGTAGGTATAGGTACATACCTATTATAGATTTTATGAACTAGCGGCCGCCCGCGGCAGGTAGTAGTGGTCATTGGTACATGATTTTATAGATCTACTGTATTTATTTTTCGAGTGGAGCATTGCGGCGAGCGAAGCGAGCCGCCACGCGATCACGGGGAACAGCGTGGCGAGTGAAGCGAGCCGTGCTGTTACCCCCCTAAGCCCCCCAGAACCCCCTCTTCCCGAACCCGGGGGGAGCGTCGCGGCGAGCGAAGCGAGCCGCCACGCGACCACGGGGAACAGCGCGGCGAGCGAAGCGAGCCGTGCTGTGACCCCCCTTAGCCCCCCAGAACCCCCTCCTCCTATGTCTGCCGTTTTACTTCATTTAGGACCTACTTCTAGGTCGCGCGACAAGGTCCCTTCTAGCGGTTCCGACCCGTTGAGGATTTGGCTTTACGTAAAATTTAGGGTTCCGTATAGGGTTTTGATTGGGGTTATACTATATTGAGGAATTTGATTAAATGGTCGACTTTTAGGGTTCCTTAGGACTTTGATTGGAGTTTCAACTACACTTAGAAGCTTGATAATGTTAAAATTTTTAGGGTTCCTTAGGACTTTGATTGGGGTTTTACTACATTGAGGAATTTGATTAAGTGGTCAACTTTTAGGGTTCCTTAGGACTTTGATTGGAGTTTCAACTACACTTAGGAGCTTGATAATGTTAACATTTTTAGGGTTCCTTAGGACTTTGATTGGAATTTCAACTACACTTAGGAGCTTGATAATGCTAAAATTTTTAGGGTTCCTTAGGACTTTGATTGGGGTTTTACTACATTGAGGAACTTGATAAAATAAACAACTTTTAGGGTTCCTTAGGCCTTTAATTGGACTTTCAACTACACTTAGGACCTTGATTATGTAAACAATTTTAGGGTTCCTTAGCACTTTGATTGGAATTTCAACTACACTTAGGAGCTTGATAATGCTAAAATTTTTAGGGTTCCTTAGGACTTTGATTGGGGTTTTACTACATTGAGGAACTTGATAAAATAAACAACTTTTAGGGTTCCTACGTTAATAATCAAGTTTTCACTTCTGCCGGCACTCCCGGAGTGCAACCCGTATTTTTTTATTTCAAAGCTGGTCGATCAGCTGGTAACCAGACTGTTTATGGGCACCAACATTTTTTTATTATCTTTTCATATTGTTTCACGTTTTAGAGAAAGGCCAGGTCAAGAGGACCCTAAAGCGACGAGCATGTATGAAGAATGCTATGAGAATGAATGAAACGAAAGAGCCTCTGCTTTTGGTAGAGGCGTTATTTTATATATGCATTGCATATGCATTTTATGTATAGCATATTATTTTTGTTCTTTTTAGTCCTTATTTCCTAACTGCACACAAGAGTAATATTTTCTAGCACCTCGTTTAAGTTTTATAAAATCTCATTCTAATTTTGAAAGGCCTTAGCTAAGGTTCTACAGGGCTGTTGAGGGAGAGAGAACCAGTGTATGTCCAACTAGCATTGTAAGAAAGGTCAACCTTCACCTTTCACCTTCACCAGCCAATCAATTGTACAGCACTAATTAGCCTCGCCCGGTGACACATGCGTACCAAAAACCAGAACAAGTGCTAAAGATATAAAAACTGGTGCATGACCCGGTATCTGCACATTCAACTATCACAATCACCAACAATGGCAGCTAAGGTGAGCTGAATTTTGCGAATTTAATGTGTGCAAAAAAAAACTTAAAAATCATCGCTGTATCAAAAATATCCGATTCCTTACTTGAATACCTAAGTACTCATTACATTACCTGACGTTAAAACTCTTTCAAACTATAAATTAGTTTCAATGTCTTGAATTTTCGTATACCTAATAAAACTGATGGATGTACCAACTAACTTTACTTGACTTGACATCATGTTTGTGTGCAAAAAAAACTTTAAATTCATCGTTTTATCAAAAATTTCGGGTTCCTTACTTGAATGCCTACTTATTACCTGAGGTTATAACTCTTTCGACCAATAAATTAGGTACTTATAATGTCTTAAATTTTCGTAAGCCTAATGACTTTACTTGACATCAATTTAATGTGTGCAAAAAAATCTTTAAATTCATGGTTGTATCAAAAATTTCGGATTCCTTACTTAATCTACTTATTACCTGACGTTGTAACTCTTTTGATCAATAAATTACTTGTAATGTCTTAAATTTTCGTAATCCCAATAAAACTGGTGGCTGTACCAACTATACTTGACATCAATTAATTCCGCTTACCATTAACCTTCTGTTTTCAATGAACTCTAGTATGGACCATATCACTAATAAGCAGACATATAAATCAAATCTTGTCTGCAAAGTTGGTACTCTTAATCAAAGGTCGTACAACATCCCAACACAACAACTTCCCAGTGATTCGAGCTTCCTATATTTTTTTCTATTTGGTCATCGAGATAATCTCAACCTTAATTATGTGGTTCAGAGAAGTTGTATCATGGAAAATTTTCATCATTCTGAAAGTGTTACAAGCACAGAAATGTAGATAATGGTCTGTGGTATACAGTTTCCAATTTCTACAGATTTTCGTTTCTACAGAATATTTACTGATTTTCTATTCTACAGATTAAGACCAAACCATAATTTTTTTTTCTTGTTCTAGCTTTTCTTCGTCCTCGCCGCCGCCGTGTGCGCTGCATCAGCCCTTCCCCTGGAAGCGGTCTACAATTACGAAGCCGAGGCTCCCGCCCACTACGACTTCGAGTACTCCATCCACGACACGCACACTGGTGACGTCAAGCAGCAGAAGGAGTCCCGCGCTGGCGACGCCGTCCACGGCTCATACTCGCTGGTCCAGCCCGATGGAGTGCTCAGAGTCGTAGAGTACACCGCTGATAAGGAGAACGGATTCAACGCTAACGTCCGTTATGAAGGCCACCCCACGGAGGCTCCTCGTGTAGCCAAGGTCATCGCTCCCCAGTACCAGTACGCCGCTGCTCCTAAGATCGCCTACTCTTCCCCTATCTCGTACGCTCCTCAGGTATACTCAGCCCCGAAGCTGGCCTACGCCGCACCCGTTGCCAAAATCGCGTACCAAGCTGCCCCCGCCCACGTGACCTTCTCTTCCCCCGCTATCTCTTACCACCACTAGTTTAACTGATACTTTAAAAGCAGACATGTTCCGGTTGAATGATTTCGACTTATCTTTGCTTGTTTTATAAATATAGCAAGTCGGTCCGACAATCGGAAAACGTTTTGCTGTCCAAAGTCATGAATGGTTATTTTGTTTGGTAAATGAATAGTTGTTATTTAATAAATTATTTATTTGATACTTTACTTCTACTTTTTAATTTCTCCTAATCTGTAGTATCATCATGGGTTTCATAATGAATTAAACTTTAGCTGCCACCAGTAAAAAAAACAATCGTTGGTTTAAATCGAAAGGTTTTTGGTTTTGTTAAAAACGACATCAGTCTTTTATCTAATTTGATTGGACAAAACTAAAAATAAAAGTTTTATATAAACCACATTCTGAAGAGTGGATATACGCTAGTTACTCCACTGAAGTTATTAAAAATCAAATCAGCATTTGGATCAAATCTAACTTAACCTTCACTAGGTACTTAACATACCTACACTACACAATAATATTGGCAATCATACCAAGTGATGCCGCTTCAATAGCACCTAATCTATCCTACCAAGGCAACTAAACTCTATCTACCACATCTCGCCAATTACGGATTCAAGCTTACTATCCAGATCGCTACAGCCTAATAGGCTTTCAATATTGAACCAACATCTACATGGCAACTTATATCAATATCCGATATAATATGAGCCACCCTGGCCGGAGCGGGGGTGGCCTCTGAATTATTCATACAGCCGCATAGTGATTTCATCTCATTGAATGGAAAGCTGGCGGCCGGCGTGATTACGTCATCGATACCTCCTGGTCCGGCTACAGCACAATACGCTTGTCAACTATGCAATCATAGCTAAATTCACGAAGCTCGCCAAAAATTAGAATCTATGCATGTCAAGTGAATGGCGCGCTAACGATTCTGTCTGCATAGATTTAGGTTTCAGTGTGAGATGAGAATTATGAATAGAAAACTAAATCGATATATTGGAATTCGCAGCGAACATTGACGCTTCATAAAACTATGACATAGACACGAGAAATCTACTCATTGAATTCTTTTACACCAGTTGTGGAAATTTCTAGATAAGAAATGAAGTCTCTAAAACTACACAGCCTAGGCTAGGGCTCATAGAACTGCTACAGAAATTTCAAGACAGAATATCCTCCAAAAATTCAAACCTAGCGACAAAATTCTTGTAACATTGCAGAAAGACTTTGCGATTGTATTATTCTACACAAAAGTTAATTTACCCATCAGAGCAGGCAGGTAAAGCGTAGAGATTGGTTTTTATCTGTGCACCGGCAAATTGAATGTAAAGTAGATTTCCCGACGGGCACGTAATTCCCGCGAATTAAGCTCGTCCAATTCACTTGCCGATCCAAATATTTTTGATAAATGCCTCCCTTTATGTACGAATTTTGCGGCAGTTGATACGAAGCTTTTGTGGTAAGTATCAATCAAACAATAGACCAATTTACATTAAAAAAAAAAGACGGGTTGCACTCCGGGAGTGCCGGCAGAAGTGAAAACTTGATTATTAACGTTGAGCATGTTTGATATTTTGGAATGGTTAGGGAATAATTTTGCACCAATACCACCTACCTTGCCTACCTTATTCATAATACCTAAATAAATACAGTAGATCTATAAAATCATGTACCAATGACCACTACTACCTGCCGCGGGCGGCCGCTAGTTCATAAAATCTATAATAGGTATGTACCTATACCTACTACAGTCACGAAAAACGCCTTGGTATGCTTGCTACTAACTATTATCTATTCTGTGACGTTACCGTGTCATAGTAACTACTAGCGTATCTGTAGCGTCTTACGCTTTTTCGATCAGGTCACGTGATCCTGACGCGAGTTTAAGATTTTATACCCATTACAGAAAGTGCTCAACGCCGCTAAAGAAGTTTTCACTTCAAAAATAGCATAGTAAACAGCCTGTTTTCTGTAAAAATAATTAGGTTTGTTTGTCATTATGACTCAGCTAAGCGGTGCGGTCAGATATCGCACGTTTTACACATCTGCGTTTTACACCTTGCCTTCCATCTAACGTCTAGGTATGTATTCGCTTTTGTACATTTCTATGACTTTGTACAAAATGACTAATGCCTAAACTATAGACTAACATGTAACGTGATGGATTTACCATTTTATTTCATAAACGCACCTTTCTTTCATTATTGCATTGCATGTAACATACAAACTTTAAATTAAATATTCCCTGCTATCATTGCTACCATACCAGTCCCCAAATCCTAGGCAAGGTCATAAATAGATACCTTTGTGTACTGGCGAGATACTGCAATAGAAACGGCCGCAATCCTCTTACGCCAAAAACTAATCAAGAGTCGGTGACGGGCTTAGTGGGGAGCGAATGCTTATAAACACAGTGCGATACGACACGACTTTATTAAGTGCGACACGATTCGATACAGGGGCCTAATTCTCGGGCCAATCTCGATCATTTTGCAATTTTATATTATTGCTTCTTTCGAAGAGAGAATGGCAGATTTCCTTGAGTAATTCATCAACGACCTCATCGTAGAAGCCTCGACAGCTACGATATACGGAAAACGTAGAAAAAGTGCGGGGTTGTGCATTGCCAATGTGTATTTAAGGGACATTGAAAATATCGGTCGGCCCGAGAATTAGGCCCAGACTTTGGTTTATTAAGTTTTTATGATAAAAATACAGAAAACTGAATGAGTATTGCACTGATACGATACCCATACCATACTTTTCAAATCTCAACACCGTAATATAAGACCATGTGCGGCAAAATAAGTTAAATACGATGGTAGCCCCTGGATGAACTCTTTCTTATAAACTCTACTCACAGGGGTGCTCAAACGGTCGTTCGCGAAAGCTTTTCGAGTCGATCGCCAGCAATATGCGTAACATAGGCACCCAGTAGAATTTCTGGAAATACGCGGATAATAATATAGCGCATGCATAAGAGATAGTTCAACTGATCCAAATCAGTGCCAGACGGTAGCGTCCCCAAGACGCCAAATAGCATTGCTGATGACCTACCTAAACATTAGTTTAGTCGATCCCTTGCTTTCAAACTACTATCTGGTCGATCGCCAACACCCTACCTACCTATATAAGTGTGAGCACCCCTGCTCTATTATATGAAAACAAACAAAAAAATCATAGACCTATTCGAGAGGTCTCCTGCACAGATTTTGTAAAAGTAACCTTTATTATGTTTGATAGTAAAAAGTAAAGTTTGTGTATAGTGCGTTAGTCAGGCTAGTAGAAAATAGCGATATAAATAAAATAAAAATGAACAACCATTATTTTGTGAGTAAATTTATTCAAACACTTAGATAAACATTTATAAACTTAATTTACTTTTTCTTGGGCAATACTCCGATTTCATAGATATTGATTGTCTGGTCTTTGGAGACTGATAAAAGCATCGTCTGATCGGGACTGAACTGGACACACCACGCCTGTTAACAAAATGTTTATTCACTTGAATCACAAGGATCACTTTGAGACGTCTTACAGCTAGACGAGTCTAGTTTTACGTACCTAGTGGGGCGGGGTTTCTGAGGCGCACTTAAAATCCTTTCACCACAGTTTTGAAAGAACCAGCGAAACGATAAGAAGATTAAGCAGCGTATTTAATATTTTGGTGTCGGTTCCAGTAGTATTTTGTACGAAAACACGAAATTTAGCAATGATTAAAAGAAAAATAGAGAAAACTGACTCTGGGGCCTAATTCTCGGGCCGATCTCGATCATTTTGGTATTTTATTTTATTGCTTCTTTTCGAAGAGAGAATGGCAGATTTCCTTAAGTAATTCATCAACGACCTCATCGTAGAAGCCTCGACAGCTACGATATACGGAAAACGTAGAAAAAGTGCGGGGTTGTGCATTGCCAATTTGTATTTAAGGGACATTGAAAATCTCGGTCGGCCCGAGAATTTGGCCCCTGCCCAATCCCACTTATTACCCTCACCGCATAATAATACTGACTAATCCCACTGCAGGGCAAATATCTCCAGTCTTGACTTGAGAAAACATTTACAAAAAGCAGCCAAGTGCGAGTCGGACTCGCCCATGAAGGGTTCCGTAGCACGACGAACTACAAGAACCTTTATATTATGTTACTTGATGTAACATAATAAGGTTCTTGTAGTTCGTCGAAAGGTAAATTGCGGTTTACGGTTTATGACGTATAAAAAAAAAACTACTGACTAGATCTCGTTCAAACCAAATATCGTTGGAAGTTTGCATAGTAATGCACAACATATATTTTTTTTAGTATTATCATTCTTTTACTTTAGAAGTTAGAGGGGGGGGGACCAACTTTTTTCCACTTTGGAAGTGTCTCTCGCGCAAACTGTTCAGTTTAGAAAAAAACGATATTAGAAACCTTAATTACATTTTTGAAGACCTATTCATAGATACCCCACACGTATGGGTTCGATGAAAAAAAAATTTTTGAGTTTCAGTTTCAAGTATGGGGACCCCCGAAATTTATAGTTTTTTTTTAATTTTTATGTAAAAATCTTAATGCGGTTCACAGAATACATCTACCTACTTGCCAAGTTTCATCAGTCTAGCTTTTACGGTTTCGGAGAAAAATGGCTGTGACATACGGACGGACAGACAGACAGACAGACAGACAGACATGACGAATCTATAAGGGTTCCGTTTTTGCCATTTGGCTACGGAACCCTAAAAAGGAGCACATAGCACGCACCCCTCATAAGATTTCTAAAGACCACATTTTTGAGTTGTGAGTGTAAGAGTAGTAAGAATAAAACTCACCGCTTGCGAATGTTCTTTGAATAAATTCAGGACCTCCAGTTCCAATGATTCAGTACCACTCTTTTCCTGAGAGAAAATTGACCAAGTTATTTTCCGGACGGAATAGAGATCGAAAAGCAAACCTTTTTGTAACTTGTTATAAAAAAACAGAATACTAAGGGGTTTAAACTACTACTAGCGACATCTAGTTCAATTTTTTGGAACTATTACAAGATGGCGTACTTGGTTAGCTAGTACTTTCTCGTAATAGGAGGGTCGTGGGTTCTTAAATGTATCACGGTTTACTATAATAGATTAGGTATACTCAGGCTATGTTATTATTTTTGTTTAAGGTAGAAAATGTACAAGAAATGCTTACAGTGGCAACTTCAATGGTTCTTACGCTGCCATTTGATATCGAAGTCATAGTTCCTTGCCTCCCAGACTCCTAAAATCATGATGAAAAGTTATACACAAAATACTATTTTGTTCCCTGTGAGTTATTATAGTAGTAAAAAAAGCCTGTTTAGCCTTTATTTCGATTCAGCGAATGGGGCAACTTTTCCATGCCCCTATAGATTTTTTTATTTCGTTTTATTCAGACAACTTTTTTAACCATGTTCTTATAAAATATTTTTTATTTCGTTTTATTCAGAAGAAGCTACGGCTACCAAGCGTAGGACGCCCTCAATTGAACAATGACAATTAGTAAAGATCGCGGGAAGTCGGTTTAAGAGAAAAAGCACATAATCGTTCTTCCTGGAAAAGTATAGAGGAGGCCTTTGTCCAACCAACACATGAAAATCTTCAAACTGATTATTTTTAATTCTTATTTTCGTAATAACATCATGGTTGACCTACATCATCAGAATCTCCATGTTTCTGCAACAAAGGTCGGGCTCTAGCTACCCGCACGCATCCTGTTTCGTCACCAGTCGCAATTCTCGCTCCGTCCTTGCAGAAGCAAACTGACATCACCCAGCATTTGTGGTCCAGTGAACCTTTTAATGCAGCATTTTTCCTGAAAGCACACTTTATTTAGGTATTACTTTATTTAGAAAATCTCTTCAGCAGCGTCAGCGCCGATTGCGACGCAAGAATTGTATGTTCGATTCCCATGGTGGAATGTTTGCAGGATCAGCAAATATTCATTAGAGACAGGAAGAATAAAGATTGGATATTATTATGGTTGCCTATTTATTGGTAAAAGTATACACTAACACATTGTAAATCTTCACCATCCCATCAGCAGAAGCGGTGGCTAGGAACTTGGAGTTGGCAGAGAAAGCAACCTTTCTGACAGGCTCCTTATGTGCCTGTATCGTGTGCCTTAGAAACCCATTCCGGGACATGTCGTAAATCCTAACCACGCCGTCTACCGCGCCAACTGCGAGATATGTACCATCCGGACTCTAAAACAGTCAAGTGAATACAAAGTTGAGCACAGCGCCATCTTTTGAGTTAAATTGTAAATCGCCGTCTACCGCGCGTTTGCTTTTCTGTGTACCGCGTTAACTACGAGATATGTCACATCCGTGATACAGAGTTGAGCATAACGCCATCTTATGAGTTTTGTAAATCCTAACCGCGCCATTTGCGAGATAATTATTATGTTCCATCAGAAATCTAATACAGTCAAGTAAATATAGAGTTGAGCACAACGCCATCTTTTGAGTTTTGTTACACTTTACTATTTGCTGATAGATGGCGTTACATGTTAAGTTTTATCATTTACCAAGTGGTAAATGGGAATCATTCAACAAAACCAAATGATGTCTCACCCAAGCGACACTTATTATAAACTTTCCATGAACATTAGCTTTTGTATCAATGGTTTGTACTTCTTCATTCTTTGCCACTTGCATGATAACAATAACACCTGAGTACCCGGCAACAGCCAGGAAATCACCCTCCTGAGAGAAGGCTGCTGTCCAGAAAGCATGGCCAAAGTAATCAACTTCATGCACTTTGTTGCCAGATAGGAGTTCCCAAATGATGAGAGTATCGTCCAAGGAAATACTGGCAATGGCTGAAAACAAATAAATAATAAAAGAAAAACTATATTTTTAGAAGAAGTTAAGTTTAAACTTTAGCTCGAGATAGTATTTAAACTACCTACTACAGTATGCAACATGATTAATAGAAAAGTTATAAATGTTATAGAACTTTTTTAGAACCTTGCTAAATAGAATAAATAAAAAGATTGTTATTTTATTTTTATTTTTTTATGCCATAGCTGGCAGATGAGCAGACTAGCCACCCAATCGCAGCACTGTCAAGCAGTCACCATCGCCCATATACACTTGCCAGCCTCTTTAAGAAAAGATAGACCCGTTTTTTGAAGGAATGTTGAAATTTTTAAAAAAGTGTTTTAAGTTTTCTACTTACTGTGTCCATCAGGGCTGACTGCAACAGATACTACACCCATTTTATGTCCTTCTAAAGTGTGAATCAGATCTAATTGATTGTGTTCAAACTGCCATACTTTGACCAACTTGTCTAGGCCTCCGGTTACAATGAAATCACTGAAAAGTTTCGATATAAAACTGTTAAGTATGTTGAACCTAATAAAAGAGTCATGCCAATTTTATTTCACTAATCTAGGAAGGCTAGATGTTAATGCTTATAAAACTAAGTTTGGATGCGGATAGTGCTGCTTAGATTGTCCACAGTATTTTTTTTTAATATCTAGACAAACATTTATTACTAATAACATTTTATTGCTACTTACTGTTGTTGTTTGGCTACAATTATCTGTGCCCACACCCCGCCATATATTTTGTCATCGTGAGCCTTTTCTTTTTTGGCCAATAACGCATACTGTAAAACCAAATCATTAATGAAAATAAAATAAATCTATGAGTTTTATTATCGAAATCGAGTTCATGAAAATTAACTCACAACGGAGCTAGTAGACATTGTTTTACAGGACCACTTTTGGATTAAGTTTTACAGGTCTCGAATGAAAATAAATACATCAACAGAACTTTAACTCTATGATATAATACTCAATTTTCTTAATTTTATAGCCGGGTGCATGAACACAGAAATCTGAAAATGAAAACAAATTTGTTAGTTTTGTTACCAAGACTACACTTCACTTTGAGCTTGAAACTGCACTGACTGCACACATAGTTCGTCTTTCTTTCACACGTGTGGTAGGAACAACAAGGACAAAAATAACATGCTTTAAACATCATCCATCTGTTTATTTCCGTTCATTCACTTTGCAACACTTCTGACGACTTCTGACGTGGACGTGCACGCTTTTGACTTTGACAGAAAAATAGATAAGGCTATTCCTTTTTTTTTTTTAATTCTTACAGGCCGAAAATATTTTGTATGTATCCGGGCTATCCGCAGGAAACACAATATTTTATTGTATTGTAACAAACTGATTTTTCAAAGGTCAATGGTTCAATAGTTTCAGTAGGTAACCAGCAGGGAAGAGGAATCAAGTACCCAATGACTGTTTCAAATCCGTCATTGCAGGTACCTATGTAGGGCAGGGTGGTAAATACGTAACTTAAAATAATAGCTGAATGTAGGTTTCATTTTATTATTTCCTTATACTATGAGATTATAATGGACACTCGAAAACACATATACTTTTATCTTCTGACACTGATATGATTTGATTGTTGTCTGCATTGAACTTAACACCCCACACCTGAAAATAAACCATTCTATTATATCTATTCAGAGTAGGTTCCTACTTTATTTATCTAAATAAATAGAAGGAAAATTTATTAATATGAATAAAAAACCTTGGTGGTACTTATGCCATGCCCAAAAAAATCGGATCTATTTACCTGATCCGAATGCTCCTTGAATACATGCTGGCATTCCATAGCCTCTAGGTCCCAAACCCGCACGGTTCTGTCAGCACTGCCAGACGCGAATCTCTTGCCGTCAGGTGAGAAGGATACTGAGAGCACCCAGGAAGCGTGGCCGGATAGGGTACCAGCCAGGTTGGCTTGGACTCTGAAAGCATCATTCGAAAATTGTATAATGCAGATGGTAGTTTAGTTCTGTTTATAACAGATCAAGCTAGGTGTGGTCACGTTACATCTACATAAAAGCTAACGCTAACTAAGTCATTCGCTGTAGTTGTAGGCAAATTCGACAAATCAAATCAATCTAAACTGTCTTTATTCAGTTCAATTACAAGAATCACTTTGAAACTTGTTAGAGCTAGACAAATCCTTTGATCCTACTTTTGGTAAGCGAATTGGTTGCCGCGAGTAGGTTTCTGGCGGTTTTTTTTTTGCGTGACGCTTGACACATGTTTTCGAACATTTTAGGTTCTACGAAATGACGGTTTCCTCACGATGTTTTCCTTCACCGTTTGAGAGTATGCACTATTGTTTGTATAATGTATAGTGCATATACACTTAAGGATAGAAAAACTCATTGGTACACGACTGGATTTGACCTTCGGATCAGAAGGCTGGGCCACAACCACTAGACCACCAGTGCTCTTATGTACAGGCCTAAAACTTACACATCATAAAGTTTCATATGCCCATCGTCTGAAGCAGTGAGGAGCAGTTGAGAATCAGGTGAGAAACACAGACTTCTGATTGGCATGGCGTGACCTTCTAATGTGTGAACCAACTTCCCTTGTGCTACATCAAAGATGTTAATGATGCCGTCTAAGGCACCACTTGCTATGTATTTTCCATCTGGACTCTGGAAAAAAACATAATTTATCTTATAATTTTGATCTTTCCACAAAAGTTTCAATAAGGTTAGGAGGGTCATTTCGGTTGAAAGCATTTCAATTCAAAGAATCTGCTAACACTGTGGCCACTATGTGGGGGCATTTGTTTGTACAAATGCCCCCACATAGTGGCCACATAAGATAAAAAACAATGGAAAAAACTAAGCAACCTCTCTTCCTGGGAATGTCTAAGGCCGTTATGATAAGGGTCATTGACAATAGGAATAGTTTATAACAAGGTGAAGGAAATCATATTGATTGGCATTAATAAATTGAAATGATATTCAGCTAAGTTTGCAGAAATACAAAATTAAAGTTTTTCTTACATAGGCAACACTGAGTGTGAATTTTCCTCTAGTATCCAAAGTCTGTTCTTGTTTGCCCGTCTCCACACTGAATATCAAAATCTTCCCTGCATTGCTTCCTGAGATGACATGTTTGCCGTCCGGTGAGAAGTCCAATGTCCACACATCATTGATTCCAGCATCAAATGACTTCAGCTTGTCCCCGGTGGCTATGTCCCAGAGAATGAGTGACGAGTCTTGGGAACTGCTTGCCAATGCTGAAATTGAAATCAAATTTTGAAAAAAACTTTTAACAAGAGATCTTAGGCGATTCATTATGTTGATGTGTGCTGGGTACTGGGTAACATGGATGTCCACAACTTCTAAAGGTTACAGTTATGAGCATATTATTACTCGACTTCAAATAAATTATAGTTTAAAAAACTAAAAAAAAAAGCTTTTATAACTAATTGAACTAAAAAGTTAAAAATAAAACTGTAATAATCAATTGAAAAATTTATATTATTAAACTAAAAGCGTGGGGGGCTTGATTTTGATTGTTGTAAGTATTTTATCAACTTTTTAGTTCAATTAGTTATAAAGCGTTTCTTTTTAGTTTTTTAAACTATAATTTATTTTTTACTTTTTAGTTTTTTTTTTCATATTATTGCATTGTCATCGACTTTTGACAGGTGTGCAAAGTTTGTATCAAATCTGATCGTTCAAAGTAGGACAAAATCGAGCTCAAAGGGGTCGGTTACATACATACATACATACAGGTGAAGCTAATAAAAGCGTTATAATTATAATAAAAAAGGAGGAGATTTGGTTCTATTTCATTTTCAAATGTTTTTATCGAGAAACTTCGTCATTTATGAACCAATTTGAAAAAATATTTTTCTATCTGAAACGTCCAGATTGGCCCCATAGAAATTTCATCAAAATCAGTTCAGCAGTTTGGCCATGAATTTGTTTCTAAGTTTTTTTTACTTTCATTTGTATATATAATTATGTAAGTAAAAACATAAAGTAAATTCTTACTTTTCCCATCAGGACTGACAGCAACAGATATGACTCCAAGTGAGTGTCCTTCCAGCTGATGTTTCACCACTAATTTACCATTCTTTATCTGCCAAACTTTTATCACATCGTCCATGCCCCCTGTGATTATAAAGTTTTCCGATGTTTTCTCTACCTCTTCTGTGATAGCTTCTCTGGAAATATTAAAACATTGAATATTACAGTACGATTCACGAAAGATGACCACAAATTCGTCTGCGCACGTTCACTCATGAAGAAAAGACCTAAGACAAAATAATATTTTAACGTTGGTTAAATAATAATTTGGCTTCGCTCCGGTCTTGACGCATTCCGCCCGCGCCTCACCTCGCACCTCCAAAGGGACCTAAAATATGCCTTCTGCGCCGTGGTCATCTTTCGTGAATCTTACTGTACATTGCAGACACAATATACTCCATTGTGGGATGTCAGTGTAGACCTTACTCCCTCAACTCAAATTAGTATAATTGTAATTCTAATTGATATGGGGGAATAAGATCTGCAGTGACATCCCGCATTGTCGCCTGCCAAACCTCACCCCAGCCAGCCCAACTCCTTAAAATAACGGAGTAGGACTTTGGGTTGGCGGTAGCAATGTTCTAGTGAACCGGATGGTGACACAGATGTGGATGTGGAGGGAATTAATATTATAGAATTTGTCTTCCTTTTTGATGGTTGAATAATAGTGTGCAGATTCAAAATGTTTGTTTATTAAAATAGGCCTGAGTCAAAAATAGTTTAATCAGTAGCATCACAAAGATCACTTTGAATCGTCGTAAAGCTAGGTGAGTCTAGGTGCCAGTTCGAACCCTAGAAGAACAGTTAAAAATCTTCTAGGGTTAAAAAGAACAGTCGGCAAAAAACTACAGCTTGGTTCCATCCAGAAGAAACTTACGGGTTATTTTCATCATTATTTTCAGCTTCTGGTTCTTTAGGTTTTTCAGTCGTTATATGGCTCCAACCACAACACCAAATAGAATCTTCATGGGCATTTTCTAGCCGGCTTTGCAAGTAATACTGAAGAGAGAAAAAAGTTCAAATAGCAATACTTGCCGGTTGTGCAGATGTTTTGATATTAATTGAATGATGACCTACCAAAGTTGTAATAGACATTGTGGGAACACTTTTTCCGTTTGGAACTCAGTTCATTGAAGTTTGTATCTTTTCGATACTGCAAGCTGAAAAATAACAAATTATTAATATTAAATATATTTTCATCTCGCGCCTGCTCCAATCGACTTCTTCTTCTTTTCAAGCAAATGTCATACCAGCCAAGCATGCCAGGTACTGTCAATGTCAACACTCATCTAGGTCAAGCTCCTTGTTGTTCCATTAATTAATGGATTGCTTATTCGAAACCGTCAATTTCAATTTGTTCACTTGAAAATAACGTGAATTAATCCAATTCGTTTCATGAATCCAATAAATAATAGTTCATTTATAGGGGCCTCTTTGGAGCTTACTTCAAATCATTTACCACACTGGTTTGCAAGACCTAGTGACACGTGGAACGCCACGTTCAGAAATAATTTTGTGTAATTATTTGTATCCGTTCAGTTGCCAAATTATAATATTTACTGTGTTTTTGTTATAACATGGTGGAAACCACTATCCTCCAAGAGAAATCAAGCCCAACGTGGAAGCCCCAGAATAAAGACGTGGAAACACCGTGACACCAACATAGCAAATCGAAACAAGCAATCTATCAATCAATCAACTGTCATGAAAGACGTGTGATGGTAAACGTCACAAAAAAAAGATGGCGCAGATTTAGTTGGTTAGTTGCTTTGCTTTGCTTCGTTCGTGTCATTGAAGTTTATTTTCTTTCCGCTTTATCATTTCTTTCACAATAGCTCGTATTCTGTTGTGAATTGAGATGAATGTCTTTAGTGTCTAGATTGGTCTGGGTTTAGTGAGTTAATTCACCGATTTTATCTATTCAAATGCCAGGCGACGACAACTCTTCTAGTGTAGTACAAACGACAAATTAAATCACAATGGCTGTTTCAAAATCAACAAACACGTACAATCGTCAGAATTGGGAAGATGCCGTAAGTTTTTCCTTCCTATTCCTAATAGCAGAGTATCAGTTTTCATTACATACTTATTGATCTGTATCTTATTTTCCAGGACTTCCCAATTCTGTGCCAAACATGCCTTGGAGATAACCCCTACATTCGCATGGTATGATGCTTACGATGATATATAAATAGTTAGGTTTAGATTTATCGGGTTGACAATAACTTTGACTTTCTTTCAGACTAAGGAAAAGTATGGAAAAGAGTGTAAAATATGCTGCAGGCCATTCACTGTGTTCCGTTGGTGTCCTGGTGCGAGAATGCGCTTCAAGAAGACTGAAATATGTCAAACATGCTCCAAACTAAAAAACGTTTGCCAAACATGCCTTCTAGACCTTGAGTACGGGCTGCCTATCCAGGTTAGGGATGCAGCACTGAAGGTGCAAGACGATCTACCTCGTAATGAAGTGAATAAAGAATATTATATACAGAATTTAGATAGTCAGATGTCTAAGAATGATCCTGCTCAGCCAAGTAACCCTGCATTGAAATCTAAAGGAAGTTCAGACTTGTTGCTACGTCTAGCAAGAACTGCGCCGTATTATAAGAGGAACAGACCTCATGTGTGCTCATTTTGGGTGAAAGGAGAGTGTAGGAGAGGTGAGGAATGTCCTTATCGACATGAGAAGCCTACTGACCCTGATGATCCATTGGCTGACCAGAATATCAAGGACAGGTTAGTACTAAAATACTTTATCATTCACTTTTAGTCAAAAATTATTTAGATATTTTTATTAAGAGTGCGAGATAAGAATGTGGATGGGTATAGCAGTAGAGGTAGGCTAAAGAAAAGATTGTATTGTGTGAAGGATGACATGGGTAAGAAAGGAGTGACTGTTGCAATGACAGGTAATAGAGGAGAGTGGAAAACGAAAACCTATTGTGCCAACCCCACATGGACTGGGATCAGGACAAGAAAATGATGAATAATGATAATAAACACAAACCTAGAATACAATCTATGGGGAGGCCTATGTCCGACAGTGCCCTTCAGCAGGCTAATAATGATTCATACTTTGTTCACTGTTAAATCGTGGGAAACACAGTTAAATGGAAAAAGAACCAATTGCAAAATTATTTATGTAAGTAATAAAACCTAATCCTAAAGTTACCTCTCAGGTACTACGGCGTCAATGACCCCGTTGCTGACAAGCTGATGCGTCGCGCGGCTGCTATGCCAGCGCTGCCGCCGCCTGAAGACAGAACTGTGACCACCCTGTACGTCGGCAACTTGGCTGAAGACTGCACCGAGGAGGAACTGCGGGGACATTTTTATCAGTATGGAGAAATTAGGTCAGTGTCCTTCTTGAATACCTTCTGTCCCCCTGACAAGGAAAAAAGTAATTCAATAAACATTTTCTGCATGAAAAAACAAGTCGCAAAATATTGCACAAAAAAGTCCTTAGATGTTATGTCTACAACCTAGTCTCAAAGAAATTTATTTAATCACCATGAATTCATGAAAATACTAGGTTTATTACTTTTTTATCACCCAGCTTTTGACCATGATGAGTCTTATATATATTTTGACACAAAATGCCTAATACTCATAGCCAAGTATTAAAATACTTTGTTTTGTACAGGACTCTGACATTGGTGCCGAGAGCACAATGTGCGTTTGTGCAGTATACAACTAGGACTGCGGCCGAGCATGCGGCAGAAAAGACCTTCAACAGACTGGTGCTCGGTGGCAAGAGGCTTACTATCAAATGGGGTAAATCGCAAGGTAAAATACAATTTGATCTTACTCTGATTCTGTATGATGATCACAGAATATTTTATACAGTCAGGTTATTTCTTTTATTTAGTGAGTTAAGTATTTTATTTGACAAAAAATGCGCATTTTTCATTCTGCACCTCTCTGAGATGCATATTTTCGAAATCGCTTGTTAGCGCCTATTTATTTATTTATTATGAGCCCTCCTGGTCTTACTGCTAGACAAAAGCTTCTCCATTCCTATCTCTATCCTATTTCTTTCTTCCCATTCCTTCTAGATATCGCGACCCTGGGCTATCAAGTTAACTTGATGGTTTCCTGACGGTCTAGAGTTCTAGACTCTAGACAAACGTAACGTACGTTAAATTGTGCCTGTTCCAGTACTGATGATATCTGTATTTTTGCAGGTCGTCAAGGCTTCAACGAGAAGAATGAATCGCCACCGATGTTGGAGCCAGTTCCAGGCTTGCCGGGCACTTTGCCGCCGCCTCCTGCTTACTTGCATCCGTTCCCGCCTCAGGTATACAAACTTAAATTAAAAAAAAAACTGCTAAAATATGTGCATTTTAGAAGTATTACAAGTATGTGGGAAGTTGGAATGTGAAGAGTTCAGAATTGTTTTTGGAAATGTATAGAGGAGCCCTATGTCCATCAGTGAACTTCGTCAGGCATGATGATGACAGGTATCTAATAATTTATGTGCACAATGAATTTTTACATGGGGAAGAAAACATCGTAAGGAAACTAGAAAGTGCAAAAGTACTAATATGTAAAAACGTTATGTTTGCATGTGCCTCGGACTATCCCTCTAGTTAGCCATTTTAGATACCAATAATGATCTGAAGGGATGCCGATGATCTACAGTGCCTGGTATTACGATCGTGCCTCTTTTTTTCCTTATCTATTACCATTTTTAATTTTTACCTTATCTATTGCCATTTCAGATGCCGCCGCCACCGAACCGTCCTAACGACTTCTTCAACCTGCACCACTACCCTGGTCCCCCCGGGCCGTGGGGTCCGTGGGGCCCCCCCGGCATGCCCCCGCCAGTGCCTCCGCCGCCGGCGCCCCTGGGCCTGCACTACCCCAGTCAGGACCCAAGCCGGCTGGGGGCTCACGCGCATTCCCAAGTCCCGCAGGCGTAACTTACCCGTGTTCTGTTCTATATTATAATGAAATAGTAAATCAATGGTTTTATGTACATATTGTTTGGTTTTATTTGAATTTGGCTGACCTTGCTCGTGAAATCATGGATTTCAATGAAAATAGATTATGTAACTTTTTGGATCAACCATTAGATTATTTTTTATTGATTTAGAGCCTGTCCAGATGAGGCGTTTTACGCGCGAGTGCCCTCGCGCGTTTCAATTTATATTGCGTCCAGACAGATGCAGCGTTTTACGCGCGCTCCTACGCGCGTTGTATTTGGGAGGGACCCAGGGACAGTTATAAACATGGAGCCAGACAAAGCAGTCGTGTTGTGGCTTGCATACCGCAGATGGAAACGTCGGTCGTAAACAAAGAGAAAGTCGACGATTTAATGTGCATCCAATTCTACGTGACAGAATGACACATAGTATGTTTGTAACAATATACCCAAAGCTCAGAGAACATAACGAAAAGTTTTTTAACTACTTTCGGATGTCAGTAACATCGTTTGATGATTTACTAGAAATTATCACTCTCCATTTTCGTTCCAAATACGTCCACTCGCGTCGGACTCGCGCGCACGACTGGACGCAGCAATGGCACCAGCCAGAGTATCTCGACTCGTAACGCGTGGCGCTCGCGCGTAACACGTGCGAGTCGAGAGTCTGGCGAGTTGCTCGCGTTTTACGCGCGATTGAGGAATCGCACGCCCCATCTGGACAGGCTCTAAGGCCCGTATTCTGAAACAGTGCTTAGGTCTGAGTCGAGCCTCAAGCACAGATTTTTGACACTTTTCAATGGAGAACTGTCATAAAATCTATGCTTGAGGCTCGACTCAGACTCAAGCACAGTTTCAGAATACGGGCCTAAGAGTGAGAATCGAGCGGGATTTGAACCCGCGACGTTTTCCTTATATAATGTAGGACAAGATATGCTAGTAAGCTCTAGCTAGACCACAGAGGCGCGTAGGGCCTTCTCATGTTTTTAAGAGCTCAAAAAAATACAAAATACAAATGATCGAGATCGGTCCGAGAATAAGGCCCCAGGGGCCTAATCTCGGGCCGATCTCGATCATCTTGCAATTATATTTTATTGCTTCTTTTCGAAGAGAGAATGCCAGATTTCCTTGAGTAATTCATCGATCTTATCGTAGAAGCCTTGACAGCTACAATATACGGAAAACGTAGAAAAAGTGCGGGGTTGTGAAAAGAATCAATAAAATAAAATAGCAAAATGATCGAGATCGGCCCGAGAATTAGGCTCAGTATGCTGCCCAGCCCATTATACGAAAATGAATACTTTAACTCAGCATAGCGACTGAACTAACTAAATAAAACAACCATATCTGAAACTATATTTATTAATATTAATCATAAGTTCATAACATGACTTAACCGTTACAAAACAGTTTAAACATTTAGTTTAGATAATCTATGTGCCTTCGCTTACCATTAGCTGGGTAAGGACGGTATGTCAAATAATTTACATTAAACTAAGCCCAGAAACATCTCAATGTGCCCTGTTTAGGAACACTATATAATGTAGTAAAGATATATAAGCATTTATAATTTTAGTCTGTTTACCAAAGCTGTTTAGGGCCCCGTTTTTGCAGTTAAATGGCAGGCTGAGTCAATGTTATGTAGAAAACATTTTGTCAAAATACCCACCATTTTACCCTAAACGATATAAGAGCCCTATAGTCAATTGACTAGTTACTATGTTAACTTATGCTATTTTATACAAGTCTTGTGCATCTAATCCAACACGGGGCAAGGAGACACACGACAATGGTCCAAATATATTGAAAACTTACGTCAAAGTGTAACTAGATTGAACAAGACCGTTTAATTCGACATCGACTTTATTAAGCCACTCGCTCTTAGAAAATACTTCTCTGTAAACCTAACTTGTAGTTCGCACTGAGAATATAAATTGTGCTAATTAATTTGAAGCTAATAAACTTGAGTAATTTGAATTGTACATTATAATATGAAAACATCAAAGATTATATTACCTACAATTTAGGAATGCCTAGAGAATGATAGATAAATAGATATATGTAATAACTAATATAGAACAAACATTTATAATCGCGGTATTTATCTAAAAAAACATTACAGTTATTGTAGGCGATTATCAAGCTTTAACTTTTCATGGTTCTGTTTGGCACTCTACAGGTTAAATTCTAGTTTTTTTTATATTTATGAAAAAGCTATTAACCCGTTGGTGTTCAGGACAAAGTTACGTATCAAATGTGTTCTGTAACAAATACTAATGTTCGTATATTCATAAAGCGTTGTAAGCTCGTATCAATATAAATAAACTTTTTACTCATCGCTAGCAATAACTTAAACTACTCTAAAAATGCCATGTTAAATAAGTACTTTGACAAATTATAAAACAGAATGACAAAAAAATTCAAGGGTTTTTCTTAAATTCCAAAAAATGCTACTTACTTAGTAAAACCAACTCAAAAAGTGTGTTACCTAGATATATTTTAACATTGTTGAATATAGTACTTACTACCTCTATATTTGTAACTAAATTAAATACACACACACAGCTAAGAAGGCGAAACAATTCTAAACGATATATTGTTTTGATAAATCACACAGCCATCAAATATTTTGGCCGTCAACTAATATTTTAACAGACTGCACAGGAAATATTGAATATAATTTTATATATTTTAAACTTAACATTGAAAGACTGCAATGAAAGTCTTTAAGTAATGCTAATACACACTTTCTTATTTTCAATGGTACAAAATACGTAGGTCTTTTGCATGTGTGGATACGAGGATATGATAAATGAATAGAAATAGGAAGGCTAGTAACGCAGTTACAATCAGTAGAAATTATTTTAAAAAAGCTTCCTTATTGGCGGAAATTGAAATTTTCTTTTACGACTCTTCCTAACCAATGTGACGAAAGGTAATTTTAGCGTACAATGCCATCTATGAAGCGAACGCAAAGCAATTTTTTTAAAGTAAATTCCTCATTTACTGATTAAAATAAATACAATATGATCTAAAAGCATTGAAGACAAATAAATGATAAAAACTATTGAACGCGGATAAATTTATATTTAGTCAAATAACTACTTCCTATAAATTAAAAGTAATAGACTGTTTTAGAATACTTTTCAGACTTTCAATTTAAGTGAAATACAATGGAGGTTCATGCTTGATTAACAAATCTGGGTGTAAATTATAATTTTGGTTCATTATTTTTTTATTCACAAAATGTACAAAAATAATAGAGGCCTTTGAAACGAATATTATTATTATTCATACGAATATTAGGAATATTGTTAATTACCAGAAAAGCTCAATTAATAATCTCTTTCTCTGTATTACATGCATTCGTGACGTCACACTGCAGCCCATTAAAACTATCCAACCATACCTGTAACAGAGAACATTAATTAGGACGGTGAAGCATTTTAAATTATTTTAAGTTGTTACTTAGCATAATATAATCCAACTAATATAATGTGAAAATAGGTGTTTTAGGATGCTGGTTCATTCACTTGCAAAAACACTGTATGCTATGTCATAGCTTTGTGAAGTGAAATTAAATGTATTTATTCGCTTGAAGCATAGTCAATATTGAAAATCTTCTTAATAATAATGTTAGTACTACATAGTTCGTTGGAGACCGATATGCAAAGTTTTAATGTTAGATTGCTTACCTACAGCAAAACTAAAGAAAATTTTAAAAACAATAAACTACAACGACAATTAAAGCTTTGGACCTCGCAAAAACACAGAAGTCCGAAGAAATTTTGACGAAATTTGTGTGGTACCAATATGAAAATTTTTTTTTTCAGATAAAAAAAATGTCAAAGTTATGCGATAAGTCGATAACAAACAAAAAAATATACAGCCGATTTGAAAATCTCCTCTTATTCTTTTTTCTCTTCTTCTTCTTTTTAAATCGGAGTCTGTCAAAAATAGGCTAATTTTAATGTAGGTACCGCTATGGGGATCCTTAGTATCGGTTGGCGTTGGCGATCTGCGCGTTGACGGCGGCGGCAGCGGCGCTCGATGCAGCGGTCTGGACATGCTGGTTGCGGAGGATTTCCGTCGTGAACTCGGCCTGCGCCTTCGCCATAGACGCGCCCGTCGATCGGTAGATGCGGTGCACCTGGAGAACGAACAAATTCATAACCATAAATCATTTATTTGCTTCAATGGTGATAAGTATACAAAAGATCTTATAAGTAATATTAAAAATAAGTCGCACTCATTCCCCACATTTCTGGGATGCAAATTTGTAGTTGCCGTTCATTTCAGATCCTTACGTAAAATCACACTCTAGGAGAACGAACAAGTTAATTTCAGATCACTACGTAAAATCACACTCTAGGAGAACGAACGAGTTTACTTCGGTTCACTACGTAAAATCACAATCTAGGAGAACGAACAAGTTCACTTTAGACCACTACGTAAAATCACAACATATTTTACTTAGTGATCTTTATAGCTGTTACTTAAAAAAAAACAACTTTAAATTACTTGTTCTTATTGTGACACTGGTTCGAAAAGTGTGGTGAAAGGATTTTAAGTGCGCCTCCTGTCGTGCAATTATTATAAAAAAAACTTGGCAACAGACAACGCAAATTCGTTTAATTTGTGACATATTGTAATCATCAAAGTATTTATAGTGTCTCATAAAAAAGGAATCTTCCCGTATTCTCTAACCCATAATCATCACAGTCGTCGAGTTTTGCTATTTCATTTAGAATAATGCGTTTGATAGAAAATAAAAAAAATTAAGTCCTTACACCTACACTATTCATTTGTAGGGCCTTGAAGAACTAATTCTACCCATTCCATCAGTAACAAATTGGCGCAGCCGTTTGGATAAAGCATTAAAAAGCGTAAGTTTGCTTACCTTAGCCATTAGCATGACATCCGCAACCACGCAGGTAATAAATCCAATTGTAATCATCAGCGTGATTATTCCGACCGCAATGTTTGTCTGGAATGCGGCGATGCTTGTGATAAGACCGCTGAAAAAAAAAACAATTAGATACCTAGTCATTGTCTACTTACTACTATCATGTGGCCTAAAAAATGGATTCTCATTTCAATTTGTAAATTTCTAGATAGATAATTAATTCTTGATAATTCTTTATTGATTTCCATGCCACGGTAAGAAGGATACAGCTTTTAGCTAAAAAATAAACAGTAACTGTAATACAATGGGCGACCTTATCGCTAACAGCCATCTCTTGATCTAGATGTATATCGGAATCTTGGTTCTCCAACTGATCTCTTCAA
Source organism: Thera obeliscata (assembly GCA_947578465.1). Classification (NCBI taxonomy): domain Eukaryota; kingdom Metazoa; phylum Arthropoda; class Insecta; order Lepidoptera; family Geometridae; genus Thera; species Thera obeliscata. Next base: position 9,478,352 of record OX387914.1, read on the forward strand.
TTCGAATTATATCACATAGTGAAACTCTTAGTATTAATACTCTCTCCATGGCCCATTGTGCGACTCTTAGGCCGCGCTCACTTTGAATACGTTTTCGTACGAATTCCATTCGTGCAGAAACGTACAAACACGCACGAACATTCCCGACCTTCTGAGTACTATGAAAGCGCTCACACTGCGCACTGCGCGCGAGCTAGTCGTATGTATACGTACGTGCAAGTCCGACGTCCGAAATCAATCCAAACTTGTTGGGATTTCATTACACGTTCGTGCGTTCATCATCAATAACGTACGCGCTAACACCGGTACTCTGTCTATTTGACGGAGAAAAACGTATTCAGTGTGCGCACTCAATTCGTACGAACAGTGTTCATACGTTTACGTACGATATAATTCGTATCCAAAGTGAGCGTGGCCTTAGTTCGTTGCTGTTTGAGACCAATAGTTGTAAATTTTTCATCAAAATCATTATCTTTGTGTTGGCACAAGTTCTTTCAAACTAGTTTGGTAAAAGGTTACTTATCATCATTAGCCTTAACAAGTCCACCACTGGACTATACACATAAAGGTGATATATGTTTAATAAGACTATATTTATTTTTATATTTTTTTTATTTATATTTTAAGTCTCGAACATCGCCGTAAAGTTGCCAGTCTATCGGTATTTTACAGGATACATTTCGGAGAGTGTGCTACGGAACTTAACAATTTAGTTCCCCCATCCCCATTCTACCATCGGACCACTAGACGCACGGAAATGCGGCATCCATACTTGGTTGCCGCATTTCCGTGGTTACCGCACCAAGCGCTTTGCTTCAACTTTTATGTTGCGGACAGTCAAGGAATGGAATTCCTTGCCGGCGTCTGTCTTTCTGAGCACCTACAAATTGGATGTTTTCAAGACAAGAGTGAATAGGTATCTTCTAGGTAAGCGTGCTACATCGTCGACCGCATCATCACTTAACAGCAGGTGAGATAGCGGTCAAACGCAAACCTATAAATTGTAAAAAAAATAATAATAATAATAGTATCAATTAATGATTACACTCACCAAGAACCACCACCGCTGAATCCGATCGACTGAACCAAAGTGATAATAATTTGGAACAGGAATATAAAGAAGTACACCATGAAATTGAACGATGAATCGCTTCTAAACGCCTTGTAGATCGGTCGGTACCAGCATATGAAGCTGAATGGGGTTAGCAGCACGAAATACAGGATTGATAGACCAAATGTTGTGACTCCGTTGCCAGAAAACATTAGAGACATCGCTCCGATTATGTTCAATGCTAGTACCAACGCGTAGACTGTAAAGAAAAAAATACAGTTACTGTAAGGATTTAATAATACCGTATTTAGAGAAGATTTAGAGAGATAGAAAAAGCTTCACGACTTTGATTCCCTGGCACAGTAGATTATGCCCTCTGATCTCTCAGTACCAATTAAGGATGACTAATGGCCCGAACACACCTAGTTCGCTGGCGGTAGCGATCAGTGAAACGCTGTCAAATATCGTTGTCAGATTTGAGATTTGACAGCGAATATTTGACAGCGTTTCACTGATCGCTACCGCCAGCGAACTAGGTGTGTTCGAGCCTTTAGTGGTACAGTATATTTTATTGGTAATTTTACGTAAATGACATTAGTATATGTCTGTATAGTCTGTTTGTCTGTATATGGCCTTGTAGCACCGAAATCATTGCTCCGATTTGAACGAGGTTTTTTTGTTAGACAAACTAATCGTTTGGAGGTTTTTATATTTATGTAGACTTAACTTGTTTCATCATGTAAGCTTCTAGTAACTTTTGTGATTGTGACATTAATGAAACAAGCTATTAGCCGGCTCTGGTGAAAAAGCTAAATATAGCACTTTTTAAATTACCGAGATCGTTATGCATAATTGTATGGAAGAAACGGGTATTTGTTTTTTGTGTGTTGTCTGCCCGCGACCACGGCTGTTGAAACACGGCCGAAACGTCGGGAAATAATAAAGGTAATCGCGATAAATACCCGTTTCTTCCTGAGTTAAAGACTGAAGTTAAAGATACATACACATCCAAAGGTGGTAGAGATGACGCACGATTCTCTGGAACTCCAAAGGTATGTCCACATTGATGTCCTGGTAGAAGCACGGCTGGACGGGACAGAAGGCAGGCAGTGGCGGCCAGTTGTTACGTCTGCCGGCAGAACCGGAGCGGAGTTCTGCCTCCCTCCTGGCTAGTTCTTCTGCTTTGCGTTCCAGCTCCTCTTGTCTTCTCTGCAGATCATGTTCAGAAAGCATTAGTCTCGTTGCACTAGTCAATTCACGTCTAAGTAAACGATCTCCTATAGAAACACTGTATTTGGACCAATTTGGACCCACGATCTATAGATTGTGTCGCTACTACGAAACTAACAAGACGGAATGTTTGTGTTAATGTACTAAATTTTCAAAAAGGTATGTTTTTGATCACATTTAAAAGGGAGAGATTTGAACACAAATTCTGTTACAACAGAAGCTTGTAGTGTTAAAAGAGATTCACAACTAGCCAAGTAAATCGCCGGCTGTAATCTCGCATAGGAAATCAAACCCACGCTACAATTTAGTAGAGGATATGTACCTAATTTCAGAAACCAATGGTCTCAATGTAAAATTATTTAATAATAAGTAGTGTATGAGTTAGTAGCTAACCGAAAAACTGCTCTGATAAAAATGACATTATAAGGCAATTTTTTTTTTTCTTATCGTGTCAATTTTTCTTCTTATGGTTCTTTTGACCCAGTGTGGTGAAAGGATTTTAAGTGCGCCAGAGAGGCTTCTTAAATGGGTACATTTAACCCGGTAGGTAAGGTTAATTTTGCGAAATAATCATAATTTTATCACAATAAACCAGGTAGGTATCTATTTCTGTTTTATGTTTGTAAGCTACATGCTAACAGGAAAATCCTCAGATTCATGGTATTACACATAAGTTTTATTCAATTGTTTGTACCTAGCTGTATGTTTTCCTGAAATTAGAAAACAAAATACAATATACAAAATTGAAAGGCAATTACAAAGTGCCAAATGAAAAGTACTATGAGAACCACTTACTGATATGGTTGTCTAGAAGAGATCGCTCTTAGGCCGCTTATTTTTAATCGTTTCTGAATTTACTTTTTTGTGTTAATATATTTATCTATCTATAATATGTATTTATTTATGCTTCTAAATACAACTCTATTTACAGGTATAACTATCAGATACTAAACTAACTTCTAAGTAGAATCTATGTGAAAACAAAATGTAAGTTTCCGATGGGTCCCAGAAACTACAACACAGAAAGTGATCTACTGAGCTGTGACATTTAATAATTTCGTGATTTAAATCTAGACTAGTTCCATTACAATATACCTAAATTATTTTTAACATACAAGATCATAATAGATATCTAATCTGGTTACAAAACCTGTTAAAACAAATTAAATTAAATCTATTTTATTTATAACATACCATATCACGGATATGTTTTTATATGAATACAGTACATATACTTATATATGAATGTATGTACTTGAAAAACATTAAGTCCCGGGATTATGAAGTCCCGGGATGGAAATGGGTTACACTGGCAAAGGATCAAAATAGATGGCACAAACTAAGGGAGGCCTATACCCAGCAGTGGGTGAAGTTGGGCCGTGGATGATGATGATTATTACTATTATTATGTGTGTTTTATTTACCTTTAGCTCCTGCGGTGCATTTGGAAAAAGCAAAAATGTGCATTAATGTTGATAGCATGCAATATATACACACTTATTCATTACTAGCTGTGCCCGCGACTTCGTCCGCGTGGTATAGTGTCTATGGGTAGCATTTTTAATTTGCAGCGAAAGAAAACAGTAATTAAATAACAACGTCATATTCGCGTGCACGTGACACAGTCGTCTGCCCTCTTACTAAACTTAGACATTATGGCGTCGTACTACGCCACACTTTCATCAACCCCGCATTCCTCTCCGAACTCCCCCCACACTCCCCAACACCCCCCCACATTCCCCCCTCGCACTCCCCCCAGACTCCCCTTCACAATCCCCCTGTACTCCCCCCGCACCTCCCTTCCACACTCCCCCCGCACCTCCCCTCTACACTCCCCTCCACACTCCCCCCTGTACTCCCCTCCACACTCCCCCCTGTACTCCCCTCCACACTCCCCCCTGTACTCCCCACCACACTCCCCCCTGTACTCCCCACCACACTCCACCCTGTACTCCCCTCCACACTCCTCCCTGTACTCCCCTCCCTCTACCCCCCCAGCACAAACTTTGAATGTCATATTTTTTTATATCAAATCAACAGACTAAAAAATAAGTTTTAAGTTTCTAGCTCTAAAAATGACGATACTTCCATACAACTTTCAACCCCTATTTTCAACCCCTTACAACCCTTTTTTCGCAATAAAAAGTAGCCTATGTCCTTCCTCAGGCCCTCAACTATCTGTGTACCAAATTTCATTTCAATCGGTTCAGTAGTTTTGGCGTGAAAGCCGGACAGGAGGACAGACAGACAGACAGACAGACAGAGTTACAAACGCATTTATAATATTAATAAGGATTTATTTAAGTTTTTTAGGTTATACTCAATAAAATTTTATTCATTTAAATTCCAAGTATCACTTTGAAACATAACCTTAAATATATTAGATCTCTGACTACTGATTTTAGCTAGTCTTACAGTAGATATTGTTAGATCAATGGTTTCAATCATCCATAAACAAACATAGTATCTATTAATTCCCCGAGTCATATGTAGCAATATAAAGTTTATCTAATCAGATTAATAACAAAATATGACACATCTTAAAATATCTACTGTGATAAAAGTGTTTTGAATTTTGGAGACAATTTACTCTGATAGTGAAAGCTTTTAAATTTTATGGGTTAACAGTATAAATAGACGCCTAGCACCTAGGGGTCCAGCCATCAAATAAAATAAATAAAAAACAAAGTAAGGAGTTGAACCCTCCTACCCGACTTTGGGCAAAGAGGTGTGTTGACGCAAGTACATTTGTTTTTTCCCACCTCAAAAATTCAAGCCTGCATAAACAATTTTTCACTTCAAAAATAATCACAGTGTAAGGTGGTGTACTGCATGTGTGTTGTGGATTGTGGTTGTAAGCATTTGTATCTTATACAGGCTAGTGACAGACTCAAATAAGATTTGTTGAGATAGCAATGGCGATCAGCTGAAACACTGTCAAATATTGCTGTCATATTTGACAGTGTTTCAGCTGATCCCCATCACATAGATGTGCGCAGGCCTTTAAAGCCTGCATTTCCTGGATAATGGCTAATTTTTAAAACTACCTAGCCCTTGGACTGGCAACTGTCGATCTGGTGGCTTTCTTCAAAATCATCACTATATAATCATCAGTCCTATAGTAGATCTTCCCAACCATTTCAAATGCCTTATCAACTTTATGGGGAACTGTTAAAACGAGAAATAAACGTAAAAGATTTAGGCATACTCTTCGACACACAATTAAACTTTCATGACCATATTTGCAAATTAGCCGCCGACTGCTTTAAACGATTGGGATTTGTGATAAGAAACTGTAGGGATTTTCATAATATTAATGCCATTAAGCTCCTTTATACTGCACTAGTAAGATCGAAATTGGAGGCAAGTGCATGTGTGTGGAACCCCCATCAGGGAACATACACACTTATGGTGGAAAAGGTACAGAAAAGGTTTCTTCGGTTCTTGTACCGGAAGGTGCACGGTTATTACCCGTTCATGTACCCCACCCAATATCTACAGGGTACATTAGGATTTAATTCCTTACAAACCCGTCGGTTATTTGACCAACTTCTTGCTGTATGTCGCATACTAAGAGGACTTCTAAATTGCCCTGAGCTGTTGAAGGAGGCCAGTCGACTTAATGTACCTGAAAATTGTACCAGATTTCGCCCCGGGCGAGTGCCCTTTTTCGCTATAACGCCCGCACGCACCGTGGCTCGCCAACAATCCCCAATCTGTAGGAGTCAGCGGCACCTCAACGCCCTCACCGCCTCACACGCACAACTGGACATTTTTGCCGATAAATGGCATGTTATTGAGAGATTGTGCTTTCAATACTGCGAGAGTCTAGAGTACAAATAGATGATTTGTGTATATCTATACCTAAGTACCTATAATAGTTAATGATCTCATCTTGTTTTATATATTATTATTATTATTTTCATTTAGTTTTTTGTATGCCTACAAGCATACTGTAGGTATACATCCGGTGCAATATTAGTAGGTATGTATAGTTAAATAAATAGCTTGTAAGATATTTTTAGTCTAAGTTAAGATATTCATTAGTTTTTAATCCTTAAGTAACGCATTAGATTATTTATCTGTAATGTTATTTAATAAGTGAATAAACTGAAATTGAAATCACATCTGCGCATCATTCGATTCTTGGACGATCACACCGTCCTCCACCGTTCTCAGTATTTGTACGAAATTAACGGCATTAACCTATAGCTGCACTTCTCTAACCTAGTCACTGGCTTCGTTGAAGAATAGAGACAGGTAGCAAATGTTCATAAAAATACGGCCAACGGCGACAAAGTTCCAAAGTTCATTTTATTTACGCGCACTTTCGCGGCCGGTCATCGTGTAACAAGTTTGTGTTTTGTTGCTGGTTTACAGGGTAAAAAGTGAATTATTTTGTTGTTGGTGCTATTGTAACGATGAACAGGTAAGTTTTTAATGTTTTTACATTCAATTGGTTTCGGTTTTGATAAGTTTTCATTCAAAACCTTGCTAATTTCATCAGCCACCTAATTTTTTTCTGCGAAGTTCTCCAACAAAATCTCTTTGTTTAGACTTAAAATCTAACTGTCCTTACTAAAAAACCAGTGGAATAGGTCAACAATACATATTTTTATGTTATTTAAGTGTTATATTGTTAGAATGTAATTAGGTTTCTTCAAAATAGTGAAATAAATACTAGCATTCCATACATGAGCCACGAGTGGGACGTTCCGCAGTCCGAGAAATCCTTGGCACTGTTATCATAGAAAATCTCTTTGTTTAGACTTAAAATCTAACTGTCCTTACTAAAAAACCAGTGGAATAGGTCAACAATACATATTTTTATGTTATTTAAGTGTTATATTGTTAGAATGTAATTAGGTTTCTTCAAAATAGTGAAATAAATACTAGCATTCCATACATGAGCCACGAGTGGGACGTTCCGCAGTCCGAGAAATCCACTATGATAACATGGCACTGTTATCATAGAAAATTGCAAGTTTTTGATTGTTGAATTTCTAAATGTTTTTGTATGGTAATAGGTTATTTTTTTATCATGAATCTTTTATAAATATATTCATGTTTTTGGATATCAATGTTTTTGTCTAACTCATTGAACCTACTTTGTACTACATCACATAAATTCCAAGTGTGTATTTCCATCCGTTTTCTAAATCTTTGACTTCGAGTAGCGAAGTGTACATTTGTAAACAAGTAATAATTAATATTCAATTAGTTAGAATATTTCAAGCTGATTTCAAAGAGGTATAATTACTACAGAGTGATAGTAGAAAAATAAAAGAGAATCATCATTCATTTACAAAGCGGCATGCGCGCGCCGACCTCTAACGAAGGTAGTGCGCATATCCGCCATTTTTCGCAAATCGTGGTGCGCAGACGAGGGGATTAACAATAAGTAGAAGCTCCAAAGACCCATTTTACTTTATTAGTCTACATAATGTCTTTGTTAATAGATATCATTATAATAATACCTGAAAGTCAGCTGTTGTGAAGTTAGGAGGTGGGCCCTGTGGTTGCTGCTGTGGTGGGGACTGCCTTGTGTATTGACCCCCACTGGCTAATGGAGGGGATACCGCTTGCATGATCGCTGGCTGGGACGGCTGCTGTGGTGGCTGATATATAAATAAGGATAATAATATGACTTAATAAGTGTGCTCAAAATAAATCCTACTCTCTCATAGTTTCAATAACTTATTACAGATAAGAGCGGTTTCAGACTAGCGTTGTATACGCCCGTGTAAGCTTGTTTTTGAAAGCACATGTAAGCGCGTATAGGTGCACCTTTTGACACACGCGCAACCGTTGAGGCGCTTCTAAGCTCATGTAAACGTGAGCCATTCTCAGTCGACGGCAATTAAGTAACGAAACGCCAAAATGTGGACCTTTTTTGAAGCGCATGCCAAAACGATTGTATGGGCTCAAAAAAAAAACGCTAATCTGATTCCGCCCTAAAACTTGTTTCTATCTAAGTTGCTTTTCCAAGTTTTACAATATGCCTTGCAATATCAACAGTGCAGTATAATATTCCACCATTAAATCGTTGCTGTCTAGATAAAAATTGTTGTTGGTAAACAATCTAGCACAGGACTGTGGCTGGTGGCAGAGAGAGTTGTGCCTAGGCCTACAATCTGCTATCTACCCACTGAACATTATAGATCTGTTAGGTACCTTCACCATAGAAGCAATTCAAAATTGTAGAATTGGATCTATGTAATTCTAAAATGCATGCGAGTCATAGATGGATGACCCAATAATTGCAATAATTCAATCAATATCTTTAGTATATAAATTAGTTCTAATAGTAAACGGGTTATTAACTTCTGATAATCTGATACCGTTGAACTGTCACGACACCTACAGAGTCCCACTAAAATGACTAATAGGCAGTAGTTTACCGTAGCTTGATTAGCATTTTGTTGGCCGTCGAAGGGATTGTAGTCGTCCAGACCTTGGGTAGCATTATTTGTACTTCTAGCCACTTGCTGGACCGCTGGATCCTAAAACAAACCACTTTAATTAGCCGGGACAATAAAGGAACGAGATATTTCCAATAAACACAGCCTACGTACAGCGAATGGATTATCTATCGCAGGGTCACTGAAAGGGTTATCCTCGAATTTAGACATATTTACAGGATTATTCACGCCAGTTTTAAAATTGATATAGCACTAAAACACAAAAGAAAGCAGAATTTTACAGTTTTATTGTAAAAACGCAACATCAATCAACCGAAATGACAAACTGCTGATGATGACGAAAGTGACAGACAAGACAGCGTTTTGACTTATTTGACAGTTGTCATCGGTGTATGAGTTAAAAAATAACGACTTAAGCTTGGAGGAATTTAATCTTTCGCCAAGGCCAAGCCCAAACGTATACGTCCTTGTCGACGAATGCTAAAAAAACAATGATTGTATGCTTATACAGGGTGGCCCAAAAGTCGTGGATCAAACGCAACTAGGGGTTAGATGGGGTCATCAGCGGCAAAAAGTTGTTCTACGGGTGGTCTTTAAGGTCAACCCCTGCAGAGTTATAATTTATTTTGTGTTTTATGAGAAAATTGCCTTTTTTTAACTAATTCTTATTAAAATTCGAAAAAATCTACATTCTGTATTTTTTTTATTTTTTTCACTAGATTGGTATTGATGAGTCCTTGCGTTAGACATGCTATTTATGGTTGTTTATTGGGTGTGTTGAAGATAATATTAAGTTTTACGATTTTCTTTTTTCTCAAATCATAACTTTTTATTTACTTCGGACCCCACTGTGAAAAAAAAATACTCTACCGAAAAGTGACCCTGTATTACAAGTTTTGGCGCATTTAATAGGGATTCTGAAAAGGTATTACACATGGCCATGAGTGGCTCTAATATTTTTCTAGGACAAAAAAAAACAAAACAACGATTGTAAAATTGTTTTATTAAGCAAAACATTTTACAAGAAATGCTCAAAATTCCTGCCTCTGACCATAATACATAATCTGCAACGTCTGATAAAATTCCTACGTAACCTACGGAATGCACCTCTGTTGTTAGTAACTTGTACCTTTGCAAGTTTGAGCTTTTTTCGTAGTTCTTGTTCGCTATTGTTCTCTCCTAGGTAAAGATTTCTTTAAAATAGCCCCAAAGAAAAAAAACTATTGGATTTAAATCGGGCGATCGGGGTGGCCATCCAATATGTCCGCCTCGACCAATCCACCGGTTGGGGAAGCGCTCATTCAAATGCTCGAGCGTAGTGAGGCGGGGCGCCACATTTCTGCTATTCTTTCTTCTGGAACTTCAGCTTCGAATAAGAAAAAAAATCTTTAAGAATATGGTTTAAATTATTTTGCAAACAATTTAAATACTGAGCACCATTCAGCCTTGCTGGCATTTCATGCAGCACCAATTATACCAGCCCACATTATTAATACCAAACAGATGCTGGAATCCATCATTTCTTATGATATGGGGGCTCACTCTGGAGTAATAATGTAGTTTTTTTTTAATAATAGATAGCTAAGCATTTGGCTGCCATCACACCTGATAGAAAGTGAAGATGCAGCCTAAGATGGAGCATCAGTCTTGATGGTGGATGGAGTTCTAGTTTATTTCTAATTATGCCTAACCGCGTTTTATGGTTGGGTTAACTTTGGCCTTGCTACGAATAATCGTCCTTGAAAGATATCAAAGCCACGCATAGCCATGTGTAATACTTTTTCAGAATCCCTATTAAATGCGCCAAAACTTGTAATACGGGGTCACTTTTCGGTAGAGTATTTTTTTTTCACAGTGGGGTCCGAAGTAAATAAAAAGTTATGATTTGAGAAAAAAGAAAATCGTAAAACTTAATATTATCTTCAACACACCCAATAAACAACCATAAATAGCATGTCTAACGCAAGGACTCATCAATACCAATCTAGTGAAAATAATAAAAAAAATACAGAATGTAGATTTTTTCGAATTTTAATAAGAATTAGTTAAAAAAAGGCAATTTTCTCATAAAACACAAAATAAATTATAACTCTGCAGGGGTTGACCTTAAAGACCACCCGTAGAACAACTTTTTGCCGCTGATGACCCCATCTAACCCCTAGTTGCGTTTGATCCACGACTTTTGGGCCACCCTGTATTTCAGTAGGTTCCTAGATGTCTTATCTGGATGAAACCACCAGACACCGAAAAACAGTCTCTTCTCTTCTAGCAGCGGAAAAATTTAATGCATACGATTATACGTAATAAGTACGGATAAATAGTTCAACTTTTGTTGAAAAGGGCTACCACCGCCGCGCCCCGTGCCCTTTTAATAGCAAATGCTGAGTTCGGTTTCTATTGTTCTTCATCCTGGCAGCAGTGCTGCCATTTTAGCGCTTTCGGCGCTAGATCTAGCGCTTTTTTGCTATGTTCAGCGGGCACTTGATAATTTTAGCGCCTAACGGATAATCTAGCGCTTTTTTCAATTTTGTGCTCTATGCCAGCTGGGTTTTAATATGGCAATAGAGCACGACGGGGAATCCCATGAACATTAAATAAGGTTTGTTTCATGTTTGATTGACTATGCTTCTTTCATTTTCATTCTGTATAAGTGAACGCACTGAAGTTCAAGTTTAGAATTAACGTTTTATGCACTGATTTTATTAGTTACTTTTGTAAGTGTTCCATCGTGTTGTGTTGAATAACTCTTTTGAAATGGATGTACCATTATCAAAAAAAACCGTGTACAAACAAAGATATACAGTCGAATGGGAGAAATCGCCCAACTTTAAACAATGGTTGAAACCTGTGTCTGGAGATGATACAAGGGCAATGTGTTTGTATTGTAGGAAGGATTTTCTTGCCAAGTTATGCGATATCTAGAGACATTGTGATTCAGTTCATCACAAGAAGATCAATGTGATTACACAATCTATCATACTAAACACATAGAGCTTTTGCTCTATGTGTTTAGTATGATAGATTCAACGGAGCCGTAAACGAGATGCGTTTATACAAGTTGCAATCTGCGTCTCGCTTCCAAAACTTTATCAGAATTGTTATAAGAGCTCATGGTTATAGCCCATGTTTTGTTTAGTATGGGAGATTTATTTAATCACACTGATCGTCTAAAAAGCGCCTTATTCGAATTTAGCGCTTTATTGACCCGTTTGAGCCGATCTAGCGCTTTAATGGCTCGTGAATATATTCGAATCTAGCGCTTAGTGCACCGCTGTCAGCGCTGATTAGATTTTTTCATCTGGCAGCACTGCCTGGCAGGACTAAGAAGACACTTCTGTAATAAATTATAATGCTTGACTGGGCTTTTTTTATTCTACTAGTGAATTTTATTTTATTTAAATCTACAAAATCAAAATACTTTAATTACCTAAAAAATCAGTTGTCTGTAAAGTCGGTTTACTGACGATAGTTGAACGTGATAACGTCATAAGAAAATACTGATGGAATGGTTGCATTTTTCAAAAGAATTTTAATTAATATTTGTTTGATAGATATTTTGTATGGATATAATATAGATAAGGACTCGCGGACTCGCGGACTCGGACTCGGACTCGGACTCGGACTCGGACTCGGACTCGGACTCGGACTCGGACTCGGACTCGGACTCGGACTCGGACTCGGACTCGGACTCGGACTCGGACTCGGACTCGGACTCGGACTCGGACTCGGACTCGGACTCGGACTCGGACTCGGACTCGGACTCGGACTCGGACTCGGACTCGGACTCGGACTCGGACTCGGACTCGGACTCGGACTCGGACTCGGACTCGGACTCGGACTCGGACTCGGACTCGGACTCGGACTCGGACTCGGACTCGGACTCGGACTCGGACTCGGACTCGGACTCGGACTCGGACTCGGACTCGGACTCGGACTCGGACTCGGACTCGGACTCGGACTCGGACTCGGACTCGGACTCGGACTCGGACTCGGACTCGGACTCGGACTCGGACTCGGACTCGGACTCGGACTCGGACTCGGACTCGGACTCGGACTCGGACTCGGACTCGGACTCGGACTCGGACTCGGACTCGGACTCGGACTCGGACTCGGACTCGGACTCGGACTCGGACTCGGACTCGGACTCGGACTCGGACTCGGACTCGGACTCGGACTCGGACTCGGACTCGGACTCGGACTCGGACTCGGACTCGGACTCGGACTCGGACTCGGACTCGGACTCGGACTCGGACTCGGACTCGGACTCGGACTCGGACTCGGACTCGGACTCGGACTCGGACTCGGACTCTCGGACCCGGACCCAGAACCCGACCGAACCCTTACCCTCATTTACCCTTACCCATTACCCGACCTGGGCTCGGGCTCAGGTAAATGGAACGACGAAACGACGTAACGACGCATGAGTCATGTTTTTTCGTGCGTGCAGCCGGCTCCATCGATTTATAAGACGTTATCACGTCAAAAATGTGAGTGTGAGTAGTACTGAGCTGACATACATGTTTTAAAAAAAAAAACCCAGTCAAGCATTTATTGAGAATTAGGTACTCTAGAAATGTGTGTGCTGCTGGTTGCTGGATGAGTCTGGATCTAGAGGATCAAGACTTGTCACAAGATTTAAATAAAATCGCGTCTCCACTCCCTGCACTCCATCTGTTCTTGTATTTTAGCTAGTGACGTGAATGACGTGATCGTCGAAGAAAAGAAAACGAAAGTCTTCTTGCTTGCAGTTTGATTGGCTGGCTGATTGGTTCGTTGGCTGTGGCAGCTGCAAACAAACAAATGTCAGTTCAGTTGATTGAATGATTCTGTCAAAGTAGGTAGTTGTTTATGTTTTGTAGAAGATATTTTGCGATAGTTTTGCAAAACTTTTATTTATTCATATTGTATTTTATGGTCTCATTTTTGCAAAGACTTCTTCATTGTGATAATCACTGTGTTCTTTCCGTTTTAACGAACCATGTCAGATGTCAAGAGGTGAATGTTTTTGTGATTTAAACGTGTGAGTGACAGTTTTTATATTGTTTGGGACTTGGAGCGATAAACATAAACGGTGAGTGTTTCCTCTGCTATTTATTTATTGGTACCAGTCAGCAGAATAGCGATGAGCTAGTTACGTGGTAATATTAAATGTAATGTATACAGGTTGGTCAAGGAACTGGCCTCGTCTGTAGATGTTTTTTGTAGGCTTGCGTAATTGAAAATTAGGTGTTATTGTGCGATTTGCGATAGGAGGAGTGTAGCCAGAGTATTGTTAGTATTTGGTGAGGTTGCTAGGCGAGCGGAACGCAGGCCGCAGGCTCGGCCAGCCTGCAGCGAAAGTTGTTTGCTCTTGGTTCAAGGAAGTAACGCCAGCAACAGAATACTGGTCTTACCACACCACTCACTTGTTTTCTTTCTAATATATTATTATGTGATATTTTATCACATAATACCAAACGAGTTTTAGCTATCTGAATTCGGTTGGCTTATTAAATTAGGTACCTAATGGACAATCTAGCCTAAATTTTGTGTTTTAGGATGTGTTTATTTCCAAAATATGTCTAGGTACCCGCATGATGAAATAAAGACATGATTCTTAGCTGCTAGCTAATAATAAACTTAACGAAGAGAGACACTGCATCATCTTCCTGGCCTTATCCCACTTTTCTTCTTCCATTGCCCTCTCGAAAATAAAAAATATGTGTCAAGTGCACGAAAGGAGCCACTTTGAGGCGCACTTAAAATCCTTTCACCACACTTGGTTCGAAAGAATCAGTGACACGATAAGAAGAAGATTGCCCTCTGTCAGCTGGCATCTCCGTATCAACTCTTTTTCTTACGAGACTCTTTTTAGAATCTTTTAAAACTACACTAGAGTACTACGTGTTAGAATCTCATAAAAGTCTAACTTGACTGATAAAGAAGTCACAGGTCATCTTAAACCAACCACTGTTTCAAACTTGACCTATAGTTCACCTTCCAGTTTCAATATCTGATTGTCGAAATCTGAATTAAGCATTAGGAACAAGTTTTTTATTAACATTTTTAATAATCTGCATAAAGTCTTTTTAAAACCGGAATAAGTTTATTAGTAGTAAGCATACATTAGAAACTATAACACAAAATCAGTGTATGAATATTGTTATGAACTGACTAAAGTGTTCAAACATAATTGTTTTCAATATCCTAATATTGTCAACCTACCTAAGTTTGTAAACATTGGGTCAAGTACCATGATAGGAACTTCAACGTCAACTTCTATTGATTTCAGTATTTAACTTCCTTGAGGTGCATTTATAATACTTTCAGCACACTGTCTTGAAATAAATGTGAGCCTCCGACAGATTCGCAGTTGGACAGATTAGCAGCTGGACAGATTTGCAACTGGACAGAAAGTGTACATACAGCCCATGACATTTAAAAAGTGATTCAAATTTTATAGGTATTATTGGTATAAATTTGAGCTTACTGAATTGTATTGTACCTATCTACCTATTTTCTGCAATAGTGAGTTTGTTAATATATGAACTCTGATAATAATGTCAATTCATCATTAAGTGTAAACATTAATTATTAAAGCCCATTGAGTAATTCATGTTCAGAAGTTTTAGCTTCATTTAAGTTATCAATACTTAAATGTTTCGGACAATCCACACATCACTATTTGGGCCCAAACTAAGCAGAGTCTACTATTAGCCTACTAGTCTACTATGGGAACCAGATATAAAATACTAGATAATTTTTTTTTTCAATCTGCCCTGGCCTCGCATGGCTGTCATCAAGAAAAATGGAGGTGAAAGATAGAAAGGTACTCTACCTTAGAATTTTTCCGCCCGTGCGAAGCCGGCGCAAATCGCTTGTTTAATTATTATCCCCAATGAATATAGTTTAAAATGATGTGATGCTCATTATAATACACAATGTTTAATCCAGGTTCGCTATTAGCCTGACATGCTTATCATATCAGGGCAATGTGTGCAAAAACCAACGCTGACTAATCTACTCTGATTCCTCCAATTTAGACTCTATTTCTATGAGAATAAAGACTTGCTTTATTGAAGCCATTTGGTGGGATCATAATCTATTCATAATGAATAGATTTGGCTCATTGTTGTTTACTGAAATATTTTGTAGACATAGAACCATTGTATTTAAAAGTAGTGTCTTAAACCACTGGATCAAGGGGAGAACCTCCTAAGATATGGAAAAATCTTGATACCAGAACCCCAAGTCCCACTGCATTTACAACATTTCGTTACCAAATGTTGTTTTCGTTTCGCCTATTTGTCTCTGTCTATTGTATGGAGAAAAGATGAGAAACAACTCTAACTACGTAACGTATTTTTGCCGTCTCATATTTTCTCCATGCAATAGAGAGAGACAAAAAGGCGAAACGAAAACAACATTTGGTAACGAAATGTGGTTGCCAAACTCCGACTTCGGGTACAGCATCAAGATTTTTCCATATCTTAGAAGGTTCTCCATGTTCATCCATGTCAGGTGTAAAAAGGCATTATTAAACGGTCAAAGACACCTTTTTACGGCCCAGAACATTTGATGGCCATAAAAGCCTGTCGACTTTTGTTTCAAACTTGTCGCAGGTATTTACCTACCTGCCTGTTTTAAACCTGTCGCAAGTTCGAATTGATAGACTAGGTATTGAGATATAACTACCTACTATAAATATACATACCTACATAATATTATATGCATATTGGGTATCTACCTATAATATTGTGATGTATCGAGACCGGAAGACGGGCCTGGTGACCTGATATACTGGTTTTAATTTAAAACCTCCTTGGGGTAGCTCTCAATTTAAGCTAAAAAAATCCTTGTTTTTGTTTAAGTAAGAGAAATAGATAAATACAAAGTATGTATAGATCAAACTCTACCCTATTATAAACTACTTAGTAACCTTGCAGAAACTAGATATAATGCCACGAATTAAATATTTAAGATACCTACCTACGAGTAGTCGTGCGTACGACTCACGTAATGATACCTCTTAGCCAACTTTATCGTCGTAACCAAGGGCGGATCCAGGGGGGGGGTCATGGGGGTCATGACCCCCCCCTGAGCTGGTTCCAGGACTTAGGTGGACCACTAAATTGTAGACCTACATAATGATTTTGTATTATAATATGTATATTTTGTCACCATACAGATTTTATGTAACTACAAACCTTCAATATTTTATTATTTTAATCTAAATATATGAAACTCTTACGCTACTGACTGACTGACAATCAACGCACAGCCTAGGCCGTTAGTCCTAGAAGCATGAAACTTGGAGGGTGTATTCCTTTTATAGTGTAGAGGTTCACTAAGAAAGGAAATTGGAAAATTATTTCGCTAAAAGGAGAAAAAGGGGAAAAATAGTTTTAAGAAAAATGATGATTGTAAAAATCAAAGCAAAGTTAGAAGCATGAAATTTGGACAATAATACATAATTACAATTATGTAAATAATTAATTTAGTGTGAAAAAAAACAGGAAATTCTTGCAGTTGGTCATGTCAAACTAAACAAACCAGATTCGATTATACACCAACGCATACAAAACCCAACTTAGCAAAATAGCTTTACAAAATACCTACGCAAAAAAACTGTAAAAAAAAATCTGCTACCGCAGCATCTGCCACCAGATTTAAATAAATACAAAGGTTTAAAAAAACCTATGTAAACCACTAAGACAAATCGCGGTTTTTCTATGCGTTGGCGTACAATCGAATCTGTTTTTTTGGTTTAACATGACCAACTGCTAGTTACCTTAGTTAATTTCGTTTAAGAGGAACACACCCTTCAAATTTCATGCTTCTAGGACTAACGGCTCAGGCTGTGCGTTGATTGTCAGTCAGTCAGTCGACAGTGAGTAACGTAAGAGTTTTAAAATAATATTTAGACTAGTTATACAGGGTGGCCGGAACATTGAAGTCCAAAAACAAAATATTGGTGCCTCGTATCGTGGGGTATCTGAATCACCCCTATGTATGTTCCGCGATTTTGTTTAGTTTTCGAGTTATGAATTTTTATCTGAACTTACGGGAAATTTCGACACGACCAACTTAAAAATTTAAAAAAAAATGAAGAAGACGTTTTAGTATTTTTTTTTATGCAACTGAATCCTCATGAGTTGTACTTTTATGCCTAAAGCAATTAGCTTTGTTACTTTGATGAAAGTTATGAAAATGATGATCCAAAGTGAGTAATTTACGTTCGGTGAATTATGACTCTTTTCAACTTTAAATTAAAAATGTAAACAGGTGATTTCATGGTTCCTAAGTAGCTTTAAATAAAAGCAGCCAAGTGCGAGTCGGACTCGCCCATGAAGGGTTCCGTAGCATCAAGTAACATAATCTAAAGGTTCTTGTTGTTCATCGAAAGGTAAATTGCGGTTTAAGATTTATGACGTATAAAAAAAAACTACTGACTAGATCTCGTTCAAACCAAATATCGTTGGAAGTTTGCATAGTAATGTACATCATATATTTTTTTTAGTATTATCATTCTCTTATTTTAGAAGTTAGAGGGGGGGGGGGGGCAACTTTTTCCACTTTGGAAGTGTCTCTCGCGCAAACTATTCAGTTTAGAAAAAAACGATATTAGAAACCTCAACATCATTTTTGAAGACTTATTCATAGATACCGCACACGTATGGGTTCAATGAAAAAAATTTGTTGAGTTTCAGTTTCAAGTATATTTTTGTGTAAAAATCTTAATGCGGTTCACAGAATACATCTACTTGCCAAGTGTCATCAGTCTAGCTCTTACGGTTTCGGAAAAAAATGGCTGTGACATACGGACGGATAGACAGGGATGACGAATCTACATATAAGCGCGGAACTTACATGGGGATGATTCGGATACCCCACGCCACGATACGAGGGACCAAAATTTTTATTTTGGACGTCAATGTTCCGGCCACCCTGTATATTTAGATAAAATAGGCTGCCTCATTCCGTGCGTGATAGTGCTTTTCTAGATGTCTTCAAGAGAAGATGGCAATATATACGAAGTTATTATGTGTTAAGTTTTTCAAGTGTACCTACAGTAAAGAATAAATATTTTTAAGTACAGTACTTACGTACATTAATAAAATACCTACTTTTTACTTGTATCTATTATCAAAATTAAATTATAAGTTCTTGACTTGACCACGACTATGTGACCCCCTCCTGGCGCCAAAGCTGGATCCGCCCTTGGTCGTAACGTGCACATGCACAAACTTCCCACACTGCCTACAACTATTTAAAACACATTAGTATTAGTGATATCGATTCTCAATGTTACTAATTGCTATTCAAATCAAATTCGTTAAGTTAGGTAGGGTAGGGCCTACCTACTTTCTGTACCACGCACGCAAATGATGCTGCGGGCGAGCGTATGTTGTAAAATTAGTACCTACCTAGCCGGAACTGTGGTAAGTAGTGTTAGATTCAAGATTCAAGATTCAATAAGCGTTTATTCAATACGATACAAGAATCACTTTGAAACGTCTTAAAGCTAGGTGAGTCTAGGTGCCACGCGACCAAGCGTAGAAGAACAGGCAACAAACTACGTCTCGGTTCCTACCGTTTTTTTATATGATCCTTTTACAAATCAAAAATAGTCTAAAATAATAGCAGTGAAGTTCCAGTGTGGTGCCACTTCACTTAGTCAGACGTATGCAATGTAATTATACAAAAGCAAAAGTTTCAAAGACAGCACACGCTACGCTTCAAAGTTATAATAAAGTATCTACACAGATATAAAAATAAGATATTAAATAGTAGGTACAGACATTGCAAATTGACATGCTAGCTTCCTATGGGTAGAGTGACCGGGACATCGGGCCACGCAGTTTTATCATTCATATAGCTATCTAGAGTATAGTACGCTTTCTTTATCAAATTACTCTTAATATAGGCTTTAAACTTCCGAATTGGAAGCTTAGTTGCATTTTCCGGAAGTTTATTGTAGAAGCGTACAGTGTTCCCCATAAAAGACCCATTTACCTTCTGTAAACGAAATTTGGGAATATAAAGTTTATTTTTATTTCTAGTGTTAATATTATGTGAATCACAATTTTTCTGAAAGTTAACCAGTTTTGGGAATAGAACATCCCTATTCGAATCAAGCAAGAAGTTACATCTCTAGTGGAGAAGAGGAAGGGAAAGAAGGGAATATGGCGTCGTTACGTGTAGTTGTTTTGTCTGCGGTTTATTAAAGTTAAACAGAATTGTAGCTATAATCATTGAAGAGTTTTCTTGTTATCAGAGCCCGAAGTCCCAGTGCATTTACAACATTTCGTTACCAAATGTTGTTTTCGTTTTGCCAATTTGGTCTCTGTCTATTGTATGGAGAAAAGATGAGACAACAACTCTAACTACGTAACGTATTTTTGCCGTCTCTTATTTTCTCCATACAATAGACAGAGACTAATAGGCGAAACGAAAACAACATTTGGTAACGAAATGTTGTAAATGCACTGAGACTTCGGGTACAGTAGTTAGAACTTAGAACCAGCGGGCGATATGCCTAAACTTTGAATATTATTCGTATGCTAGCTTGATGCTAGCGCATTTTCTCAAAAAGTTTCGTTGTAATAAGGTAGTAACTCGGGTAGTTTTCCTTTTACAGCCTCTACTTTGACTACTAGACTCATGACTCGTGCTCCTGTTTTTTATAACTCCCTCATTCCACACTAGAATTTACGAGCTAGCGTGGGATCTCTACATTACAACTTTTTCACTGTAATGCCCCACTCGAGGAGACAAAGTAGCAATTTGGTTGAGGTCAGTTTTCTAGCACAATGCAGAGAACAAACAGTAACTGCAGTTGGTAGCAATGACTACCACCGCTACAAAACGTTCCAATGAGGTGGCCAGCAAGTTTGCGTGCTTCTAGGCTTGGTCACCTGGAACTGGCATTTAGACTCCTTATCTTTAAGACGTTTCAAACTGAATAAAACATATTTTTGACTTCTTAAACTTGAGATTGATTCACCACGGAAACCCCGTTTTTTTTGTTTTTTTCGAGGAGTCATTGTTTCTTTGTGAGTGTCCCTACTGTCTGATATCTATTGTGCCAGACTTTACGGTCGCCAGAACGTAATGAATCGACGCGAAAATGCGTTGTATGTGGGCCGCAGTTACGTAAAGAACCTCGAACTTTCCAGGCGACTGCACTTGTATAGTACAACTTTGTCGATAAGCGGCTGGTCGGCGTCATAGTGACTGGTTGACTGCTCCTTTAATATACTGGCAATCATTATAATATCATTAGGATCAATCCTGACAGATTGACTGACGACAAACCTCCGGCCCTGTAGCCTGTATAGCTTTAGAGATCTCGTGATGAGTTCGTGGATTACTTAAACAAATCATTAAACATATCTATCAGATAGGGTTCCAAATTGAAGTCAGTTTGTCAATATAGAAGTGATTTCCTCGATAAAATGGTGTACCTACCATAATACTGGGAATAAAGTTAGCAGACGAAGTCGCGTATAGGCTGCTAGTCATGTATAGGCGTGAAAATGAACGTTAGCTTTATGGGGTCTGGCTGACTGCTCCGTAATGAAAGCGGTTTATGGATCTAGCACTTTGATTAGACTGGTCGACTGCACTTGGGTTAACAACCTGCTGGTCTAACTTTGTACGTTAAATATTTCAGGTGTGATTTTGGGCATAGTGCCTTATTTTAGTGTCAAAGTCTGAACCTACCTACCAATTAAAATTTTAATTGGTTTTCATCATCATCCACACCTCGACTTCACCCACTGCTGGGTATAGGCATCTCTCGGTATGTGCCACTGTTGACGGTCTTGTGCTAATCTCATCCAGATCTTGCCCGCGATGGTCGCCACATCGTCTGCCCATCTTGCCGCAGAACAACCGACTCTTCTATATCCAGTTCTTGGATGTCATTCAATTAGCGCCTTACTTCACCTGTCATCACCTCGCCTTGCCAGGTGTCCTACCTAGCTTTTACTACCAATTTTAGTTCCGTTATGCGATTCTATGAAAATTAAAATGTTTTAGCTAATCCCATTTTCACTGGTACGCATTTCACTCACGGTTCCCATTTTCAGTAATAGCCGGTTTTAGTAGTAAGCAGCGTAGGACATCGCAGTCATAAATGGAACGATGAGGGACATCACACATCACTAGTGGTCGTGTATTGGAGAAAAGATGGCGTGCTTGTATTATTTCTGATTGTAATTAATAACTGAGTTCTGACTGTGTCTAATGGATAGATTTCGTCTTAACAGTAGTACTTACAGCTTTGTATATTTTGATGGAATATATTGACTGTAAGATAAGTCACGGGGCCGCCCAAGAAAACGTTGGCGGGACGATATCGACACCTTTGAGAGGAGATGGTGGGAGGAGGCTCGAGAGAGAGATAAGTGGAAGTCTTTGGGGGAGACCTTTGCCCAGCAGTGGGACAAAATAGGTTAATAATAAAAAAAAATATATTGACTGTGAAATATTTTATTTACCTAGGCAAATGCCTGAAATGTTTACGTCGAAAAATAAGCCCTTTTCAACCCACACAGGTAACCAGCCTAGTTACCGAAAACGTCAATGTATTTTACTGAAAAGCTCTTCATATTCACAAAATAAGTAAGCTTAGGTACCTCATTACCATTACGCAGCTTCTTATATAAATTATCTTCTACGTCGTATAGGTATTTTTACAGGATAAAAGTAAATGGCCTTGGCATCTAATGGAAAATGATTTACCTATACTGAGACAGGTTCAAGTTCAAGTTTTCTCTCATGTCCCTATTTTCAGAAACCTGTAGTGCCTTCGACGCTTCAAATGATACAACCCTCTCAATGCAGATAAAATATGTGGTGAATCTGACAGAACCTCTCGATGGCTATTATCACTAGACCAGAGTGCTCTAAAAGAATCATCATCGATAATATCCTCTCAGCAGACCACAATCACAGAAAATAAATAATAATCTGAGGGCTCGCTAAAAGTCTCTTGTCACTGTCAATTTCATGTCAACAAATAGAGATAGCAACAGATTTACCCGTCTGCTAAGCTAAATTACTGCTATAGGACCGTTATGAATATATCCGTATGCAGGTACTCCATAGTTTTAGTCACATTGATAAAACTTACTGTTGAATTATGAATGCGGATACAAAAAATGCAAACTCAAATAATAAAGGTACCTAGGTAGTGAACGGGGTCGACCTTGCCTTGTCAGTCGTTTACAATGCTTAGGTTTTATCCTAAGTAGGCAATTGTCGACGCGGCAAAAATTAAAATTGGCAGCGCAAGCCGCTAGTCAGCGGTGCCCTTGACATTTTATACTGGTCGCCTAACCTTAGTAACCAACCACAAGTCCTTTATAATGGTATTCGTCAAGGTGTCTTCTAAAGACTGTCCGAGTCACACTCTTGTCATTGACTTATAGGTAACTTTTTATTTGGCTCCAATGACACAAGTACAACACAACTTATCAAGAAAAAGGCAATAGAAAAAGAGGAACTTCGAATATAGGTACGGCTACTTAAGATAAATAACATTGTTCACATACAGAAACAGCACTTATGTAAATGATACACTGTATATAGTTTTACAGTGCACTATAGACCAGGTTAACAGCGAAGGTACACAATTACTTCAATCAAGGTTTATGTAATTTTTAATTAATTCATTATTATGCTGTCCATGCTGCTAGTTTCGAGACGTGTCACGGTAGTGGCCTGACCTTGACATTTACCTAATCTAATTTGTCATCGTTAGCCTCCGGCTTTTCTACGGCTTAGCTTAGATAAAAAAGAAATATCCAATGTTACCGTACCTACGGTAAGAATGCGTAACCAAGTGACCTAATATTCAGTACTTTGGTCCACTTGCTAGTATTTCGTTACTTCATCTTAGATAGGTAAATGTTGGGCAATGGCCTGGTTTAGGTATGGTGGACGTGATCTGAGGTAATGCATCTTTTTTCTACAGGCATGCATAAAGCATATAGGTTCAATATCAGGGGGGCCATCTATCTGTTCCTTCACTTTAAACCCATAAATCACTATTTATAGGTTAAAAGTGAAGGAACAGCTATAGTCCCTTAGTAAGGATTCTGAGGTAGGTGTTATCACGTACTAAATCTAAAGCAAATTGAAATACATTTATGTGTGTACTTGTGTAGGTTCCATTACTAGACTTAAATGCTCCTTACATACAAATAACCTCCTCAAACCCATTACCCCTGGGATTTTTTCGTAACTAAGTACTGAATAAATTCTAGTAAATAAAAGGTCCAAAAGATTAATCCAAGTGAACAAATCTCCAAATTCGAGCACACAAAAGCCAGTCATAAATAGGTCGCTATTTCGCTTGCCGAGTCGCTCATATTTAAAGCTTGCTTTATTATTCTAATGCTACGAAAGAGGTTCTTTGTTATTATCAAGATTGAACCTTGAATCCTTGACAATGAGTAATTTCTTCTCCCGCGAAATCTCTTCTCGACGGATAATAAATTAAACGTTGGAGCACGAAACAGATAATAGTACCTACGTTTATGTGCGGAAATCTCACTTCGATGACAATGTGCATATTCTTATTTTATTTTTAATTAACAAGAACAGTCTTGGAATCAATTATAATACAACGTGTATCAAAATATGTGTACTATCCTGAAGGGGGGTGAATTTCCACCCCCCGGGGAACAACTTTTGTTCAACGACTTTTCGAACTTCGATTGGTATCTCTGAAAAAAACTGCAACGAAGTTTCAACATGAACAGCTGACTTTATACAAAGTGACAACCCTAAACTCAGCTACAGAGGTGGTAGGTAGTAGTAGTAGACCTACAGAGGTAGTAGGTCAAGGGGTCAAGGGGTTACAAGGATAGGGTTGTCAATTTATTTAGGCATTATGAAATTAAATATTTTTGTATGGGAAACTGAAAATAGGAATTTTTAATTATCTCCCTCCCACAACTGATCACCATTGTGGTCTGAAACCCCCCACCTTCGCATAGTACACATATTTAGATACACCTTGTATAGTATTATAATTAGCCAATTATTAACCAATTATAATACAATCATGTAGTTACAGTATCTAGAGCTCTTGTTTATCTGGGGAAGTTACCATCGTAGAGATGGTTCAATCTTAAACTGCACGCCCCACTACTTCAGTCAGTCAATGTAAATTGTTCTTTATCACTTACATTTACATCACAATGATAATTTTGAAGTACTTTGCCGTCAAAGAAAACGTGGTGGAGTGCCGTGCATTTTTAGGCTGATTTATCTCTACGTACCTCTATGTGTCGCCAAGCAGTGATGCTTTGTTCCGATTTGAAGGGTATGAGATAGGCACATACGTAACACTTTTTTTGTAATTGGCCTGTCAAATTGACTGACTGGTACATTTGACTAACTTACAAAATGACTACCTACACAAATGGTTGCCTTGAATCCGAGGCAAGGACCTAAGGACATAGAAGTTATGATGGCCACAGAGCTCGATGCCCAGCCGGATCGATCAGCGCGATAAAGTCTATTATCCACTGCAACTGATATGATGTGACACTCTTAGCACCTATTACACCGTAATGGTGATAAATCGTGAGATGGTTCGTCATTTTTCGGCTTTTATTGTCTACGAAGACGTCTGACTGCCCAAGGCTGTAATAGCCGGTCGTTTACGTTTCTCTCACCGATTTATGGTATTTTGTGATGACATAACTCCGTTGCGAATAGCCCTATAAAAGCTATTTGTGCGTCCGCTGTTTCTGCAGTCTTCGCTGCAATTAAATCTTATTAAGTAGGTTAGTTGGTGAGGAAACTCGCGATGGTAGCTTCGTACGAATCGCCCATGTCCAACAATGGTAAAACTGTAGGGAAGTGATAAGCTAAAAAAGCATGTTGTGCCAACCACTCATAAAAAGTGCGATAAGGCTAGGGAGTTCAGTATGATGATATCCACGATTACCAGAAACTGATACTAGTATGTTGTCGTATGTGCATTAGGTATCTAGACTAGGATGTTAAATAGTCAAGAGTTTAAAAATATACTACTTGCATGTTTGTAGAATACTAAAAATGTAATTTGGATACTGATCACGAACTTTAATGGCGGCCTTCTGCTTAATTCAAGTTAAAATTCACTTGGAAGGTATATTTGCAGCAGATTTTGATAGATAACGTAACCTTGATAGTTACCTGCTTATTATATAAATTGTATAACCTAGTTATTTTATTGGGACCTATCATAAAGTTATAATATTGTATTATAATGTAATTATGTATGTTTATTTCATTCTTATGCATAATTAAATCGTAATGTAATTCATTAATTCTATCTTTTTTTTAATCACTTAATGTTTTTGGTAGAAATTACATTAACATTAAGCCCTTATCATGTACTCAAACTGTGTATTTTGAATAAAGAATAAATTCCAAAGCGTTTCTTAACAAAAAATCTTCTTGTCTCTGAATTTCAAAGGCAAAAAACGGAAATTCTTGCTAGCTTGATGCATAGCGGCCAACCTAGGTATTTTAAAAGTCACAGCATTGTAGTTTCCTCGGAAACTTAAATTCTCGCCTTGGACGCAGTGAAAGGACGACGAGAAAGAAACTTCACCCAAGTTATTTGTAAAATAACTAAGTACTTAGTTCGTCTTTCACAAAGGATGTCGTTTAATGCAAACTCGCTTTGTAGCTTTTACAAGTTGCTGCTTTTTCTTCCGTAACATATTTACGAGTCTCGAATTTTTTAAATTTGTATTTAGGGATCAAA
Source organism: Thera obeliscata (assembly GCA_947578465.1). Taxonomy (NCBI): domain Eukaryota; kingdom Metazoa; phylum Arthropoda; class Insecta; order Lepidoptera; family Geometridae; genus Thera; species Thera obeliscata. The sequence continues at coordinate 9,504,810 of OX387914.1, forward strand.
GAAAATCATCCAAACACAGTCAACATCATCAAAAATAATTCACAATCATACAAACTACAGAAATGAATCTTTTCTCTTGTATTTCATGTTATTACTTATTTAACGTACACTCTGTAACTCATCTTGAATTCCTTTGACTCATACGTATTGCAAATTTTAATTAGCGCGACAAAATTTTTGTTCAAATTAATTATTTATTTCAAGAAAATGATGCTTACAGAGGTTTTCTTTATTACACGCTACACGCTAGGTAGGTTTAAATAGTTTTTCCCAGTCTTTTGACTGGCCTCTAGCTCAGTTGGTAGTAGCTCTGCCTTCTGCGCCGTAGGTCGTGGGTTCGATCCCCACCGAGAACAAATATTTGTGCGGTAAACATAAATGTTTGTTCTCTGTCTGGGTGTTGTATTGTATTCTAAGTATGTATTTACAAAAAAAATGTATTCAAGTATTATATCAGCTATCTGGTTCCCATATTACAAGCTCTGCTTAGTTTGGGGCTGGGTAGTGTTGTGTGAATTGTCCACAATATTTATTTATATTTATACAGTCGATCCTGACTTTTGGTTTATACCTACATACAAACTAGTCGTCTCATCTCTAATATTCTGAAGCAGGGCTTTGGCCTCCCATTAGCTATTTTAGGCAAAGAGAATTGTTCGTTTTTGTAATGTCAGTGTTTAACTCTCATTTGAAGTACCTTTACGCAGGTAATGAGAGGAGCAGTCACGCGATTCGATGCTTAGAGTTTCTTGAGGTATGTTAATCGAGCACTTTTATCAATTTTTGTGTTCGAATTGAACGTTTAGGTCGTGGTCTATGCCAAGGGGTTCGGAGAAATGGTTCTTGGTTTGTGGTTCTAAGCTAGGTTCAAGGAGCGTTCAAGCGGATCTAGCTAGTTATAATTTCAATTTCATCGTTTTACCAAATGATGGCATTGATTGTAATCGATTATCATCCAGTAATATTGCTATTTTTTGAAGTGAAAACTTCTTTAGCGGCGTTGAGCACTTTTTCTGTAATGGGTATAAAATCTTAAACTCGCGTCAGCGCGTCAGGACACGTGACCTGATCGAAAAAGCGTAAGACGGATGGAGAGTAGACAGCTATCCCCTCTCTACGGCGCGGCGAAAATGTATGCCTGGGCCTACTGTTTCGTTTAGGCAGCGCAGGGCGCTTGCGCGAATGTTCGTGTATGTTACAGCGTGCCAAATAACAAACAAGCCCCCCCTAACCATTCCAAAATATCAAACATGCTCAACGTTAATAATCAAGTTTTCACTTCTGCCGGCACTCCCGGAGTGCAACCCGTATTTTTTTTTTTTAAGAAAAATGGAAGAGACCTTTGTCCAGCAGTAGGACAGTATATGTTGATAAAAAAGATTAAGTTCGATAAATAAATAAACAACCATTTGGTATTTGCTGCTAATAACAAAATATAATTTTTGTTTTTACCTGTCACTTCGTCATGGAAAAATCTGATGAAACTAGGACTTTAAGGCCTGCGCACACCTAGTTCGCTGGCGGTGGCGATCAGTGAAACGCTGTCAAATATTCGCTGTCAAATCTCAAATCTGACAGCGATATTTGACAGCATTTCACTGATCGCTACTGCCAGCGAACTAGGTGTGCGCAGGCCTTTATAACGATGACGAACTTGTTTACGGAGCATATTTGTTATTTTCATCTAATTTTACTAAGCCGTTACGGCTTGCGAACATTGAATTGAGCTATTTGTGTATCATGTAACCAACCTTTTATGGAACGATGTTACCCGAAATACATTAAATAACACACACATTTTATATTGTATTATTTCCTTATTGACCAAAATATTTGTTTGGTAATCGTCCTATAATAACTTACAATATGACCACGTTTTCGTCATCAGGAAAGTGTTCGTACGTAGAAAAACGTTTACCTTATAACTACTGTTTGCACTGCTATAGTTCGGCCGTTCAGAGAATGCGTTTGATAGTTTGATCAGTTAGTCACATAGTTAGCACAGCACTACAAATATAGAGCGCTGACATAACCTTGCAATAGCGCAGTATAGATTTAGAAAAATATTGTATAACAAGTTATTTGACACTCATTTTGGCACAAAATTATAAAATTCATTGATTATTGATATAATAATGTTATTTTAATGCTCATCAATTGTTAAAACGGTAAACAACCAGCAAAAATATTTTTATCGTAACTGCAACGCCATTACAAAGTTACGTCGCCAGTTCAATCGCGACGTGTCAGGAACGCATTCTCTGAACAGCCGAACTATAGTACCCTCATGATTTGTCAAACTTAACCTGTTGTTCAAGCCTAATCTAATTTGCATATCCACTGATCTTATTTGCCGTGACAAAGTCCGTAATGCTAATGGAAACAGTGGTTTGTACTTACATTCATAGAGCTCGCCACTGAGAGTTAGATTAATTGAGTGTTTATTTTCTTTGTCCAAAGCTCTGACCGTGTAAATAGCATTAAACTGTGACCTTTTAAATGTCGTCTAAGACTGTGTAGCATTTGCCGTCAATCTGGTATTTCTGGCATTGCTTCAGAAATAAATGTGTGTATGATAATTTCCCCAGTTCCACATACCTACTAATCTATCACTACTGGTAGGGAAAAACGTATTTTTTTCCACCTACTACTATTATCTTATTTTTGAAGTGAAAACTTCTTTAGCGGCGTTGAGCACTTTTCTGTAATGGGTATAAAATCTTAAACTCGCGTCAGCGCGTCAGGACACGTGACCTGATCGAAAAAGCGTAAGACGGATGGAGAGTAGCCAGCTATCCCCTCTCTACGGCGCGGCGAAAATGTATGCCTGGGCCTACTGTTTCGTTTAGGCAGCGCAGGGCGCTTGCGCGAATGTTCGTGTATGTTACAGCGTGCCAAATAACAAACAAGCCCCCCCTAACCATTCCAAAATATCAAACATGCTCAACGTTAATAATCAAGTTTTCACTTCTGCCGGCACTCCCGGAGTGCAACCCGTATTTTTTTATGTCTCATTTGTATAAGGCTTGGTATTCAATAACTTTTTATAAAAGCTGGCGCTAACTCTAGCTAAACCTAATACAGGTTCCATTCAACTATTAGGTTTAGCTATGTCACATAGATATTATTAGACATTAGTGGTTTAATACCTACTAGTTAGTGACATTATTTCCAAGGAAATCCACTTCTTGTTCGTTTGCCAATTTGCCATAAACGCAGTATCTGGCTTACCGAAACATGGCTTACTAATCTAAAATCTAGACCAATTTCGATGATTAGCAGGCAGAATCTAGTAACTAAGCAATGCAGTAGTCGGATATGCTGGGAGGAGTTGAGACAAGATATTTGGATACAGTTATGCATAGTGAGTCCAAGCGCCATTTTCAGTTTTTTGGGAAATTACATAAACGCGTTTTTATTGGTAGAAGATTTGCATTTGCATCGTCAGAAAGTAAATCTATGTACATCGAAGCTTATATTTGTAATTTAACATGTTACAAGAAAAAAACACAAAAAAAGGTTTTATTTTGGAATATATCGTTAAAAATGCACTTGGACTCCTAATAAATATGATGTTCTCATTTTGCAAAACGAGTCCAAGAGACAAAATAATTATTTATTCTGGAAGATTAGCTTTAAGTGCACGTGGAAACGAATTAATATGATGTACTCATTTTGCAAAATGAGTATAAGTATAACATAAAAATGTTTCCTGGACTATTTTCCTATCGTTTAATAAAAACCCCTTGAATTTCCGTATTTACTCAGCATCTTATATTAGATGTTACAGAGGATTGATAAAAATAAATAAAAAACTATTAAAATGGCACTGATAGTATGTCCAGAAAATAAAACAATATAATTATCATAATTTAATAAACAATAATAATTTAAAACAAGATAAGGACTATCTCAGATATTATCTTCAGCTTTCAGACAGACAGAATAATGATTGATGATATTATTGGTAAACACCAACCCCAAACCCAGAACATATCGGGTAGGATGTAGGATGGAGTAGGTAAATAGTATATAAATCTACTCTTCTTCAATATGTTCCGGATCAAAAACCTAAATGGCCATCAACACCTTCAACAACAATATCATCTTCAATCGGGTCATCAAAAATCAAATCATTGTCAAATGCTATAGCGTCGTTTGGGATATTATGAAACAGTGATTTTAAATCATTTAGTTTTTTCTTTGAAACATTTTGTCCTTTCCTACCCTTTCTTTTCTTTACATCAATTTCTAAGCTTTCTTCCTCTTCTACTGCTCCTGCCTTGACATAATGAGGCAATGGATGATTTTAGGTTTCCTTTATCTGGTTTATTCTTAACCAATTATTATTGACCTTCTCGCCCACTGTTATCTTTTTTCTGTTGACAATAGCTTTTTCCTTTTCTTCAGTATTTGTGATTCTTTGTTCTGCAGCTTGCCATAACTTTCTTGTAGTCTTGTGGAGTATAAAGTATTAATTGCAGTTTCAGAAATATAGGGTGCTTTTCGAGGAGAGATCATCAGGTCTATTTTTATACTATAATGCTATATTGTACGCCCGAAATAGGTAAGCTGTTGGAACATAATTACTTTTAAGATGTTTTATACACAGTTTTACAATAAAATATCTTTATCTTTATGCGTGTATTCTGGCCTTTATTTTTTTTATTCTGTTCTCCGCAACAATTAAGTTGACCAAAGAATTAAGTTTTTGACTTTGGTAAACTAGTATAATATGTGCTTCCTTAAACATGACTTGGGTTCTTCTGCCAGCCTCTCCTTCCACCCAAACAAAGATTACGTTCAGAAGTTACAAACAACTGTCGCGTAGACTACTGATGCGTAACACTACGTCTTTTGGACTAGTAATGTTTAATAGAAATGTGCTTTTTCATCATAAAATTTGGTTGTCAGTTTTAAATTGGTTGTTGGACTTGTATTGCATTTCAAAATACTTAGTTTGCTATAGAAGGCGCTTGGACTGGGTATCAAAAAATACCACTTAGAGTGAAGCTGGCTGCAAGAGTGTTTTTTCTATGGCTTAATTATGCCCTAGTGATTACGAAAATGCGAAAAAATCAAAAAATGAAATTTGGCGCTTGGACTCCTTATGCATAACTGTATCCATTTGAGACCGCAGTGAAACCTTAAGGGGCCAGCGGAGGGAAAATTTTCATACAAACGGAATACCAAATTGATTTCTAATTTAGACAGATTTACACTATATTATTGTAATAATTGTATTTGTATAGTATTTATTTAGGTTCCTCAACAGTTTTTATTTCAAATTACTTACCTAAAATGAAATAAACACCAATCGCATTTTACACATATTTTTTCATTGTAAAATGTGATTGGCGTTAATTTCATTTGAGGTAAGTAATTTAAAATAAAAACTGATGAGATAAATACAATAAAAATACAATTATTACAATAATATAGTAAAAATCTTCTTAAATTAGTAATCATTTTGGTATTACGTTTGTATGAAAATTTACCCTCCGTCGGCCCCTTAATATTAATAGTAGCATGATCTAATGTGCTACGATTTAAGTAAATAAGTATGGTTGAGTCTAATCGATGAAAGATACGTTTGCCTGGCAGAGGAGACCGTGATCAAAAAGGTGGTTTCTCGAGAAAGAAGCCTATTTATTGCAGTTCGAATGGCTTGACCTCTTCGATTATCCTTAATGTCATTCCCATTTATATGGTGTCCACGCTGAAAGATCGGATGAGCATTCATAACGAGATCCTCGATGGTTCCTTTTAAGACATTACGTTCAAGTCGACTGGCACATATGAACGGTTCGTAACCCACAAGAAACCTAAGAAACTCGCCTAGTTAACAACTTGAAATGAGCCTTGAGTTCACGCGATCCAGTCAGGCGACATTTGCACAGTTGCACCAATAATCAAATTATTTTTATCGACTGCATTGTATATTTTTAAAACGATTTAAATTCAAATTTTATTAGGACTGCAGTGGTTTTCTCTGTAATGTTTAGTTCATTATACTGTTCAGTGAACCTATCTTAGCAAGTACCTACTATCATACTGTGACGTACTGCAATTTAACCCTCCACATGTGAATCGGTTACATGTATGTTTTCATCAGCTAAAGAGTCCTCACAAATAAACTCATGATCATTTATTTATTTTCTACCAATTTAAAAAGTTGAACTCCCACCTTCAACTTTCCTACTAAAACATTTTTAGACTGTCCGATGCTGAGAATTACAAGCAGTAATTAGACAATGAAACTATTTTGAAGACTCTTAACAAAACATACCCGTAGGACACCATTGTAATATAACATTTTGTAAACATTGTGTTTCTATTCGGTTATTTTAGGAGGCGATCTAAATATGGCCCAGCTGAACTCAGTTTTACCATTCACTTTCATTTCTTTTGTTGCCGTGAAAGTAACCGTTATTCATGTTCTATAAAATATTGATATTATATCGAAGCAGACTATTATCTTTATTAATTTATCTGCGTCGTATTGTAACCTTAAAGACCTCTCATTGATACGCAAATGATTAGTAGTACTCGTAATAATGGAATGATTGATATTATTACGATTACTTAATGGATTACAACTGGGTCGAATCAATAGACAGCTGATTATATTATCTCGCAAGTAAACTGGAGTATTGTATCTTGAACATTATAAATGTTAAGACTTGGCTCTATACTCCTAACACAGTCCTAATTCGATTTGCCTCTACTTGACCTATAAATACTTATCGATATTTCGTCCATTGTAAGGTCGTTTGTTTTTTTCTGATATAAACCTATAGTGCTATAGCACTATAGGTTTATATATCAGAAAAATAAGATATATCTGTATCAGAAACCGCAATAAATTAATTGTCTATTTTTCATAATTATGTATTCAGAAGAATTTATGTTTATGAGAAATTCAAATTCTTAAACAACAACATTCAGGGTTTATTTACAGCAAAGTACCATAACGCCAGCCTTACTCATCCGCAGTTATTATTTTTAACTAAATATTACGAAGATACCAACGAAAATGACCCCAGAAACTAGAACGAAATGTAGAACGTATCATAAATTCAACAATATAAGGTTTTCCCGCAGCTAGTTGCCTTTTCGAGTGAACTTCCTTTCAGCCCCGGGAATATGTTCGCATTGTTTTGTTGTGTTTGCGAGTTAGAAACGGCAAATTGTTGGATTACACAACTCCTAAGTTGCTCGGTCAACATTACTGAGGAATCTTAAATTCTAGCTACTCGCGCGGTTTTTGTGTTTTGATGCAAACTTCTAATAAGCATAATACTCGCTCTGCGTGCTTCATAATTAAAAACTCCCCCATTTCGTTGTCCCGAGAATGGAAAGTTCTTCATCGCAAGCAAAGCTTAATTTTCCAAATTGCCTATTAGCGGAAACCTTTGGCGAGAACAAGCTGTTTTTCTGAAATCTGTTTTTCTTTTGCATAAATAATAGCTAATATAATTTAAGATGTTTGTCGTGAATTTAGTGATTTACGTTTTGTTTCCTCTACTGGCCTGTTAGTTCCGGTCGGTTCGTTCGTACTTCCTTCGGGGGGCTGTGTGTAAATAAGCTTGGAGTTTGGTTTGCCAGTTTAGCGTTGTAAATTGTATGAGAAAACGCAAGACTGGGCGGTAGCCGCTTACCCGGCAGACGGCGAGGTCACTATACTTACATATGCATGAGATTTAAAAAAATGTATCTTGTTGCTTAAGACTGGGTGATTTACTTTGAATAAATATGGTAAGCAAAATGTAACCTCAATACAAACGAGAACAATTTGAGCGTCTTTGAGATAAGGTTTGTATAGGAAAAACCTCATTTCAGTATTCACATCACTGCGAAATGTCTTATCGATGTTTACCTTTAAAATGTCCGCGTGTACAACCCCACCGGGAGTGGCATCCGTTCAACTTCCTCCGTATCCCTCCTCGAGGTAAATAAACGGCTCCCTTTGTTTGCCGGTTAACGGTTGTAAATTGTACGGTAATAACGGTGCGGTTGTGCGAGACTTGGGCGCCTGAAACGGAAGCAATCCAACTCTTTTACCCACGTGCATATTCATAGGGCTACCGGAAAAATTGCTCCGATCTCGATTGCTCCATATTTTATCACGATCGTCTGCGGCTAGCAAGGAGCTAGGTTTTTGAATTATTTTATTGAGGTTGTATTTTGAGAATATTAATGCTGTTTTAAAGCAAAGACATTTATACGAATAACCACGATAGTTTGAAAGGAAATGTGTGTTACGAGGACTTAAATCTTTAGAGCATTTAAACGTATTTTGCGGTTTTGCGGTTAAATGCGGGCAAAAACATCTTATCCTCAGGTACACAGAAAATGATCGTGTCAATTAGTTAGATTACAGAGTCTACAAAAGAAAACTGCATGGTAGACAGAAGTTTGACCAAGTTCATGTCAAAGACTGGGTAGGACGAACGTGCAGTCAAAACTTCATTAAAGCCAGTCAGTTGGGCAGTTTGCGGGGCCGAGCGCCGGACAGTCAACCTTGTTACCAACTCTTGTCACGTACGTGGCTGTCACGACCCGAGACTGTTTTTCCGTGGTCAGGAAATTCTCCGCAGACTTGGCGGTTCTTCAGTTCTTTAGCTTCTTGTTCTTATGCAACTAGGTCCTTTGTTTTGCTACCTTTACAGTTCAGCTTTTTATAACATGCAGCTGTTGTCAAGCCGGTTTACTCGCTGTCTTAATGTTTTAGCTTGAAAATAGCTTCCAGCTTTTAGAAGCGTGTGTCTTTTCTAGTAATATTAAATCTTTCTCCGTTAAAAGCGGAAAGTGGACAAACACATTTCGTCTGAACAGTTCAGTTCGCGTCTGATCCCAGAACAACACTCTTGGCACCGGCTCCCTTAATTCAAAAGTTGTTCTGTTCCTAACGGTGATATTTTCGAAACTTTTCGTTTCAATTCAGCTTAGTTGTTCAGACGTCTAATGGGAGCACCGGCTTTGTTGTCTTATGTGAGCATGACATAAAATAAACAGCCATTGAAATGTCGGAATGTAATGGAACAATAAAATGTTATTTCTGTCTGGAGGAAAAGCTTTTTGGCTCATATATGTGCATGGATCCTCATCAAGGTGACTGCATATATTTTGTGGCGAATACCGGCTTTGGAGTTTACACATGCGAATTTTTTACGTGCTCATTTCTAAAGACATATTTAGGTAATATTTAGCAACAGCACTGGCTAGCCTCCTGTAAGTAGTGCATTACTCGTAAAATTGAAATTAAATTCGGAATGTTTACTAAAACTCGACCAAAAAGAAAAGGTTTGTGTTTATGAAAATGCTAAGATTATTTCTGCGTTTACGTTTCATTGCAAGATGAATGCTCTTTATTTCGATGTTCTGCTCATATTACCATCTGAATATACTGCACTTGTCGAAATCATTTTCTCGTTTAAAATTACTTGTCCCCTCAACTTAACGATAAAACAATTCGTCCCAAGGTAGCGTTTACAATGCAGTAACAGTTCTCACTTTATGACGCCGGGCGTCTTAGCACCTGCATACAAATTACACTCTGGCACTTTCCAGTTTTACTTTATCGTTAGTTTGGAACGCAAAGCGGTGAATATTCGTGAACAGTGTTTTATGTAATGTTATATCATACTGATGATAAACTCAATTCGATCTGTAGTTAATAGGTATTAGATACCTTTACCTACCAGAACGGAAACGCGATTATTGGATTGTGCTTTAGTAGAACGGACGTTTTAAATTGTGGTAGGTGTAGGTAATAAGTATGTGGAGTGTAATTTTCGTAGAACGCTCAAGCAACATCGACTAACTGAGAGAAGCATCGCGTTTTCGAAATTTACTCGGATTATACTATCGATCGATCTTATTCCGAGAAAGTAGGTTAATAAACAAAATATAATAATATTTACCAAAACAGGTCGTTCGGTGTAATACCAACACTCGAGATTATTCGGCTCAGTTTACGCTCGGGCCGTTTAATTTGTTAAATTGAAAAGAAACATCGTATTGTTCAGATAAAATTAGGTTTATTTGCGAAACCCATTCGGTCGTAACAGAAGATCCCTTTGAAATAAGTGGATGGAAAGAGTGAAATGACCTATAAAGTGGATAGATGTGGCAGTTCCAGCGTAGCTTAAAGTATTTTTCTCGCTTATTTCGTTGGCCATTTCTTGAGAAATTACGCACAAAAAAATATTGAGATATATTTTCCTCGTATGACACATTTCTCATGTAATTCTCAATCAGCAAACATGTCGAATCAATGACACACTCTCTTTATTCATTTTAAACAATGCCCTAACTGCTAATGTTTGCTTGTGCAGAACTTTTTCAGTTTCCAGACCATAAAAACTGTTTCTTATCGCAATGTTTACTAGATCAGATAGAAGCTGGATAGAAGGTCTAACAATGATATAGATAAGCCTACATGATTCTAGATCACAAAGACGTCTATTACGCTATGTCATGTGCTTAGAAACGCAATCAATATCATAATCTAACCGTCGAGATCAGTAAGTACATTGATGTCAAGAGACAAAAGGCACTCACATCTCTGGGTTAGTGTCACGGAATAATTACTCAGCTTAAACAGTTGCAGAATATACTCCGAGCCGTGGATTAGATGAGTTTGCACTGTGAAGTAATAATACATTGTTGCTTTCTCTTGTACTCCAACTTACCCAAGTATCCTTTCTCTAAGTCCTATTTATACAGTGTCCTTTCTATTCTATTACTATGTGCAGGTAATACAAAGCTATATATTTTTTTAATTAGGTTATCTGTAAAGTACTTCCGTAGTAATTGGTTAAGCTGGTCATGCCAACCAGTCACGTATAACTAATATATCTAAACCTAATGCATGCATTCTGTTTTTGATGGCCTATAAGACTGACCCTTATGAAACTAAACGATTGTGGTTGCTAGTTAAGTTGCATTAATTGATATAAAAAAAAAGTAGACTGGGTCACGAAAATTTGGACTGGCCTGTCAGCTCTGTCTTCTACCCCGTAGGTCGTGGGTTCGATCCCTACCTAGAACAAATAACAGAAAACAAGCAAATGCGTTCACCAGCACGTGAACGCATTTGCTTGTTTTCTGTTTGGGTGTTTTATTGTATAATAAGCATGTATTAAAAAAAATATGAATATATGCACTATATCAGCTGTTTAGTTCCCATAGAATAAAGCTATGCTTAATTTGGGGCTAGATAGTGTTGTGTGGATTGTCCGCAATATTTATTTATTTAATAAAAGCATTATGAATGATAAATGTTTTAAGTTATACAGATCTCGAAAGTACTTTAATAGAGTTCGTCGTCTCTTCATTTCTCTTCCAGAAATGAAATACGTAATTTTGTGTGAAATGATAAACATGACAGACTCTGCGACATCGTTAATCTATGTTGTAATATGTTTTGACACATTTACATAAATAGCACTTTAACAGTTACGACAAGCCGGCACAATTTATGATGTTTGATATGTGACGTATTTTGGGGCGAGATAGTGTTATTTATGGATGAGTTATAGTCGGATGGTGCATCAGGATTTGAATATTTGCATGTTTTCGCGTCGATCGCCTACGGACGCCCAGTCCGTATTCAGTGCCTCTTTTGTTTCCAAATATTATTATTCCTTTTACCTGTATCCCATAATATTTCTATTTTTATCCAAGGGAAACGTTTATCGTTATTCCCCAATTTACGGGAAGCTCGCTACAGTCTAACTAAACACTACATGATAATACTAATATTCATAATAATGTCACTACGTTATTTTATAAATGGGTAATTTTCTTGAAATGAAATGAAATAAAAAATGAAATGAAATGAAAAAAGTTTATTGAATGAACACAAATACAGACAAACTAGAACCTTAAATACAAACAAGGTATAGGTAAAGGGTGAGAGGTTTGAGACAAAGGGTATATATGAAAATTGGCTAACAATGTAAGCATTCGATAAGAAAATGTAATGTTGCTTGTTTTATTCATAGTGAAAGTAATGAAATTTACCTACTGAGGAAAATGTTCCTTGTATACCTTATATATATATATATTTTCTACAAGCAAGGCTTAAGAAATGCGCCGGGACTCTTACCTAGTATACTAGGTAAGAGTAACATTACATTTTCTTATCGAATGCTTACATTTACCACCTCGCATCGCCGCACTGTGCGTTTGCGTACCGAAGTATGATAATTACGTTTAAACAACGCGTGTACCGTGTATAAGATACGCCTAACAAGTTCCGTTCACGCATCGATTATGTATTGTATACGATGTATTTTGATAGCCGCCGATATGAGACCGAATGAATATTAAATTAAATCCGGTATTTAGCGGCAAAATACGGCAATTAACGAGTGACGTGTACCCTCTCACACGGTCGGTTTACGAGGTGATAAAATTGTCGAATTGCCTCCAATGTATATTATATGATGGAGTTTCGAGGGAGGAACAGTCGACTGGCCTGTTCAGTGGCGTGTCGTTATTGCGCTGCCTTATCTTTATGATTGACTTCCCAGTGCCATACTGCAAGGTTTTATGTCCCAACGCTGTAAAATTCAACAATGCCGCGGATTTCAGTTACAACAGTATAAATCGCGCTGATGATATTTTTGCACGCAAACTCTGCGCTTTCAAACATCTACCTTTTTCCAGTGTTATTAATGTTCACAATGTTTTATTGTTACAGGTACGTAGAGATGATTCGTTGGATGATTTAATGAGAGAGGTCGGGTCAGTTCGTGTTTGTACTTCTAATAGTTGAGAAATGAGCCGTGAGAACCATGACACGATTTGAAACAATCATTATCTCAACGCACGTATGACTGGGTTCGATCCACCTGTCAGCAACACACTACTGTTTAAATACATTAGGATATAATCATCACTTGCCATCTTGGTTTGATGGAGGTTGTGGCTGTCAATCATAAAATATTGTTGCGGCCTCACGAACCTTGTAGAACACTACAAGAGTGTTTTAAGTAAGTATTGGATTAAATTTAATATAGAGATTATATTATCATTAGATAGATAGATAGATAGATAGATAACTCTTTATTGATTACTATGACACATATAGGAATAGGTACAGTATTTTGCTTAAAACTAAAAATTCACAGTAAAACAATGGGCGGCCTTATCGCTAACAGCGATCTCTACCAGGCAACCTTGGGATGGACAGAATCGAACATAAACAAGAGAGGGGGGGAGTTTGATTTGATGAGATTAAATAAATATTATGAGTATTTTCAAAAATATTACCTACATAAACGTACTTACAATATATAAATATACATTACACAAATAAAAATATTATATAAATACAAACATTCATATATATATACATATATATATTATATATATAAACAAAGAACAAAGATAGACTATAAACTAGTTAGGTTAGTTAGATGATAATATAATCTAATATTTAACATCAGCGGCAGTATTGGTGGCTAAAGAAGGGCGCATAAGAAATAAGAATCTACCAACGTGGACTATAAGGCGAGGTTATCCCACGTTGGTACGTAGTTGTAAATATGCAATATTTGCATAAACCTCGCAAGTTACTTTACCAAGACCTAGAACAAGGTTATCAAGATCTATTTGAATTTCAAATCAGGGAAATAGCTCGAGAGGAGAAAATCTTCCAAAGCCTAGGTACGAACATATTCTATGAAGATAACCCGAGGAGATGAATTTTTGGCTTCGAGATACTCCTCTTGGCTCTTTTATTTCCTTGAAATAAAAGTGCAGTTGCGCTAAATTGTGGGGAACCCAATGCAGTAAAGCCATTATTGATTCAATATGGTTTCTATTTCGCACAGGGTAGCAGATGCGATGCAACAATAAACAAATATGAACATTTGATGTCGACTCTAATTTTAAAATTGCTGAATTTTCAGATTGTGATTGGAATAACCTAGTTCAGTTTTACTACTTTTCTATGCTTTGAGCAATAACACAGATACAATTCAAAGTTCAAATAGTGGTTTTTATGAATTCTAAAACTTAATTGCACTGCCATAACTTCGAATGTTATAGGTTCTTCACTTCTTCTTGTCGTATCACTGTTTTCTTGAACCAGTGTGATGAAAAGATTCAAAGTGCACCTCAAAGAGACTTCTGTGCACATTGTTATAAATATGGTATTATGTATCTAGCTACTAAGTACCCCTGAATAAACAAGCTTTTACTTTACTATTGTTTTACACACACATCTTCGCCCACACAAAGACACTCAGCAATCGAACGTCACCATTCATAAGCGATAGCTTTCGGAAGTTCGCGATTGACGCCGGATATGCCCTGTATGCTGACGTTACTGGGTTGCAGACTTGCAGCTAGGCCGGAACAAACCGACAGTGTACGTCAATCGTGTGCACTGCAAAAACGGACCCAGTAACTCACTCACATTTCCAATTGAAAACAGCCCCTAGGGCTTCGGTTTGTTAGCTAGTCTGTTGGCGGTTAAAGCGAAATTACCCTATCGAATAGATATATGTATTATTGACGGCGTTTTATGTAAACTAATGTTTAGCTAATTTAAAATTAACGCGTTTACCAGCGAGCACATACATATTCCACATGAAGGACAATTGTCTTTTCATTACTCATACTCTGAAAGTAGGTATGAAGTTGCCTGAAGCCTGAGGCCTAATTGAAAGTAAAACTTTCAGCCCTAGGGAGAATCGCTTTCTACTGACAGCTGTCAAATTATAAAAAAAAAACAAGTTCTATTTTATTCAACCATGTTCCGACTTTCTAAAGTCTTTCTAACTGCAAGGAGGTTGTTCAACCAAATTCCAACTTTTTATTCAGCAAGTAGGTTGGAAACCCATTACAACGGTAAGAAGTTTAAAAAGTCTAATTAGAGCGCAATGTAATATTTAAATTTAAATAACATAAAGATAGTATTAAATAAATAATATATCTTCTAAATTACTTGATTAGTGTATAGCTTCAACTATTTATTTAAAATAACATAGATTTAAATTATGAAAATGAAAATAATGGCTGAATAATGCTGGCGAGCCGAAGCCGAAGGCCCGCCAGAGAAAAAGAAAAAAAAAACCGGGAAAGCGGCAATTCAATCTTCATTTTCACTAATTTTTCTTTCATGTTTTTATTTTTACTTTCCTTGTATTCGTAATGAAAAGCACAGTGTTTACCTCGGGTGAAAGTCTTTTGAGTCCCTCAAGCTCCATTGGCGCCCTCGCTAACGCTCTGGCGCCAAACCCGTCTCGGGACTCAAAAAACGTGACTTTCAACACTCAGGTAACAATGTACTATTAAACGTTGATGAATTTAATCTTAGCATTATAAAAGCAAATTCAAATCCCGCTCGGCTCCTAACTTTTGGGACATTATAAAAATCTTTGTGATTTCCTTAAGTGTAGTAAACACTATAAAATCAATAAAAATTATAAAAGCAGTTAACACTTACCCTACACACATACGTGAGCCGCTCTGTGTATAAAAAGCAATATTTTATGTCAGTTTGACACCACCACTGTCATGTGCCAACCCCACATGAAGTGGGATAAGAACGAGAAAATGATGATGACTCATAAGTAAATTAATAAGATCAGCTTCATGTATCAACTATCTACAAAATCTTTATTCATTTACATACAAACTACAGGATTCCTAATTCGACAGACGAAATTGTTTACTCTTTACGATTCATCAATTTGGAAGAGCAATCAAGCGAAATTGGATTCGTTACGGAAACGGGCCACAATTGGCACTTTTACACGTCGATTTGCATCTACGGAGATACGACTGATTGTAATGTTTTTGGTACTAAACTTTTTAGCTTTATCGGTTTTGGTTTACAGCTTTCTGAATTATGATTGGTTTCTCTTCCATCATATTATTACTCATATAACTTTTTACATGAGGATTTTACTATCAGCCAAACTTTCGGAATTCATTCCTGCTCTGTGTCATCACATTTGTGTTTATTTGGGTTCAATAATAAAGTAATAGTCGATCATCATATACCAAAGCGCTGTCTTATCTCTGAAGCAAATGAACTCCCGAAGGCGTATTAACTTAAACACCTTTTATATTAAACCTTCCTGCAGTTTAATGCTCATGATTATGGGCAGAGATCATGATTCTATATTTTAGTACGTTCTGATAACAAAATCACCCTGCCCATTCATACATTTTATATTGCAAGGAGATAAACAATTCCCTTTGTGTTCTCGATGTCAATGTCTTCGCCAGGGCGGCGGCCGTCACCGGCGCGCCGCAAGCATGCCTCTGACATCGCAACGAGCCCCATTCAACCGGCTTTGCCATCTTTTGTCTACACCCAAGACGCTCCTATTACTATTGTAATAAGGACGACAACGATAACGAGGAGCTGCTGTATTCAAACTATAATAGTGTCAATTATGCGTTGTTTAGACGTCTTCTGTGTTTATATCGACGTGCGTTGGTAACAAGACGCTTCAGTTTGTCTAGGTAAGTATTCTGGTTTTCCAGACTTGTTACGAATCCCTAGAAACAGAGGCCAATTACTGTTTTAACTTTGCTAATGCTTCTTTTTTTCCTACCCTTATCTTACTAGGTGGAGTCGGCAACAGTCTTTTTCAACTTTGCTGACGTAAAACACTGTTCATCAATCTCATACGGTATTAAAAATAGCTTTAGGAATAATGTGTTTAGTTGGAAAACATTAATCCATCAAATATCGCAGCTTGGAGTCCGTCCAAAACATGCTCTATTAAAAGCTATTTTAGGTTGTTAATTCAACATTATAGCTCCGTATAAAACATTTATTTTAATATTTTTCATAAAGCAGTCAGATGCTTCTCTATAAAAACACGATGATTATGCTACGGAATATTTAATCTGCCGAGTCAGACGCTGATGCATTTGCTAATCTAGGTTTGAATGAAGCTGCGCTGAATTAAAACATATGAACTCCATTAAATACTGAGACCAACATCCACTTATCTTTATCTCGACCGCAGCTCTGTAATGCGCTCTTGTAATTACATATGAAAGCTGAGTGTACCGAGCACGATGCACATTAAGCGAAACGATGCCCTATCATCCGATAGGAACTTTCCGCGTCAGTGGGCTTGTATCGAGGAACTTCGCCGATTAAACAATTGAGGCCGGCCTGCCTGAGGGGGCTAGATATTGGGCTTCTAC
This sequence comes from Thera obeliscata, assembly GCA_947578465.1. Lineage (NCBI taxonomy): Eukaryota > Metazoa > Arthropoda > Insecta > Lepidoptera > Geometridae > Thera > Thera obeliscata. The sequence goes on from OX387914.1 coordinate 9,522,000, forward strand.
TCGCCAGCAAGTGCCAGCAACCGACCGGCCAATCGCCTCGAGTGGCGAATATTTGAGCGTGACCGTAGTGCGACAAATCGCATGTTCCGATAGTTCGCCCGCCGGTATTCTTGTGCTTTTGATTGCAATATACAAGGCTATTCTCGTTCCAACGAACGGCCAATACAGTTTATATCGAGTACTCGATAGCGAATTTGCATTCTGGATGATATTGTTGTGACATTCCATAGTTTTAGTAACAGCTCTATTGAACGGTTCTTGTGTTGGTAGCCAATTTAGGATGTGATCGATGAAACGTTCAAATATTTCAATATGAATCTAAAAAACCGCTCTGTGCAGTGATCAATAAGTACTTTTCATTACTCATACTCTGAAAGTAGGTCTGAAGTTGCCTGAGGGGCCTAATTGAAAGTAAAACTTTCAGCCCTAGGGAGAATCGCTTTCTACTGACAGCTGTCAAATTATAAAAAAAAACAAGTTCTATTTTATTCAATCATGTTCCAACTTTCTAAAGTCTTTCTAACTGCAAGGAGGTCGTTGAACCAAATTCCAACTTTTTATTCAGCAAGTAGGTTGGAAACCCATTACAACGGTAAGAAGTTTAAAAAGTCTAATTAGAGCGCAATGTAAAATTTAAATTTAAATAACATAAAGATAGTAATAAATAAATAATATATCTTCTAAATTACTTGATTAATATATAGCTTCAACTATTTATTTAAAATAACATAGATTTGAGCAAACAATTTACCATTTTTTAAATTATGAGAATGAAAATAATGGCTGAATAATGCTCGGCTCGCCAGCATTATTCAGCCATTATTTTCATTCTCATAATTTAAAAAATGGTAAAAGCCGAAGGCCCGCCACAGAAAAAGAAAAAAAAACCGGGAAGGCGGCAATTCAATCTTCATTTTCACTAATTTTTCTTTCATGTTTTTATTTTTACTTTCCTTGTATTTGTAATGAAAAGCACAGTGTTTACCTCGGGTGAAAGTCTTTTAAGTCCCTCAAGCTCCATTGGCGCCCTCGCTTACGCTCTGGCGCCAAACCCGTCTCGGGACTCAAAAAACGTGACTTTCAACACTCAGGTAACAATGTACTATTAAAACGATCATGTAGAGGTTATGTAGAGTCATATAGTTTCAAATATTCCAACCATTGATTTGTGTTCTGGGAAAACTTCGTGGTATGTACAAAAACTAACGAAAACACGTCTCTACCAGGAATATGATTGTGGGAACAAAAACGTCTCATGTTTACAATATATTATGTGACGGGAGTTGCTGGCCAGAACTTGAATTCTTGATGTATACTGTATACAAACGTCGTTCATGCAAATTAAGTATGTTCAAACTTGTCATTAGTAAGCGGCACTTAAATCTTTATCTCGATGTCTTTCTATAGTTCTGTGGATAAAAACAAGACAGTGATCTTGTATATTTCAAACAGGTTTTCTGCCGGCTGTGGCATCACTTACAAGAGGAAAACCTTAAAACTGGGTCCAGCGTCATTAAAAATGGCTTGAATATATATTTAATAAAAAAAAAGCAGCCAAGTGCGAGTCGGACTCGCCCATGAAGGGTTCCGTAGCATCAATTAACATAATATAAAGGTTTTTGTAGTTCGTCGAAAGGTAAATTGCGGTTTACGATTTATGACGTATAAAAAAAAACTACTGACTAGATCTCGTTCAAACCAAATATCGTTGGAAGTTTGCATAGTAATGTACAACATATATTTTTTTTGGATTTATCATTCTCTTATTTTAGAAGTTAGAGGGGGGGGGACCAACTTTTTTCCACTTTGGAAGTGTCTCTCGCGCAAACTATTCAGTTTAGAAAAAAACTATATTCGAAACCTCAACATCATTTTTGAAGACCTATCCATAGATACCCCACACGTATGGGTTCGATGAAAAAAAAAATTTTGAGTTTCAGTTTCAAGTATGGGGACCCCCAAAATTTATAGTTTTAGAAAAAAACGATATTAGAAACCTCAACATAACTTTTAAAGACCTATCCATAGATACCCCACACATATGGGTTCGATGAAAAAAACATTTTTGAGTTTCAGTTTCAAGTATGGGGACCCCCAAAATTTATAGTTTTTTTTCTATTTTTGTGTAAAAACCTAAATGCGGTTCACAGAATACATCTACTCACCAAGTTTCATCAGTCTAGCTCTTATGGTTTCGGAGAAAAATGGCTGTGACTCGGCCGGACAGACAGACAGACAGACAGACAGACAGACAGACAGACAGACATGACGAATCTATAAGGGTTCCGTTTTTGCCATTTGGCTACGGAACCCTAAAAAGACGGGTTGCACTCCGGGAGTGCCGGCAGAAGTGGAAACTTGCCGCTCGTATTAAAACTTATTAAATTTTCATCTAGTATATTTATAAAGTACTCACTCATTTTCTTTCGCTATTTCTTCATCACTTTTATCATTAATAGATGCACGAACCGCACGCGCCGCCCCGCCCCCATCGTAGCAACAGTGCCGGCCGGCGAGCGAAGCGGCAACGTCGCACACCGGGTACGGCGCGGTCAGTCGAGCGGAACGGCAACGTCCTCTCCATCCGTCTTACGCTTTTTCGATCAGGTCACGTGATCCTGACGCGAGTTTAAGATTTTATACCCATTACAGAAAGTGCTCAACGCCGCTAAAGAAGTTTTCACTTCAAAAAAATACGGGTTGCACTCCGGGAGTGCCGGCAGAAGTGAAAACTTGATTATTAACGTTGAGCATGTTTGATATTTTGGAATGGTTAGGGGGGGCTTGTTTGTTATTTGGCACGCTGTAACATACACGAACATTCGCGCAAGCGCCCTGCGCTGCCTTAACGAAACAGTAGGCCCAGGCATACATTTTCGCCGCGCCGTAGAGAGGGGATAGCTGTCTACTCTCCATCCGTCTTACGCTTTTTCGATCAGGTCACGTGTCCTGACGCGCTGACGCGAGTTTAAGATTTTATACCCATTACAGAAAAAGTGCTCAACACCGCTAAAGAAGTTTTCACTTCAAAAAAAATCGGAAGCACTACGTTTCATATGGTTTCATGAATGTAACCGCAATGTATGAAATACTTTCTAACCAGTTTTTATGCAAAATATCAGATAATCACGTTGTTTTAATGTGGGGTCAAGCATTTCTCCAAAGTATAGGTACTTAAAAAGTTCTCACTATTATTTTATGGTCGCGTGGTTGGCCATTTGCGTGTTGGCGATTCGGACGTAATTTTTCTCCGTCGATAATGGAGCTCAGATCATCTGTATAATGTTAAAAGTGTAAAATTTAAAGCTTCTTGTGACCACAATTTTTCACAACGGCAGCGCGGCGCGTCGCTTAAAATTTAGGTTCCGTCCGGCCATCAGCAAATGGGATAGACCTACTTAGAAATGAAAATGTTGTTTTACTTTTGAAAAAGATAATTGAACCAGCAGTGGTCTTTATCAAAATAAAAAGACAGATTTGAAATAATTGGATGAGGGCATAATATTTGCGATACCAGTTATTGCATAAAATAAGTCATGACAATAAATAAAGGACTTTAACCCATATTAATACCAAGAGCTATTTGATCAACCTTTCATCGCTGAGGTACTAAAAAGTAGGAATTCTATTGCTTTGATGTTATATTGAAAGGATTTCTCAAAAGAAATGCTGCCATTGGTTGAATTTCAAATTCCTTGGTCGCGTTTTTCCTACTCCATCCGCAAGCATGAATTTTCTCTTTTATCGATTGTTTTTTTTCTCTTATGCGATCTTTTATGTCCTCTGAAAATAACTAAAGATAAAATATCCGTATTGGTACAGAATTTATCTGATCCCCTTTGAGGGTTTCTGGCATATTTTCTCCACAGAAGCTGAATAGGAGACGTTGAATTCATGATTACCTCCCTTTTGAGATAATCGCGAGACGTTTCTCTGTCATTTCGTTTCGTAACTTTCTCACTAATGCCTTCTCCCTCACAAAAGTACGAAATACGTTGTAGAATTTGCGCATGTAGTTAGTCTAATTAGCGACGGTTGCTTGCTTGCCTCGGGTTTTACTTCACTTTTTGAACATATTTCGTGTTATTTAAAATTTTCTTTCAAGGTCTGGCTCTGTAAACATAAAACTTTTTTGTTTAAATACTTGCAACAAACTAAAACATTCTGTACCTGCCAAGTGAAATAAAAAGGCTCTGGTTTGAGTAGATATTCAAGAAGATAATAAAAAGAACTAACATCCAAACTTAAGTATAAACATAGACATTATGGCGTGTCAAATGAAAACAACTCTTCACATCTTTTCCGAACACCCGATCAAACTGCAAACAATACTAACAGTCGGAAACTTCATGATATAGCAAAGTTTAAGTGAAGTAAAGGTCTTGTTTTCCCACCCTTCGTGACTTGGCTCCGAGGATCCTCTTGGCTACCATCCAACGCCTGATGACGTCTCCCACACGTTAAATTGATATTGGCACTTAGTGCAGAGTCTGCTGTCACTGATCATGCTTTTGAACTTGCAACTTTTCGGACACATGGGGGTTAAAAGTTTTAATTGGTGTCCCCAATTTTAATGCATTGTTGCGGTTTTAGTGCGTTGGTAATTTATTCATGTGTTTCATCGCTTTCTCTCTATAACTTCGTCCACTTTGATTAATCTCTTTGTCAGTATTTTCTGAACGTTATAATTTAGGATTTTTTAAGATAAGAGTGGAGATTATGGCTAAGCATGCTCCATCTTAGGCTACATTCTCACTTTGCATCAGGTGTGATGGCAGCCAAATGCATAGCTATCTATATTAAAAAAAAACATCTTTCAAAAGCTTAAGGTTGAGGACACGCCATCGTTAAGGTAGTTGATTCAGTTTGAATCCGGTGGTTTGTATGCAACACGAGGCGACATTGGTTAAGCAATCGAGAGCTGTGAAACCACAAATGGTTATGCCATTGCCGCTTCACTAAGAATTGACGGTTTGAAACACCTACCAATTCATGAATTAGCAAAACCAAATCTGTCCTTACTCCGTAAATCACGACGACTTTTAAAAGTCCTCATGATAATTCAAGATAATTTAAGCAATCGTTCCTTAAGACCGAAATCTGAGAAAACAGTATTTTTACTTAATGAATATTGTGTAGGTGTATTTTTTGTATAGTAAGTAAAGTATGTTACTTAGGTATGTCATACAAAACTGTTTTCTACTCTATTTTAAGCACGCCGACTTCTCTGTTTTTCAGCTGTCAAATCTAGCTGGTAGATAATGCTGTGTACCATTAAGCTCTCCTTTTGTACAAACTTGTTTTGGTGCATTAAATAATTAATTAAAAACATACGAGAAATATGTGCGCTGTTTCGATGCAATATACTTACTGAGTTTATGTAAGAATGAAGATATATTGAAAGGTCACGGTTCTCTCATTGCGCAATGTGACTCGTTGCTTGTATGGTGCGGTTAATGACCACGCTTCAGGCCTGCGCACACCTAGGTTGCTGGCGATAGAGATCAGTGAAACGCTATCAAATTTGACAGTGATATTTGACAGCGTTTCATTGATCGCCATCGCCAGCGACCTAGGTGTGCGCATGCCGCGTAAAGCAAGTCATTGTTGTGTCAAATTTATAATGGCTGAGATTTTTACAACTGCGCAACGTCTTTAGAGAACGATCCATTGTGTTGCTAGTTGCTACTAGTGAAATTGGTGGAAACTCGTTAATGATAATATCCATATTGAATCGTAGTGCTGTGTAATGTGCCTCTAAATATTCTCGATAATCTTTTGCTCATAAGAAATCTACATGATCAACCGTATACAGGGAAATATTTACGTGCAGGTAATGTTTTTTTTTTTATTTCTAGATTTTTGCTTGACTTCTACAGTAGAAGTAAGAAGTTAATGAAACATTTTATATTTGGTCTATAAGAAAGTAATGCCTCGCAGGTCATGCACGTTAAAAACGTGCCCTACGATGCACTGCCCTGCTTTCATCAACTTGAGGCATAAAGATGTTAAGCCTCACGTGCCAGTAATTTCACCAGCACACAAACACCCACACCCTTCAAACCGAAACATAGTTAGGTATAGGATAAAATCATAAAATTACAGAGACCAAACAAAGAACTGACTCGGTGACGGACGAGTCTCCTAGCTGAGTCCACATGCAATTTCATGGTTCGCAAACGCTTCATACATCACTTTAGATTTTAAATTTAAATCTTTTCAGTCGGTATTTGTCTGCTTCTCGAATCTACGACCTTCTGATCCTCAGATAGGATGAGTTACGGGGCCACTTTGAATAAACACGGTTGAAGTTGCCTTCTTTCCAATTCAGTGACAGTGCCGCCATCAATATGCAAAACAGGACTCCTGCCGATCATTAGCGACTAAGTTAACTTTATGATTTTATCAATTAAACTGGGAGTTTCATCATCTCTTTAATGTCCTGCGTTTTACGTGCCTAGAGCACGTAAATATTAAAGGAAATTGGACTACGAATTTAAATTTTCAACTATTTGTGTAGGTACTTACCGAAACATTATCTATGAATTATTGATGGAATTACAAACATTAGGTACATGATTTCAAAAAGTTACTCTTTCTTGTAAACTGCAAGTAATAGTATTCTAGGAATTCTTTCTGGCTTGTCATCTTAAGTTTATTTTATATAATTTAAGTTTAAAAAACTTGAGAAACCGACTTCATTGTCAAACGGCTAAACCGATTTTAATCAAATTTGTTTGGGACAATCTGGACGTAAGAATAACCTTCCAAATAAAAAAATAATTTTCTAAATCGCTTCATAAATGACGGAGGCATGCAGTTACAAACATTAAAAAAATTATTAAAAAAAAATGGCAACACCGATTTTAATAAAATTAAAATGGGACCAATCTGGAAGCAGTACCTTTCAGATAAAAAAATAATTTTTCAAATCGGCTCACAAATGACGAAGTTATGCGGTAACAAACATAAAAAAAAAAAATAAAAAAAAAATAAAAAAAAAAAATACGGGTTGCACTCCGGGAGTGCCGGCAGAAGTGAAAACTTGATTATTAACGTAGGAACCCTAAAAGTTGTTTATTTTATCAAGTTCCTCAATGTAGTAAAACCCCAATCAAAGTCCTAAGGAACCCTAAAAATTTTAGCATTATCAAGCTCCTAAGTGTAGTTGAAATTCCAATCAAAGTGCTAAGGAACCCTAAAATTGTTTACATAATCAAGGTCCTAAGTGTAGTTGAAAGTCCAATTAAAGGCCTAAGGAACCCTAAAAGTTGTTTATTTTATCAAGTTCCTCAATGTAGTAAAACCCCAATCAAAGTCCTAAGGAACCCTAAAAATTTTAGCATTATCAAGCTCCTAAGTGTAGTTGAAATTCCAATCAAAGTCCTAAGGAACCCTAAAAATGTTAACATTATCAAGCTCCTAAGTGTAGTTGAAACTCCAATCAAAGTCCTAAGGAACCCTAAAAGTTGACCACTTAATCAAATTCCTCAATGTAGTAAAACCCCAATCAAAGTCCTAAGGAACCCTAAAAATTTTAACATTATCAAGCTTCTAAGTGTAGTTGAAACTCCAATCAAAGTCCTAAGGAACCCTAAAAGTCGACCATTTAATCAAATTCCTCAATATAGTATAACCCCAATCAAAACCCTATACGGAACCCTAAATTTTACGTAAAGCCAAATCCTCAACGGGTCGGAACCGCTAGAAGGGACCTTGTCGCGCGACCTACAAGTAGGTCCTAAATGAAGTAAAACGGCAGACATAGGAGGAGGGGGTTCTGGGGGGCTAAGGGGGGTCACAGCACGGCTCGCTTCGCTCGCCGCGCTGTTCCCCGTGGTCGCGTGGCGGCTCGCTTCGCTCGCCGCAACGCTCCCCCCGGGTTCAGGAAGAGGGGGTTCTGGGGGGCTTAGGGGGGTAACAGCACGGCTCGCTTCACTCGCCACGCTGTTCCCCGTGATCGCGTGGCGGCTCGCTTCGCTCGCCGCGACGCTCCCCCCGGGTTTCGGAGGAGGGGGTTCTGGGGGGCTTGGGGGGAGTCACAGCACGGCTCGCTTCGCTCGCCGCGCTGTTCCCATGGTCGCATGGCGGCTCGCTTCGCTCGCCGCAATGCTCCACTCGAAAAATAAATACAGTAGATCTATAAAATCTTGTACCAATGACCACTACTACCTGCCGCGGGCGGCCGCTAGTTCATAAAATCTATAATAGGTATGTACCTATACCTACTACAGTCACGAAAAACGCCTTGGTATGCTTGCTACTAACTATTATCTATTCTGTGACGTTACCGTGTCATAGTAACTACTAGCGTATCTGTAGCGTCTTACGCTTTTTTTCGATTTTTATTATGAACTCTACGTTGTAGTCTTAGGGTACATTTCTGCAAAAAATCCGTCCTACGCTTTTTCGATAAGGTCACGTGATCCTGACGCCCTGACGCGAGTTTAAGATTTTATACCCATTACAGAAAGTGCTCCAACGCCGCTAAAGAAGTTTTCACTTCAAAAATAAAAAAAAAAAAAAAACATACAACCGAATTGAGAACCTCCTCCTTTTTGATTGGAAGTCGGTTAAAAAGGGGTTGTCAGTACGTCAGTCTACTACATGTATTAGGATTTTCTACTTTTGTGTCGAGTAAAACGGGAATCTAATTGTTGTCCAAGTAGTGATAAATATGGTTCTTATACCAGTTCTATTCTATACCAATAGAAAAATAATAATTACTTACAAATCTTGGCCAAACAGCAGCAAAATTGGCGCGATACAAACTCTTTTGTAGCTAAGACAACGTCATAGTTGCCAATTTCGGTGCAACCTGAACTGTTCAGGATATTAGATTGCATTTTTGAGAAATAGGTATTTTTGCAGAAGTTTAATTCAGTTCAAACAGTTCAAATTACAGACCGATCAAACTGTTCCCTTACTAGCGGTTAGACTTCGGAGCTATTCAAAACTACAAAGCAATCGAAAGAAGTTGAGCTCAAACTAACAAACTTCTACAAAGCGTTTAACTTTTACCATCTCTCTCTGAAGTTAATGATGCGAAAATTTCATATTTGGATACGAATAAGAGTTCATCAAGCAACCTTGCTGTCTTTTCTGAATTTACATTTCGCACAGTTTTTGCTCCATGTAAATGTAATTCTTGACCCAAATAGTTGGCACGTTTGCTCGGAGGTTTGCTTTCTTATCAACGGTAGATAAATTCTGCTGGATAGAATCGGTGGGCGGCGTGTGGTTTGAGGTGACGATCGCTGGAATTTTGCCAGTGACCGGTGCATTGTTGGCCTGCCATGTCAGTAAATTAATATCGCCAATAGAGCCAGTACATGGCAACTTAGTATGATGTACGTTCTACATCAGCCGGAAATTCTCAATTTCTTCCCCAGTGGGGTTGAGTTTCATGCCAAGTTTGTTTTCTCTATTTTCGTTAGTATCCCCTATCAATTTATATATTCTTTTTAGCAAAGCAAAAACATAGCATTCTTCCATTACGGATTTTGCTTCTCTTGCTTTTGATTCGAATTTAGTTTAATTGGTTTTAGAAAGAAACGCTGATAACCTTCTTGATTTGTTCACAGATTCAATCAATGTTTATTTACTGATCGAAGGTTACCTTTGTGTGCTCGACACACTTTGCATAACAATTAGCGGTACCATTTACCAAGTAGTTGTTTGATTAAAGCAATAAAACAGGCTTCTCCCTGTTCGTGTGATTCCTTAAGGTCCCAGTCTCAACCAGTTTAGCTTCCAGAGACAGCCTTACGGACACCCACTTCCATCTTTATAACAGAACCCTCTAGTATGTTAATTTCAACATTTAAAAATTTTCTTTATTTATTTAGCATAAACCTTTGTGCTGTTCTCGTTATTGAATTAACCTGAGAATTGTGCCGTGCATGTTGTGGAGCGCAAAGTTCTCTTTTAATGTACGACTTGCGAGAAAACAACGTTTGTACAAGTCTGGAAATTATTATTTTGTTATTCTATCTTGCTATAAAGCCGTCTGGCGCGTCCGCTTTCCGGCTTAGTCTCCTTAACTTTGGCTTAACTATCTCGAACAAGACGTTGCACTGACACCGGAGACTCTTGGAACCGGCAAAGGTAACTGAAACATTGCGGAAAATGTGCAAGCAAATTGCAAACTTGCATTTTATCAACTTGATAGTCTCTTTAATGAACTAAGGCTAACGCTTCCAATCACTAGTAAGCTTTGCTGGCAAAAGTTATAAATCCATCCAGTCCAACTGAAACTATCATTCAGTCAATAATAATGATGACTTCTATGAAACTCTTCTAGTTTGATTTCATCTGCGTGTAAAAATAATAAAAAGGGTGGATTTGCCACAACCTGCATGAATCGTCAAACAAAGCTCTCGACTGTATTCCCTCAAAGATAGTAGATCTTCGCATTTATAAGTATTCTTTAAGGATATGATGAATTAACAATGCAATTAAGACCACCAGTTCTGATCTCATTATTGTTATTATAAACGACGTGGTCTGTTTACTGTTGTTGCTATCACGCACTCTGGCTGGAGTAATTCGCACAGTCTATCTGATGTCACGTATGTGCATGTGCATTACGTGACGACTGTTCTACAGTGCTGTTCAACTATAAGGCTCTATTAGCATGCTGAACTATGGTACATACAGAGAGAGGCCTATACCCAGCAGTTCGCAGACGACACGACTGCAACTGTGATTCATCAGATACCAGAGCCGTTCTTATTAGTAATTTGTATTTATCTTCCACCCTTATTCGTGTTTTATTCTAATTTAACTATCGTCTCAGCAAGTGTATGCAGCGCATAAATAAAGCCATGTGAAAATCCTCGTTCTTGTGTTTGAAAAGCTTAGTTAATGGAAACTTGAAGTTGTGTGTTACTGTCCGGGTCCGGAGCGACAGACAAGTAGCGTGCTTCGCAATTAGAGCGTGAACATGTAGACTGACTGACGTTTCAAGGTCGGTATTGTGTTTTTGACGAGAGTTGCAGAACATGTAAGGATGAATGAAGACAACAGTTCAGTAACTGTTGTCTTCATTCATCCTTACATGCCACCTAAACTGCAGCTGAATTTGTTTTTCGTGATAACTTGTATGCTAGCTGATACTGATCCCACTTCTGATACGGGTTTATTCTCGAAGAAAGTACGGGCTCGCAGGTTCAACACCTGTGTGCCTCAAGTTGATCGACGCATGGCCGAGCACGTTCCTGACGTGCGAGACAATGCTTTTTTATAGGTAATGGTTACTTACCACTTATTAAATCAGGAAGGCCATAATATGTTTATTCCATCAGCAAGTTGTATACAAAAATATTTCATACTGTGTACTTAAGCTACCTTTTCCAAATCTTTTCGCCAAATTGGTTCGGAAGAACTAGTAACACGACAAGAAGAAGAAGTGGTTCTGTAACATCCATTCAAAAATTTCTACAATCGACGACGCACAAAAACACTGTTATCTTTTTCGCAGATAAAAAAAATCATCATTAGTTGGTAATACCTAGAATAACAATCTAATATCATTTGACCTTAGAAGACATTTAAACAGTATATTATTTTTTCCCGGAATTTTATGCTCATTATTTGAATTAATGAGAAATTCCAACTTGTTTTGAGGATATTGGTGCGCAATCTGTATCAGATGGAACTCATAAGAGTAGGTGTGCTATCTTGGTTCTTAGCATGTAATAGATAATCTCTTTATGTTGACTATCAAAATTAACATTTACTCGATAGACAATCAAATAAACTACAATCAAATATTGAGATATATCATAGAGCTTATTTAATTGTTATTTGCAGCAATCGTAAAATCTAACTACCTAGCTTAGACAGTTCTGCAATAATTCTTAAGCCGAGGCAATATTCCACCTTCGTATCTTGAAGGTTTATCAACAGATTACCAAGTCTCGAACTTCCCTTCACAGATTATTTCCACGCGTTTTAATTTCGCGCGAACGATCCAACTTGAGCCACTGCTACATTCGTATTCCTGTCGTGTCGACGCAGTCTCTTTCCGATTATTTCTTATCAGAAACGATTCGAGTTACGAACAAGCCGACTACTACGTACCAGTGAAGTATTCCTTGGGTTGGCAAACTTCGCCACATTACTCGATAATTGATAAAGTTCACCATGTAATGTGGTCGGCCCGAAACGCCAAATATTGGTAAAACTGTTCGCCGAGGCAAGACTGACTTGGAAGTTTAGCGAGCATAATGGGCGGTCACATGGATTACTAATAACAAACAGGCACGGTTATAGATAGCCGGTGATCGCAGAATCGTTGCACGTTGCAGATCGAACTGACTCTGCAGTTTTCCAACTCAATGAAAACAATTGAGTTTTATAAATTGCTCGTGAACTGGCGATTGTAAATATTTCTGTCAGGTATACTGCAATCATCAACGTTAAAGGAAAAAAAAACAAAAGTTTTACCAGAAGTAAAACTCAACCGGCCTTATTATAAAACAAGGACTAAAGATAAACCAAAGATGATACCTTAGTTAGACCATGGTTTAGACAATACCTTATTACAAATCATAGCCTATGTCCAAAACCAGGTTTAATATATGACTAAAAGATAAACCCGAGAGACCCCTAGTTTAACTATGGTCTAACGTCAAACGGTCAACAGACAAGTCATCAGTAGTGGATTGTTTATAGGTTAGGTATAGGTATAATTGAAAATGAATAATATTAATATTATCGTGATGAGTTTCGAAGATTTAGATGTGCTGAAGATGTATCGGCCAGCGCCCTAGAAGACAGCGTGAACGAATCGATCCATTTGATCTATGTGACGAAGATTTTATATGCAATATCGATTTACAAAACGTTTCGGCGTCAAAAGTGTAGATTTATTGCGTGAAGAGTTGTCTCACGATTCTCGAGGAAGCCCCTTGAGCCCTGAAATGCAAGTGGTTTCGACATGAAGTAGGTAAGTTACCATGCATAACTTTTGTAGGCAGAAGAGTTCGCGCTAATTCATTCGCATGATCATTTTGAAGTACTTCTATGCATGGTGTTGTTTCACTATATCTCCTGCTACAGTCCTGGCACCCTTTAGTACCTAGGTAGTTGATTTGCCGGAATTTGATCGCAATCCATGTTACAAAATGTTTTGTTCTTGTAAAACAGAATTCCTGATTACTGCTGAAAGGGTGCAGCAAATGTTAAGTTTGTAAGATATAAAACAAGCAAAGACATGCTCTCATAATATTTTTCCAACCTTGAATTAGGTTACTAAATAATTATTATAAAATTTTTAGATTCAAGTTTTGGCTAGGATGCCCCGGACCCGGACATAAATCAAAGTGCCTACCACAATAAACAAGCAAGAGGAGACCCTAAAGAAGTTCCAGGGCATTGCTAATTTTCCTACGAAACATTTTTATGGATTTTCGCGCCCTTATTGTTGTGTGAAAAATAAGCTTCTACAGTGTATCGCAGTTTTTTAGTAGAATAAAACGTTAGTAAAAACTACAGATGTATTTTTATAACCCCTTTATTAGCTTCACCTGTATGTATGTATGTATGTAACCGACCTCTTTGAGCTCGATTTTGTCCTACTTTGAACGATCAGATTTTATTCAAACTTTGCACACCTGTCAAAGGTCGATGACAATGCAATAATATGAAAAAAAAATTAAAAAAAAAGAAAAAAAAAAAACTAAAAAGTAAAAAATAAATTATAGTTTAAAAAACTAAAAAAAAAGGTTTTTATAACTAATTGAACTAAAAAGTTAAAAATAAAACTGTAATAATCAATTGAAAAATTTATATTATTGTACAAAAAAAGCGTGGGATGCTTGATTTTGATTGTTGTAAATATTTTATCAATAGTTTATTATATCTGAAGTTATTATAAAAAGCACCCCACGCTTTTTTGTACAATAATATAAATTTTTCAATTGATTATTACAGTTTTATTTTTAACTCTTTAGTTCAATTAGTTATAAAGCGTTTTTTTTTAGTTTTTTAAACTATAATTTATTAATAATGTTTAAACGCCATCGTCGCATTAGGAGAATATCAAAAACACCCACACGGAACGTTGGATCGGGAAGGTGCCATAAATACTGAAAAAAATATGACGAAAAACGAGGTAGTATGATCTTATGACTTTAGCTTTGTATGAGAGGAGCGTAAAAAAAAGGTGTGGCACCAGAAGGAATGAACGATTTATACCCATTTAGCTATTTAATTTGTGGATATTATTTAGACCATGGTTTAGGAAGTCCTTCATTAGTCATTGTTTTGTAATACAAACATAGTTAAAACCTGGAACCAACTTTGATACCGTAACAAACAAAGACTACTTAGTTCCGGTTTAAACCTAGCCTAAGTCATGTTTTTGTAATAAGACCGAACTAGTTTATTACACATTGTTTTCTACATTAACCTTCCAATATCCAAAAGTCTAGTAGTTGCACATAATCCGTGCGCTTCTACTCTTAATACCCCCCTAACATTGAATATGTTTGTATTCTATCTTTTAAACTGACGCATATAACATAATGCCTTATTGCAAAAACTACCTGTACGAGTTAATGTAAACGTAGACTGTGAATTATCTCATTAACTACTTATAACTATAGCTTTGATACAACAATTCCAATAAGCTCTTTGATGATGTCTAAGACTCAATGACCGCCAAGATCAAGATATACTAATTGGGATGTAACACAAATAGATAAACTATCAAGTCTAAGCAATTAGCTTAGACTTGATAGTAATCTATATTACCTGGTCTATTAGGTATAAGTATAAGCTAAGATACTTTGAGTAAATTATTCGAGTATACATTCTAGAATCCTGTTTAGTTACCGGTTCGAGACTGGCATTGCCTTTGACCCCTTTGGAATTACATTCACAACAGAAAGGGCGATTTCAACACCCTCCGTTCTGCGAAATATTTAGTTAGCTGATTTTATTCCAACATTTCAGCGAGAGTATAATTCCCAGCCGTTCTTTTGGCACATCATAAAAATCTGTGTTTTCAACACTATGAGACTTGATACTGTTCTTATTCCGAATTATTTCGATACATACGTAACAAGTAACACGTAAGTACGTAAGAATTTCACCAAACCGATGTGCCATTGCGACCGTACTGCAAAACAATAAACTCCTTTCACCTTTTACAAGGAGGTGCTTATTAACTTCGGAGTTCGGATGTAAAAAATCGTATCACGAATGGATTCACTTTCTCCGTATTATGTAAACACTGACGAAACAGCTATCGTTCGAGAATCTCCACGAGGCTGACCGGTTCTTGCGAAATCGTTTTATTTTGGTGATTCAACAGTTTTTTTTTATCGTAGGTTGTTTGTCTTCTAAACTAATTTGAAGCTAATGAGTTTATCCAAGATGCTGCCATTGTCACCTAATTGATTGACTACACATTTTTTAATCTGTAGTCTTGCTAGGTAATATACCAATCATCAGCACACAAGCAACTTTTACCATGGTCATATAGTTAAGTAAGTTTTGGAACCATCATTGTGGAGTGCTTCTCATTCGTTCTGTATATTAATGCGAGGACCAAGAACTCTAGCTACTGGATTGTTTTACATTGTGAAATATAACGGGTAGTAGTAGCTCAGGGAATATAAGACACAATGATCCGCATACTGTAGCGTTTCACAATATGCACCTGCAAGAAACAACAGCCACCATCAACTACAAATCCCCTTTCTCAAAGATTAGCCCTCAAACCGAGGCTGCCAGTACAATGAATGGACATCGTCGGATCACCTGTCCAAGTGTCTTAAGAAGCGTTGGCGTCGTTTGTCAACGTCGTCTCTGGGGGAATGCCGGGGCGCCCATTGTCCGCTTGTCCAGACATCCTCTATTTTCAACCTTTAAATTTCCTTTGAAATTCCTGATGCAATGTTGTTCATTCGAGACTCAGAACGTTAGGTCTGCTCTTGGTTCTGCTTGTAGGAAAAGTGAAGAAAGCAGTTGTGAATTATGATTTTGCGTGGAACTAATATGATTCAACTCAAGCTAGTGCATGGTAAAATTGCGCAGAAAACGTGTTTCGTTTTAATAAAGTCAGATTTCCACACACATGTTTAATTCTCTGTCTGGATCTTCTCTACTTCGTAATAAAGTTTTTTAGGATTTATTTTAATATCATTTGTAGTGTAATTACCTTTCATGGTCAATAAAACAGCATGAGTGATTAGTAAAATAATTGGATTGAAGAATGCCGTTGAACTTATTTCGATTTAACTTTCTCCTCCTAATAGCTTCTTGACTCGGGTACCAAAAAAGCACACCCAAATCCCATACAAAATCTCCCGCTTTTTAACTACACTAAAGTCAAGATCCAACCAGAAACCAGAGTTTCCCATCATAATCATCTTCCGAACTCTCTAGAAGACCACCAGCCACTTATTAACTTGAAAATCGACATTACACGCTTCACACACGTTAACATCTCCCAAATTTCCGGTTCCACACAAGTTTTCACCCTTCAACTTCGAAACAATTAGTTACTTATTGTCCTCATTTAAGTTGTTGCTTGAATAACTTGGCAAGAGCGGAACACTGTAACCGGGTTTGTGCCTCTTCGACACGGTTTACAATGTAAAATGAACTGTATGCCAGTACATGCTAAGATATTAAATTAACTAAAATAGCCTCTTTATGTGAATTGATTTGAGATTGCATATTGTTCAACTTTTATTTGGTCCATTCCAAGTTACGAGTATGGCTTTCGAATTAATTCAAGGGTGTTTTGTATTTTATGTTAAATGTTACCGTCACACATGTTCCTTTATTTCTTTCTAAAGATTCAAAGAGTAACTATTTCTGATATTCATATCCTACTTCTGATCCAGCTCCGTAATAGCTGCAAGTAATTAGTCCCAAGCAAGCAGTCTCAATATCCGCGTTTGCTACATATTCATACACAACATTCTGTTAATACTTTTTTGGTTTTTTATT
This sequence comes from Thera obeliscata, assembly GCA_947578465.1. Classification (NCBI taxonomy): domain Eukaryota; kingdom Metazoa; phylum Arthropoda; class Insecta; order Lepidoptera; family Geometridae; genus Thera; species Thera obeliscata. The sequence continues at coordinate 9,538,968 of OX387914.1, forward strand.
AATATCTCTGTTATCCTACAGTTTACTCCAACTTTATATAACTGGCCGGCAATAAAGACCACTGTAAAATTCTATTACAGCTATTTCAGTGTACATTTATACTTTGTTTGCCTATAGTTGTGTAAATTCAGTTTGTATGGAAATCGTACCCCCTTAAAGGTATAAGATAAATGTTACCGTCACACATGTTTCTTTATTACTTAATAAAGATTCAAAGAGTAACTATTTCTGATATTCATATCCTACTTCTGATCCAGCTCCGTAATAGCTGCAAGCAATTAGTCCCAAGCAAGCAGTCTCAATATCCGCGTTTGCTACATATTCATACACAACATTCTGTTATTGAGACTTCAGCGAGCCAAGTACTATAATTTCTCCTGTGCTGCATGTAACTTGGACGGAACTTGTTTAGAGTGTCAATGGCAGTGCTGCTTTATTCACCCAGCAAGTCTGAAACTTTATTGTGCTCTGAATTACAATGGCTGCACTGCACTCCAGTATGCATGTGTTGTACTACCCTCAAACTTCCCGCTAAGTAGCTGAGTACGTCATGTGGCGCTGTTGACGGTAAGTGAATAACCACATGAAACATGATAAATAGAAAAAGTTTCGGCTTCGGCTCCAAGCTCTCTGAGTGATGTGTTGAAGTAAACTGTGATACTATTCTCGGTTTATGATAAAGAGTGGATTGAACGCATGTTTGATAAGGTATGCGTAAAGTATCAAAACAATACGCTTGTAATCATGTTTTTCGAAAGTTAAACTATTTTAACAGACATTTTTTACCTAAAGTGGATATAAATCATACTCCACCAACTTACAGTCACATATAAAACCCTAACCTTTTAAGATTTAAACTAAGTAGGCATTTGCTAAATTGAAAAAACTGAAAAAAACATAGGCTCGGCCAAGTTATTATTGTTTAAAACTTAGTACAATCCTAGTTCCAGACATTAAAGTCACATAACGAAAAATATCTAGCCCCAAATTAAGCAGAGCTTGTACTATGAAAACCAGATAATTGGAGTCAACGACCCCAAGGATTGCCGATATCGTCACAGGAGTTCGTCAATCCGTCTTACATGTTTCTTAGATCGCTATAACTTCAATAACCGTACAAGATGGCGACACAATAGGTTCGATAGACGTCGATTGTATTACCACAATGCACTCTACTGAAGCAATTACTCAGGAGCTATTGTAAGGAAATATTACTAGCTCTTGCGTATCTTGCGATCTATTATCACTCACCCAACAGTGAAATGTATGAAGATTGATTCCACTCGTGTCATTGGAGCCATTGTGTACAGCCACGGTTAAGTTAATCTTGTTTTGGCAGCTTAGTGGAGCGGCCCGAGGAAATTGCATGACATTATCCGTATAGAATTACGTTAGATGAGGGGTGGTATTGTTTTCTTTCGCGGGGCGTTATCTTTGCAAGATTGCGATGAAATGGATTGAAATTGAATTTGTTGGTGCTTTTATGTGTGACATTGTTGGTAGGGAAAATCCTGGATGCGAAAAGCTTAAAACAAATAAGAGTGGCGTCTGAGGAAGGAGAGTTGTGCTCAGTAGTGGGTTAGTACGAGCTGCTTATGATGATGATTATGCGGACCTGTAAAAATGCGATGTAATGGATTGAAATTGAATTTGTTGGTGCTTTTATGCGTGACATTGTTGGTAGGGAAAGTTCTGGATGCGAAAAGCTTAAAACAAGCAAGAGGGCGTCTGAGAAGGAGAGTTATCCTCAGTATAGTGGATTAGTACGAGCTGCTTATGATGATGATAATGATGATGACATGAAAACCTGTTTAAGAAAAAGTTTATAATGCGTCGGATTTTAAACGAATACCATAATATAAACGACTAAACTAAAATAGCTCAGGTATTGACAATTCTTTTCTATGTTAAACCACATTTGCTTATAAAGTCCAGTTTTGTCTTTAAAATCATTAAACCGTATTATAAACCAAAACTAAACTATGATGACGTGACGGCCATTCAGTCTGCTATACACTCGTGAGCAAGAAAACCGACTCAGTAAACAAGTTCGCGGTTAAAAACTCAAACAAATATCAACTTTCATTCTATTTCTGATTTTAAAATATCAAAGCTGTTATTAAGCTTTAAAATTAGTGGTGTAAGTTGTTATTAAACATTTTTTTTTGTGTAAAGGAAGAAGGAAGGAGTCTTAAGCAATGAAAAAGCAGCCAAGTGCGAGTCGGACTCGCCCATGAAGGGTTCCGTAGTACGACGAACTACAAGAACCTGTATATTATGTTACTTGATGTAACATAATAAGGTTCTTGTAGTTCGTCGAAAGGTAAATTGCGGTTTATGGTTTATGACGTATAAAAAAAAAACTACTGACTAGATCTCGTTCAAACCAAAAATCGTTGGAAGTTTACATAGTAATGTACAACATATATTTTTTTTAGTATTATCATTCTCTTACTTTAGAAGTTAGAGGGGGGGGACCAACTTTTTTCCACTTTGGAAGTGTCTCTCGCGCAAACTGTTCAGCTTAGAAAAAAACGATATTAGAAACCTCAACATCATTTTTGAAGACCTATTCATAGATACCCCACACGTATGGGTTCGATGAAAAAAAAAATTTGAGTTTCAGTTTCAAGTATGGGGACCCCTGAAATTTATAGTTTTTTTTTTATTTTTATGTTAAAATCTTAATGCGGTTCACAGAATACATCTACTCGCCAAGTTTCATCAGTCTAGCTCTTACGGTTTCGGAGAAAAATGGCTGTGACATACGGACGGACAGACAGACAGACAGACAGACAGACAGACAGACAGACATGACGAATCTATAAGGGTTCCGTTTTTGCCATTTGGCTACGGAACCCTAAAAATGGTGATAATTAACAGTGAAGAAAATACCAGCTTAAATTCGTCAAAATTAAAAAAATTACCTCTTGAATGAAGCCTTTGTTAAAAACATTATTATGTTCATTTTCAAAGAAATATAATTACAGTCCATAACGTACAAAGAGAAAAAATACTAGATTCATTATTACTAATTTAGGTACTAAGTAATTAAAGTTGCTAACAATTTGGTAGTTACCTATGTACGTAATAACTCTCGTTAAATTTCTATGATTACCTGCGAAATTAGACAAGTAACAATCGCGTTTATAATAAACGAAAGCTCTATGACTTCATTAACAATTGAAATACCTACTTATATGTGTTTATTGTAGTGTTCTAACTAGCTACGCTTGATGGCAACGAATAATTATTACTATAAGATAAATTGTATTTTCTCTGTAAGTGAATTGGTTAATTATTTTGAGGAAATAAATGTTTAATTAAACTATCACATGTTATCACGAGTGCGCCTCTTATAGCCCCTTCCCACCGGTGTGTGATATCGCGCACGGAGGCGGATCAGCTCGCACGACACACCATGGGAACGGTCTCGTGCGCCGAGGTGCGCGGTAGCACAGGAGCCCTTTCTGCGTGCGTTGCCGTGCATCGTCGTCGGCTGTGCGTGATGATCTGCAGAACCACGCACCGTAGGAAGGCAGCATTGGATGTAAACAATAAAGAATGATATATCTTGTGAATAAACTAAGGAGCGCTTTCGTTTATCTTGAACGCATTTGTCTGAGGGAGGTAGTAGCTTACTTACTGGGCGAGTAATTGTTGGTGATTAAAGTGCGCAGAACCGCGACGGTAATAATAGTTATAGCCTAGAATTCTGAATTAATAATGAATAATCCTAGTTCCAAGCACTTGTTTATCTTTTGGAGGTTACTAGGAGAATTCTCGTTGTGGTTTTCTAACGATCATAATATCGTTTAAGAGCACTGGCGTAACGTGTGTTTTTTTCGTAATTCCATTGAACGCACAAGACACTGGAGGCTGGCCCTTTAGTACTTATACGTAACCAAACCACCTACGTATTTTTTTTTTTTTCGTAACAGGGTTCAACAGAAAAAAATTCTTTCATGCATTTCTTATTTCGTAACTGAGTTACGAAGCAAGACAAGAATCACATGTATCATGTCCTCATTCACCACCAAGATGGCCTATACCCAGCAGTTGGTGATACCGGGATAAGATAATGATGATGACTAAAATCCATTGGGCAAACCGGATTCGAACCCAAGACCTTAGAATCAGGCGGCACTAAGCCACTGGTGCTCTTAACACAATTAGCAACCTGAAACCGTTTGAAGCTCTACCTGGCAAGACGGGATCGATCGGAACTGTAAGTGGATGATCACTTCTCGGTGAACTAGTAATTCTAACTTCACTTATCCAATCCTCGCAGTAACCAGGGATCCCGATGAGTCTATGACGTCACTATAATCGGATCCCCGATAGTGTCCTGGGGGGGCAATTCTTATGCGGTAGATATTGATATCTATTAAACACAAAGTCGAGCGATCCGCCATTTTTCATTTCTAAAGGCTGAGAGGCTGATCGCTATCAGCTGATACGCTGTCAAATATCGCTGTCATATTTGACAGCGTTTCAGCTGATCGCCATCACCATCGCCTAGATGTGCACAGGCCTTTAGTGTCTCAAATCAGAAGAACTGTTTTTAAGCCACTGACATGATGGACTAACGTCTGCTATAGGCCTAATCAATTGCCATTGTCTTTATTCTTGTTTTGATAAAGTGTCATTTCATAGAAAACTGCACAAACGTGACAGATATCATCACGTTTTTTCAGTAACATAATTGCTTACCAGTAGCTTTACAAAATACTGTTTTTCTGAGAGGCAAAATTCCGGAGTGTTCGACCCTGTCCCTGTATAGACATAGACATTAATTGTGGGCTGCCTGAAAATTCCTTCCATGTCACAGATATGGTGTTAAGACTCAGGTAATGAGAATGCAGTTTTCTATCAAAGGTGTCAGTCCGACCCTATGTCGAGTGAAAATGAGAATTGGATCCCTAGTCGTAAAAGGTGCTCTCTGCCAAGTCCCAATTACAGCCTGATTGAGAGCCGTCAGCGGGGCTAGTCATTAAACCATCTTTTGTTACTGCTAGAGCTGTAATGCTCATCGACCATTTAACTGACAACAGTATGGGGAATTGAATTCACTAAGTGATTCAGCCATTTTCCTACGTAATTGAGAACGCAAAGTCCTATTTAGTTCGGTAGATTATCTCTAAACTCAAGACTCATTACGTTGTAGATTTGTATATAAAGTTTGAAACTACCCGCAAAGTTGATAATGGGTACAATGTCATGAAGGAATGATAGGCTTTTTTGTTATTAACTTTACATTCATTCCCTTCCATCATAATTCTCTTAGTTTTCTAACAATGCATAACGTTGTCTCGTCTTTATATTCACCTTGTAAAACTTGGGCTGCAACCTCGTTGTTCATACTATGCAAGTGTCATTCCTTAACTTCCACGACGGTGAGTTAAGTTAAAACTAGTGCAACTACAACACGCCAAGTAAAATGTGCCGTCAAACTTGCTACTTCATTTAAGGCTGACTAATGGAAAGTTGGACAACTGACTTTTTGCAAGCTTAATTTTATCGTGGAACTTCTTAAATTGGTTTTGAATCTTTTTAAGCAAGCAGACTATGAAAGCGGATGCGGGCCGTGCATTTTTTTTAACGAAACTAATTGATGGACTTGGCAGATGTTTCGTTTTTACTGCAACTTGACCTAAATTGTACTTTGTCGTGCTGCAATGCGTTATTTCAAAATGCGAGTCGTCACGTTCGATCACAATTGCACTTTACTTCTTTTACTGAATAAGATACCTAATAATCTTGTCAAGGTTGTAATAGATTGTCCATCAATTTGTTCTTGTTCCTAGTACTGAAACTGAACTAACTACCTTTGAAGCTTTCCAATCACGCTCTACTGTTAAGGCTACAAATACACATAGGATAGTAAGCAATTTTGTCTGGATGGCTGTATTAATTTGTGTTGGACTACAATATTCTTTGCTGAATTGTCCATTGTTCGACAACCTGTGAGCCTACCTCTATTGTTATAATATTGTCCTATAGTGGCATGTAAAAAAATCAAGTTTGCGAAAGGTCTCAGGTAAATTAGCAATTACATGCAATTACTTGTAGGTGCTTGTACTTACTATCCATTAGGCCTAAGTAATCAACTGTGTCCGAGCGACCTACATCCGTCTTATTTAACGAGTACCCGTTATACTGCTCAATCGATAGGAAAATCACTTTAAGTGATTTAAGGGATGGTCCCATTTCCGGCGACTTCGAGTAGCGATTTGGCAAGATCTTGAATCACTAAAATGCTCTGATTGTAGACAATGAACGTAAGGAATATATTTTCTGGCGGGTGGCCCACCTAAATTGTGCCCATTTGAATTGTAAAGTCCGAATGACAATAATATACCATGAATGGTTGTGGTTATACTGTCAAACTTTTTAGATTCTCGCACATTATTATTCCAAAACTAAGGTTCAATATGTAACTCACCCCTCCTCCTTGCTTCGATATCCTCACTGATGAGGATATCGACGCAAGGGGGCTGCAGGACCCTAGCCTGCACTATGTTCTGTACTCCGCGATATGGATGGCTTCGCTGACGGAGATGTCTGTCGCTGAGCGCACCTGGTCGCTCCAACGCATCAGGCTCCGTCCTCGCGGCGTCTTCCTTTCAATTTGGTTTTCATTCAGGTCACACTTCACAGTTAATAGTTTGTTATAGACCTATAATCAGTTCTCTGAAAGTTTTCAGCGAAAATCGGCCTTAGATATCGATTTAGTTAAAGTTTACTTTGGAATAGGAAACTTTATCTGCATAAATAAAGCTGGCTTCGCTTATCGCCAGCAAAGAGAACAACTCCCTGAACCCCAACTGTAGTTAGTCCTGAGTTGCGTGTGTTTGCTTTATCGAATCGGTAATTCTCTTGGCGCAGTACGAACTAGCTTATAACTAATCTGTTAAAATACAAACTGGCTAAAAGTTCCGATCGCGTGCGATACAAAGCGGACATGCTATAACTACTTTGATAAACTGAACAGTTGATACGTAATCGTTGGATTAGCGCTATATCAATCAATCACTCAAGTAAGCTACTGAAAAGACTAAGCTGTGAGAGAGAGTTTGAGATGAACCTTTCCTATGGTAGGCTTATTACGATACGAAGCGTTAAGCATTAATTTTAATTAGTAATACAGTTACCTACTAGAAAATACGAGTAACTTGAATAATATTGTTGGCAAAAAAGCATGGAAGTACCAAAATCTGTTATGGTTTCTTCCTTTTATCGAATCGTTTTTTGATGTTGAGTGCAGTTGTGGTCATGGACCAATTATAAAAGTTCTTATTTGCCAGCGAAATCTTTATTACCTAAGATATCTCGCGGCCAAAATCATACTTTATCTATTCTACTCGTAGTTTACTAAATACAAAGGTTTGGCAAACCAGTACAACGTATTTCTTGTAAGAAATATTATACTGTACGATCGTATCGTGTTGCGAGATAAATTGCAAGGCTTACCATATTTCCGACATCCTGTCGCTACCTCAAAATACCGTAGACTTGTGAACTCCCCCGGCTTTCCACTCAAAAATAAACGAAATCATGCAAAATGTGGTTCAAAAAACTGATGGAAAGAGACGATGAAGTTCAATGGAAAAAAATATTATACAAAAAGTAAAAGCCGACGCGTGTTTCCAGAATGCAAGATCTCTAAGATAATTTCTTTTCAATCGCTTCATAGGCGTGGTCATGGTGGTGTACCATGAAAATGCAACAAACAGAGAACCACACCTACGCATTAGGTACGGAATGAATGTCTGGGTATCGCTTACAAATACGCTGAAGTTACATACAAGGTGTTTCAAAACTTGCAGTCAGACTAGGGAAAGGTTTATTTGAATAGACTTCTGGTGCAAGGACTTTGAACACTTCTTGCTACAAGTAGGTGAATACTTCGCAAGTGATTGTCCAATTTATATATCGATAGTGATAAATTGCTTTCAAATTCAAGTGTGCTATTGCAGTAGCAAATTTAGCAACCCAATAAGCACAACCGCAAGACAAACAACAGCTTGATCTGTAAATGTTTGTGCTGTGGTAAGATCGAATTCACCTGATACTCAACGTGACCATTATTGTACGTGATTGAATGATATCTGTTTATCATCCATACCTACATGGGGTAAAGCAAAGTCCTTCTGATGAATCTGTCTTTTCAGTCTGTAAAGGCTTAGGTATCGAATGCACTCCCAGTGGCTATAGTTAGATAGTTCTTTTTTTAACCGACTTCCAATCAAAAAGGAGGAGGTTCTCAATTCGGTTGTATGTTTTTTTTTTTTTTTTTTTTTTTAATGTTTGTTACCGCATAACTTCGTCATTTGTGAGCCGATTTGAAAAATTATTTTTTTATCTGATAGGTACTGCTTCCAGATTGGTCCCATTTTAATTTTATTAAAATCGGTGTTGCCATTTTTTTTTAATAATTTTTTTAATGTTTGTAACTGCATGCCTCCGTCATTTATGAACCGATTTAGAAAATTATTTTTTTATTTGGAAGGTTATTCTTACGTCCAGATTGTCCCAAACAAATTTCATTAAAATCGGTTTAGCCGTTTGGCAATGAAGTCGGTTTCTCAAGTTTTTTAAACTTATAATTATTTTATATGAATACGTTATTACGTGAGACGAGTAAGGTACAGCATCTCGTCCATTTTCCTACCTCAGTATAATGAATTGGAATTTTGTGGTAATTAATAGCCAAAATCGGCGTTTGCTAAGAATCATTTTTGCTGCTGCTGCAACGTTGCGTGCGTCATTAACATTTATAGATGTATATATCTAGGTTATATTTCGTGTTTTATGTTGCATGATTTGTCATTTACCTTCTATCAATTTCAAATTCTATTGCACATTAATAATAATTCATGCATAATTTGTCGCATAATGGTTTTCCTCGAATAATCTTGTACGTCGTACTGGTAAGCGTTTGATTCATGTATTGGCACGGAAATCTGGACGTTCGCCCGGATATTGTCCCATCATATCTGTAGCGAGACGGCGCTTGTATGCAAATTCAGCTTTGATGTACGACAGCCGGAACGTACGGAGAATTTACAAATCGCTTGCTGTTTCGTACTGTGGTATTCAAACAGTAACGTATTTGCTACCAGGCATCGGAATTGCCAAATAACCAATCGTTGTATCCTTTGCAACGCGCTTTGAATCCAAAATCAAAATCAAAAGTGTATTTATGCAGTTGGATCGCAAGCATCACTTTGAAACGTCTTAAAGCTAGGTGAGTCTAGGTGCAAGTTCCACGCCAGATTCAATTCATCATTCCCATGTTAATGATACCACTAGCTATTTTGTCAAAACAGTATTTCATATCTCAAAGTCATACTTCAATCGAGCCTGAATCTTTCTTCAAACTACGTAGACATTATATGACTTGTATTTCAGCCATTGACTGTTTGTAAATCTGTTTTGCTGCGGAGTATATAACCAGATTTGTAAAGGGCCGAAACCCGTACTAACTTGTGATCAGTTTAGTACTAGTTAGATTGCGGTTCTAATCCAATTTGATGTTCGTGAACTCTGTTTATATTGGGTCGCGATACAAATGACAATTTCAACATTGCTCGTTAGTACTTAGCTGTTATGAGTTTTCATTCAAAACGTTATACAATATAGAATTTATTAAGCGTCTTTGTTCTGTTTTCGATTATGAAATATTATTTGAACAAATAATAATTCAATTTATAATAGTCTGAATAACTAACACTTCACCCAACTTCATGAGTCAAGCAGGAAAGTATGGAAATAACACGTATACGTATCGTATGTTCATGCATCATTATGCTTATGATTAGTAAGTAGGTGCTACAAAAATTACCTTAAGTTAGGTATTTTAATTTTAATTGTATTAACTCATATACCTATTGCAGATACGGGATTGACCTAATCACATTATGACAGACAGACAGACGGAGAGCGAAGCCTTGGCAATCTGTATTTATCATCAGCTGTACTAGTTCACAGTTGGGAATGGTTTCCTCTAAAATTTTGTAATACGAGTATTATATTGTAGGTATCCCAGCTACCTATTAATGACCCAAATTGAATGTTGATTATTCTCTATGTTGGGTTCACCCTTACTCAAACACGGCTTCGTATTAAGTTTGGTCAATTATACCTGAATTTAATTTTGCTTAGGAGGTACCGTTTGGAATTTCTCAAAGATGAAGATCTACAACTTTGATCGGGTATACCGTATATCAGGTTCTCTCATATTCTGCTTTGTTTTCTGAATAAACACTACCTCTAGCGTTGGACCAAAGAGTTTCAAACAACAATAGCATTCGTTTAACCAAATGCGCTGCAGAACTGCCTGAATAAAAATCTTTCCATTTAAAGCCTGCTTTAACTTTCCAAAAACATTTTATAGTTTAACCAATTAAAAAAGAGTGATGTTGCAAAGTTTTCACTCTAAAATTACACAGGACAGAACAAAGGCTTTCAAACTTCCTCGGTTTTATATACCAAAAAATTACAAGTAACGCGCTTTAGTAGCTCGTTGACCCGGCTGTGCGCGTTCAACACTCTTTTATGAGCTATTTATGCTTCGTTTGTTTTTCGACAATCCCGTCATATTACCCGGGAGTGTACGGGTCACATCGGGCTTGCGTCACTTTGATTTGTTTACAATGTACACGTGGCTTTATAAACCTGCATTGGTGGTCCACCAAAAGCCTTTCCAGCTGCGGCGCACATAGTCAGAATATTGTTTATCAATTGTATGTTATCATTTATTGCCATTATAATGGTGCTATTTATATAATTATCGGATCAATAGCCTGTGTCTGGTAATGTACCGGATGCATTCTGTTAGTTGCATTAACGATGCAAGTGATGTTGACTTATGAGTGAAAGTTGTACTGTGGTACTATACTTTTGCTGTGTCCAGGCCATACTCCCGAATGCCCGGTGATTGCAGTGACGTCATCAACTTCGGACGTCCGGCCCATTCGCACGTATTATTTGAATACAAGGCCCATCCTATGTTCATTCGTTTGCTTGGATTCAATTATAACTGTTCCTAGTTTGTATTTATTTACTAAGCCTATCCGATTAAGAGATACATAATTATAAGTTTAAAAAACTTGAGAAACCGACTTCACTGTCAAACGGCTAAACCAATTTTAATCAAATTTGTTTGGGACAATCTGGACGTAAGCATAACCTTCCAAATAAAAAAATAATTTTCTAAATCGGTTCATAAATGACGGAGGCATGCAGTTACAAACATTAAAAAAATTATTTAAAAAAAAATGGCAACACCGATTTTAATAAAATTAAAATGGGACCAATCTGGAAGCAGTACCTTTCAGATAAAAAAATAATTTTTCAAATCGGCTCACAAATGACGAAGTTATGCGGTAACAAACATTAAAAAAAAAAATAAAAAAAAAAATAAAAAAAAAAAAAAAAAAAAAAATACAACCGAATTGAGAACCTCCTCCTTTTTGATTGGAAGTCGGTTAAAAATCACCCGGTATTTTTGGTTGGATTTTGAGTCTTGGACAGTTTATTTATTTCTATCTTTAATTGTCCGCCTGAACATAATCTCAGTTGGTGTTCATGCGCGTTAAAATCATGCGCAATAAGAAAAAAAATATTTTAAATAAGACAAATGTAGAAAATATTTCACGACCCTCAATATGTTTTTTCTTTTTCCAGGTACGTCACTTTTATCTTATTTCTGCGGAATGTGATTTTCGTCATTGCCGCCGCCGCCGCTGGCTGGTCCAATTTGGCCGATCTCACTCGCGGCCAATTCCAACGGGCTCCGGTGCTCTGAACACGAATAAAAAGTCACGAAGTGCAATAAGTGCGCCATCAATGTCGCGTTAGCGCCAACACAATAAAATAGAAAGTCAATTCGAAGTGAGAAAAGAAGAACCTTAGCGTTCTTCTTTTCTCACTTCGAATTGACTTTGTAACAAAGGCTTCTCTCTCGCTCCGTTTCCTGGGTTTATTCTCTGGATAGAAGTTAAAGACTCCTGGGCTTATAATATCGCTTATGTGAATGAAATAAATTGGAACTACCGTCTTATATGTATAAACGAAGCAAAATTTTTTTGTCGTCAGATCTTTTAGTAATTTGATCCTGACAAAAAGTGTTAGTGAGGCATTGCTCAAACATACTATTTGATGCATTCCCTCAATTGGAATTGACATTTATTTTATAACCCAATTTAATTTAACGCGAAAGAGCATGAACATAATGGCATTGCAGCAGCGTTCGTGATATGCCCAAGCTGCGGCATCATAGGAATGCCTTTATTTGCAACAAAGAGTCCGTATCTGGTTCCCAGATTCGCAGAGGTCCGTAGCAACACTGCTACATGCAAATGTGTGCGCTCAACTTGCGCTCTCTTATCGATTCGCTTGCGAAATTTTGCATAATCGAAATCGCGATGTTGCAACGTAAACATAAAATCTGCATAATTTTGCTAAACGTGATATTTAGGTACATTTGACGGTCGCCTCCTTTCTGTCTTCTGTTAAACGACTTCCTAGATGTATAAAACGCCTGAAACAGCACAACTAAATGCGTCTATCATCTGATCCGCACGTGATAATCTATTGGTAACTACATTCTGTTGTCGTACACAAACGTGCTTGATTATTCCACGTTTTATCAAAAATCTTATGATGCCAGTCAGTGTTATGCGGAAAGGTGCATTTCGTAATCGGCCAATTATTATGACAATCACACATAGCCGTGCCACTGCCACAACAGCCGAGACCTCGAGGCATGCGAAATCGAGAGTCTGACCGTACCGTTCACTTTCACTGCCACAAAGGCCTTTGCATGTAGCCTGCAGCCTGTATTTAGCGTTATCTTATTAGCCACGGTTGCCGGGACCGTTTGTTTTCGGTGCACGTTTTGTGCAGGCTGTTTAATCGCTCGTTTCGTATTCGCGGTTCAGTCGCATCGCGTCTGGCGTAACCACATCCGTTCAGAAGTATGATCCAAGTTGATTTGGATTTTCACGCCTGGATTGGTTGATAATGATCTCGTCGTACTTTCCAGTGATAAGTGTGCCGTAGTGCTACAGTACCCCGGCTCGAAATTCCAATTTATTGCAGTGTGCCATCGATACAGACTCTACATTTTGTGTGTGGTTTGAATATTCGTGTTGTGAGCGAGAATTATAGTTTTCTTGGATTTTATACACGCTGAATTTTTTTAGGTAAGTTATCTTTTTTAATGTTTTACCGATGCGTTTTACATGTTATTTTTCGTCACGGACTTAAGTCGTGAGTGTATATTAATGCTTTTGGACCTGGCCAATAATTTATTTAGTTGATTTTTCGGCACATATTGTATGCAGTAATTATTTTAATTTATTTTTGTATGATTTTTTATACTATATTGCAAGTCTAACTCTAATAAATAGTTCTCTTCTAGCTAACCTTTCAGGATTGATATATTCATTTCATTAATTTATCTGTCCTAGGAAATAATATTTCTTTCATTTGTTTTCATTTTAGTTCATTCATTTTCATTAATATTAATATCATCGGTGGATGTCAATTTACTACCAAAACGAAAGCAGCATCAATTTCCGGACTGAAGTATGAAAATTAAATAATTGCTGGTGTTATTTTATTTCACTGTAATAAAATAAAATGACGGAAATAAAGCTGGCATTCACCGTTATTGCGCTTGTGTAAATATTGTTTGCGGCTTCCGAAAATTAGTGGTTTATACCCCTTTGTGTTCGACGCCGTGTTATGTCACGGGGACTTAAACCCGGGGAACATATACTTCTAAGTAACTTGGCGTTTCCTTAAAAGTATAATTATATTCTCCGTCACGAGGTGGCTTGATTGGACTCTATAACCACGATCCTGTCCTGTGCAGAAATTTTAAAAATAATGTGAATCTTTGTTTTATCGGTAAGTCGCTTGCCTTGTAAGGAATAGTAAAAAAAATAGTGAGAGATCAAAGAAGTCATAAACGGTATCCATTATTCCCATTAAGGTGGGACACGTTTCTCGTAAACGCTACATTAACGCCACTTGACTTGGTGCTTAGTTTATAAAGCCTTCATGGACTCCCTCCACGTTTCAGCATTGGAAGACTCGATGCCGTTCAGTTTGCTATTCGAACACCTGATAATAAAATTTGATTGTGCATTTGTATCGTACATACACATTCATGTATCGTTTCGCTCCAGTTGCGCTGTATTCAATGGCCGCTGTTTCAGGTATTTTTTGTATCCCACACCGTCGTTATTCTGGCGCTATTGAGGTTGTAATTTCATACGTGCCCGAAATACAATGTGTGTTCGTAGTTCGTATGGGTATCTCGGATTAATAATTCATATAAACAATGAGAGCTAGTTCGCCTCGAACTCTCATTTGATGAATGCTAGGTAGATGATAAAATACAACCTCACAATTTACAATGGGTCCCTTTCGGTGCGTGACCCGTTGAGCCGGAGGGCTTACTGATGTACCGTTTATTGAGACGTGAATATTCCTCCTACAAACAGGATATCACACAATAGTGTCAGGTAGCTGACACCTTGTTAGAGAGGTCGCCCCCCCTCGAATGTAGCCTTCATTGTGTTGAGCTGGGTCCTGGCGATTCTGTTTCAAACGGGCCTCATTCCGGCCGTCAGATAAATGCGTCTCGTGTTTTAATTGGAATTACCTCTATCAAACTATCGACTTGCGCCCCGCCACAAAATATATAGTCAAGTTGGCAAGTTTTATAATGCGCACTTGATGTGCGGGCAGGTTTTTTCCGCAAGTAGGCCGCTAGTGGGCCCTTTTTGCGTGACCCTTGACACGTGTTGCTCGAACTTTTTGAGGTTCTACAACACGCCGGTTTCCTCACGATGTTTTCCTTCACCGTTTTGAGAGTACTGGCATAGTGCACATAAATTTTTCGACAGAAAAACTCATTGGTACACGAGTGGATTTGAACCCACGACCTTCGGATTGGAAGGCGGGGCCACTACCACTAGACCACCAGTGCTCTCCACAATATATAATCAAAGCACTTGATTATTTATTTTGTGAAATAGTGTACTGAAATAGTAATTTTCCCTATGTGCTCGAGTAGTTTCATGTCATGATAAGGTTGAGTGATTTTCTAAAAATGTCCTGTGAAGCATGTAGGGAGGTGTCTAACACACTCGGGCAGCCCGTCTATAACTCATGACTGGCCGGAGCTCTCACGGCGGCGTCAATCGCTCAATGTCAATTCGACCACCGACGCGATCTTGCACCCTCAACGGCACCTACAAAGAAATGTACGCCATTTTTCTTGGAGAAATGCAATTAGAAAGGATGCATTTCTCTTTCAGGTCGTGTTGAACTTAGCTCAACGAACAATGCTCTTGGATTTTTAATTTTAAACTTTTACTAGTTCCTTTTTCAGTTACGGGACTGAGTACCACTAAATGATGTTATCGAGGTTTTTGTATGATTTTAAAACAGTTATCTCTCTTTGTAGGCCTTCAACAATAGGGTCGTCTATCTGTGTCATTCCGCGAGAGTGATTCGGTTCACTATTAATTGTGAACACGAAATATTCTAAGCCATTTACGCCTTTCTTAGCTTTACTCGTACAGGATCATTTTTCGCTATGTAAAGTTTGTTCTTATTCCAAGAGAAAGAGAATTCTGGGTATCTCACTCCCGCGGGAAGCATCTGAACAGAATTTGAGCTTATTTTAGCAAGTGATAAGCAAAAAGGTACGCTTAGTGTTTGCGGTCTGAGACACGCGACTCTCCAATTTGTTTCTTGTATTTTGTATTTGTTCAGAAATTGCCTGGGCTTCTTCCTTTTTGTCTCGGTGTTGGCTGTTTAGTGTTTTTTTCTTTCTATTTTACGATTTTATTCGTCAGTGGCTTTTTGTGTCAAATAGAAAATGTTTTGACTATTTGACGACTGTACTGAAACTATTACACGGGTATTTATCGCGTTAATTACCTTATTTTATTTATTTCCCCGACGTTTCGGCTATGTTGCAATAACCGTGGTCGCGGGCTGACTGGAGCATTGACATGAGTGCTACCGTGGCTGAGAAGTGGAGGCAGTATCACTAACTACCCTCACTTCTTCTTCTTTTTTCGTAATGTCCGTACACGCACTACGACACACAACACTAATAGTATCTACGCACTGTGGTAAGGTATCGCGACGCACACACCTACCAATGACGGGATTCCACGATTGTGAAAGTCTGTAACCATACTGTATTGTATTTTCGACCGTCTGTATTGACGACTGTGACGGAATTATACATTAAAAAAATATAGTAAAAAAATAGTAGGTTGTAACTGTTTTGATTGTGACATGGAAGCTTGATAATCAAATATTGAGCTTGAAGCTATGACGTGACAGATTTAGTGTCGCCTGGACTTATAAGCCTAAATATTGAATCAAGCGATGCGGCTTTTGTAAAGCGAACTCACGTTGGAATTTAGTTGCGAAAATTATACGCGCACCGAGCCTACTAAATAATGGCGGTAGAATAGAATGCAATAGCGATATACAAAACCCTGTGATTTGGCAAACGATACCTTTATGCGGGTATTTTAAAGGTTGCATAAGCCAAACGCGTTGGATGCAACTCGGATACCTGAAATCGAAACCTCCTTTGTCTCTATCAAGGATGACATCATAGTACTTCATATTGATGCTCATACTATTTATTGGACCTATTATGTTACATGGTGAGGTCTTAAAAATTAAAAATGGTGAATACAAAACAGGCCCTTGACTTTGTGTTCACATCGAATAGACAAGTCCACAAAACTTAGAAATAAAAAAACTTCAGTATATCTCAAACGAAAGTATTATGTAATTTAGATTTAGATTTTAGATAAGCGTGCCTCCTTTCTAAATACAAAATCTTCGCAGAAACTGCTGGCTTCTTGATGAAGATGCCATATTTTAACTCTCCCTGTAATAACGCTCGCATTTCTGAAAAATAAAAACGAATTATATCACCTGGTCAAACTGCAATGACATGGGTGGAGGTGATAATATTAACATACTTACTTCCACCAAATTATTCAGGTAATAATCATAAGTATAGGTACGCCTTGAGCGGCGACTCCGGAAAAAAGCCTCTTTGGCGACGTCCAGAGCTTCTTCGTGATACTTCCTAGCTTTGCTCCATGACTCAAAAGCCCAGTACCAATGATTACTCAATTGATAGTATTTGTTTCGGTACGTATAGTATGCCCTTGAGACAGCTCGCTCATTGGATGATTCGTTAACGGATCTTATTTCTTCGTAGTGTCTATCCATCTCCTACAAGCGATAAAAAGTATATTGATTATCTCTGAAGCGCTTACCATAGCCTGCTTGGTCATTCTTAATCGATTGACAGACTTTTTTTAATCTAAAATTGTGATGAAAAAGTTGGCAAACCAAGATCCTGCTTGCTGTATCGATTGATACATAGCGTTTGGCGTGGCTTTTGGATTTTTTACCTGTGCGCTTTCGAACTTTGGAAGTTCCAACTCCTTAACCAGAATTTCCCATCTACTTTCTTTTTATCTCATTTAATTGAAAATACAACTTTCCCGTGAGTATAGCGGAATTATACCGAGGTCTAATATTCGTGCTAAACATGCACAATGCAAGTACCTGTTTGAGAATTCTCTTGTTCTGGTCGCAAACTTGCAGGGGAGTAATAAATAGGAATGCCTGTTTTACGGCTTCTTCGTGGTCTTGTCTCAATATATCTGGATGCTCGCATAAGTTCTGCAGATCCCTATAATGCACACTGTTGTTGTTGAAGTGGTTCAAAGCGGATTTAAAGGCATCCTGTTCGCGACTCGAACTAATTTGTTTTGCTTGAGTATGTTGAAGCTCTATCGCCTGGAAAAAATATACATGTAGGATGAACCTCTTGATTTTATTGTGCTTACCTACTTAAAACGGACAGACAGGTGAACACAGATGTTTGTTCTCTTTCTGGATGTTATATTGTATTCTAAGTATGTATTTGCGAAAAAAAATGTATTAAGGTATTATATCAGCTATCTGTTTCCGATAGTACAAGCTCTGCTTAATTTGGGGCTAGATAGTTTTGCGTGGATTGTCTACAATATTTATTTATTGTAACTTAGTAACCGTTCCTCAGTCGAGTAATCGCTGCCTGCTGCCGCATGACGCGCAATCTTGTCATAGCTGGATGAACTAAACCGTGTTTCTGAATGTTAATATCGAAAACTTACTTGCATCATGTTTGATTTAAACTCATCCGTGGCATATGAGTTGGGCAAGATCCTTCTTTCCTCGAATCCCGCGATTGCTCTAGATAATCCTATCGCATGCTTGTCTTCGAACCTGTTCTCACAAAGGTTAGGAAGACTTTGGACTTGGCTCATTATGTATTCCAAGTACTCATCCTTCAGTTCGGCAACCATAGTCAGATTGTTGTGCTCATTTTTCTGCACCAGCTCTTCGTATTTGTCGAATAAATTCTGCAACATGAAACAACCAAGAGTCAATTAACCTTTTGTTTATCTCTGTTAAATTGGACGTTTACCTTATTAAAACAGAGATACTGTTTTAAAAAAAAAAAAGCGAAGTGTAGACTGAAGACAACCAAACCTCTGAAAATTTGTCCTTATCCAAATCCAGACCATCTTTAGTCAGTTTCCTGTTTTCACAAAATACTTTTAAAGCGGCTGCGGTAGCATCATCGTGAATTTTTTGAAGGTCTCGAGGGTGGACGCACAATGGCCGATCCTTCGTCACAGCTTCTATTGCTTTCTCGTAAGCCTCATATCCATTAGCGATCGCTTTCAAAGTCTTTAATCTGTTTATTTCTATGAACTCATTTAGCTTTTGTGTCAGCTCCTGAAATTAACAATTGTGTTTTTTAACTATACGTAAAAGCTTATCATGTGTCAGTAAAAAATCATTATCGATTTAGTTATTCGGTCAGTCAATTTAAAATTTATTCAAATAGTAGGGCTAGTTTTAAATATCAAGCATACCTGCATTAGCTTCTCTAGCTTTTTGTCAATATCTTCCTTATCGCCCATCAGTTTTTTGTCATTGAAGGCGGCACGTGCTTTAGCCAGTTCACGCTGGTGCAGATCAATGACCTCCGAAGCTGGCATGCTCGGTGCTTCTGACCCGCATGCACGGTGCATTTCTGTCTGATACTGCTCTCGAACTTCATTTGCAGCCACCAGAAAACCAGAGTTTGCAGTCGCCTGTATAATTTTATCTTGTAATTATATGTTCTTGAATGCCTAAGTAAATACAAGAAACTAACAATTTTTGCCTACAGAATACCTGAAAATTGCTCAACGGCGTAGGGGTCTTGTTACTATTAAATAGTGGTATGTACGATTTGAAATAGTTGAATAGGTCGCAGCTCTTCACGGGCAGTGCATTAACTTTCTTCATGCATAGCTTTTCCGGGCTGAAAATGGAGGTGGCAAGTTCCTTCAGCTCATTGGTAAATTCTTCAGATATTTCTGAAACATGAACCTAATAAATACTTATGGGGTAAGAAATGAGTGACTACTGAAATGAAGACTGAGGAGGAGAGTGGAGAGCAAAAACCTGTTGTGCCGACCCCACATGAAATGGGATAATGGCAGGAAAATGATGATGTTGATATATTTATATAAGTATAACATTTTTATTACCTATTACAAAAAAATCTTAACCTATTTATAAAAGAGATCTTTTTAAAAAGACCTAGCGGACCTATTTCAGACTTACCGCTGGTTTTCCCCTTAAAATTCGGGTTAGCCACTCCAAGACCAGGATGAGGCATCAGGAAACAGGTGACCTTTTCAAAATTGGCCAGAATGTGCTGGCGTAATTCTCTCAATTCCTTTGGCTGGTTCGGATTTTCCTGAAATTCACAAACATAAAAAGAAAAAGTAACGTGTAATGAGAAAAAATATATGAATCACAATGTTTTCAAGAAATCACCTTGAACTTGTTCGTCAAGAACGCTTCCCCACCTGCCAGTCCGTAAGCAAACTCCCAAGGGTTCACCCAATCCCTGACGAGGAACTCGAGTATTTGGAACGTTTTTCCGGTACCATCCTTCACCAGTCCTCCATATTCGGTGAACAACTACAAATACCATAAGATATAAATCTTCCATTGCCCTCCATCTTCCATGTTTTTTTTGTTAGAAACTGATAATTTAGTTCTTAGGTGGTTCTTAGCCGTTGTTAGCTTAGATGTTTGCTAGGAGTCCATGCATCTCATCAGCTCGGTCGGAGGCTTTAATTAATTATACTTATTTATTCTTCTTCTTCTTATCGTGTCTCCGAATCTTTCGAACCAAGGTGTGGTGAAAGGATTTTAAGTGCGCCTCGAAGAGGCTCCTTTTTATCCATTATTTAAAAAGTGCACAAAACCTCTAGTGATGTAAACCATCAAGCGGTATTTGACCAATATATATAACAACGACGTTCAAATCATAAATGTACCTGAAGGTTTTGTAGATCTTCTTCAGTGATGTTGTTCTTAAGGTTGTAGATTTGCGTGGAAGACAGGAGACTTGATAGTGCGAAAATGGACGAGCAGTCTTTGACGCTGCTGGTGCTGTCAAACGTTCCTTGGGTATCCATCAGGAGAACTGCCACCTGTGAATAAATCAAGTTTTATTCTTACCATCCCTATTACCGACGAGCCTATCTATAAATTGGATGGACTTACCCTCTCCCCTGAAGGAACAGTAATCACGAATGGTTCGGACCACATAAGAATGCCTGTGGTGATTCTGACAGAGCCACCTTGCCAAGTAAAGCCAGTAAGGTTGGTGCTTTTGTCACCCAACCATGAGCCGTCGGAGCGAGCTGAAGGCTGAAACGTAAAGCAAATGTATAATCACTTTTAGGACCCAAAACATCCTAACAAGTAAACATGTCTCAACGGTTATCCTAATTCTGACATTGAGGAAGTACTCGATTTCACGAGTAAACAAAAGTTGAAGAGAAGAGTTTAAGAGAAGGGCTTTGCTTAAATGGGAACTCACCGAAGCAGACAGATATCTGATGAAGAAATTGAGCAGGAAAGACTTTCCGCCTCGATAAGCGCCCGCCACGCTCACCAGTGCCACAGGAAGGTCTTTTATGCTTTCACGCATCAGAATCTTGGCCAGCTCCCCCTCATTCAGGTGTAAGGTGTGGTCATCGTCCACTGACACCACTTGGACGCCGTGCGCCGACTCCATTGTCCTGGAATTGGTTAGACATTAAACAGTGTGAATAATTTATGCAAATATTTTTGGATACATCAAAACACCAAAATTCTAAAGATAAAAATCGTCAAAAGAAACAAAACATAAATCGAGTATGTACTAGCTACTAGCTACCTATGTCTCTCATCGTAACTGGAACTTTTTAAAATGTTATTTATAATAAGTTTTATTACAAATGATTAGTACAAATGGGGTATTCCAATTTAAGTGTTATTACTGGAAATTTAAATTAGTTTTTATAATAAACTCGCCTGTGTTTTACGTTGAATTACGTTGAAGAATCAAAACAATACGACTGAATCACAATACCACGAACCAGTATTTATACACAAAGCTATGTTGGTTGTGGTTGCTAGATAGTGGTTTGGTCTGGATAGTGTTATCATGGTTATTCCATAATGTTATCATTATTTATTCCGACCGCTGAATCTGCCTAGTGCATAAAATAAAAAAAATACACCACGACGCGAATTGGAAATATTTTAGAAAAAGTTGCCATGGCGGAGGTCTGCTAAGGTTTGATTGGTTTGTTGAGTATTATATTTGTGAACATTTTAACACGTCCATCTTTCCCCAAACTAGGCAAAGTTTGAATGAAATGACGACGCGACACCTCTATTCAAAAATTTCATGCAATAGTTCGAAAAAACAAGAGAAAGTAGCATTTTATGCTTAGACAATTTAACCTAAGGACTTGCCTTGCATCTATTCAGCCTAACAAATTTTTCTGCCATATTTTGAGGGGGACGAGGAAAGCACACACTGAAACGAAAGCGACACACGTTCAAACGATCGTAACACACACAACAATTATTTGTGTTGTTATGAACGCACACAAATACAAATCTTTAACACTAGTTCAAGTTTACTGTATATACAGGTGACACACATTCAAAATACAGAGAACCACAACAGTGATGCCGTATCATCATTTTATTTTACCCTATGTTAAGTATGAAAGAATGTAAGGCTTCCGAAGTCAGTAAGATTTATTTATTAAATATTCATTCTGAATATTATTTTAGATTTCATGGCACTAATGGTCGTCGGGTATTTATGTTCAAGACAAACAATATAAAAATTATAGGCCTATTTCGTTGCTACCTATTGTTTTTAAAGTTTTTGAAAAACTTATCAGAGATAGGTTAGTATCACATTTAAAAACTAACTCTATATGAACGACAGTTTGGCTACCAGGTGAATGTAGGTACGGTAGATGCTATCGACTATTTGGTGAACGATATTGTTACAAATCTTAATAATAAAATGAAAGTAGCAGGCTTGTTTTTAGATCTTTTTTCTGCTTTCGATACTATAAATCATAAATTACTGATTGCTTAGCTAGAACACTACGGTATCAGAGGTGACGTACTTAATCTGTTTAAGTATATACCTTACGAATATAAAACAATTCGTAGAGATAAGAAGCATTTTTGGTAAACAAGAAGTTGTTACAGAATCCGGGGCAGTTACCAATATTTTTTGGCATGTTCCTTAATGATCTTATAGATAGGTATCAGGCCATTTAATTATATTATTATTTACGTATTGACATTAAAATAATAGACAGTCTACATTTATTCAAAACTAGACTAAAGCAGCTTTTGTTGAAAGGGTGTTTTTATTCTACAGATGGTTTTATAAATATGAAGTGACATTGCTAGTATTATTTGATAACAATTTCTTTGATAATTATTTAATTTATGATATGACTCATATTATTTTTGCTTATTATGTACTATTTTTCAGACACAAATGTATAATTGTTAATGAATGAATATCACAGGCAGACTAGTTCATTTCGTTCAATTGATCTGGTCTGGACAACACTAAAACTACAGCCAGCTCTCTGGGATGCCATGAGGGACAAATCCTTTATTGTATGTTACTCATTACTTGCACTAAGAACCTATTTTTACCCCAAATCTCAACAACCTACATCTTGATTAAGTTGGCAGCATTACTACTCAAAACTGACACTTACATAGAGATTGATAAATTTTCTGAGCTTAGAATCAAAGATATCGATGTTTTTATTTGGCCTAAATAAACTTATCATTTTAGAACCAATATGGGGTCAACCTCAGAATAAGAGCGAATAAGCTGGAAACTCGTATACACCGTCATAAAGGTGTTCTAAAAGTTCTTTCAAAAATAACATGAAATTCTATGATGACTACGTTAGTTTCTCAAGGTAAAAGTTCACAAAAACTATCCATCTTATAAAAGGTGGGATGAATAAATGTTTGGAACTAAATTTGTGTCAAATGCTATGCTTTTGGATGTCCGAATACGCAAATTGGCAAATTTTATCATCCGCACTTGATGTGCGGGCTGGTTTTTCCACAAGGTATAAAGTTAAAAGTTTTTTTAAGTTCCTAAATTGTTCAACAGCTACATTGTTAAATTAAACATGTAGGCTACGTAATGTTATGTATAAAATAAGACGTTACAACTTCAACACAATCCGTTGGTGCACGACTGGATTTGAACACACAATCAATCAGAAAGCTAAGATAAATCTACTCGCTAGAACACCCGTGCTTTTATCGATATCGATAAAAAACTGTGTGTAAACATTTATCCACCTCTATCACTAGTCTCGCTACCGGAGGGCGGGGTTTTGATGTCTCGGGCCTGTCAGGTCTGGAAAAATTCAAAGCCAAATCGACTTAATATCTAAATCTGTAAGGTCAAAAATTCATTTTTGAAATGCCAACTAGTCTCGTGGGGAGTTCTAGGTAGTCTCGTTACGATTTTAAATTTTTATTAGTGACTAAAATTGCTTGGCAATTATAGATTATTTCGCAATTATAGTCTATTTCATTTTGTGATAAGGTTGAAAATTAAATGCGGATAATTGACGGCAGGAAACTCGAGGCGATTCGATCTTTTTCGTATAATCGTATACTGAATCGATGTTCTAGAGCTAAACGCCGCACAACAATTTTACATTATTTAAATAGAAAAAAGCATTAACTATGCAAGAAAATTATTACATATGAAATGTTACACCATCCTTTTACAAGCTTGATGTGTTGGACTTCCTATTACACACTACAACTGCACATGTTGGCATTTTTATAAGAGGTCCTTTCACCGCGATACCGATACTGAAACTGATAAAGATCGATTACGAAGTGGTTTTTATAAACGTGCTAGATATGTCAGATTCATTAGTCTTGTACCTTTTGGCAGAGGGGAAGATCCATGCAAGGCAGGTCCTGATCTAAATTGTCTAAGATTTTATGTGCCTTGTGTATTACGTCATCGCGAATGTGACCATCCGGCCTCGTCATTTATATGAAGATTTATATACATATTTTTGTGTTACTCTGTACTTACCCGTAGGTACCTAATGTTTTTCGACCATCCATGCAGCACAGATGATGTGCTTACTGAAACGAAAAGTTTAATTAATAAATATTTAGTCATAAATTTCCAGGAAGAGCCATTTTGAGATTTCACCTTTTACCGTCTTCCGGCGAATTTTCGCCTGTTAGTCTGTTGTGTATAATGACTGTGAACATCTACTGACCATACGTAGAATAGGTTGCTCTGACAAAGGCATCGATTTTGTCTGTAAGTCCTTCCATAAAGCTTAGTTTCAGCTAGGGTAAATTATGAGTGACATACACTTTTGTTCAATCCCTCTGTGGCTCTTTACATTTTCAGCGTACATGTGATACAATGAATTATGCGGGTATTAGATCAGGGTAACTTTATATTAAAAAGAAAATATAGAATAGTAAGTAAATGATTTAATTACATCAATGTCTTTACAATTTACACTTTATTTAACTAAATTATAGCTTTAGACACGTTATTCAACACAAAACTACCTCACAGTAAAAATATACCAACTACATAAAGAGAACTAGTTACTTATCTTAACAATCAAGGGGTGTACTCAGAGCCGAATCACATCGACAGTACACAGAACGAAACGATAACCTCCTTGTTCCAGTCCCGAGCCCAGAATAATCCACCGCCCCGCCTAGCCTCAGTCAGGCGACCAACTTAACAGTCGATAGCCAGCGCCCTCTATCGCAATATCGTCATCCGTTCTGCGTAGCTTCTGACTACCATTAACAATTTATTGATATAATTAATTGTTAATAATTTCGATCAAATAATAATAAAATATAACATTATTTATCAAATCGTTTTAAAGCAACTACATTGTTCTTAAATTTAATAAACTCAATCATTTCAAAACTTATAAAGATTATACATCATTATTTATAACTCATTTCTAAAAATAAACTAATAAAATAAAATAAATCTATCGTTTTGAATAAGTTTTAGCCCCTATTATCTACTAGATACGACACGGCCATTCTGCAAAATACTTTGTCCCCGAAGTATCTCAAGTATTTTCCAAACCCACTGGCTCACCTACGAGTCAGGGTGCTAGTGTGTACAAGATCCTGGTATCACATAGGCCAATAAAGTACTAAATAACCAGATATGAAATCTGAAAGCACAAGAATAATGTTAACATAAAAACTATTGAACAATCCTTACAAAATAATACAGTACCATAGGTCAGGCTGTCATGCTAAGTTCCATTGCGAGTTGGCGTCGCGATGTCTAAACAAAGGATCAGGCCAACTAGGTCTACCAACATTTATACAAATTTTATCATCAAGCTTTGGCTGTCGACTGTCGTGCTCAGTTCCATCGCATAATCGCAACTACTACAATGTCCAAACGTCACACCAGTCCAACCGTACATCTAGAAGAATCCCCCAATATTTTAACGTTTGTCTGTCGTGTTCAGTTCCATCACGTAATCGCAACTATCGAGATGTCCAAACTTTACACCAGCCCAACCGTAAAATTAAACAACCCATTTAGAAGAATTCCCCAATAATTTAACGTTTGTCTGTAGTGTAGTAAAGAACAATTAGCTTGGCCATTCTGCCTCCGTACTACTTACAAAATTGTATTGAAAAAAATATGGCACGAGCAATAAAAATGCGGGTACTCTCACAAAAGAAAATAAAAGTATTTCTTGGCAAAAATAAAACTGTTTGGATAGGATACCGTTAGACACTATTTGGCTTACTACTTTACATCACTTGAAGTCCACTCCGTTTTATTCCAGATATTAAACAGCTTTGTATTGTACTTCGAATAACGTAGGAACTGCAATTTCATTTGTCAGTCGATAATGTCTCCAGTTTACGATATGGCTTTTCACATTCTGGAATAAGAATAAATATGTTAGTTTTCTGTGGGCAAAAGTTCTATCCCACGATCTGATATTAGATCAGGGTAACTTTATATTAAAAAGAAAATATAGAATAGTAAGTAAATGATTTAATTACATCAATGTCTTTACAATTTACACTTTATTTAACTAAATTATAGCTTTAGACACGTTATTCAACACAAAACTACCTCACAGTAAAAATATACCAACTACATAAAGAGAACTAGTTACTTATCTTAACAATCAAGGGGTGTACTCAGAGCCGAATCACATCGACAGTACACAGAACGAAACGATAACCTCCTTGTTCCAGTCCCGAGCCCAGAATAATCCACCGCCCCGCCTAGCCTCAGTCAGGCGACCAACTTAACAGTCGATAGCCAGCGCCCTCTATCGCAATATCGTCATCCGTTCTGCGTAGCTTCTGACTACCATTAACAATTTATTGATATAATTAATTGTTAATAATTTCGATCAAATAATAATAAAATATAACATTATTTATCAAATCGTTTTAAAGCAACTACATTGTTCTTAAATTTAATAAACTCAATCATTTCAAAACTTATAAAGATTATACATCATTATTTATAACTCATTTCTAAAAATAAACTAATAAAATAAAATAAATCTATCGTTTTGAATAAGTTTTAGCCCCTATTATCTACTAGATACGACACGGGCATGTGTCATAGGCCGCTTTTTATTCTCGCTGTCGATTCGCTCCGTTATTTTTACAGGTCATTCATCAAGTGTCGAGCCATTTAATCTAAACATCATGAATTTTTCGAGCTTGACAGGCATATTGTATGAGATACAATTTTATTGCTCACGTTTTACACTTTGTTAGGGATAAAAATGTTTGATGTCTACATTCTTTTTTTTTTATTATACAACTACCTGATGAGCTATAGCCCACCTGATGTTAAAGAGGTAACCATCGCCTATAAAATAATACTGAAGTAAACAGACATCTGCATCTATTGTAGATGATTGATATAACGTCAGGAGCAACTGGTGTTTACTCATGCCTCTAGTTACGAGACGCTATAGTCTCTGGGACAGGATTTAAGGTGGAGTAGGCTTGCCCAGCATCTATACCATCCTGACAGCTTAGTGGACCTAATCCACAGGAAAGACATGGTCAACACGTGTGAAGCTGACTAAACCGCGGGTTTCCTCACGATGTTTTTCTACACCGTTAAGTAAAATACTACTAAAGTATCTACTATTACAAAAACGAGGACATCCTCAAAGAATATTTCCGTTCTACATTCGTTTTACTTCGTATCTGCATTGTGCGCAACGTTAAATTTCCATACATTTAAAAAATATTAAGCTTCGTATGAGAAGAATACGTTGTCATCATCATTTTCAACTAAAAACTTTATGCATTAAAGCAAGACATTATACTAACGGTTGGGCGCTCCGCTACGCTCCACTTACATTAACTCCATCTGAATTAGCACAACGACAACGCCAGGACATTACGTCGTAAGTCCTGGTACTAAATCAAGCGCACATTGCGGCGGCTAACAGGGATTGTATCAAGAGAGCCGATACATCTCGGACATGCCCAGAATTGTACGCGGAACATTGCGATAATATCGTGACTTCTCGTAACTGCTGCAAATAAATCAGTATTGGGTAGAAATATAAAAGAAAACCCCAACACGGAAGCTACTTCATCGCTTTTCTGTAATATTTCCGACTGGTTAAAATGTGTGCGCTTATGGGAAACAAAATCGGTGTCCAACAATCGGTGCGCTACGAGACGACCTCAAGAATCTGCGTGGGATATTTTTGCGTCAGATTTTAGAAATAATCTTGTAGGCATACATTGTATGCATAAGATTTATTCTAAAATGTGATAAAAGATATAATCACGCAGAGTTTCTTTCTTTAAATATAAAAGTTCTGCGTGCTCGACTCGAAACGCTTCCAGCAGCTAAAATAGAAAAGTCAATTTTATTGGTTGATACATTCTTACAGGCCAGCTAGCGATAAAAGTAAACATATCATAGGAATAATTTAGATTTGATCAGGGAGTTGATAGGGAGTCGAATTTGTAGTTTATTGCGGTGGTATCGTTTTACTTGTCAATTTTGTTGATGCACTAAAGTTATACGTACTATAATCCAGCCAGTCAGTTGCTGCTGTAACTTCGAGTAAGCGATTGATCGAGTTCAAAGATCAAAGGCATCTTAGCTTAGCCATTTAGAAGACTTTCACTTTCTAAAGTAACTAAGTGCTTCAAAGCATAGAGAAGTAACATTATTGACTGGCCTCTCAGCTTAGTTGGTAGTAGCTCTGCCTTCTGTGCTCTGTCGTGGGTTGGATCCCCACCGAGAACAAATATTGGTGAACATAGATGTTTGTTCTCTGTCTGGGTGTTATATTGTATTCTAAGTATGTGTTTACAGAAAAATATGTACAAGCTCTGCTTAGTTTGGGGCTAGGTAGTGTTGTTTGGAATGTTCAAAATATTTATTATTTATTTATCCCGACACGTAAACGCTACTTTACTTTAAACATTGTTTAAAAACCCTAGGCTCCGATTCTAGTCCAGTAGGTTTTTTTGTCACAGTTTCTATTGAGTTTGACGTTTTTTATGCCCGTCGTGCATACGTGTTTGTTAAATTTTAATAATAAAGTGGGTTAGTGACCAACGCTAAACTGTTTTATCAATGGCTGTATAATGTGACGTCCTCGGTCGCATTTATCCGTTGTACGACCATTGTAATGTGCGCTCAATGTATGCAGTTTGTTGGCTGACGGACGAATGAATGGTTAAAGGCCTGCGTCCCAAGCCGAGATTTGTTTTGGTCATATTTCAAGGTTTTTAACCAATTCTCTATCTTTTGTTTCAGGTAAGTGTATAAGTATGATCAAGTATGAACAAGCGCTTGCAGGGAAGAAATGCTTCCTTGCGTCTCCACGTAAATGTTTCCATCCCCAATCAAATCCCATTTTACCCGATCGAAGGTAAAAAGTATACGATATGTTCTGTGACGAAGAGGAAAGTCAACAGAAAACGAACTATGCGTAAGTACCTTCGTGTTCTATGGTAAAAGTACATGCCTTTAAACATCGAATTCTTGAAGTTTTATATAAGAATCAACTTCATTTCACAACATATCTTAATTTACTAGTCGATCCACTAGGATAGACATAAATATAGCCACAGACACTATGATTTCCTTCACCGTTTACCAATTGACGAGGATTAACTTGCTGGTTTTCGAATGTTAAATCACCATTTATCATACGTTCCACTAAAGCAGGTTTCAGTTATGTAATTTAAACAATTTATTTTGGTCTCTAATTATGAAACACCAACAAGCTAAACTTGAATATCAAACCAGTATTTAAGATCGTGTCAAATCAAAGTTATCATCATTCCGCAACACAGTTTGATTCGACTGTTCCTGTTCAAAATCAAAATATTAATTTAGTAGTATCACAAGGATCACTTTGAAACGTCTTAAAGCTAGGTGAGTCTAGGTGCCAGCTCCACGTGACCAATTAAACTTGTAAACGGCACTGTCTCTTCTTCATCCTGCTCTTAACCACTTCGGGTCGGCACAACATGTCTTCCTCCTTCATTCCCATCAGTCAGCCGTCATCTCTGCATTCACTCCTCTTTTATACACGTACACAGTTCATGGCAGCACTGACAAATCCTCTCTAAAACATGCTTCACTCTGCTATAGTTTTTCACGTCCCTGACTGTATTCGGATAAGCTGGTATCTGAATGGTGGACACTGTACTGTAACAGCACCATTCCGTTGTTCTTGTCCGTGTTTTTATCTGCCTGCAGTATGACGTATGCCGGATCGTGAATAAATATTGCGACAAAATGGGAGCAGCGTTTTTCATACGCGATCCTGTTTGTACAATATGGATAACGTCGCGCGACGTTTCGCGTCATTTGCGTAATCGAGTTTCTTGTTTATTATTTTTTTCGATATACGGTTAATCGTCAGGTGTCGCCTTAATTTAAAGCGGAACCTTTGATATGTGTTTTGCTATTAACTTTTTGATAGCTCTTCTAGATTTGGCCGTGTGCAACTGGTGCCTGCCTAGATTACCTAGTTTGTAAGAATATTATAGATTAGAGATAAAGTGGTTTAAAACGGGAGCCTAAGATAAAGGAATCAATATAAATAATCGCCCATGTGAATACCCCCTTTATATTGATCCCTTTTACTTAGGCTCCCGATTCCGAGCTAGGCTTCTGTTCGGCTATCGACTTCTGTTCTGCAACCGGAACAGCATAGTTTTTAAGGCTAAGGCTAAGGCCTCTACCATGCCGAGACCGACAACAAACCACGGAAGCGCTCAGTTAATGCCACTAGCAGTCACCCACTCAAGTAGTACTACACCAAGCACACTAACGTGCATATACGTGTTTGTTAATCCTACAAACTTTGATACATGATATAATACAGACATTAATATGGCCAAATGCATTTGAATTGTTCAACTATGCCCATCCGTATCTAAGGGTAATGTGGTTGTTCATCATTCTAAAGTATGGTTTAAAATTATTTATTTTTCATATATTTTGCAAATTACTTACTGAGTAACCTTGCTTATTATACTACACATTTATTTACAAAATTATAAATACAGTAAGCTTGGTGACATTTAAATTTAGATTTATTTGCATAAAAAACATAGGTAAATACAACAACAATATTTTCTAATTTTCTAATAAAGAAAAAAAAAAATATAATAACATTAAACAATTGAACATCATTCAAGAATGAAAATAAAAGAAAAAAATAGTAGGTTTTAAAAACATCGAATACAAATGCCCCTCAGAGAGGCTCCTTTCATGCAGTCGACGCAAGTTTTCAGACTTTTTAGATTCGACATACCGGTTTTTTTGAGAGTACTGGCATAGTGCCTGACATTTTGCGACAGAAAAACTCATTGGTGCATTAAAAAACTTACGACCTTAGGATCGGAAGGCGGGAATATCACTAGACTACCAAATTTCATAGTAAACCAGTACTGGTCATAGGAATCCTAATGTGCCCCAGGTCAATCCTCAGATTGACTACGTGCATCATTTTCAGGCAGCAGGAAGCAAATAGTCAATCCTCCTAGCCGGAGGGCGTCCATTGTTGCGGCTATCCGTACAAACTTTGGTACATGATTTAATACGGACATTAATATGGCCGAATGCATTGAGTTGTTCCACTAGGCTAATCCGTAATTACGGGTCATACATACTGGCGGTTATTTGAAATAAGTTATTGCAAATTGTGGTCGTGTTTGATAGTGCATGTTTTTTGTTGATGGCACGTCATTGAACGTTTCACGCTTTGTTTTTAGTATCGCGGTGGTGATGACTCAAAAACTTTTTTCCTATCATCAAGTTCATCTTCGTACTCTTAGCCAAGTTATAGTAGGAAGGTTAGAAAGTAGAGTAGCAGGAAGACCTTCCTAACCTTCGGTTCTACTTCTAATATTTAACTGAACCAGTTTATAGATAGAATAAAATGAACATCCCAAACATTATTTAGGTAACTGCGAAAGTTATTTACATATTTCACATGTAGATACTGGATACCAATTCGGTAGCGCAATCCGAGCGAGAGATTATAGTGGCATATAAAAAGTAGTAGAATCTAAACCAGACAAAAAATTATAGTGGAAACGAAAAACGGTCGAATCAAATTCTTTGTTACACGTACGTCAGCTACAATACTACTACTACGTCCTGTTTAGCTACACATCTAGTTAGATGTGTAGCTAAACAGGCCTTTGCATCTAGTTTAGATGATTTAGAGGGGCAACTGGTGAGTACAGATCTTGAGCCTCACGCACCAGTAATTTCACCGGCACCCATACCCTTCAAACCGAAACACAGCGTAGCTGCTTAACCCAAAAATAGACATTGGTGGTAGTACTGCTAAAAGTGAAGGTGATAAAACTTTCCCTGACGAACCCTTTAATAAAAACTACTCAATTTCGTCCTTGCCAAGCGTTTAAGCCAAGCGCTTTGGCCGGCACGACTTTGTGTCGGTACGGCAACTTAATTTTGTCGACGTAAAAACATCGTAAAGCAACGTTATCACAACCATTCCTGTCGACTCGTTAATATG
This sequence comes from Thera obeliscata, assembly GCA_947578465.1. NCBI lineage: Eukaryota > Metazoa > Arthropoda > Insecta > Lepidoptera > Geometridae > Thera > Thera obeliscata. The sequence goes on from OX387914.1 coordinate 9,571,535, forward strand.
AAATTACAGCCGGCCATAATTAGCTGTCGTTAAATAAAATTAATCGTAAAATACAAAGTTAATGCTCTACAATATAAACTAATAATGTACCGGTGAAATATTTTGATTGTTTGTTTTACACCCATATTTTTATTAGTTTTTTAGTGTTACCTTATTTATGAATAACATACAGATTTAAACAGAACTCGGTAGTCGGTCAGAGAAACCCCGTATTAAGGGTATTTCTAATCCCGGTTGGTTCATAACTTTTGGGGTGTTATAAATACTAGCAGTGCCGAATAGTTCTCTGCTTTCAGAATAATATGAAATCAATTGTTTCTGGAATTTCAACTAGTAGAGGTTAAACGTTTGGAGTGGAGCAAACCTAGTTTATAATAAAGCGCTAAATTACTTGAATTCCCGGTTGAATTTCCGTCATAACGAGTGGAAATGTTGGTCTGAGACATGCTTGAAATAGAACAGCTCGTACATTAGGGACACTCCATTGGTTGGACCTTTTTACTAAAAAACCAATTTCGGTCGTAACAAAAAACACTAGGTTGAAATAAAAATTGTGTAGTTTCTTTTTGAAGTTTCCTGTATCATTTATGAAGAAAAAAAGCTTTTCTCGTATGTGCCTTAATCGTTACTTTAAATGCCCCGACGGAGATGTACCGAACTCTGTATTTTACAAAGATTGTAAGTTTTTATTTAACGTTAAGCTACCCTACAATGCATAGCCATCAACTTGAGGCATAAAGGTAATAAGGCCTTTCGTACCTCTTATTTCACGGACACTCTTCAAACCGAAGCAAAATCATAAACGATGGTAGTGTCTGAGCTTTTGTGTTTTCCCTGTGATTGAACTCCCTGGCAGAGCACACCTATTTAAGCAAAGTTGAGGTTTATTGCGTAAGCCCCGGTGCGAAGCTTATTTTAGTGTTTCGAAATGACTTGAATGCGTAATTGAAACTATTTAGCGCGCTTATTTGAAGCTTTAGAGGTAGGTATAAAACTTTATTGTTACGTAATTTAGTCATAAACATGTATTTATTCACTGTATAAAGCACATAACAATCAGTGGACGTGGATGTTGGTTATAGAAGAAGAGGTAGGCCAAAGAAAAGATGGATGGACTGTGTCAAAGATGACATGAGCAAGAAAGGAGTGAGTACTGAGATGACGAATTATAGAGGTGAGTGGAGGAAGAAAACCTGTTGTGCCGACTTCACTTAGTGGGGTATAAGGGCAGGCAGATGATGAAAGCACACAACAATCAGTTAAAGCAAAGATATCAACGAGGGAAGATCTTGTCGTGTTTCTGTGTGCTACAGCAACCACAAGGGCCTCGTCTTCGTCTCAACATATGGCCTAGCATATGGAAGAAAGCTTTAAACTATTCACAACTACGAACTCTTAAAAGCATCTTAATTAATCTCCTGACTTAAACAATAACTTAAACAACTGTAGCAAAGCTTATTCCAGCTCAGGTGAGCTTAGCCGAGGGAAATCCATTTAAAACGCCAGCAGTGGATCTATAAAATTAAATACCGCTAAGATGATGGATGGCCGCGTCGAAATGTAAATGTCGAGTGTTCTCGAAACATAATAGCGGTTATCATTCATAGATTTCCATCAGGAAATGTCGGTGCTGTAGCGTCTATCGTGTACGGAATCACCTCGGAAGTTTGCCGAAAAAAGGGGAAAATAAGGCGAGATCCGACGACGGTCATTACGTTAATGCGAGACTAAACTTGATGGATGATCCCATGAGAAATAGGGCCACAAGGTTAGTTGTCTGTCACGACTGTCGCGCGTGTATTAGCACTCTGTGGACGCCAGCTTTATAAGCGAACCTTTTGTAGGTGTTCGAGCACTTAATATTATGGAAACGCTATTATTTCCTGGAAAGCAGAACCGACGTTGTCAGAACGAGTTTCTGAGACGAGACGGCGAAATCTCAATTTACAAATTATAATATCGCATTTTGTTTCTTATTTGCGGAGACAGCTACTTGGAGATTGAATTAACGCTTTGCATCTAAATAATACAGAGTTTTATTTTTAACTCCCAACCGCAAAGAGGGGTGTTATAAGTTTGAGGCCTTTGTGTAATGCGTCTGGTAAATAATAAGTAAAATGTATGGAAATATCTGGCCTATACCTAGTACTTTTTAAACTTTCGCGATCATAACACATACTGAAACTATTACACGGGTATTTATCGCGTTAATTACCTTATTTTATTTATTTTCCCGACGTTTCGGCTATGTTGCAATAACCGTGGTCGCGGGCTGACTGGAGCATTGACATGAGTGCTACCGTGTACCAGTGTACCAGTTGGTGTGAGCAGACAGCCAGTGTATTTGCCGTATTTGAAGGGAGTAACAGACAGAGTAGGAAACGTGTTGAATAAGTATTCCATCAAGGTGGTTTTTACTCCCCTCACGAAGATGGCGAAGCTGCTGCGGACACCAAAGGACAGCATACCGTTGCAAATACCTGGTGTGTATAAGGTGGACTGCAGTTGTGGCCGTGCCTACATTGGCCAAACTAAGCGCACAATAGCAGAGCGGGTAAAAGAACACATTGCTGCAGTTAAAAACCGCCAGGTAACAAAATCAGCTATAGCAGAGCACCTTGTGGATTCAGGCCCTAATCACTGGATTGAACTACATGATCCCAAGGTGCTAGCCAATGAACGGCACTACCATAAAAGGCTGGTACGTGAAGCGATTGAAATCAGTAAGTATCCTAATTTCAATCGTGAAGATGGTTACAGACTTTCACAATCGTGGAATCCCGTCATTGGTAGGTGTGTGCGTCGCGATACCTTACCACAGTGCGTAGATACTATTAGTGTTGTGTGTCGTAGTGCGTGCACGGACATTACGAAAAAAGAAGATCAAGTGAGGGTAGTTAGTGATACTGCCTCCACTTCTCAGCCACGGTAGCACTCATGTCAATGCTCCAGTCAGCCCGCGACCACGGTTATTGCAACATAGCCGAAACGTCGGGAAAATAAATAAAATAAGGTAATTAACGCGATAAATACCCGTGTAATAGTTTCAGTATCTGGCCTATGTTCAGGAGTGGATTTATTCAAACTGATGAATAATGATAAAAGACGTGTAGTGTCTCTGCTTATGAGAAATGTAAACTTGCCTAGAAGAAATCGCTTTATTGCGAAAAACCCGCCCATTGTATATTTGTTGAATAAGATACTTTGTGTTAAATTATCTTTTTATTAGTTTGTAAGGTGTATAAAGAATGTTCTATCTCTATTTATCTAAATTAAACTAACCGACGAAATATTTATAGAGAGATTTTTATATTTATTTAACAGGCTTCTGCAGTTCAGAGCAAGCCCTTGAGATATTTCCTTGTTCAAGCAACCATTATTTCGCAAAGTTCACGTAAACTCAAGACTACTAAAGCAAATCAAATAAACCCATTTGTTATCCTTGAAAAGCTAAACAAGCTGAGTGGTTCATAATGCGTACAATGGAATATGCACGCTATGGTTTTCAGAGGGTCTGGTGAGATTATAACCCCATGTCATGGTGTGGGTCTGGTGAGATTATATCCCCGTGTCATGGTGTGTTGCGGTAGCCTACCTGAAGGATCAAGATTAATTCGACAGAGAAGGGCTGAAATACTCGCTCGTATCGACCTTTTATACTTAAGTCGGGAGATTACACGGCGTACTAGCGGAACGATCGCGGCTTCCAACGTGGCTTTCATCGTTCGTTATTACTTTTAAATGTTTTCATTCGTAGAATATTTTGTTATTTCTACGCACCACTAACTGGCAAAACAAAATATTTCTAGGGCTTATTTTAATCACCTAATAGTAGATTTTGATAGTCTTTCCTGTGCATTAAGTCTTCTAAAATGCTGTTTTTATTATTCTAATTTATTAATTGAAAATAAATGCACAGACCTGTTTACTAAGATTCGCAGTTTTATCTCTTTATTGAAGTAGAAGTACGCCCTACGCTGCGCCCTCTCATCTAAACTAATGGCACTGGAAGTCGTAAACACTTCGACTTGAGTTCTATGACACAAGGAGTTGCGCCCCGAATGTAGGTCATCACGAGTATTCAATTGCGCGCCAATGTCGTCAATTTGCGATAAAAACGAAGTAAAAACGCCACTTTACCGCACGCAATACCTAGTTCTCAATGTTATTGGGTTTCTATTGTTTGTGAGTGGGCCATGTAGACGTACGGTAACCCTTGCCCCTGCAGTTATTGCAATCGTTACTAGATGAAGGCTGATGTAAGAAATAGGCTCATGGCTGTAACCCTGTAACCTCAATTCTTTCGACAAGGTAGACAACATAACAATGGCGGTTCCAATGGTAACTAATATAGTCATATTAGTTACCATTGGAACCGCCTATCTAGGTGTTTCAGATTCTTCTGATAGTATTATATCTGCTAACTGTTTCCCGTCTTACAAGCTCTGCTTAGTTTGGGGCTAGATAGTGTTATTGTTGTCCACAATATATATGTTTTTATATATGGCTTCTGTGGTAAAAACCTATGCCAACAACAATAAAGATATACTTCAAAGTCGCATAACTGACTTCCAAGACCCTAAGCCTATTATAGAGCAGTATATTATAAAGGCGCAACCGCCCCTATATCCGTATTATGCATACTCGGGTGGTCATTTAGCCAATGCCAAGTCAGACGTGCATCAATAGGTCTGCATTATGCGTAATAGGTGACCGGTAAATTCGTAGAGCTGAAGTTCACATCAAAAGCAGGTTCCTGTTTGCCGGTAGGAGAGATCATGCTAAGTGAGTCTCGCTTAGATATGTAAATATTTGTTCTCGTTATTATGATACATCGGTGGTTAGATCTTGAGGTCTTTTAAGGTACGAGTCCGATCTCTGCAGCACGCAGCACTTATGCGCGTCCCGCGGATTTTTTTAACCAATTCTGTGCGGAACTGAAGTGCTGCGTGCTGCCTAGACCTTCACTGGCCCCTCCCTGTCACCATCATTTCAGAAACCATCACTTTGAGAAATGGATATCTGTGCGCTTCCGTCCGTCTGAGGGCTCGTTATTATGTTGATCCTTTCCTCCTTCAGTCGTAATCTTCATTCCCTGAGGGTTCAATCTTCGTCTTTCCAGTCCCGGCTCTAGCATGCACTAAGCCATGGCGGAGGTCTTGGTGTGGCTTAAACCATTGTCACCAGCAGGGATGTTACGGAGCTTCGACTACGACTCCCTTGAAGTCGGAACTTCATACTAACTTCCTTTAGGTTTTAAATCCACTTTCCTTTAGCATGGCGGACGCTTTGGGGCGGCCTGAAAACTATAAAACCACTAACATTAACTTACCTAATATAAGTATCTAGTGTGGATTCAGGAATATCCTCACATTTGCTAATAAACACAAAACCAGATTAATCTTCAGCCGATAACCAGATAATCATAATCTGTTTTTACGCAAATGCAGGCTGCATTATACCGGTACATGGTAGTTCCATTATCGCGCTATGTATGCACGATAATTAGTATATTGATGGGCATTACGGCAGCACGGTCCACTGGCGAGGCAGCCTGTTAGTGGTTCACGTAGATCTTTGTTAGGGGAATAAGGCGAATTAGAAGAACATGAGGCTTAACGCCTGTATGTCTCAGGTTACTGGAAGCTGAGCAGTGCGTCGTAGGGAACGTTCCTAATGTGCGTGATCTGCTTTGTGATTTGCTTAAAAGTGATGGTTACCATTGCTTATTCCATAAATTTTTCTCGTAAATAAACACTCAAAAAGGAACTTCCGAAGTTTAGGGTAGTCTACGAAAAAAAGTCGTGGGTGTTCAACTGGTTATTTAAATTGGGGTAAGATTGTTATTGTTCTTTGAAGAAATTTTTACAAAGGCGTACAAAGTTGAAAGGAAAAATTTCGAAATATTAATATGGCCAATTAAAACCAGCCTTGGCAGAGAAAGTTAGACTGACGCACGCTATACAACTTCAACTTCGGTGATGAAATTTTTCTGACGTCATCTAAGTGTTCACGAGTATTTAATAACATTAACCCCCGAATACTGAAACGCAACTCAGATTTAAGCACGTCTCAAGCGACGAATATTTGACAGTTTTCAATGAAAATCTGTCAAATATTCGTCGCTTGAGACGTGCCTAAATCTGAGTTGCGTTTCAGTATTCGGGGGTATGTTTGTATTATCTAGTAGGGACCCAAACCAACTCTGTTAAAAAGGATTTTAGGCCGCCATATGGTGACCGCGCTACGGATTTCTTCAGCTGTTACTTACAAATCATCAATTCACGATGCACCACGAAATCTGAGCAATGCCAAAAACTTCAAAGATCTTTGATTTGAAAGGTCTGTTGCTTCACTATACCATTATGATCACGAGTGACACGAATGCTTGGCCTATAGAATTGAAGTCACTGGGTGTCCTTGCCAGAACATGTTGCAGTTATTAGATGTGTGTTAAACAACGGAAACCAACAAATGTTTCATTTACTTTTACATTTTAAGACCATTGACACAAATTCTGTGTTTCAATATTGATAAAACAAATTAATTTTATAGCTGCTTTTTGGTTTTAGTTCATAAGATCTGAGTCTTGGGCAACGAAAAGGATGGATGAGAGAAGAGTGCACGCTGCTGAAATGCGAATTTTGCGATGTATGGATGGACAAGGATGGATAAAATAAGGAATGATTATATTCGAGGAAGTCTGAAAGTAGCACCTGTGATAGACACGATGAGGAGTAATAGGTTAGCATGGTATGGGTATTTTTATTTTTATTTAGGACATGCTTTTATTTTTTTGTTTATTCGGATGGAATCATGCAACTCAATTTTGAAGCTGATATCGTCAACTGATTGTTTGTTGCGAAGCTTGTTTTTTTAAAGGTTTTTTCATTTATTATTTTTTACTACTACGTCGTGTACTACAGCACCGCGATTCAACCTAGTGTGAACCAAAATAATTGCCAAGTTATTCATTCAAAATAAGCAGTGCCTAGTAATTTAGCCCAGTATTTTAGTTTAAAATAGCCCATTCATATCTCTGTCGGGCGTACTATGCTAATTTAATTGAAGACCTAATAAAACTCCTACAATAATTTACCGCATAATAAAGTCATAACACAAATCTTACTTTGGTCGCAGATGATGGTGTAGTAAGGAATCGCAGAATCTTCACTTAGATATTTAGGATCTACGTGTTAAATGTCGGTTGGATTGGAATAGGATATACATATTTTGGACAATCCACACAACACTATCCAGCCCCAAACAAAGCAGAGCTTGTACGATGCCAGATAGCACATATAATACTTTTTTTTTGTTGGCGGGCCTACCTGAACGCTTTCTGCAGGAAATGGCTGAATTTATGTCATGAATGAGATAACTGAAAGGATAGGGAGGAGGCCTTTGCCCAGAAATAGGCAGGCCAAGCTATTTTAACACCCAGACTAAGAACAAACATCTATATTCACCACACAAATATTTGTTCTCGGTGGGGATCGAATCCACGCGTAGGTACCAGCGCAGAATGCAAAGTTACTACCAACCGAGCTATGAAAGTTGTCAAATAGCGATAAAGCTAAAAAGATAAATTATTATTTTTGTTATTTTATCGTTTTAAATACAGGGGTATTATTTTGTAAAAGATTAAAGTCTTAGTTGCTAAGTTATCCTGAATAAATATTTAAATTCAAAGTGATACAGTACCACTTTGGCTTCTACCAGTAATTGAAACTGTGCCACGTAAAATTATTAAGGATCGGTTCAAATTTACATAAAGATAGTGCCGCCCCTTAGGTAACTAAGTTAAGGAAACTGATATTCTGTTTGCTATATTACTGGGGTCACAATTGTCGGTGAATATTTACATTGTGTATCTCACTCGATGGACCGACGACATTGTTAAGATCGCGGGAAGTCATTGGAATCCAACTGTATAGGGAGCCCCACAGAACATAGTTGAACGGCCATGTAGCCGGAAAAGTTTCGGAGACATCAGTTTTTCGAGTACTCATAGAATAAAAAATACCTTCTTGCTCAATAGTTACCTTCCGAACAAGAAGTCAAACGACGAGTTAAAGCAAAGAAATACTTTTTTAAATCCTCCTACCTTCTTTCCCTTAGAATTCTTTTATTTATTGATATTTTAAATAAAACAGTGAAATTTGTAAATCTGGCGACAGCGGTTCCCATACAAACGATGCATGACTGTATGTATGGAGAGGCCTACTATGTTTAGCGGTGGGCTTCGTCAGACTGATATTGATTGACGTTATATGTCTCGTTCGTAGCAATTATTGCTTTATTATTACTATGGGTCTTTCACGTAAAAATATGTTCATAGGTAGGTATTGGTACGTGAAGGCCTTTGAAGGCTTGTTGGACAGATTAAAATGTGAGTGTCCGAGTGAAAAATTAACGTCACAACTCTTATTGCTCGTGATGAAAACACTCTGCAATGATTTAACCGTTTGTGTACTGGTTTTTATTGGTATAGTCGTTACGACTGTTAGATTTTGTTGAATTAATATGCTCACTGCTAAAACGATTTGTATAAAAATTTAGTCCATCAGTCTTCCACGTCTAAACTCTAAAATTATCTTTCGTAGTATGATGGATGCTTGTATGTTAAAAATGTTTTCAAAAATGTTTGTACTAGATTTTATCTCCGAGTACACTACAATATTGACTTGAAATATTGGTTTGAGGTTTGATGGATTTGTTAACGTGCCTTAAATGTTGATGGGCGACTTATTAAATATTTATTTTTTACTGATGGCTGACTTATTGGCATTTGGCGAAAGAGAAAAAAAACATGTTATTTGCTTATAAAGCCCGATGAATCGACGACACTAAAGGCCTATGTCCAATTCAGATTGACGTGGAATCTCCACTCCACTAAGTATTTGTGGACAATCTACGTAGCTAATAGCCCCAAGCAAAGCAAAACTTTTTCAAGTTAAATATGTACAAACGGGCCTGCGATGCATCAGATGGACATCTGTTGTATCTTATCTTCTTATCGTATCACTGGTGTGGTGAAAGGATTTTAAGTGCGCCTCAGAGAGGCTCTTTTCGTTTACTTGACGCATGTTTTCGAACTTTAAGGTTCTACAAAATGCCGGTTTCCTCCCGATTTTTACCTTCACCGTTTGAGAGTGACTAGACTTAGCTTAACTACTAATATGATAAGCTGTCACCGTCGCTGATAGACACCTACAACACTAATGGCGTTGTCGTTGCATACCCAAAACTATCGTAATATGGGAAGCTGATATAAATAAAGTATATGTTCAGAAAGTATTTCAAATTAGCTCTGAGAATGTTTTCCTAGACTAAAACTATTCGTTAGTTGGACAGGTCAGGTGGCTGGATGAAGTGGGATGACATAAGTTCGTTCGAATTAAGTCATGTTTGGTTTGGTGTAAATTATGAGCGAATAGCGATCTTAAACTTACGAGCTTAGGTCCGACAATGCACAATGCACCACATTCATTGTTTTACTAGTCAGTGTGTAGGCAAGGTGCCTGGTAGAGATCGATGTTAGCAATAAGGTAGCCCGTAATTTTTTAACCTAAAAACTGTAACCTCTGTAACTTCCTAGTGTGACATGATAATTAACAAAAAGTTATCTATCTATCATTTATCTATGAATGCATGTATGTTTTCACTTTTCCCCGTCACGGCTGAGAGAATTTAGGCTAAAATTTAAATATTTCTGTAGTAAAACTTTAGTGACTAATAGTTTTACTGCAGAAATCTATAATAATCTATTCTATTCTAATAATTATATTAATAGAATAGAATATTTTGGACACACGCATAACCTTAACCTGCCTGTAGATTTCTAAGTTCCAGGATATAAACAAAATCTATGATGACGAAGAACTGACACCACTCAGCTTAATATGAAAAAGCCTTGTAGAGCTATTTCAGTAGTCTTTACACATTGAAAAAATCTTTTTTTCGAATTTAAATCCGCCCAAGTCTTATAACCCGATACATTAGGTATTCCAGATCCTATGCCATTAGTTGAATCCACTCTACGAAAGCTTTATAAATTGACCGCTATTGGAGCCCTTCAAGGTTTTGTTTCCACCTTTGCTACCTTAGATAGATCTGAAGACTTTTACTAAGCTTTTAACGTACTAAAACTTTAAATAATAGTCCATTTTATTTGATAACTACGAGTAGAAGCGAGTAAAGAGTGGAATTTAAGAATTTCAAGACAAGATTGAGCTGGATTAAGGCTAAGCATACTCACTTTACATCAGGTGTGACGGCAGCCAAATGATTAGCTATCCATATAAAAAAAAATCTAGAACACTATCAAAATTTAGAATTTTTAAATAAGTAAGTCCTTAATATATGATAGAAAATGATAGAATATTGATTTCGAAACGTATGCAACTTCCATCAATTCCGTCCAAACTCCCTTGCTCACAGCAGGAGACCAAGGGGCCACCTCAACGGGGAGTAGATCCTAGTTGACGGTGATAGATAAAACTCTGGGCGTTGTAGGTACGTACACACGCTTGCTATTTATAATATTATATTGAATGATTTATGCACCTAGCCCGGTTACCACCTCAATTTGTTTTTATGTAACTGTAAAATCACAAAGCTTTGCTGAGAAATCGAAATAAATCAGTTTTAGCTATTTCTAGCAACTTTTATCAAGTTGGCAACTGAACAAGGCTTAGTGCTTTTAGACTCGTGTTTCTTTACCCAATAAACAAACCAACCCTACGTGATCTGTTTACCGATGTGTCTCCATTTGATTTAAGTTCTCTTTGTGATGGTCAATACATAAATTGCTATTAAAGTCAGCAGAAATTATAACAGCTATTAAAACGCAATGTTTTCTATCGTTAAATTAGGAAGAGCTCATAAAATAAACGTAAATTATCTTTACGATTATTGAGTTCTTAAATTTGGTGATTCAACCATAACCTACTCATAATAAATAATAATTTTGATTTAAAAATAGGTGCCTCATTATTATCACAGCGACCACGGCAGACCACTCGCCCGTTGGTACCGGATGACATTGTCAGAGTAGTTGGGCAGCAATGGCGGAGACTGGCAAAGGACCGAAGAGAGTGGCGTATTAGGGAGGAGGCCTATACCCAGCAGTGGGTGCACACAGGCTAAATAGATAGATAGACAGATTATTAATCTGATGTCTCCGGGCGCCACTGGACCAAGACTGCAGCCCATCTTGTCATCCCATCATGCCAATAATTAAGGCGAAGATCATCGTCGGTGTACTTTCTGCTCGCACGTTGACCTTTGGCAATATATAAAATCACTGAAATTATTTATCGACAATCACGAGCAACCATCGTATCTGCATTCCGATCGCACGCAGTTAAAAGTAAACAATCATTTTTAACTAACACTTTTTCCTACAGGATATTTTTTTTTTTCTAAATAGCGTACAATTGGAATGCTTACAAGATAATTAGTCGAGTTTTGATAATTAGGTTCAGTGCTTTTATATCTTTGAAAAGGTCAAAGTGTGCGAGCGAGAAGTTGTTTCACGGAGTTCGGCGTCTTAATGGCAAACAGTGACAGGGCTTGTTTATGAGAACATTGCTTTTTTTATACGGTTTCGAAAGTAAAATAAATATACCTATAACTCTAAATACAGCAGTCTAATTTGCATCGTTTATTTTTGTGTCACTTCCGATTGTTCTACAAAACGTAATTGCTTGCACTCATTATTGTTTGTAACGTGAAAAACCAGTTATCAGCCCTTTAACTTTCACTGCGTTCTTATCATTATTATAAGAAATACCTAATGAATAAAACAATTGTTGCGAATCAAGGTAACTGACTTTTATGAGGATCAGAGGGTCTATTCGTACATTTGCGGTCACTGACTGGTGACGGGCTCGTATTTTCTCCATACAAAAAATTGACCAGTAGCGTTAAGAATCGTCAGACGATCACCAGCATTTAGTCCATTCAAAAAAAAAATGTTTTGTATGCGAGCCTGTCACCAGTCACTGTCACAGGCGTTTTCACTTATAATTTCACGAGTTTCTCAAACAAATTTAAAAGTTACAAAATATTGTTATGTAAAAATACGTGGAAATAAAACGGTAGGTATTTACATAAAAGAGCATAAAAGGGCGACTTTAGTTCAAGTTCACACCAAGAGATGGCGTTACGTGTTCCTAAATTCTCGTATCGCACCGGTTCTTATAAACATTTTTTCTTTAATTGTTGGTGTGTTTTATGTACAGTTCTGTAAATTATCCGTTGGTTTAAGTTAAAACTGAAACATTTATAAAAAAATCTTACTAATGTTTTATCCCCAGCATATACATAATATCTAGTATACATTTTTTCAGTCTGTGCTAAAAAGTTACAAATATATTTCAAAGTGAGCTAGTCTGAGGTAATTCCAAACGTTACTCAAGCTAATAATGTTATACAAAGCACTCAAAGCAGTCTTATTTATTAAAAAAAATAGGTTAATAGGAATTTTCAAGCTTTTATCTCAAAATTTTGCAATGTAGCGCTCATATTTTTTTATGTAAACCATCAAAAACTCGTTATGTAGGAATCATTATTTCCAGTTTAGGATCCAAATTGTCTCGTACCTGACACAACGTGTAATACAAAAGAAACATGAAAACTCGATTTTTTTAAATATTTTTATTTTATCTACGTGTTTGTTTAAGGTATTAGGAAATGATGCCATGAATAAAATGTGAAATACTTTTTAAAAATACACCAAGTAAAAAATACAAAATACCTAAGTGCCTTAAATTTTTCTTTAAAAATTATATAAATGCATTTAAATAAAATTATTACTTTGAGCAGTGTACGTCACTTATATGTATATTCTGTGACCTACGTTTGGTATATAGTAAATGATTTAGTAGATTTTTAATCTTCGGAAAAGGTTGTTTCTTAAATAATAAAACCAAATCTAAAACATTGTGGTTATCTTTCAGCTTTCTGGTTCGCTCACAATATAAGCTTTCCTTAGTTTGTTCCTAGATTGATACTGTTGTGTGGAACGTCTACCAATATTTATTTATCGTCTATCGTCATGCAGTAGACGTAACGTCGATCTCTTTTTTCTGATACGATTTCGTAGAAATTCTAATCTTACGTTAAGATGATGAAACACTGTTTATGCTACCAAATCAATCGATTATCGATAGCATAACTTTCACACAAACTCGATTTAGCGAGATGAACTCAAACGCCGTCACAAAATTAAACACAAACAACTTTCAAAAGGATATTTAAATGAATCCTCGTAACAAACTACGAACTAAACTGTTCAGGTTTACTTTGACCCACTTGCGGTAAGTTCCCGACTTTTAAGCGAGGGTGATTAGAAGGTAGCTACAGAAGTTCAAAATGACATTTTCCCCAAATTACGGTTAAGTAGTAACAAATGGTCTTTCGGCCTAATGGTGTGTTTCGTAAGCCACGCAACGCTACGCGTAGGGGGTTTTTGTTATTTTATTGTTGTTCTTCTTTTCGTATCGGCTCTGCTAAATCTTTTTACTAGTATGTGCTAATGGTATTGCCGAAGTTATTTATTAGGCCAGGTTCATTAGATGTTAAATACATTTATTAACACAAAGGAACTTACAATTAAACAAATATACAAAATACACAAGGAGCTATCTGCAGACCGTTACAAACTAGATCTAGAGATAGCTCAACTGATCCCAATCAGTACCAGACGGAAGCGTCCCCAAGACGAAAAAAAATATGCTAAATTGAACGAGAAACGAGATTTTCCATCAGATTTTATTTGTATATCAAATCAAAAATCAAAATGTTTTTATTGAAAAAATAACAGGTAGGACAAATAAAGGGTTGGGATCTCTTTTTTTAAGTTGTTAAACCTGTATTAGAAGAGATCCTCTATATCATCAGTATATCAGTACCCCATTCTATTTGTATCAGTTCCGATTATTAAAGCTAATAAGTATGAGCCCTAAATCTGACTAAACTTGACTGCGAGCTTAGATAACGGTTTTTGTTTACGGTTTCAATGTTCTAGCGCCAAAGGCTGAAGCTTAAACTGTTCACCGATACTACAAGTTATCATAACCATAGGTTTAGTTTTGAGACCACTAGAGGTCTAGTGGTAGCAATCCCGCCTTCCGATCCTAAGGTCCCGGGTTTAAATCCGGTGGTATACCTATGGATATTTCTCTTTAAAAATGTATAGTACGCAATGCTAGTGCTCTCAAACGGTGAAGGAAAACTTCGTGAGGAAACCCCGTGCGGCCTAGTCCCGCACGTATTGACCGTCGCCTTTTCTATGGATTAGGCCGACTAAGCTGTCAAGATGGTATAAGGTGCTGGGCAAGCCTACTTCAATCTATAAATCTTGTCCCAGACACTATGGTAAGTCCTTTAAGTTTGTTTTCAGATAGTTTTTGTTTTTGTGTAATTTTGATGGTTTTTGGTGCCATGGATAAAAAAAAACAAATCTTCAATTTCGTAGGTAAAAACCTAGTATTATAATACAATGTTGGTCTATATAGTTGAGGTATGTATTTACAAGGACAAATGTATATTGACACTCTAATACGTAAAGGTGTAAAGTCGCAAAAGCCTGTAATTACGTCGTCAACCACACTCTTCAAATTGCCTTTTTTCGTTCGTTACAGCTATACCAAATGACCCTGACAGTTTCTAAAAGGATTTTCTCACCTTCCACACACGAAACCACTAATGATGTTTTTACCTAGCGAACGAAAAATATTTCCGCGTTAATTTACGAAAGATAAAATTGCTGTTACTCTGAAATACGCTCAGATTTTGGTTTCAGTGGCATATGTTCGTCATATATTTACGAAACTATTGGTGTACATTCAGTGCTTTAAAATAAGAAAAACAGACCAATTCAATTACATTTATTTTCAAATACTTATCTATTTTTGCGTTTAGGTGGTAAAACGAACCTGGGGTTATAGTTTGACTCTTCCATCTGTATTTCATTTTACAACGAAATTTACTGTGTTCGGCATGAGAAAAACAAAAGACTAACTTCATTCACCAGACCCCTTTTCAAGGCAGGGTGGGTAGTACATAGCTTTGGGATGTGTTCATATTGTGTGACGGCGTATGGACGGACATACATATTTTAACTAAAGGAACCGACACATAACCCGGACGTCCGGACTTTCTTTTAGTCAAATGAGGCATAATAAAATAATGGCAGGAAAAAAGGAAAAGCCTTTGGAAAAGTTATGAAAGGGAGATCTAAAAGTTTGGAAGCGTCGGCCTCTTTTACATTATGCTTGTATTCTATCCGCTTTGGCCTTGTATATTCACTATAATAACTCGCCTGCGGCTCTGCCTTCGCGAAATTTGAGTAAAATTATACTTGCACCTTCCCTTTAAAATACAGCAGCGAAAGTAGCATTCAAATTCGTGTACACTGAAAGGAAGTCAGACTTTGCCTGAAGACGGTACGTCAGACGGCACAGCGCACCTCCCCGTTTTTAATTAATTAATGCTATCCATTCCTCGTACCTTGCTAGTGTTACAACAATTATTTTACCAACCTCATTAAGAAGTTTAATACCGGGAAGAAAAATATTCTTCGTGAGGTTTCCAGTTTCCACTTCGCTATTTTCCCTTTTGTTGTGCCCCGTGGCTCCTTTGTGCTATTGTGCTACAGTCTCAACAACTTCCGGATTCTTTTTGCGTCTTCGATCCCTTGGAGTCGCTGTTTTTTCGCCGGTTTATGCTTTATTTAGAGCGATTTCAAACTGATTGATACAATTGCAAGGCTTCTGCCGGAACTTTTTTCGTATCGAGTTCACTTTGTGGTTTGTCTTTGAAGTGGCGAAGAATTCTTTGTTTTTATTTCGCTCGGTATAAAGCTTCAATTGAATTGGTAAAGCGATAAAAATAATCGTTTTGATGTTCGCACCATCGCTACATCTGTAGTTCGACTTTTGATATCTCACTGCAGATGACATAACAAGTTTATTTATTCACTGATGTAAAATCAACACTTATCGGCGCTCAATAAAATTCAGGAATGAAACATGCGAGGGCTGGTATCGGGGTCGTTAGTGGAACAGTTAGGTCGTTTCGTTATTTACCATCGCTCGTTCATCATGTTTAATCGCGTCGCGTACGGTGCCCGTGTTTTGCTCTCGTTCGATGATAGATTCGAGTGTTCGCTTGTTACAAGCTTGCCAAGCCTGCCGATGTTGCATTGCATGTCTTGCTTGCCAATGTAGTCATGTAGTCAGGCTTATTGCTTTTTTTTTCTACGTCCAACCTTTAGTCCAGTCCTATACAAATAAATGTTACCGTAGTATCAGGAATAGCCAAATCGTTTGTGTCTCTTTCGCTCTGAATGGAAAATAATGACGTACAGAATACAAAATACAGTGTAACTATTCTGACAGTATTCCGGCTCACATTGTTAGGCCCTCAGGCTGTATATCTTTTATTCATGTTTGGCAATGCTTAGCATACCGGATAGGTACGACCAAAAGTAAACATACACTTCCAAAAAATGATGGAAAATATACTTACAATTTTATAAATAAAGGGAGTCTTTTCTGCGATCCGTCTCTAAATGGAAAATTAACGAATATTGTATGTACCGTTCTAGCTGCAAGTTAAATATAGTCAGATCTATCATTGGCAAAGTGGAGGATAATTTTACATCCAAATAATGTTTCGTCATACTGGGTTGATTGTTATACTGATACGAAATTAATGCAAGCTTTTTCTGTGTATTTCATCTTGATCATTTCAGTAACTTATTTTAGACAACTAGAGGATGAAACAAGCATATGCCCCATCCGATGTCAAGTGGTAACCATAGCCTGTAACAAAGCATTGCCTCGTAGGTCACGTACGTCATCAACGTGCCCTACGATGCACTGCCCTGCGTCCAACAACTTCAGGCAGATAAAGATGCTCAGCTTTACGTGCCAGTAATTTCACCAGCACCTTCAAACCGAAACACAGCAATGCTACAGTTATGGTAGTAGTACTTCCCCGGACGAGCTCTACTGATACCAACAACACATAAAGAGCTCTACTGATACCAACACACTTTTGCGTTTATAAATTGGATATGGATGGATGGAATGTGTAGAGTGGCGACGTGATTCGACGGATGCCATTAGCCGTTCGACTCGTCCATCTAAAACTGCGACACGTGTTGTCGTGGCGACGTTTTGTTTCTGTCGCCACGGCGTGATGGATCGCTCCGCTCACGGGGAATCCACGCAATAATTCATCTTTAATATTATTTTCGTATTTCATGGCCGCATCGACACGTTCGTCGTTAAACGTCGTTGTATTTCGATCACGTTGTGACTTTAATATCAGATTTTACTACGATCATCATCGTTTTCGGTGAATTGTGTATTTTTGGGGTGAAAATATGGGATAACTGCGTTTTATTGTAAAACGGGCTTTCTTTAGATGTCTGGCGTTCGGGTAAGCTGGGTCGAGGATTGAATGATCACGTAAGGCCAGACATGTCTATTGTAGTGGCAGACATTGTAATAACAACTGAAATTCAGCCAGTTTCTTTCTTGTAGAGGTCAGTCACACACAGCTCGCTTAAAAGAAAATTGCTAGTATATTCTTGTCACGTTGAAGAGTCATCTCACGTTTTGACATCTCTGTACAAGAATACATAATCCTAGACAACGTAGAATATTATTCTTCCTTTCTAATAGTTTCAAAGTTTCGTACAACGAAACCTTCATAGTTCATATTCACGAAGCTGACGTGCCGAAAAACTTTGGTCGTAAGGAAATTGCATATCAGCAGCAAAGACATCAGCCCATTTGGCGTTGCCTTAATGTGTTAAGGCTGCGTGATTCTGGCAACTAACGGTTATGTTTAGAGCAATTGTTCTGCGGTAATCGCTTGCTCAGTCACGTCTGAAAGTTTTGGTGACTTTGATTGTGTTTCATAGTTTCTACCTTCCTGCGGTTGTTTTTGCTTATCATAATATTATTACATCGTGTTGGTAATAGTGGTTATTTTCACCCCCGATTAAAAACAGGTGTTAAGTTTGAGGCCGTAGTGTGTGTCCAAATCTGTAGCTTCAAAACGAATGCGCTTTTCCCATGTTCTCATGCTCATATTATTTATTGCAATCATTAACATAATATGGTGAGGTCTTAAAGTTGAAAATGGTTAATACATAATAGGCCCTTAAGTTTAGGCCAAGTAGTTTTTTTTTTCACCTAATATAATATAATATTATTCATGTAAGTTGGAGGTATTTAGATTTTTGTAAAATTTACGTATGTAATAAATAAAAGCCTCATAGAGTTATTACAGTTATAATAACATATAATTAAGTCGGTTCAGATTACCCCCTGCATACTTTATAACTGTTTTATTATTTCTTTCTACGAGCATACTATATCATATCATGTCTCATTTTCTTTCTCTGTGTATTTCAGGCTTCAGCAACCGTCAATCTCCAGCTAAATAAGCAGGAAATCTCAGTTGGGCCTTTAAGTCCTTACCTCGAAATCTCGTCTCACGTCCAATTGTGCGTAATATCCTTTCCCTTACTCCCCGGCATTCAGAAAAACACGTCTTTCACCCACGAGTGACTGTCACGTTTTCAATTAGTGTGTTCAAGCTGCGCGGATTATATACGCTGTAAAAAGACTTCTTGAAACCTTCAACCGGTTCTTCAGACTTCTCGATTTATTACCATCAAAATAAATAGGCGAAAAAAATATCATCAGCTTTCGAGATTATGTAGCTTTTTATCAGGTATATCAGAATGCTAGGCAAAAGCGTCCCCCTAAAGAATTTCTGTTCCCGAACTATTTCTCACCATCTCTTTTCAAAGGCATCCAAATCGTCGATAATAATTCTATAGGTAAACCAGATCTATACCAATCGGAGTCGCTTTATAGTAAATGATTGATAGCTGAGCTTCTTATTTTGAATATTCTTATTTTGTTATTTGTAATCTTCCACAATGGTGTACAATCAAGTTATATTCTATTCTATTCTGAACTAGATTATTATTACTTTTATTTTACTACAAGAGCTACACCTATTTAGTAGAAAATCCTACTCTCAATAGAAGATGTGCCTTTAGATTTTATTAACGATCATTTTACACCCTGCACCTAACGTTGGATATTAACTCTGGAGCTCACGGAGTTTTTCTTACGTAGTTTGAATCTGTCAAAAGCATTATCAAACAGATTATGGTGTATACCACTATCGATGTACCTATTGATACATGACTTACAATAACTTTTAAAGCGATATATTTTTAAGTTTATAATTGTCCTATAGTACAAGCTTCGATTAGTTTAGGGCTACATGGCATTTATAAATGTCCACCAACATAAAAACGAATTAGGCCGTGGCCTATCTCCTAATTACTGACGTATAAAAGTAATCACAGCCTCCGCGTCTATAGGGCGTCGAATCCATTCATACGCCCGCCTGAAGAGATAATCGTGACTATTCGAAGCTTTGAACGCTCCCTGAAAGGAAGTAGCTGTTACACTGTCTACTTTCATGTTACTTATTAAAGTATCGCCTCGATGGAGAGCGCTCATTTCCCTGGCCGACTGAAAGGAGCGAAATGCCGGCTTGAGAGGAGCAAATCAGCGATTGCTCGCCCGTGCGGGAAAAGAACTCCGCATAAATATTTGCGCACCGCGATAAATACAGCGGAATAGTTTTTCTGCTTTACAGAAGCGTGAAAGTTTGTTGAGTTGAAAGAAAAAAGAAAAGTTCTGAGATTAGTAAAGGGACTCTGGTTGCGGGATCCGCACGAGTTGTGTGGATTTACGTTCTTCTTGACGATGTTTATTTCAGCTTTTCTAAGGTTAATTATAAGGTTGACGAATTATGGTAGCACTAACCTGTTTCTTTTTCTTCTTATCATGCCACTGATTCTTTAAAACCAAGTGTGGTGACAGGATTTTAGGTGCGCCTCAAAGAGGCTCCTTTCGTGCACTTGACACATATTTTCAAACTTTATAGGTTCTACAATATGCTGGTTTCCTCACGGTGTTTTCCTTCACCGTTTGAAAGCACTGTCATAGTGTACAAACATTTTTGGGTAGAAAAAATCTCATTGGTACACGTCTGGATTTGAACCCTCTACCTTAGGATCGTGACTAACCTGTTGAAAGCTTCTGACTCTGGAAATCAGATACAATGGGAATTATTGTCTCTACACGTCTAAATAGGTCTAAATACATAGTTAATAAGACGTAGTTATATATAGATAGTGCAATTCACGAAGACGCGCCCCTCGCGGAGTGCGGGGAGTTTACTCCGAGCGGCAGTCGCCAACCGTAGTCTATTCATTGTAGTGAGCGTGTGCACTCATAGGTAATTAGTGTGTACCGATAACACTCAAACATTGACGGAAGCTTGCACACATATACTATAAACGGTTAGGAGGAATAGTGGGGCGCGCCTTCGTGGATTGCACTATCTATAATATATATCTATGATGTGGGTTAGTGTAAATTGTGTACTCGAAATAATATTCGAACAACCCTCGACACAACAAATGTTATAAAACTAAATTAAAAAGCTTTTATCCTCGTTATTACTATGATTGATATGTACATTGTTGTATCAAATGGATTGCTATTGTTTTAGTTACGAACTTACAGTGTGGTGTTGATGTTCAAGCTTTGCTTTTGAAATAAGCAAACACACTGCACTTACGATATTACCAGGTATTTGAATTGTGTATGCTATGCGCTATACCGTTGTCCATTAGTTTAGCCGTATCAAGCGTGATTGGAGAAGAGGAAACCTGTGCTATACAGGTTTCCTCTTCTCCAATTTTTGACGTGACGTCTTATAATTCGATGGAGCCGGCTGCACGCACGAAAAAATATGACTCATTTACCGTTACCTCGCTCTGAGGCGTTCCATTCAAGGCTTGAAGTGCAAGCGAGAGCGGAACGAGCGACAAAGAAGCACAATCGGCCTCCGCGTTCGGCAGCGTTCGACATCTGTCTCTCTCCTACGATGCGCCCGCGTGGACAGCTGTATGACGTTTTCACGTTCAACTATCGTCAGTAAACCGACTTTACAGACAACCGATTTTTTTATTATACATCATCTAGCTGATGGAACAAGCTTATGGTTATTAAGTGGTAACCATCGCCTATAACAAAGCATTGCATCGTAAGTCACGCACGTTAGGAACGTGCCCTACGATACACTGCTCTGCGTCTATTCAGCTTGAGGCATACAAGTGTTAAGCGTCACGTGCCAGTGTTTTCACCGGCACCCACATCCTTCAAATTAAAACAGCAATGCTGCTTCACGGCAGAAATAGCATGGTGGTAGTACTTCCCTGGACGAGCCCTTCACAAAGAGGTCTACTACTATCTATTAAAATAAAAATAATACTGTAAATGAACTGCTTCCTTAACTTTAAATAAGAGTATGCTGTGTGAGTACGCTGTGAGAGTACATTGTGAGTACGCTGAGAGCCTTGAGAGCCTGCCAATCCTAAACCAGAGCATAAAATGTACCATTTCAGCGCGTGAAGCCTTTATCTTTACTGAATTACACTTCACGTCATAACACCCCTAACACCTCGCAGCCGAAGTGCTTTCCTTCCTGTCTTTAGCCGAGGACTCGGTGCACGAGCTTTTTACAGTGCAAGAATGGCGTCGTCAAAATCTTTATGAGCTGACTCTCGAGACTGTGGAGATAAAATTGAAGTGTCTTTTCATAACCGAAACGAACTAAAAGAGCACTATGTGTAGGCACCCTTGGTTTATTTAATTAGATTTTTAAGGCATTACTTTAATGGCCATTTAGATATTTTGAAATTAAAGTCTTTGATACAGGTTCTTACGAATCTACATCAAGGCACCAGTCCTTCACAATGTTAGCACTCAAGAACTGGTTTTGTAGACCTAAGTCATAAAAAACTTATATTGTGAAGGAAAATAAATAACTTTTTTTTATAAGGCTTACAACCTACAATAAAAATTTTTGAATTGCAATTTGGGTTACACTGCGTGGTGTGTGCCGAAGATCTGGTACTTCAGAATCAAGTCAATAAGATCATGAGTAAACAGTTGCCCTTTACGTATAAATAATGTTGAATAGATGTAAAAGGCCTGGTTACTAAATGTATGACAACGACCGGCGCCTGCCAGTCCGCCCGTCTACTTACCCGGTCAGAAATAGCTTTGGTAAAGATGATACCTATATCCGAATTGCCCTTTGAAGTGTCGAACGATCCAGAGCACAGTGATTACTGGATGGGGTTTCGAGTAGGCCTTGTAATTAAGCACACTTCCCCTTGAATTGATGGCTTGCGGTCTCTGCTATTACGTGAGGTATATAGAGCACATTTTCAGATCAATTTTGGGAATACTTGTCGATTGATAAAATGGTCAACCCTCTACTAGTTGCCCATTTCTGAGAATCGGATATTTGGAGTCAAAAGGAAATGGGCGATGTAGATAAGTTAAATAGACAAGTCAAGGGCTAGGAGAGAATTTAGTTTGTTGTACCTACACATACAAGAAGTGGAAGCTATTTGTAAAATGAAGTCTGATATCTGTTACGAACTTTCCGGGATCATCATTGGTTACACTCCTGCCTAATTACAAGTGTCTCTATTAATATTGATGAGTTCCAGAGTTTCAGGAGCACTCATTACACTTTGGTTATACGGTCATTGACTTTGCATATTATAGATCCTCTAAATTCAGATGAGGACGCAACCAACCATACGATTATAACTTTCCAATATTTTGGGATTCAGTGAGCCGATCATTCGCGGTCACATTTACCCGATACAGTAACATCAAACGCGTCACAGTAACTATAACAAACGTAATCCTCGATCGAGCTCATGCTCAGCCAATTATGAACCCTCATCCGAAGGACGACTCGAGTGGATCCTATCGTGAATATTGCCCTGATGAGGGTTGACATGTGTCCATTCGTAGATACATAGTTATTGTAACTTTGTGATATGCCACTTAATCGTGCACGGAAATGAAACTAACTGACCGGAGCTGGACCCTATTATTGACGTCGCACGGTTCAGAATCGGGTGTACCTGTAAATGTCGCGCAAGCCATTTGCTACTTACTGGCTCGGTTTGATTTATTGATTGGACTATACCTTAACTACCAGGTGCGATTGCTTGTCATGTAATCAGGCTTTTCATTGTGTATTTTATGGGAAAATCAATCATACAATTTGGTACTCAATCATAACGTCTTTCAGAAATCCAAAGCAGGAAGTATTTATGCTTGTTATTCACGTGAAATACAAAAACAACATATTTTTCAAATGTTATTCAAGTTGACTGTCTTAATTTATTCCCGCAATGTTTTATACACGAAAAGTGACGAATATTTAAAGTTTAATTACTGCGGAATTAATACATTAATTCAGGAATGCCGATTCCCACGTATTCGTTATCAATGGAACGTTTCGGCGCGGCGCACATTGATGAGTGCGATCTCGAAACGACCCTTGCTTTGTGCAGTTCTGATACCGGGTACCAATCAACGCAGCAGAGCGAATGCCTCCATTCAGTGCCACGCACGACCAGTTCCGTCTGAATCTGAGTAGACTTCGTTCAATATCGTGAGTGACGCTGCCATATTGAATTCATGTGTAGCAAGAGCGCACGCAGAGACTGAATATTATGAAACCTATTTAAAAAAAATCCGTTAGTCTGAATAGAAAAGAAAAGAAACAATTTTCTCCATAAAAAATTGTTTGAATCCTATCTTGACGCTGAGAATGTAGTTTAACTCTAACTTGACATGGTATAGGAGGCCACTCTAGACGTACTAATCATCATCATCAATAGCCTGAAGAAGTCCACTGCTGGACATAGGCCTCCCGTACACATTTCCAGGAAGAACGATTCTAAGCCCCTTCCATTCACCGACTTCCCGTAGTTCAACAATGTGTATATAAATACTTATTAGTAAGTTTATCATCATTAGAATATTTTTTTTGCTTTTGATATTACATTATTGTGTAACTAGAGAGAAAAGTTAGTTATACATTGTAAAATGTAAAATGAAGGTACATTCCGCTCCTGCACTAAAAGTGTTGCTTGTTTCAAACGTGTCGTGCACCGATGGCACTTAATCTCGCGTGACAACGTGCACACCGGACTTTATCGTGCGCGTACATTCGTGTGTCCTTCTCGTGTGCACCGGACTTTATAAGGTCACTACTGAATAAAATATACTTTAGGATCATTGTTGATTAACTTCTGAATGTCGGAGGTTCACTTGCCAGTTTTCTAGAAAATAGTGAACTCACGCTAACTTGTTGAAAATTTTGATTGTTTGGTGAATCTTTTAACTGTATTTTAGGTACGCGTCAAAAAGGTAATACCTACCTACCTGTTATCGTTTCTTATTAAAACTGAACACATAATAAGCGTAAGTTCTACCATGGACTAATTATATAAAATAGACTTACAATCTCGAACAAAAATTCGTGTTTCGATAATTAATTACCTGTGAAGGCGTGAGATGGCGTTACGTGTTTCGAATCGATGTTATTAAATGCTGCATAAATTTGTTTGAACCATTTCTTTACCACCACATTTAGAAGTACGAATAAAAACGCAAGATGGCGCTATTTCCAAATGTGGCAAAGCGTCAGTCTGTCATGAAGCGCGTGGCGTTGCCAGCTCATAGACATGCCCCGTTGTAACCTGCCCGCGCGATGTTGCCGCTCTGCCGCGTGTAAAAGCTCTAGCCATGATTTTTTGAGTTTACATTCAATTCAACAAATTGCCAGAAATGTTAAAAATTTCTGACAAAATATTTTTGCGGGGTGCAGGGGGAGGAGACGCTTGAAGCAGACGGGACACTTCGGTTGTGTGTGTGAATCGCTCGGGCTTCGGACTAGTTAAATACCTACACTGGCATAAAGAATAATGCTTAGATATTTGATAGGTAGGTTAGTTTAGGAAGGGTACTAAGTGAAGATGGGAAGTACTAAGTACCTAGGTAGGTTGTAGGTTGGGTTAACGATATTAAGGTGCAGTACTAGGTCAAAGAGGCTGCCGAAATTTCGAAAAAAACACATAGCCAACATTTCGACTAAAAAAAACTTATAAATCATTAATATCAACAAAATACTTTTTTTGTTAATTTATGTGGAGCTACCGCGCATCATCAGGTGGAAATATTGATAAAAACACTTTTATTTTTCATTTTTCTGGAGCTCAAAAAACCAACTACCGCTCAACGTCAGATGGAAATATTGATAAAAGGACTAAGAAAAATTTCAAAAAAATATTTTTTTTCTTTATTTATTTGGAGCTCAAAAAACTGCTACCACTCAACGTCAGGTGGAAATATTGATAAAAAGACTAAGAAATATTTTTGTTCTTTATTTATCTGGAGCTGAAAAAACAGAGTACCGCTAAACGTCAGGCTGAAATAATGATAAAAAGACTAAAAAAAATTCATAAAATATTTTTTTTCTTTATTTATCTGGAGCTCAAAAAACTGCTACCACTCAACGGCCGGTGGGAATATTGGTTAAAGGACTTGGAAAAATATAAACAAAACATTTTTATTTTTTATTTTTCTGGAGCTCAAGAAACAGAGTTCCGCTCAACGTCCAGTGGAAATATTGATAAAAAGAGTTCAAAATATTTCGATTAAATATTTTTTTTCTTTATTTATCTGGTGCTCAAAAAACTGCTACCACTCAACATCCGGTGGAAATATTATCAATATTTCCACCGGATGTTGAGTGGGTCAGGTGGAAATATTGATAAAAAGACCAAGAAATATTTTTGTTCTTTATTTATCTGGAGCTGAAAAACAGAGTACCGCTAACCGTCAGGCTGAAATAATGATAAAAAGACTAAAAAAAATTCATAAAATATTTTTTTTCTTTATTTATCTGGAGCTCAAAAAACTGCTACCACTCAACGGCCGGTAGGAATATTGGTTAAAAGACTTGGAAAAATTTAAACAAAACATTTTTATTTTTTATTTTTCTGGAGATCAAAAAACAGAGTACCGCTCAACGTCCAGTAGAAATATTGATAAAAGGACTTAGAAATATTTCAACTAAATAGTTTTTTTCTTTATGTATCTGGAGCTCAAAAAACTGCTACCACTCAACGTCCGGTGGAAATATTGGTTAAAGGACTTGGAAAAATGTAAACAAAACATTTTTATTTTTCTGGAGCTCAAGAAACAGAGTACCGCTCAACGTCCAGTGGAAATATTG
Organism: Thera obeliscata; assembly: GCA_947578465.1. NCBI lineage: Eukaryota > Metazoa > Arthropoda > Insecta > Lepidoptera > Geometridae > Thera > Thera obeliscata. The sequence continues at coordinate 9,597,770 of OX387914.1, forward strand.
ATAAAAAGAGTTCGAAATATTTCAACTAAATATTTTTTTTCTTTATTTATCTGGAGCTCAAAAAACTGCTACCACTCAACGTCCGGTGGAAATATTGATAAAAGGACTTGGAAAAATTTAAACAAAACATTTTTATTTTTCTGGAGCTCAAAAAACCAACTACCGCTCAACGTCAGGTGGAAATATTGATAAAAGGACTAAGAAAAATTTCAATAAAATCTTTTTTTTTTCTTTATTTATCTGGAGCTGAAAAAACAGAGTACCGCTAAACGTCAGGTGGAAATAATGATAAAAAGACTAAAAAAATTCATACATTTTTTTTTTCTTTATTTATCTGGAGCTTAAAAAACTGCTACCACTCAAAGTCCGGTGGGAATATTGGTTAAAGGACTTGGAAAAATGTAAACAAAACATATTTATTTTTTATTTTTCTGGAGCTCAAGAAACAGAGTACCGCTCAACGTCTAGTAGAAATATTGATAAAAAGAGTTCGAAATATTTCAACTTAATATTTTTTTTCTTTATTTATCTGGAGCTCAAAAAACTGCTACCACTCAACGTCCGGTGGAAATATTGATAAAAGGACTTGGAAAAATTTAACCAAAACATTTTTATTTTTATTTTTCTGGAGCTCAAAAAGCAGAGTACCGCTCAACGTCCAGTAGAAATATTGATAAAAAGAAATATTTCACCAAATAGTTTTTTTCTTTATGCATCTGGGGCTAAAAAAACTGCTACCACTCAACATCAGGTGGAAATATTTATAAAAAGACGTAAAAAAAAAAGCAGCCAAGTGCGAGTCGGACTCGCCCATGAAGGGTTCCGTAGCATCAAGTGACATAATATAAAGGTCTTGTAGTTCGTCGAAAGGTAAATTGCGGTTTTCGATTTATGACGTATAAAAAAAAAACTACTGCCTAGATCTCGTTCAAACCAAATATCGTTGGAAGTTTCCATAGTAATGTACAACATATATTTTTTTTAGCTTTATCAGTCACTTATTTTAGAAGTTAGAGGACCAACTTTTTTCCACTTTGGAAGTGTCTCTCGCGCAAACTATTCAGTTTAGAAAAAAACAATATTAGAAACCTCAACATCATTTTTGAAGACCTATTCATCGATACCCCACAAGTATGGGTTTGATGGAAAAAAAATTGTTGAGTTTCAGTTTCTTAATCAATTAAAAAATTTCAATATCTTAATGCGGTTCACAGAATACATCTACTTGCCAAGTTTCATCAGTCTAGCTTTTACGGTTTCGGAGAAAAATGGCTGTGACATACGGGCGGACAGACAGACAGACAGACATGACGAATCTATAAGGGTTCCGTTTTTGCCATTTGGCTACGGAACCCTAAAAATCGGTTGTCTGTAAAGTCGGTTTACTGACGATAGTTGAACGTGACAACGTCATAAGAAAATACTGATGGAACGACGGTTACGACACATGAGTCATGTTTATTCGTGCGTGCAGCCGTAGCCGCCCCGGCACCATCGATTTACAAGACGTTATCACGTCAAAAAGACAATGCGCGCTCACCTTACTTGGATATTTTATGTAGCTTTGGTTACATGCGCGCTCGAGTAGTTTTTTTTAATTAATCGTAATAAATCGAAATCTTACCGATAAAGTTATTGCTAACAGACCAGTTCTCTCCATCCCTAGCTGGGCTGTTATTCACTATTGCCAAACCACGCGTGTTACGTGAACACGATAAGACATCGGCGTGGAATCGCTTAAAATCGTATTCCCTATGCCAAAGTTGTCATTCCATAGCGCGGCACGGTACGATTTGGGCACGGTTAGATCTGTCAAATGAACGCGCTCGATTCTTGCGCGATACGCCACAGATTAGCGTGTTCCTGATAAAGTTAGTATGGCTCGTTTCACTTGAGCATGTTTTGAGGTTATGTTTGAAAGTTGTTTATCATTGTATCAACAAAGTATCATACAATTATCTACATGGTATAAAATAAAGAAAAACAATGAAAGTAGTGTGGCTTAGCTTTTATAATATTGAAACCATTTTTTTTACAGGATTGTATGAAGATTTCAAACAAATACTTAGTAGAATTAAATTATACACTTGTTTGATTACATCCTTTCTTGTTCGGTGGTAGGAAATTTCACATAGATTGGAAGCAGCTCATTGAGGGCATTAACAACTTCCTCTTCACAGCGACTTTACCTGAAATCAATAAATAAAATAAAAATAAGCCTTTATTTCTCTGACCAAAACAGTTTTGCTTAACCTAACTTATACTAATCCTACTTACTAAATATACTAACTAAGCAAAAGTTTCTATTATGTATGACACCGACGTGGTGGTACTACATAGGTCGGTCGGGTTGTCCTTCGACAAAGGCCTCCTCCAGGGTTTGCCACTTGGCTCGGTCCAGACATGCTCTGCGCCACTCCTTAGGGAGCTCATCCTACCAACGCTTCAACTGCCGCCCTCTGTTGCGTTTTCCATCTCTAGGGTACCAGACTGCAATCATACGTCCATTTACTCCTTCGGGACCTCATTATTGGACGTATGAGGTCCTGAAATCAATATCAACCTTTAAATATTGTAGACAATCTACTCAACACTATCTAGCCCCATACTAAGCAGAGCTTGTACTATGGGAACTAGATAGCTGATATTAATACTTATTTTTTTGTAAATACATAGAATATAATATAACACCCAGACAGAGAAAAAACATATTATGTGTTCACCACACAAATTATATTTGTTCTCGGTAGGTATCGAACCCACGACCTACGGCGCAGAAGGCAGAGCTACTACCAACTGAGCCAGTCAAGTAGGTAGGTACATTCATCCACTTCACCTCAGCAGCCTTAAATGGTGCACTCCACTGCTGAAGGCAGGCATCTAGGTACCTACTACCACTGCTACTAGTACCGTAGTATTCTTATTTTATCGATGCACTTACTTGGTGTTATGCTGGTAAACCTTTGAGGAGTAATTATCCTGCTTGCAAAGATCTCAAGGAGGAAAGGATATACATAATTCTTTGGTAGCCTTGTAGGACCGCAGTATAATATCCATTTTATCTTCGCAGAATAACATCCACTTTATTTTTTGCCTTTTCAAAGTGTAGATCGTGGTTTATTTGGATGAAGGACATTGCTTAATTTCATTCACGCAATCAAAACATACGTTCCGAAACTAGTCAAAGGTGACTGGAATGTCATTTAGTGATATAAATATGTTTGGTTCTAAATTTTCAAATCGCTTTAAAATATTGTAAGCTCAACAATAGATGGATTAGCATGCTTATAATTCAAAATATTTATTGTTTGAGTTGAAAAATTGGAAACAAAAACTAATCCTGCAAATTTATTTAAAAACCGATAATTTTCCGAGTGGATCAGACGCAAGAGTTTGAACGCATCATGTGAAATAAAACGTGGGGCATAGACAACTAGTCTTGTGGCATATAGAATACCATTTTTCGATTCCACACCAAGGCACGCTAAGAATCGCGTGGTGTTTAAATCACGTTGTGACGTCACACGTTTTGGGCACGGAATCTCCAATGTCATAGTGAATAACGTCCCTGTTTGTTTATGGTTTGCTCAGCAAACAAAGCATACCTACCTAGTCCGTGAAACAAAGCAAGCAAACCTTTCTTTCGCTGTCCAATTATTAGTACATTTATAGTTTAGATACTTACATTTATTAGTAAACTACTGCTAAATAGTACCCTATTTCATGCGATTTTTTTGCTCAGAGTAAATCGCCATTAGTTTGAAAATAATAATAATAGCTCCATCTAGTAGTAAAATGATGCGTTAATGGATAAGCTTTCATTTTTATCACAGCGCCATCTATCATTATACATGAACAACAGGTAAAATAGTCGATGTGAAATAAAACTAAGAAATTTATTATTAAGATCATTATTACACATTCAAATACTAGATTGTTTTTAATGGTTTTCAAAGAAGAAATTAGTTAAGTTTCTCGGTTTCACCGGCTGCTAGCAAGGTTTCCAGGCTATGAGTCAGGGCCATCTAGGCATAATACGGGATTTTGAGCTTTTTGAGAGTTACGATTTTTTGTTCAAGATTGTGAGTCTATTTATATAATTAGTCCATGGTTCTACGTAATTTTCATCACTACTCAATAAAAGGTACTTTTATTGTTCTCGTAGTATTGATGAATAGTTCTCGTAGTAGTGCAGCGGATGTCATAAGTGGTTGAATACCTTAATTCTCTGTCTGGGTGTTATATTTGTATTCTAAGTATGTATTTACGAAAAAAGGATATAAGTATTTAATCAGCTATCTGGTTCTTATTGTACAAACCCGCCTTCATTTGGGGCTAGATAGTATTGTATGGATTTTACACAATATTTTTTCCCCTTATTGCAAAAATATTCCCCGACCTCTTAAATGGTTTTATTTTGTTATTGGTTCACTTATATAGCGAACCGCATTTTGATTGGTTTTTTCTTTTTTCCAGGTAAGTAAAAGCCGTCGTTAGCGAGTTGTCGGAATCGGAAACCCAAGAAGCAGTCATTATCGTGTGTAAGTTTTCCGGAACCGACAATCCGATTGATGTCGCGACTCCTTTACCTCATCGTTACGGCGAAAATACACTCGTATTGTTATTTTATTATTGGATATTTACCGTCCTTGGAGATCAAAGTCGAGACGCTGTTTCGCCTTTTTTTTGTTATTTTATCCCCAGAGGCTTCTCAGTTACATCGCATTATTTCCGAAATGACTGCGCCAAAATGCTTATAGCTTCTCAATTCGATCTATCAGTTATGTACCTTTCAGAAGAGTTAAAGTTTAAATATAAATAAACGAATAGTTCGCCCCGAACTGAGATCTTGTGTGGTGATCCAAATACTCCGAAAAGTTAACCATAGGTAGATAGGAGAACATAGGTAGATGGTAATCAGTAAAAATGTGCCACCATCACGCATTGTGTTTTATCTACTTTGAGAAAGTATTTCTGGTTTCCATAGTACAAGCTCTGCTTAGTTTGGGGGTCAGCTCTACTGTTTGCCTTGCGACAGAGTGCTTAAAACAAAATTCGGTCTAGCGAGCTTTATTAGGACTCATGATATGGATTAGATTATGTAAAGGGATCGCCTGAATCGAACACGATTAGGAGGACATTATTATTAGTTTAGGGCTAGATAGTGTTGTGTGGATTGTCTACAATATTTATTTTATTATTGAAAATTATTTCAAAGGCTTCCTTGAGACGATATAATTGAATTCTTAAATGACTGTTGGGTATAGCAATTTTGTAGCGTTTGTTCTTGGACTAATTTGTAAAACAGAATAAGTATTGGTAGGTATAATTTGTCCGTAAGGCTACAACCAATATTAAAACATGGCTTTCAAGCTTACGGGCTGAAATAAAATCACAGTTCCTCGCCTCTGGTACGCGTGGAAACTGAAACTTTTAATCAGTGCTAGGTATATTCCATACTGGCTTTGATCGCAAAATTAAAAAGACGACGAAAGCTAAAACTTTGATCAAGTAAAAACTAATTAAATAGATAAGTCTATTTATAATACAATATAACACCCAGACAGAGAACAAACATCTATGTTCACCACACAAATATTTGTTGTCGGTGGGGATCGAACCCACACCGTCCAGCGCAGAAGGCAGAGCTACTACCAACTGAGCTGTGAAGGCAGTCATATATAAATGCGGTAACTACGTTTAAACAACACCTTATTCCAATAAGTGATGACAAAAGATCGGTGGCCCGTGCCGAGTTTGCAGCTCAGCTTGAATAGTCGAGCTTCCAAACCATTCTCTAGAACAGTTCTTAGAATCGTTGACCAAGCTAAGGGACTTAATTGGATGTGTAGACAACGAACTATGCCTCTACGTTATGTTTTATTGTGAAAGTACACACAAAAACAGAGATAAAATTGCAATAGTTGGAGACATTCGTTTTAAGATTATGTACCAAGCATAGTAATTTCATTATTATCTTCTTCCTGCCCTTATCCCACTCTATGTGGGGTCGTCATAACATGTTCTCTTCTTCCATTCCCCTCTATCAGCCGTAATTTCTGTATTCACTCTATTCTTATCCATGACATTTTTCGAACTATTCATCCATCTTTTCTTTGGCCTACACCTACCAACATATCCATCCACATATACTCTCACTCTCTAGGTCTAGGACACATTGAGTCTCCTGGACATTTGTCCCTCATGGCATGCTTGAACCACGCTAGCCTTCAATCTTCAATCTTTCTGTCTTACTTTCATATTTTCCCTGATATTATTATTAAATAACCTTAAATCTTGTCACGGACACAGTTTATCAAATCGTATACCTAGTCGTAAATAAGCAATTTTCGTGCATAATCTTTGGTAATTACCTAAAGTTGACACTGTTATTTGTTTCCTAAACGACCCGGCACAAAACATGTGTATTTAAAACAGTAAGAACACTTGATTTACTTTTATTTCGAAAGTCTTGTTTTGTCGCACTTGTAAAAGTGAGTATTTAATTGATTGGGAGAGGTTGGGTCACTTAAGGCCTGCGCATACCTAGTTCGCTGGCGGTAGCGATCAGGGAAACGCTGTCAAATATCGCTGTCAAATTTGACAGCGTTTGATCGCGTTCGCCAGTGGCCTAGGTGTGCACAGGCCTTTACATATCGGGCATTGGCATTTGTGGCGAAATACACGCCACAATTGGTAGCATCAGAATACCGCCCGCCAAAAATATGCTCAATCATGCGTTCATTTACATTAAAATAACGCACGAATATGCACCGCTAAAATTTCTCTGTACACCATGCTTTTAGACGAAACGATACAGCGGCGTTTAAATTCTACACGGTTACTTTTTCGCAATGAAATGGTCGCAATGTGTTGGAGTAGTAGTCTTACTGCTTGAAAAACTATCTTGTGGCATTACCATATCCAAGCAGGGAAACATCAAGTTAATTTACTGCCTTAAATTACCTTTGAAATTAGATATATTCCGTTGTCACTACGGATGTAATTTACATTTGTTATCAGCGGAGTATTCATGTTCGTGGTGCGGTAGTAGGCATTGTTTTTGTCTCATTATACAGGGTGTCCCGTAAATAATGGATCAAACGTAACGGGTAGGTAGCTTACCTCATTTCCAACAACTAATTTGAACAGTAAAAAAAAAACCGATAAGGTAACCAAGATATTTTTTTTTTCGATTTTTACTATTTTCTGTACCAGCATTCAGTGTTTTTGATGCTGTTGCTGGAAATGGTATCATATTTAGGTGTGATTTTTGTCAAACATTTCTGAATAGTTTACTAATGTTATAAGATACCGTTTTTTTAAATAACTATTTATTTGCGTTAGAAAAAAAATCTTGAATTGAAAAGTTTTGTTTTTACGATGAAAAGACCAGAATTGGAAAAATTCTCCTGTAAAAAAAATGTATGACAACAAAGTGTACCAATATTTTAAAAACTTGTAAGATCACTAAGGTTTGCAAATTGGTATAAAACTTACGTCTAGTCCTTGCGGTTACAAAGATATTGCTATGAATCTGACAGAGGTGCCAAATTACGAAATAAAATAAAATTTGAAAAAGTGTGCACAATTCAACTATTTTCTTAAAAATGTTTAGGTAGTGAGCTACCTAAACATTTTAACGGATAAGAGCTTCCTTTATTAGGAGGTGTAGACTTTGCATTCAAGTAGAGGGACGTCAGTTTGAACATTTACTGTAAAAACAAAATAAACGATTTATTTGTATTTTTTTTAATTAACCTCCTAATTCTTTTCATACGCTGAGCTACCTAAACATTTTTAAGAAAATAGTTGAATTGTGCACACTTTTTCAAATTTTATTTTATTTCGTAATTTGGCACCTCTGTCAGATTCATAGCAATATCTTTGTAACCGCAAGGACTAGACGTAAGTTTTATACCAATTTGCAAACCTTAGTGATCTTACAAGTTTTTAAAATAATGGTACACTTTGTTGTCATACATTTTTTTTACAGGAGATTTTTTCCAATTCTGGTCTTTTCATCGTAAAAACAAAACTTTTCAATTCAAGATTTTTTTTCTAATGCAAATAAATAGTTATTTAAAAAAACGGTATCTTATAACATTAGTAAACTATTCAGAAATGTTTGACAAAAATCACACCTAAATGTGATACCATTTCCAGCAACAGCATTAAAAACACTGAATGCTGGTACAGAAAATAGTAAAAATCGAAAAAAAAAATATCTTGGTTACCTTATCGGTTTTTTTTTTACTGTTCAAATTAGTTGTTGGAAATGAGGTAAGCTACCTACCCGTTACGTTTGATCCATTATTTACGGGACACCCGTATTAATTGGACATTTTTAGGATTCCTTTTAAAAACAAAAAAGCGGCCAAGTGCGAGTCGGACTCGCCCATGAAGGGTTCCGTAGCATCAAGTAACATAATATAAAGGTTCTTGTAGTTCGTCGAAAGGTAAATTGCGGTTTACGATTTAACACGTATAAAAAAAAAACTACTCACTAAATCTCGTTCAAACCAAATATCGTTGAAAGTTTGCATAGTAATGTACAACATATATTTTTTTTAGTTTTATCATTCTCTTATTTTAGAAGTTAGAGGGGGGGGGACCAACTTTTTTCCACTTTGGAAGTGTCTCTCGCGCAAACTATTCAGTTTAGAAAAAAACGATATTAGAAACCTCAACATCATTTTTAAAGACCTATTCATAGATACCCCACACGTATGGGTTCGATGAAAAAAAAATGTTTGAGTTTCAGTTTCAAGTATGGGGACCCCCAAAATTTATAGTTTTTTTTCTATTTTTGTGTAAAAATCTTAATGCGGTTCACAGAATACATCTACTCACCAAGTTTCATCAGTCTAGCTCTTACGGTTTCGGAGAAAAATGGCTGTGACATACGGACGGACAGACAGACAGACAGACAGACAGACAGACAGACAGACAGACATGACGAATCTATAAGGGTTCCGTTTTTGCCATTTGGCTACGGAACCCTAAAAATGATAATTTTCGTCTACATTGCGAATCTACGTTGTCTAGTGGAACGGTTAGAATTCTTTCTCACAACCGACATCCCAACTACAGTTAGTTCGTTTGTAATATTTTTACACTCACGGGGATAAGGGCAGGAAGAAGAAGACTCACCAAAATTGTCTACAAATTTTTGTTGACTTTACTATTGTTACTATTTATATTACTACTACCTGACTTGACTGCCTTCACAGCTCAGTTGGTAGTAGCTCTGCCTTCTGAGCTTGAGGGCGTGGGTTCGATCCCCACCGAGAACAAATATTTGTGTGGCGAACATAGATGTTTGTTCTCTGTCTGGGTGTTATATTGTATTCTATGTATGTATTTACTAAAAAAATATATTCAAGTATTATATCAGCTATCTGGTTCCCATATACAAGCTCAGCTTAGTTTGGGGCTGAGCTCAGATAGTGTTACTATGTCTCGTGTATACCTTCACGATATTATAATGAAACTTATTTTATTTCTAACAGACTAGGCCCTCTCTACATTTACAATGAAACACACCCTCTGCAGTTAGTTGGTCAGTATTTCCAAAAGAACTCTTAAAAATATGACAGACATTTTTACAAACAAATATGAGAAGAGGCATTAATTATTATAAAAGCATTTCTATTAAATAAGGCAAGAGTGAATAGGTGTCTTCTAGACCATCCTGCTCCACATCTTAGCTTACCATAAGGTGAGATTTTAGCCAAAGGATGGTCTATATCATGTATAAAACTAACCTTTCTTTCTAATTTTGATTTTGACAGTGGTATTATAAACTTGGCTATTATGTATTCGTCGTCGATAATGATTCAACGTCGCCGTAATTAATTCTGTTTGCGTTCGCGCTACGGCTAATTGTCGGTTTGATTTCGGAACGGAATTTTGAATGGCTTTTAATTGAATTTATAGCACGATGTGCCTTTCTGTATATTACCGAATTTACCGAAACTGGGTTAATGCGAAAATTATGGGATTACCCTTTTGCTTATCCTATTCCTTAGTTCATGAGTACTATCAGAGAGTAAACTAAATTTTTTATATTTAAAACTAACAAAATCTCAAACCAACATTTTTGCTGATCGAGCACGATATTTGCAGGATTTTTATCTGGTATAACAATCATCACAATTGAAAGATCCACTAACAGAGAAGACCGAGGATGTAGAATTCAAACCACTTTATAGCCTTTTCTTCAGTTTTATTAACAACTTGAGTACTTTATGGATCTAGATACATTAAGCTAAACTTGTACATGGCTATGGCCGAGACGAACTAAGTGGACTTGTCTTGTCGACGGTTCAAAACCGAATGCCTGCTTGAATTACCATTCGCTTGCTTGCAGACCCAAACCATCCCTACTCTTTATTTTTATAGCTTGAAGCTTGAAGCTTGAAGGTTGGAGCTCAAGCAACCGATGGAAATTCAATTACCATATTGATTTATTGATCCCTGAATAATTCTGTATTTTGTAACGGTAACAAAACAAATAATATTTTTATGAACCTAATCATCTTAATATTAATTAATAATACCTTCTATTAACAATTTAGTAACAAAGTCCACACTTCCTGTCAATTAAGGTACCACAAGGTTTCAAATAACATCTAAAACTCATGGAATAATAACAGAAGCTTACAAGTTCGTCCATCCTGATAAACAGTCACGACCTCGTGATAGGTACATAGTTTATGAAATAACACGTTTGTAATGATTCATCAAAACAATAAACAAAGTGACCATTTTGTTAAACATCCACATTTTTTTTCAAACATTTGTATCAACTAGGTACCAATACGAACAATATACTAACAATATCAATATATTATACACCTTTATATTATTAACTATTCAACTTTATCAATTCAACAATACTTAACAACATGCAAAGAAAATTATCAACAAACCACGAATATTATCAATGAACATAATCAACGAACATTATCATGAACTTTATCAACCTCTTATTATCAATATCTTTAATTATTAACAATCATTATCAGTATTCTAAACATTATCAACAACGTTAATAACGTTATCAACGTTATCAACGCTATCAACATTATCAACGCTATCAACGCTATCAACGCTATCAACGCTATCAACGCTATCAACGCTATCAACGCTATCAACGCTATCAACGCTATCAACATTATCAACATTATCAACGCTATCAACATTATCAACATTATCAACGCTATCAACATTATCAACATTATCAACATTATCAACATTATCAACATTATCAAAATTATCAAAATTATCAACATTATCAACATTATCAACATTATCAACATTATCAACATTATCAACATTATCAACATTATCAACATTATCAACATTATCAACATTATCAACATTATCAACATTATCAACATTATCAACATTATCAACATTATCAACATTATCAACATTATCAACATTATCAACATTATCAACATCTGTCACATCAGTCACATCAGTCACATCAGTCACATCAGTCACATCAGTCACATCAGTAGCATCAGTCACATCAGTCACATCAGTCACATCAGACACATCGGTCACATCAGTAGCATCAGTAACATCAGTAACTTCATTTAAATCAGTCACATCAGTAACATCATTAAAATCAGTCACTTCAGTAACATCTACAACGTCAGTAACATCAGCCTCATGAGTAACATCAGTATCATAAGTAACATCAGCCACATGAGTAACATGAGCAACATGAGTAACATGAGCAACATGAGTAACATGAGCAACATGAGTAACAAAAGTAAAAAAAATCAAAATACTACAATACTATCAACATTATCAACATTATCAACATTATCAACATTATCAACATTATCAACATTATCAACATTATCAACATTATCAACATTATCAACATTATCAGCATTATCACCATTATCAACATTAGTCACATCAGTCACATCAGTCACATCAGTCACATCAGTCACATCAGTCACATCAGTAGCATCAGTCACATCAGTCACATCAGACACATCGGTCACATCATTAGCATCAGTAACATCAGTAGCATCAGTAACATCAGTAACTTCATTTAAATCAGTCACATCAGTAACATCATTAAAATTAGTTACTTCAGTAACATCTACAACGTCAGTAACATCAGCCTTATGAGTAACATCAGTATCATAAGTAACATCAGCCACATGAGTAACATGAGCAACATGAGTAACACGAGAAACATGAGTGACAAAAGTAAAAAATCAAAATCAAAATCAAAATCAAAATCAAAATCAAAATCAAAATCAAAATCAAAATTAAAATACTACAATACTACAATACTACAATACTAACCATACTGACCATACTGACCATACTAACCATACTGACCATACTAACCATACTAACCATACTGACCATACTGACTATACTGACCATACTGAATAAATAATTATTGTGGACCATCCACACAACACTATCTAGCCCCAAATTAAGTAGAATTCGTGCTATGGTAGCTAGATAGATGATTAAAAACTTTTTTCTTTAAATAAAATAATCGTTAACACAATGTTAATCGTTTAAACAATACTAATAATTGACTTGAAACTAAGACATCATGTAATAACTTGCGTTTAATAATTATTTATTCAATTGTTTATCTAGCTAATCTAAGCTAATCTAAGCTAAGCTAAGCTAAGCTAGTCGACAGAAAGTGTAATTGAATGTATCAACAAATGCACACTCATTTGTAGTGTGATCAAAAGTTATAATTTCATCATTGTTATATCCATTTCATCCATTTTTCAATTTAATGCACACTTATTTGTAGTGTGATCAAAAGAAATCATTTCATCAGTGCTATCCATTTCATCTATTTTTCTGTTTAATGCACACTTATTTGTAGTGTGATCAAAGGAAATCATTTCATCAGTGCTATATCCATTTCATCCATTTTTCTATTGGTGGTTCACGTCTCATTTATTTTTATTTATTAATAAAGGCTTTTAATATGATTTTATTACTTACATATATAATGGATTTAATACTTATATAATGGAATCTTACTAATAATTGTCACAACATAACACATACTTGCATCGCTCACTCATTTAAAATCTTTTCAACCCTCTTTTCAACCCCTTACCATCCTTTTATTTTTAAGTAGTCTATGCCCTTTCTCAATTTCTACACTGTGTACCTAATGTCATTTAAATCAGTTCATTATTTCTGGCGTGAAAGCGCGACGGACAGACAGACTTAAAGTTTAATAAGGTCATCATTAATCTATCTTCCCAGTTCCATTTGTGTTTTAGCTAATGATTATCAACCAGTTTCTACTTAGTACTTTTTTGTTTGGCTATCCGCAATAATAATAATAAAAAGGTTTTTAATTTTGCTGTCATTAATTACTTTTATACTCTTCTAACCGTAATTAAGTAAAATCGCAACATTACTATTAAGATTAATGACTTATGCAGATCGGAAATTCTAGATCTATTCGCTTAACACAAGGGAGACCAGGACAAATTTGCAGCTATTTTCTTCTCCATCAACGATGTAAAATGGATGCGATAGAGCTCATGTCAACCAATATGATACCTCCTCACTATTTCAGCGAAAACTACCCATTTGTTTATAGCTAAGAACTCCGTATTCCTATAAAACACGCGGAACAACCATCTACTCATTTCGATGTCATCTTTTTTTTTCGATCTTGCATTCTCGACTAGTGATGTGTCTCGTCGCCGTTGATTTAAAACATTTTTACCAATAAAGACACAAAAATCCAGTTTCAAGAACCAAATTGAAACCTGGAACCTAATGCCAGAGGCAACAGCGTTGAAATAAGAAACTCATCACATTTGACAACTGAAACATAGGAGGATCTAAAACACGTTGTTTTAACAACAGCTGACGCAGTACGTGTACCTCGATGACTCACAACATAAAAGACATCTACCGTCTTAACAGACATAGCTAACGCCAGCAAGGCATATGCAAGAAACAGCTTTTTGTCGTATCTTTTTTTTTTTTTTCAATTATTATTTTTATACGACTAGGCATTGTTAACAAAAGCACCAGCCAGATAGGCTAGGCACTAAAGATGGAATATTGAAAGGCCCAACAGACCTATCTACTTTCCTGAAAACCGCACGCATAAAGAAAGAGCAATTATAATATTTTCTGACCACTAGCTCGTACAAAACGACGGTTTCATCCTTTGTTGAACGTCACTGGATAGCAACTTCCTACGCACAAAAAAAATTCTACCCATAACAAAATTCACCCTGAAAAGGGTATGGATAAAATTGAAACGATGATTCATAAACTTATGTAGTAGGTAAGTTTAATTCTGTAAGGTAGTACTTTATGTACAGATTTAATAGGCATTGAACTAACGATTTATACTTAGTAACAAGCTAATAACGCTTTATTTAGTTAGGTACGCTTAGTTCCAATGAGGTATCCTTGTTTGCAATAAAGTGTTATCTATCTATCCATCTATCTATCTGAACTAGACACACTGCACTTTGGCATTATAACACCCCTTAGACAATCAATAATAAATGAACATGATTTTAACTTATTTACTTTTAACTGCTGAGGCTAATTTTTAATCCCTTCGCAGATTCTACCACTGCAGTTTACCTTTCATAATGAACGATGTTGAGTAAGTTATACTGCAATCGGATAGATCACGGTATACAAAAAATATACTGCATTAACAAAATATTTGTAGTATAAACTGTTGTTTTGTTTTCTGATAATTAATACTAACCGATTTTAGGTTGAAAACGATCCTTCATTCCTACGAAGGATTGGATAATTATGAATTTGTCCAATCGTAACCAAGAGCATGGTAGTCTTAAGTCATTCCAAACCTCAACTGAATGTCATTGTCGCCAAACCAGTATTGTGATCAGCCGAAGCAGAGATCCTTCGCGTCTACATAAAAGTTCTTATACTTAGTTAGATCGAGGAGTCAACGTCATAGACTATTAAACGTTTAGTTGCAAAGTGCCCACCTTAAGATTAATTGTGCACCTAGTTTACCTTTCTAGACTTTTAAGTCAATTTTGAAAACCCTGATAACTAGTAAATAAATATTAAGTGTGTGATGTGGTTTCCTACCTATATCATTGTACCTGTCTTTATTCATTACCCCTCCTATTTATAATATCATATTCGTCAATTATTTTCATTACCCTTCCTATTTATAATACCAGTTTACCAGTTTAGTACTGAAGGCAACCTTCAGTGAGTAAGCACGAGGGAGAATATTTTGTTTGTTTGAACCTATTTTTTTTTTTTTGTGCGTAATTTTGTGGTGATTTAAATAAACAAACAAGTAACCATCTACTATTTTTCTTAGCGCCTCTATTTCCTATTATTCTTATATTCCTGCTACTGTTCTCACGGTGGCACCTACTGGAATGATATTAATGATAAAACTTGCCCCCACCTCAGACGTCACATCATCTGTCTAATGACCCAGACAAGGTCGCTGTAATCCATTGCATATCCAAATAAATAAATAAAAGTAAAACAAAAAACTGACAACGTAGGTACCTATCTTCACCAGAAACGTATTTGAACCTTGGATCACTCCTATTTTCTTGAATAGTATTCGCCATTTGGACAAACTGTATCGAAAATTTTAAAAACCACCTTTAGGACAAATAAATCTATACTAATCACAACCGCACTTTTAGAAACAACCTCGATAAGAAACTGAGGGTAGGTACGCACCTACCAACAGGAGAAGACCAGAAGATGTCCCAGGGATACGTACATACATAGAATACCAATTAAATCCGATAGAATTCTTCCACTACACTCCGTAAATATACTCTTTGCAAAAGTGAGAAAAAAAAATGCCTATCTACCGCTAAGCTCGTAAGCAACCCAAAATCATAAGAACTCCCCTTTTTTTTATATTTCACTTCTTACCCTCTATCGTTATCATCTGAATATTAAGTTTCTGATACAACATTCACACACACACCCTCACATGACCATTACACATTCATGGTTCACACCATTAACCTAAGTCATATATTATTTAATTTAGGTATATCGTTTCAGTTTAGCATCAGTGCTGAATCTACTCTAGTACTTGATGAGCCAATATTAAAAATCTTTGGGAATTGAGACGTGAACTCACGTGTTAATTTTCTACTGAAATGTCTTGCAGTTTCGTTTACTTCATTCTGCTGGTAGCGCTTAACCAATCTTCACGATGTGAAACAGCAACGAACGGCTACAACTTGCAATCGCCCAGCTAGTCCAGTTTCGGTGTAGTGGCATTGAGTCGCGTTCCAGTGTCGAGTCCAATCTTCTTGATGCTCCATGTCCGGGTGGTCCATGTTCTATTGCGGCCATGGTCGGATGACACACGTCATTCTCCGTTGGTTTCTCCTCGCCGTCGCATGAAAAGAAATATATAAAAGGGATGATTTATTCGATAACCAACTACAGTATTTCTTTTTTATGACAATCTATGGTAGATAAAAGAAATACAAGCAGCGCTTAGTCACATTTAATGTGGTAGCATCACCCAAGGGTATCCTTGGCATGTGCGCCACGTGATAACCTATGCATGCATTTAACTTTCCTAGAATAACAACCGCTATCGTGTGGTAGCACTACCAAAGAGTAGCCTTGGCCATGTGTGCCACACAACAACGTAGGTATGTAATTAATAAACTAAAATACACTACAGCGATCGTGTGGTAGCACTACCAAAGAGTAGCCTTGGCCATGTGTGCCACACGACAACTTGTGTATGTATTTACTAAAAAAAAACTAAAATACACTACAGCTATCGTGTGGTAGCACTACCAAAGAGTAGCCCTGGCCATGTGTGCCACACGACAACTTGTGTATGTATTTACTAAAAAAAAACTAAAATACACTACAGCTATCGTGTGGTAGCACTACCAAAGAGTAGCCCTGGCCATGTGTGCCACACGATAACCTCTGAATGCATTTACTCAACCAAATAAATTATAGCAATCGTGTGATAACACTACCAAAGAGTAGCCTTGGCCATGTGTGTCACACGATAAACTATACATGCGTTTTTACCAGATGATTGTAAGAATTACAGCTATTACTTTGAAACAATATAAAAAATATTACGTACCTTGATTCTACCCACTTCTGACTTGAAAGATCCACTAACAGAGAAGACCGAGGATGTAGAATTCAAACCACTTTATAGCCTTTTCTTCAGTTTTATTAACAACTTGAGTACTTTATGGATCTAGATACATTAAGCTAAACTTGTACATGGCTATGGCCGAGACGAACTAAGTGGACTTGTCTTGTCGACGGTTCAAAACCGAATGCCTGCTTGAATTACCATTCGCTTGCTTGCAGACCCAAACCATCCCTACTCTTTATTTTTATAGCTTGAAGCTTGAAGCTTGAAGGTTGGAGCTCAAGCAACCGATGGAAATTCAATTACCATATTGATTTATTGATCCCTGAATAATTCTGTATTTTGTAACGGTAACAAAACAAATAATATTTTTATGAACCTAATCATCTTAATATTAATTAATAATACCTTCTATTAACAATTTAGTAACAAAGTCCACACTTCCTGTCAATTAAGGTACCACAAGGTTTCAAATAACATCTAAAACTCATGGAATAATAACAGAAGCTTACACAATTGATCTTGTTTTCTCAGGACGAGTAGATTATACAAGCTGTCAACATCACTGTACCTACTTGTTATAAACTTTTTTATGCTGTTGCAAAACAAAATATTTCAAAAAAGATCCCTAGTAACGCAAAATGTATGTGTCTGGCCCTAAACAGTAATTTAAACAATTAGTTCCGTATTACAATATTGTTTTTTATCATTGAAAATTAGTTCGGGACTTAAGGCCTGCGCACACCTAGTTCGCTGGCGGTAGCGATCAGTGAAACGCTGTCAAATATTCGCTGTCAAATCTCAAATCTGACAGCGATATTTGACAGCGTTTCACTGATCGCTACCGCCAGCGAACTAGGTGTGTTCGGGCCATTACAGCTAATAGTACAATTAGGCATTAACAATTTTTGCTGAATAATTATGCACATTATTTCACAAGACTTTATTGTTGTTAGACCAATCAAGCAAAGACATGTTAATTACACGACTTTCAACGTGCGCTAACAATGAAATTTGTGCATAATTAATAATACATTGCATACATCCATTCATATCTTATAGGTATAGTGTACATGACACAAACAGACACGTAATTCAATTCACAAATTGAGCTGTTGTGAACATCTGTTTATAACGTTAGTCAATATACGAAAACAATAGAGCGTGATACGCAAACATTTCGGTAGCTGTGGGCATTGTATGTGCATGTATCAGTGCGTTGCGTTGCTCTGTAGCACACGTGGCTTTGACTCGCTAATGTCAGAACGTATCATTATCATATCGCTCGAATTACTTGAAGTGTTCATTGATGAAGACTCGAGCGACGAAATTGTCAAAGTTTGGCAATAAATTCTACCTGTAGGTATATGTCTACAGCTTGACATTTCTCAATGGTTTTTTTATACAATTAGCTGATGAAACAAGCCTATGCCCCACCTGATGTTAGATACTGATGTAACCATTGCCTATTACAAAGCATTGCGTCGTAGGTCACGCACGTCAGGAACGTACCTTACAATACACTGCCCTGCGTCCGTCAACTTGAGGCATACAGATGTTCAGCCTCACGTGCCAGTTATTTCACCGGCACCCACTCCCTTGAAACTGAATCACAGCAATGCTGCTTCAGGGCATAAAAAGGCATGACGGTATTACTTACCCGAACAAGCCTTTGGCAAAGAGCTTCACTACTACAAAATGTTGTCAAAGATTGCGATGGGTGATAGAATAAGCATCTACAGGCACGTAGTTCGTTCCTGCTGTAACCAGTACACAATACACTAGACATCTGATCTCCGGGTAGGGGATTTTGTGAGAAACAGCTTGATATTTCAGCAAATTGAAAACCTTCCAGACGCTTCAAGCCTTCAGACTAACAAATCAAATACGCAAATCCGTATGCGCCGAGTCGCGCCCGCATTTCATTATGACAATCAGAAACACACAGAGCTACGGATAGTGAATTGTGATCACAATGAATATGTATGGTCCGAACACTCATTATGTATGGACACGTAATCTTCTGAGTCACGGCGTAGGTTTTCGAACGCACTGCACCATCTTCTTAACTGATGTGATTATAAGTGCACATTTCGTTTTAGTTTATTTCTGTGTTAGGTAAGTAAGCACTACCTGCCTAGTATCTATTCATTTCTACTGCAATTGTTGTGTAGCTGTCATGACAATACCTACCCAGCTGACAGGTATCTCTTTTTGTTATAATACCCTTGTATTTTTTTTTGTATACCCCGGATGCTGACCCCCGTTACAAATAAATTATTTTTCTTTCTTTCAAAAATGTATACACTTTTTTGAAAGAATGTATTTTGCCTTTAATTCTTAGAACTTTAGATTGTACCGCTCATTCTTTCCTGACTGATTAGTGCGTTATATCAAATAGCTAAACGAGTGTAAAACCATTCTTATATTAGAAGAACTTCTACTTAACTAGTTACTACTTTTGGAGCTACTCTTTGGATATTTTTTATGATTTTGGATGTTACCTTGCAAAATGTTTACTTAGTAAAAAAATAAAAAGTATGTTAAATTATTTAAATAGTTATTTATTTATATTATCCAGGTATCGGGCATGCAAAGCTTCAAGTCCTAGGCTGTAGTATAAATAGGTTATTAAAATGTTAAATGTAAATGATTCTTAGAATAGTGTCAAGACTCGTAGAGGAAGTTGACTTCAATTGAGATCAAATTAGATTTATCTCGGAATTCCGAGTCAATGGTAAATTTACATCTCGAAGTTCGTTACGTGAAAGTAGTTTACAGGCGTAGGCTTTGATTTACCTGTTCAAGCGATTGAATACCTTTGATTGTACATTGACAACAAGAATATAACGGGTTAGTACCACGAATGCCATGCCCATGCAAATGAGTAAAAAATAATACTTACATTGATTACCAAACAAAATGTCATGACCTGTTTGAACCTTCCTCTTAATGTTATCAAGAAATACTGAGTTTTTGACTCACGATCTATTAAATTAAAATACATACGTTTGATTGCAGTTTTATTTAATACTTTTCTTGTGGGCATGGATAATAGAAGAGTGAATACAGAGATGGGAATGGAGGAGGAAGACATGCTGTGCCGTCCCCACGTAAAGTGGGGTAAGGATTCACAGGAAGATGAAGAAGACTTTTCTCGTGGACTATGAAACTTTAAATAATTACATAGGTACCTACTATTCGCAGCTGAAATATTTAAAGTTGAACTGAATATTTAAAACTATATAAAATTTAAGGGATCAATCAAAATATTTACCAGATTGAAATATTACCGTTTTTGTTTTTGACAAGTCTAAATGAAAGACTGAAATATTTTTATCGGGCAGTCTTCGTTACTCTTTAAAATGGTAAAACTCACCCTAAATATTTATACTGCTTTCTATTTATAAACAGTGAGCGTGGTCGGTTGTAAAGAATAAAACCTAACAACAAACTAGTAACACTGAAACAGCAGAAGATAAACCGTAGATACTTTCGACCAGTTGCATATAAATGAATCGCCACAAACAAAGTCCGCGCATTGCCAACTGATGCTTGGTACGTTTCAGGCGAGACGGCCGAGGCGTTACACAACACGTTTCGGTGGGAAGCTCGACCACGTTCCGATAAGCTCTGACAAGCCGGTTGCTGGTCAATATACGAGTACCTTTTGGTATACGCAAGTAAACAGGCGTTTGCATCTATTATTGTAGATTAATATTAAACTGATTACGTAAGCTACAATGTCAGGACGCTTTAGTGCCTGGGACAGGATTTTTAGTTGAAATATACTTGCTAAGCACCTCAACCATCCTGACAGCATAGTCGGCCTAATCCACGGGTAAGACATGGTTAATACGTGCAAAGCTGACTAAGCCATGGGTTTCTTCAAGATATTTTATTTCACCGTTTGAGAGCACTAGCATTGAGTACAGAAAAATCCAAGACCGTTTAATATTACCGAGTTGTACCATTTCTTATGAAAGATCTTTTTGAACAACAGTTTCGTAAACATATTAAGACACGAAAAGTCACGGTTCCGCTCATACAACAGAAGAGATTGACGTAATTCAAAAGCATAAATCACTATGTGTAAGCAAATCAAGTCACGACAATCTGTTCTGATTGAACGCGCGACTTGTGAAGTGATGGGATGATCTTCTGGCTGTTAGATGTGGATACGGAAATAAAATAACAGATTGTTATACAAAGAGTATGTCTTTTGTAGTGGTTGAAATATTGAATCCAGAGCGACAAACATGATTCTATTTTAGAATCTCGAGCGTCACTGATGAATCCTATAAAAACATCACCATTCTACCATTTCTACGAAGTTAATATAGATGAATCATACTATTACTGGTATTTATATGAAATTACTGGCATGAGGCTGAACATCTGTATGCCTCAAGTTAATGGACGCAGAGCAGTGCATCGTAAGGCACTTTCCTGACGTGCGTGACCTACAAGTCAATGCTTTGTTATAGGCTATGGTTACCATTTAAAATCAGGTAGGGCATAGGCTTGCTCCATCAGCAAGTTGCATAAAAAAAACTAGGGCAGCGGATATATGTCTCACTAAAAAAAATGCACTATATTCTTCTGAGTTATAATCATGGGTATTCATATTTTACTTCATGTTTAAATCGAAAAAAGAGCTGTTCGTGAATACAAGTTGTGAAAAAAGTGTTTTTGCATGATTACATTACGTAGGTACTCACTTTACTGGAATATGCAAATATTTGCTTTTGAATGTTGTATTACTGCATTCAAAAGCAAATAATGCTTGTTACTGATATCCCAGTTAATTACATAGTAAAGTCAACATTAAAATAAAATGCCAACAGAGTTTCGAAAATCTATATCTTATCTTATATCTTTAAATGAGAAAATCTTGTATATATATTGTATATGTATATATATATATATATTTAGGATCTCGGAAATGGCACCAACGATTTTCATGAAATTTAGTATACAGGGGTTTTCGGGGACGATAAATCGATCTAGCTAGGATTTATTTTTAGAAAATATCGGCGTTCGGAGTTAGGAACAAACAACTTTTTCATAATATCATTACTCCTAGCGCCATCTGTTGCTCAGAAGCAAAAACTAAGCTCTGTGAGAACCTGAGAACTCAAGGGCTATGTTTCACAGAGAACGCCATCTATTGTCGAGTTTTGGAACTAAAGGACTACGTAAATACTCTGTAGACAAGTTCCAGCTGTTTCTCATTCTCATTGCACTCGTGATTTTTTTTAAATAACCAGTTCTTATTTTTTATTATAATGTAGTATGTTAGTTAGATCGAAATATATGATTTCATCATTCCTAGGTACGTTATCAAAAAATACCGAGCGAAGCTCGGTCACTTTCTGCTAGTCTATATTTATAAAAGAAAGTCGCGTTAGTTACACTATTTATAACTCACGAACGGTTGAACCGATTTTCAGACAAATCGGTGCGGAGGTAGCTTAGAGCAAGGAGACGGACATAGGATACTTTTTATCCCGAAAAAGTAATGGAAACGGGGTGAGCGAAGCCGCAGGTGGCCACTAGTATTTTATAAATTAAATAAGTACGGCGCAAGATGCAACAAATGGCAGACTATCTAAAAAAAAACTGTCTTGTAATAATCCATGTACAAGTAAGATCGATTTCCCCATTCATGTATGTGATCGATAGATATATATTTCCAGTCCATTTATTTCATGCTTTCCACTATCTGTCACGTGCAGAGTTATCTTGCGCGGACTCTAGCAACTGTTTAATGTGTTCTATCAAAATACGTTTTGTGGAAACCAACGTGTCACATCACTAAACCTGATTGAACGCGTGACTTTGTAGCGCCGATGGCATAGAAACTAATTGGTTGACACTTGTCATGTTAATTAGCTACTGCTAATTTACCGTCACATCTGTATCTACCAGTTAATAATATTGCTTTAAAGCTTGTAGGGTTGACTATCGCCGAAATATTGTATGCATTGTATTTTAGTAGTAGTAGAGCTCCTTGTGAAGGGCTCGTCCGGGGAAGTACTACCACCATGCCTATTTTTGTCGCGAAGCAGCATCGCGGTGTTTCGGTTTGAAGGGTGTGGGTGCCGCGCCGGTGTAATTACAGGCACGTGAGGCGAAACATCTGTAAGCCTCAAGTTGATGGACGCAGGGTAATACATCAAATTAAAATAATTCTTTATTAAATGGTATCACAAGGATCACTTTGAAAAGTATTAAAGCTAGGTGAGTCTAGGTGCCAGTTCCACGCGACCAAGCCTAGAAGAAGTACGGCAAGTACACGGCCATTGTACGTCACGTTCCTGACGTGCGTGACCTACGAGCCAAAGGCGATGGTTGCCACTAAACATCAGGTGGGCCATATGCTTGTTCCATCAGCTAGTTTTATAACATTTCTGATATAGTTCTTATTATCTTAATCTAACATTTGGCCTACTGTCACTATTTGTAATTAACAGACTACCTACTGTACTTATCGAGCGGCAAGATCTTTTGATATATTTTTATGTGAGGTTACGTATGATACCCTAAAATATCACAAATCAACCTTTCTGTAAATACATAATTTATTACAAATTATATTATAAATCGGTAAGGAGTAAGGACAGTGGAAGGTTCTCATTAATTATCCAAAGAAATACATTGTAGTCAAACCAAAATACCCCATACCCCATAGAACATAATATTTGTGCATGAACCCTGATCCATAGCGATCGACGGAGAAGTAATTACATGTTCATTAGTGTGACTGGAACGACACGCCACATCGCGTGACAACCCTAGCGTCTTGTACGTGTTACCAAATAATTATATATTTAATGCTCGATATGACAGATGGATCTCTAGGGCTACCACGTCTTCAATGACGCCTGTCACTTGGCTTACGTCTAGAGGTTACAGCTGAATATATCTAATCTGTTATTGAAATTGTTCATTTATGCATGCATAGTTGCAATAATAATTGTTCTACAGAGTTTAGATTGCATTGAATAAATTTTAAAACTATATGACAAACTAGCGGCCTTTCCCGGCTTCGCACGGGTGGACAAACACATAAATACAGCCTATGTTACTCAGGGTGAATGTAGCTTTCCAATGGTGAAAGAATTTTTTAAATCGGCATATTTAGAGTTATTCATTACATACAAAAATACGAATCTTTCCTCTTTATAATATTGGTATTTCTATACCAATATTATAAAGAGGAAAGATTCGTATTTTTGTATAGATTAGTATAGATATAAACTGTCTGTGACTGACTAAAAAGATACCTTATTTATGTTGTAACAAAATAAACTTAACCATCTATTACATAATCCAACCGTTTTCGAAGAACCTTTCCCAAAAACCTTTTAAAAGCTTAGAATATCTCAAGGGGTTCAACACATAATTGGCTCTCAAAACAAAAAAAAACCCATCGGTTAGCAGCCCTGAACGAGGGTGGGCTTTATTCCACGGGGTTTATAAATGATGGTGTAACCTGAACGGAAGAATAAACCAGAATTGACGTCTGCGTGTTCCGTATGGGGTGATAAGTAAGCAAATATCATATTTTGCCGAAATACTGCCTTGCTATAAGTCACAGATGTCGGCAACCTTGCCAAAGCCTTAAATCTGGTAGAATGGTGCTTTTCCTATCTGTCATAAGATTGATAGACGTTTACGAAGGAATTGAATTAGTATTATTAGGTGATATAGAAAATTCTTCCTTATCTTTCAGGAAAACGAATAATCTTTGTTATGAGTGGTATGTTATTATGAGAATCGTAGCGAGCAATTATCTGTGTTTCCTCATAGTTTTATGTGGCATCACCTTAGTTCCTAGTTATATTATTTGTTTTAAAATTGCTTGCACTAAATTTCTAGCTACATGTCAAAGCGTTGCTTGTTATTACATAAGCTAGATTCTTTTTAACCAACTTCAAATAAAAAAGGACTCAATTCGTTTTTGAAGTGAAAACTTCTTTAGCGGCGTTGAGCACTTTCTGAATGGGGATAAAATCTTAAACTCGCGTCAGGATCACGTGACCCTGATCGAAAAAGCGTAGGACGGATTTTTTGCAGAAATGTACCCTAAGTCTACAACGTAGAGTTCATAATAAAAATCGAAAAAGCGACGCTACAGATACGCTAGTAGTTACTATGACACGGTAACGTCACAGAATAGATAATAGTTAGTAGCAAGCATACCAAGGCGTTTTTCGTGACTGTAGTAGGTATAGGTACATACCTATTATAGATTTTATGAACTAGCGGCCGCCCGCGGCAGGTAGTAGTGGTCATTGGTACATGATTTTATAGATCTACTGTATTTATTTTTCGAGTGGAGCATTGCGGCGAGCGAAGCGAGCCGCCACGTGACCACGGGGAACAGCGCGGCGAGCGAAGCGAGCCGTGCTGTGACCCCCCCTAAGCCCCCCAGAACCCCCTCCTCCGAAACCCGGGGGGAGCGTCGCGGCGAGCGAAGCGAGCCGCCACGCGATCACGGGGAACAGCGTGGCGAGTGAAGCGAGCCGTGGTGTTACCACCCTAAGCCCCCCAGAACCCCCTCTTCCTGAACCCGGGGGGAGCGTCGCGGCGAGCGAAGCGAGCCGCCACGCGACCACGGGGAACAGCGCGGCGAGCGAAGCGAGCCGTGCTGTGACCCCCCTTAGCCCCCCAGAACCCCCTCCTCCTATGTCTGCCGTTTTACTTCATTTAGGACCTACTTGTAGGTCGCGCGACAAGGTCCCTTCTAGCGGTTCCGACCCGTTGAGGATTTGGCTTTACGTAAAATTTAGGGTTCCGTATAGGGTTTTGATTGGGGTTATACTATATTGAGGAATTTGATTAAATGGTCGACTTTTAGGGTTCCTTAGGACTTTGATTGGAGTTTCAACTACACTTAGAAGCTTGATAATGTTAAAATTTTTAGGGTTCCTTAGGACTTTGATTGGGGTTTTACTACATTGAGGAATTTGATTAAGTGGTCAACTTTTAGGGTTCCTTAGGACTTTGATTGGAGTTTCAACTACACTTAGGAGCTTGATAATGTTAACATTTTTAGGGTTCCTTAGGACTTTGATTGGAATTTCAACTACACTTAGGAGCTTGATAATGCTAAAATTTTTAGGGTTCCTTAGGACTTTGATTGGGGTTTTACTACATTGAGGAACTTGATAAAATAAACAACTTTTAGGGTTCCTTAGGCCTTTAATTGGACTTTCAACTACACTTAGGACCTTGATTATGTAAACAATTTTAGGGTTCCTTAGCACTTTGATTGGAATTTCAACTACACTTAGGAGCTTGATAATGCTAAAATTTTTAGGGTTCCTTAGGACTTTGATTGGGGTTTTACTACATTGAGGAACTTGATAAAATAAACAACTTTTAGGGTTCCTACGTTAATAATCAAGTTTTCACTTCTGCCGGCACTCCCGGAGTGCAACCCGTATTTTTTTTTTTGTTTTAGTTTTACTTCGTCATCTAGGGGCCGATTTGAAAGAAAAAAATATTTGGAAGGTTATACTTCCAGATTGGTCCCATAGAATTTTATCAAAACCGGTTTAGCCGTTTTCTTTTAATTGTTTTTTCAATGTTTGTTATCGCATAACATACAATTTGTTCCTAATAATCATTTTTCTTATTCTCATAATTATTAATTCACATAGTGAAGGTGATACGAGTATACTGCAAATCAAATTGTTACGAAAACGAGTTGTAATGTTTATAATATACCAATTTATAAATGTGGAATGTGTCGAGCTGTTTCTAACAACTCACTGATAAACCACTGAACCGATCAAGATGAAATTAGATTTGCTTTCTAGAGGCGGATATTTATGTCGCCCCACATTTTGCCGATATTTTTTTAACCTTAGTTTTTTTGACACTGGCAGTGTTTACTGTTTAATCAATCCGGAGACGTTTTTATAAGACAATAAAGAAGAAATAAAGTCATGGGAGCTTTACAAAAGTAACCGGCGTTCATCTTGGTTTACTTTGCTATAAACTGGGTACTATTTTTCAATTTCAAACTAAGCGAACTACAAAATTGTCGCTGCATTCAATACACAATTTAGCTTTTCTATTTCCAACAGCTGTCTCCGGGATATCATTGCAACTTCCTTCTATCTGCAACTTCCGGGGTTGCAGTTGGTGTCTCAACTTTACGTCGAAGTCGATGCCTTATCATTAATGCATCCTTTCACACTTAAAATAGACTGGTGTCAAAACCCACCGTTGTGGTTCGTCGTTTATTTATAACTCTACGTTGATTGGTTAAGGCTATCGAAGAGTTTGCGGTTTGGCGCCCAACGTGGTACAAACCTTGGGGTATGTTGTTTTGCTGCATTGCACATACGATAAAGTATTTTATTGTATCTTTTATGAAAGAAAATCACGTCAAATCACACTTACCGGCTGTGTATAAAACTCCTAGTTTCCGTTAAGAGGTCAACAAAAAGAGGTTGATTAGATTTATGATCCGCGCGTGCTCGACGGATTCATTTACTCAACTGGCATGTTTGTGATATCTGGTGCTGCATCAAATCGTGACGCCAGATCGATTGCACAGAGATGTCGAATCGATCGTAGTTAGTTTTGTCATGACATCAAACACGTGTTCTTTCTGCTTTTATTATGCTGAGAAAATACGAATTGAAAGAATATTTACCCAATAATCGTTTTTTTTAGCAAGTCAAATAAAACCTGTTTTTCTTTAATATAAAAGTATGAGTCCAGGATGTAAAACTAATCATTGGTTTAATCGCAATATAAATCTAAAGGCAATAACTTCTGATGCTGCGTTATTAGTTTTTTTACACGAAACACATAACTGAACAGTAATTGTACAACTAAGTACGGTAGGTCTCAAGAATGAGATGTCAAAAAAGGAGGTCAATCAAACACCGGAGTTGATACTTGAGTTCAAGGTTTATTCACTCATTAGGCTGATATCATTCCTGGTACAAAGCACACTTCTTAAAAATTAAACTTACAATTTATAGAAACGCCGTGAGTTTTCGTCATCGCGATCTAGGAATGGTACATTTTTACTAGCGCCCTCTAGTTCTGACTCTAGTAAGTTTAACAGTAATCATTGACTGCCTTCATCAGTTGGTAATAGCTATGCCTTCTGCACAGTCAGTATCGTTTACACTTGTTTTTGTATAACCTTAAACCTTGTTTCCAAATAAATATATTTTGGTATTCTATTATATGCTAATGAGCTCTGGGCCAAAATAACCACGGATTGGTGGCCACAAGAGCCAAGGCGTCGCGGCAGACCACGAACTAGATGGCGAGACGAGCTCGACAAGTACAGGCCACAATGGAACATATTAGCACAGGACCGCACAGAGTGGAGGGGATTAGGGGAGGCCTTTGCCCGGCAGTGGGACATTGAAGGCTCATAATAATAATAATTATTATATATGCAAAAAAATAAGGAAAATGTATTTTAAGTACTATTTCAACTATGTGGTTCCCGTAGTACAAGCTCTGCTTAGTTTGAGGCTAGATTGTGTTGTGTTGTGTTGATATGCCGTGTCATAACAAACATCCTTGTGACACTTTGCTTATGTGATGAAATAATGTTTGTAAATAAAACGTAACCTGTGTATGACGTAAGGGTTACTCTAATATGTTTTCAAAATGTTAATTAAAGAACAAAGTATAACCTCACATTAAAATTTCTAGCGGTAAAGAATTTCCTTTGTTTTGTTACATTATAAAATAATTAGCTTATTCACTCTGCAATTGCGATGTACCCGCAAGTTTTCCTCTGAGAAGTATTTATGAGCATCCGGCGCTCGGTCCGGTAGGCTGTGTGCCCAACGTAAACAGGCCCCGGGGCCCGAGGAGTTGCTTACTTGCTAACCATCCTCAATGTTTAATCATGTTTGAGCCTGCCTTGTCTTAGAATAGAGCCTTGTGGTACATTGACCCCTAGCTAGATGGGTCATGTACATACATACATACATAAAATCACATGAAATTTATTTTATTATTTATTTATTTATTATAGATAGCTAAGCATTTGGCTGCCATCACACCTGATGGAAAATGAGGATGCAGCCTTAAATGGAGCATGCTTCGCCATAATCCACCTGTTCACTCTTGTCTTGAAAATTCCTAAATTATAGCGTTCCAGTAGAAAGGAAAGGTAGGCAGAGATGACGGATTTACACTTGCTACGAACCTGAATTACCTCTTTCGCTTCACTCATCTATGGGTCATATATGACATTTCAAAGGGTCAAAATGTGCGAGTGAGAAGTCGACGAAGGTTTTTGCAGTAATAAGCCAGGGTAGCCTTAAAACTTTGGGAGGTATGGTAACATATCAGAGAAAGGATAATTGTGTGGTCACATTATGCGCTTAAAAGTTCTTCTGCACAAAACTAATAGGTACGTTAAACGTTTATAATTTTATTCCCCACATTATGCAAATACAGTTTCGAGAACACAATACTGTAAGTATAGTTGTATAACAGTAAAATTCAGTCGCTCTTTTAATATCAATTTGATATTCAACGGAAATTTCAAAGTCGGGCGCTCTTATTAAGTTTATCATATCAAGTGCTCGTCCGTATGAAATTCAAGTTTGTACTCAACTTAAGGGTCCTCTAAGCAATTGTTTTTGATCTGTTTGCCACCTAGTACCTGCTGGGTTTTGTTTAATTAATTTTGTATAATTAAGTTACAAGGGTTCTTTGAATGTTGAGGTGTTAGAGAGTTCTACAACGAGTTCTTAAAGCGGTAATATGGCTTCTGTAATACCTTTGAAATTGTTATGGGGGTTCAAATTGTGCGCACCTTGAATTCCGCTTCTGACTAAAAGTTTATGGTTATTTTGGGTTTTATTTATCATTAATTTGTTTTGTATACACATATATACACAATAAAAAAAGTATCTGTTGATTCGTTTCACCCGTATGACCTAGAAAGGTAAATATTTGCTTTTTCTCACCATTCTCTGAAAATGTTCCAATATAATAAAAACTGGCAATTTCTCGCTTCTAACGAAAATTCGCTAGCCACGTAAGTAAAATCACGTTATCGTCCTGATTTATCGGCGCATATAAATATAAACACACCGAACTATTTCATATAACAGTTGACAAATCCCCAGCACCGTCCAACATATTGGCAACACGGCCCAATAATGCTCTAACGCCAATAAGTATTTCATATTTCTGCCATCATTAATCTTGCCTATCGTGGCCTACCCATTCAATTGACTGGTTATTTCCATGGATAAATTATGAAGTTCGATTTTTGTATAGACCGTCGATGATAAGGCACAAGCTGGTGAAATATTACCAATAACCAAACGTTTATTTACTCTGAATGGTCGCCGGCCGGCGCAGAATTGCCCTTTTTGCTATAGCGTGGGTTAATCATTTCTGGATTATCGTGTTGAGTGAATTCGCTTAATTATGTGGAAGATTCTATCTTCGTGGATACTTCTTTAGAAATTATGAAAAGATATCACATGGAATATCATGAAATATCAATATGGTTTAAACTGGTTTTCAGTAACTGTTAGTAGTAAAAAAAGCAGCCAAGTGCGAGTCGGACTCGCCCATGAAGGGTTCCGTAGCACGACGAACTACAATAGTACATTGTTACCTGAGTGTTGAAAGTCACGTTTTTTGAGTCCCGAGACGGGTTTGGCGCCAGAGCGTTAGCGAGGGCGCCAATGGAGCTTGAGGGACTTAAAAGACTTTCACCCGAGGTAAAAACTGTGCTTTTCATTACGAATACAAGGAAAGTAAAAATAAAAACATGAAAGAAAAATTTGTGAAAATGAAGATTGAATTGCCGCCTACCCGGTTTTTTTTTTCTTTTTCTCTGGCAGGCCTTCGGCTACGGCTCGCCAGCATTATTCAGCCATTATTTTCATTCTCATAATTTAAAAATGGTAAATTGTTTGCTCAAATCTATGTTATTTTAAATAAATAGTTGAAGCTATATATTCTCAAGCTCTGCTTAGTTTGGGGTTGGGTAGTGTTGTGTGAATTGTCCACAATATTTATTTATTTATTTATTTATTTATTTATTAATCAAGTAATTTAGAAGATATGTTATTTATTTAATACTATCTTTATGTTATTTAAATTTAAATTTTACATTGCGCTCTAATTAGGCTTTATAAACTTCTTACCGTTGTAATGGGTTTCCAACCTACTTGCTGAATAAAAGTTGGAATTTGGTTCAACGACCTCCTTGCAGTTGGAAAGACTCTAAAAAGTTGGAACATGGTTGAATAAAATAGAACTTGTTTTTTTTAATAATTTGACAGCTGTCAGTAGAAAGCGATTCTCCCTAGGGCTGGAAGTTTTACTTTCAATTAGGCCCCTCAGGCAACTTCAGACCTACTTTCAGAGTATGAGTAATGAAAAAACCTTTATATTATGTTACTTGATGTAACATAATAAGGTTCTTGTAGTTCGTCGAAAGGTAAATTGAGGTTTACGGTTTATGACGTATAAAAAAAAAACTACTGACTAGATTTCGTTCAAACCAAACATCGTTGGAAGATTGCATAGTAATGTACAACATATATTTTTTTTAGTTTTATCATTCTCTTACTTTAGAAGTTAGAGGGGGGGGACCAACTTTTTTCCACTTTGGAAGTGTCTCTCGCGCAAACTATTCAGTTTAGAAAAAAACGATATTAGAAACCTCAACATCATTAACCGACTTCCAATCAAAAAGGAGGAGGTTCTCAATTCGGTTGTATGTATTTTTTTTTTTTTTTTTTTTTTTTTTATGTTTTATACCGCATAACTTCGTCATTTGTGAGCCGATTTGAAAAAATGTTTTTTTATCTGAAAGGTACTGCTTCGAGATTGATCCCATTTTAATTTTATTAAAATCGGTGTTGCCATTTTTTTTAAAATATTTTTTTTAATGTTTGCATGCCTCCGTCATTTATGAACCGATTTAGAAAATTACTTTTTTATTTGGAAGGTTATTCTTACGTCCAGATTGTCCCAAACAAATTTGATTAAAATCAGTTTAGCCGTTTGACAATGAAGTCGGTTTCTCAAGTTTTTTAAACTTAAATTATTTTTGAAGACCTATTTATAGATACCACACGTATGGGTTCGATGAAAAAAAAATTTTTGAGTTCCAGGTTCAAGTATGGGGACCCCCAAAATTTATAGTTTTTTTTCTATTTTTAACCGACTTCCAATCAAAAAGGAGGAGGTTCTCAATTCGGTTGTATGTTATATTTTTTTTTATGTTTGTTACCGCATAATTTCGTCATTTGTGAGCCGATTTGAAAAATTATTTTTTTATCTGAAAGGTACTGCTTCCAGATTGGTCCCATTTTAATTTTATTAAAATCGGTTTTGCTATTTTTTTTTTTAATATTTTTTTTAATGTTTGTAACTGCATGCCTCCGTCATTTATGAACCGATTTAGAAATTTTTTTTTTCATCAAAATCGGTTTAGCCGTTTGACAATGAAGTCGGTTTCTCAAGTTTTTTAAACTTATAATTATTGTGTAAAAATCTTAATGCGGTTTACAGAATACATCTACTCTATAAGGGTTCCGTTTTTGCCATTTGGCTACGGAACCCTAAAAACGAATATTAGTGCAAACAATAAATGTTATAACTTATTTTGTCGGGGTATTTTGTCGGACTGGAAATCCTTGAAAACGAGCAACTCTCGTTAGGCACGCCAAATTAAATAAAACTACCCTCAAATCTGTTCATGAGTTTAAAAGAGAACTAAACTGTTTTAGCAACGCCGAGTTTCCACGAAAGTATTTTCCCGCGAGTTTCTAGCATATCATCATTATAAAAGTTCAAAGCTCAGTAATAGTGGTGCCCTGGCGAGAAGGCATAATTAAAAGTTGCCGGCTAGTTTCACCTTAAACTTCTGTCTTTTGTTATACCTATTTTATAGAATCATTAAATACTCTCTTTAAGATGGAACAACGATTTGAATTTTGAAATGTATGTTATTTTTTGTTGTACGTCTTATTGATCACTCAAAATAAAATTCTCACACCATGTACATGTTTTTACTGTAGAATTACAACAAAAACGTTATCAGCACGAATTGTTTAGTAGAATTCGCAGCATGTACATATCAATAGTGTGAAAGTATTCAATTTTGTATTTTGTGTCGAAAAAAATCCTTGCAAAATGTCATGTGGAGATGTCGTCGACTATACCCTCGCTCCTGCTATCTAATAGAGATGGATATGGTGCACAATAGACAGGGTACGATGAACCGGACATCACTACTGTGCAAGTTATAGATGTCGTCGACTATACCCTCGCTCCTGCTATCTAATAGAGATGGATATGGTGCACAATAGATGGGTACGATGAACCGGACATCACTACTGTGCAAGTTAAGTTGATAAATGATAAGAGAGCTCTAGCTAAGATATGTCTGACAGTAGATGGCCCTGCGATTACGCACATTAGGTGTGCTAAGACTGCCCTTGAAGCTTGGAAAGCATTACAAGATGCTTAGGAAGATAAAGGTATGGGACGAAGAATCTCGCTGAATGAATAAGACTAACATTAGAAAGAAAGCTGTACAGACTCTCGCTGAATGAATATTACAATGTGCAAGTTAAGTTGAATAAGAGAGCTCTAGCTAAGATATGTCTGACAGTAGATGGCCCTGCGATTATGCACATTAGGTGTGCTAAGACTGCCCTTGAAGCTTGGAAAGCATTACAAGATGCTTAGGAAGATAAAGGTATGGGACGAAGAATCTCGCTGAATGAATAAGACTAACATTAGAAAGAAAGCTGTACAGACTCTCGCTGAATGAATATTACAATGTGCAAGTTAAGTTGATAAAATGATAAGAGAGCTCTAGCTTAGATATGTCTGACAGTAGATGGCCCTGCGATTACGCACGTTAGGTGTGCTAAGACTGCCCTTGAAGCTTGGAAAGCATTACAAGATGCTTAGGAAGATAAAGGTATGGGACGAAGAATCTCGCTGAATGAATAAGAGAACATAGAAATGTAACATTAGAACATGTTAGAATATTAGAATGTAACATGTAGAAATGTGGCAATTCAAGAAACTCTTTTCGGTACAGACTCTCACTGAATGAATATCAGAACATAGAAAATAAATGTAACATTAGAACATGTTAGAATATTAGAATGTAACATGTAGAAATGTGGCAATTCAAGAAACTCTTTCTTATCTGTGATGATGACGAAAACAACTGTGGTTCAGCTGAATCGGAAGGTTCTGTAAGTCCAGAACGAGTAGAACCAGTTGTGGAACAGCAGGCAAGTAGGTATCCTGCTAGGACTCGTAGGCAACCGGACTTCTATACCTCTATGGTAACTGATGAAGAAATTCCTGAACCAAAGAACGAGCATGGAACAAGATGTTGGATAAAACTTTGATGAAATTAGGTTTTGATAAAACTCTTTCGGAACCATGCGTTTATAGGAAACTTTTTGGTAAAGAGTTGGTTATAATGGCAGTTTATTTGATGATCTCATTGTCTTTTGCCAGAGTGACATGACATTTGACATTGTCAAGCATGATCTTGGAAAATATTTTCCATGAAAGACCTTGGAGAATTGAAATATTATCTTGGACTGAATATCGATAGTAGTGATAATGGTGAAATAAAGGAAGACGGGAAAAATTCTTGAAGGCTGTACAGATGCGGATTGGGCGAACTGTGGTATCGATCGTGGGTCTTGTACGGGATACTCTGTATTTTACGTTGGCTGGAGGACCTGTAACGTGGCAGGCTAAAAAGCAACAAACAGTAGCTCTGTCATCTACTGAGGCTGAGTACATGGCACTCACGGCGGCGGCCGGGGAGGCATGTTGCCTCAAATGGTTTATTTTCGAAGTAACTGGTAAGACTAACACTGTTACTATGTTCAGCGATGGTCAAAGTGCACAGAGTTTGGTGCACGGCCCGGTCCACCGCGAGCGGACTAAGCATATTGATACTAAATATCATTTTATCAGAGAAAAATGGTATCTGACGGAATTATATGTGTAAAATTTGTCAGATCGAACGTCAATTTTGCTGACATGCTAACTAAGCCACTGGGGCGCATTCTACATGAAGGGTGTCTGGAAGGTTTAGGGTTGGTTTAGCTTTGGGACGTTTTAGATTTTATCTTTGAGAATGTGATATTTTTTTTTAGAGAGTTTTTATTGAGGGCGGATGTTGTTATACCTATTTTATAGAATCATTAAATACTCTCTTTAAGATGGAACAACGATTTGAATTGTGAAATGTATGTTATTTTTTGTTGTACGTCTTATTGATCACTCAAAATAAAATTCCCACACCATGTACATGTTTTTACTGTAGAATTACAACACTGTCATTAAAACTGAACACCTGAAAGGAACAAACATTCTTCATACGCGTTACAATCCCAAACCGCCGATATAAATCAAACTTTCACTTTTGTGTGCGCCATTCATCCTGCGGACCCTTTATTACATCACCGAAATATAATATTTTATCCTTGTGATTACGCCGAAAACCGTATAAAGTTGACATATTAAAAATGTTTTATTTTCAAATGAAAACGCTGCGGAAATAAATTTTCATTTGCTCCGTGTGATACCATTACGCGTGTTAATAACACGCCTTCATGTTAAAGAACAGCAATAATAATATTACTTAGTTATTTCTGGGAAATAGAAGTCAAAGCTTCGCGAGGTTCCATTCTTTGCATTGCGGGGGCGTCTTTGAATCGCGCGGAATTGCGAAATTTCAGACTGTGTCGGTAAAAAGGTACGCTTTGTGCTTGGACACGTTTTGAACCGACTGTTTTCATATTCATACTTGGCTACAGGTGGTCTCGTAGCCCACTGCACGGTCAGATGTAATGGCTTATTTGAACTATGTATTTTTATGGCATCAGTATAGATCTGTGTGTGTACTTGTGTTCGGTATTCGCAGTAATAATCTTATAATATTTTGTTATGGTCGATCATATTCCATTTTAGTACAAGCTGTTTGCATATAGATAAGAAACCAGAAATATTATTTTCTCTCGGAAATAAAACGAAATAAGAAGTCGCTAAAAGCACTTACTTTTTTTCACTGCTGCATACATTATTTCAGTGTGACAAAGACCGTTACCCAGTTGACCCATTTTTAATGTCTTCGTAGTAATGTTTGAACCAGTGTTTTATTAGAAGTTAAAGCCATTCTAGTCTGCATCCCAAGGGATCATGCTTTTAATAAGTGATTACTTAATCTTTATTGGATATATTCACCTATACTATTATAACTTGTCATAAAATGACAAGGTGTCATACAGTAAAAAAAGAAACCTCTTCTAAACCGAACTGTCAATGTATGATTTGTAGGTAGTTTTGTAGGTCACTGGTTAGCTAGCTGTTATTTAGGCAGGCATCAAAGCGTGTAAATCTTTGCTTTCGTGCCATAGACGGGCGACGCGAATGATGGCGATGGAATGTGTTTGCTAAACTTCACCGTTCCATTTCACGCCGCATTTTCGCCTTTCGGACAGCGGCCGAAACTAGCCCGACCCGAGAATTATAGGTCACGTTGTTTTTGGCACAATCCGCGACGATTTATGCAACGGGGAGACATCAACTGCACTCATAAAGTGTGCAGACAGAGCTCAGCGCCCAACTGATTCATGGCACTTCCCATGCTTTGGAATACATAGTTTATTGTGCTTCTCCGCGACATCGTTGCGCCACGTCCGGTGCATTTGAAATTTAATCGCACAGAATTAGTTTGCGGGACTGTGATTTAAATGGCGTGAAAGTCGGCGCCAACTGGGCTCTGAACGGCCCTTGCGGTGGCTGCGAGCCTATTATGTAAATTAGCCTCGTGAATTACAGTCGCAGTTGTTTTCAAAACGATGACTGTTCTAAATCAAGAAACAGCTGAATTTTGAGATGGTTTATGGATGTGCTGCATGGGTCAGCTATGCATAAATAGCTTTGACTGACTCGAGCGAACGCTCGGAACTTCGCAAATAGAGCGTGGATCTAAGTTGATGGTCGGCCGGTGAGCACATACGGCGCGTTTGTTCAACACGTTGAATGTTATGCCATTGCAAACTGGCATAAGAACATGCTTCTGTACAGTTCCCACAAGATTTTGGTTAAAAGCTACGGTTAGGCTTCAGGCTTGCAACAAGCGGCCCTCTATACTTAGCCTATGCTGATCATTAGTAGCGGTCCGAGTGAAATACGTGGGTGTGCCTTAACGTGGTGTTGTGCGCTCACGTAGGCAACAAGGACATTATTGAATACCATAGCTGGTGTTAAAACTGGTGGCCATCGGACTTACACCCGTTCAAAGTTTAAATAAACGAGTCAACATACAATCTGATTTCGTTAAACTGCCTTCACCTTCTATATTAGAATTTTATTGATTTAAAGCGATATGTGTATACATAAGTACGTATGGCCAACCAAGTGGACTAGTACTAGTGCACTTGGTTAGTTATACATTTTGTCCATGGTTATACGTTTGATCGTTGCGTGTTCCGATGTAATATGAAAACGATGAAATTTCTAGTATCATGATACTACAAATCTGTACCTAGAAACCGCTGTCACATCATGTATGTCATGTATATCATTTTTACGGGTAATTAAGTAAGTAATTACTACCCTGCGGTAGACTTAACCTAATATAACTTAAGTAGGTCCCAAACCCACTACCAATTGGTTTCCTTTTCTTTTTTTCTTTTGTTTAGCAATTCTGCTACTCGGTTTACTTAGCAAATTGAAATCCGCTTCTCTTAGGAACGATATAATTAACCCTCATTGTTCGTAGGCGCCCCTTCCGAGGCATATTCCTGATAGTCACTAAGTCACGTAATTGGCCGGAAATGGTACAGCGCTGCTCCAGATAACGTTCGATCACGTCCCCCGTAAACTGTTTAGCGCTGATTTTTTTTCATTCCACGACCTTTGTGGAGGGCCGATTGTTGGAGCTCGC
The DNA here is from genome assembly GCA_947578465.1 of Thera obeliscata. Lineage (NCBI taxonomy): Eukaryota > Metazoa > Arthropoda > Insecta > Lepidoptera > Geometridae > Thera > Thera obeliscata. Next base: position 9,635,884 of record OX387914.1, read on the forward strand.
ATGTGATAAGGCGAATCCAGCGATTTGTAACGAGTGGGACGTGGCGGGATTTTTAAGCGGGCTTGATTGTACGCTGTTTTGGTGGAGGTATAAATAATCCTGATGGATATGTTTTTAAAATAAATACGTCTAATATTAAAAAAAGGAAAAAATGCAAACATTTTGTACTCAGATTTGGGTATGGTCATAATAAGTTTTCATCTGAAAATATGGTCAGGTAGACTTTATTACTAGGGTAAATAACGGCCACGTTGCCGGCCCACAAAACACCTAAACATGATTACGAGAACACAAAGTAAGCGAGGTCTGACCTATCATTTTATCCAATAAGAGCCCCGCCATAATAGTGAACCCTCTTTCAGATATATGTCGGGGAAAATATGACACTAATAACTAAGTCAATCTCTACTCGAGGCTGCTTCGGCTGCCGACCTAATAAATTAATCCGGCGTCAGATCAACGTCAAAGTTACATTACGGTTTGTTCGCATTCCCTAGAATCGTAAGATCCGGGAAATTCACGGTCGGGCTATTCACAGTTCGAAGTGAGTCTTCACATCTGAATGCACTCCTTGCTTTCCTTGAATACTACGTTTTCTGACAGGTTTTAGTCATTTCGTTCGTTCGTTTGCTTGCGAATAGTGTTATTTTATTCCAGATCGGTTATTTCCACTTCAATTATTGCAGTGCTGTCTTATTTTTATTATAAGTACCTTTAGATTAGAGGATGAGAACAATGCACAAACGCCCTATAAGGTCAGTAACAACGCACTGCCAGATAAACCAACCCTTCAATGAATGAAAAGCTGATTTTCGGAGCGTCTAGCTTGATAAGAATGGGGTGCTGGACGGAACGTGATAATGGCTCCTCAGATGCCTTTCGATTGTGCCCGTTAATTAATTTATCGACATTCTGTGATGACACAGCTAGTTTTGTAAGGACTACGTGTATTTCAGATAGATCGGTCTCATTTAAAAAATAATATTAGTTTTTATGATAGTTTTAACGTAAGTAGCTCGTGACTCACAAAATTCAAGTCAAGGTTAAGTAAGACACACTTGTAACACAGAATAAAAGAAATGTAACCCGAAAACATCGAATTACTGGGAGAGAAACCAATGTGCTTCATTATTTATAGAACAGTATTCGCTTAAGGAACGAAACCTTACAGAGGGAAAAAGTTAAAATAATAGCTGCGGCCAATATAAGAAACACGATAAGAAAGCTCGGAACAAAATAAACCCCTGTAGTCGGTCAACATTAATTACAGCTAGAGATGGGTTTTTGCCTGGGCATTTATGGACGTATTTTTGACATAAATAATAATTTTATACCCACTCGTACATATACTTAACTTACCAAATTAATTAAATCCAATGTATCCCTACTACCTATTACTATTAATAAAACGACACGTAATTAAAACTAGTATAAATATTACACAAAAAAAAAAAAATAAAAAAAAAAAAACCTCGGTCTGCCAACCTCTTACTATTGTAGTGTCCTAAAGGGGCTCACATGTGCTACTTACCACTGTTTGTAAAATTAACACCTCACTTACCATGTGTTTACAATAAATCTATTGAGTATTGAGTATTGAGTATATTGAGTAAATGCCGAGTAAGCGTCCATTTACGCCCAGTAAACGTCCCAAAACAGGGCGGATATATTTTTATTGTAAAATATCGCAAAATTCACAAATTATTACACAATGCTAAGTTCTAATGACTAAAAAGTTTTTTTAAGTTGATCTATAATCATCATCAGGCTGAAGAAGTCCACTGCTGGACATAGGCCTCCCCTACACATTTCCAGGAAGAACGATTCTGAGCTCTTTCCATCCACCGGCTTCCCGCGATCTTAACAATGTCGTCGGTCCATCTGGTGGGTGGGTGTCCTACTTTTTGTCTTCCGGTTCGTGGTCGCCATTCCTTTATTCCCCAACGGTTGTCGGTTCTTCGAGCTATATGACCTGCTCATTGCCACTTCAATTTACTAATTCAAAGAGCTATGTAGGTGACCTTGGTTCTTCTACGGATATCCTCATTTCTGATTCTATCACGTAGTGAAACTCCCAGCATAGCTCTCTCTATATATAGCTCGTTGCGCGACTTTGAGCTTGTGTCCGAGGCCAATAGTTAGCGGCCACGTCTCAGTTCCGTTAGTCATCACTGGCAACAAGCACTGATTAAAGACTTTTGTCTTGAGGCTTTGCGGTGCCTGCGATGAGAAGATGTGGCGCAATTTCCCGACGCTGCCCATCTGAGTTGGATTCGTCGGCTGACCTCTTTGTCGAAGTTGGCTCTACCTAATTGGATCGTCTGACCCAAATTAACATGAGCATTAGACATGGTTTTTGTCTTGCTCATGTTCATTTTTAGACCCACCTGTTGGGAGACAATATAAAGGTCTCTGAACATTGTGCCTAAATCTTCCAGCGACTCCGCCATTAGACTACTTAGTCATAATGGCCAGTCGTCGGCAAATCGAAGGTGAGTGATGAATTCGCCGTTGATGTTAATGCCATACCTTGTCCGTCCTGGACACGAGCTTGAAAATATTCTCCAGTGCCAAGGTGAACAGTTTCGGAGATATGACATCTCCCTGTCTCACCCCTTTTTGCATGTGGATTGGATTTGTACTCTGATCCTGAAGTTGGATAGACATCGTGGCATTCCTGTTGATATATATCAACACTTTGATAGCCAATTTGACACCGCTGGAGCGACTGTAGCACTGCCCAGGTTTCGACTGAATCGAAGGCTTTCTCATAGTCTACAAATGCTAAGCAAAGTGGCCGATTAAATTCCTCAGTCTTCTGTATAATCTGCCGTAGCGTATGGATGTGGTCTATACGCTCCTGCCCCACGCTTCAGGCATCGTACCCTCAAGGATGCCAGAATTAAAAAGCTTCTGAATAACCTCAAGTATCGGCGTTCCACCCGTTTTCAGAAGTTCCCGCGGTGCCTTGTTACTCTTAAGCTGCTTGAGAGCCGTTCGGATCTCGTATAGGCTGACGAAAGTAGCGACTTCCTAATTCAACTGAATAGCGGCTGTGCAAAAGCTTTTTGTAGATGGGAAGAGATATCCCTTTTCTGATATCAATAGGAAAAGTGTTCCATATACAGATAGCTTGTACAGTGAATAAGTGCTTATAGAAAGAATAAGAGTGGACAGGAAGTTGTAGAGTTTCACAAGACCGTAAAGTACGAGAGTTAGAAAGATTTAGGTATTCGAAGCGTTGAGATTAGTTTAGCTTTTAGATAAGGGGGGTGGAAGGGTTAAACATGAAACTGTACAAGAGGGAAAGGAGACGAGTATTCCTGCAAAAACGAATAGGCAACCACTTAAGCTTATTACAAAAATCGGAAACATGGTCATATTTGCGTAAACCAAATATGAACCTAATAGAGAACCAATGGTCAAGCATCAACTTCTACATCCAGAATATTTGAATTTGTCCCGACTTTATTATGATAGTACAGTATGGAGTTAAGAAAGAGAATTCAGCTGGGTTGGGCGGTATTTGGGAAACTTCGTCAAGTCTTCTAGTAACCCATCCCACAGTGCTCAAAAACGAAAGCCAGTGTGTCCTACCAGTTATAATAACACGTGGACACTGACGGGTCCATAAATTAAAAGTCGCTCAAAAAGCTATGGTTAAGGCTATGCTCGGAGTCTCCCTCAGAGACAGGATCTGGAACGAGGTTTCGATAGAGGACCAAAGTTGACAACATAGCCCAAAGAACTAGCAAGCTCAAGTGGCAGTGGGCCGGTCATGATTCGAAGAACCGATAATGTGAAGACCACGTTTAGACAAACGTAGTGTAGGATGCCTCAGATTAGATGGAGCGACGACTTATGCAGAGTGGCGGGCAGCAACTTGATAGGAAGAGCCAAACTGAACCCTGGGCTCAGTGGCGCGCCATGGGAGTGACCTATGTCCAGCAGTGGACTGCAAAAGGTTGATGATGGTTACGATAGTGACAGCGATTAGCAGGCACGAATCACGAATACCATGTGCGGTAAAATGTTGATTTAAATAATACCGACCGACTGTGATTCTGCTAATAATTCTGTAATTTGGCAACAAATACATTTTTATTTTCAGTAAGATCCTCCTTTTTGGTCAATTACTATTTGTTGTAATATTAAAATGGTTTAAACAGGTACATCTTACGAATACTCAATGAAAAAGTCTGATTTTGACTAATTAGATTTTCCGCCCTGATTTTGGACATTAAAAAGGACGTTTATTCGTTTTTGCCCTATTTGTCCAGTTTATGGCCTTTTTGCCCAACTGGGTTTAAACCCTCTGCCCATCTCTAATTACAGCTCACAAAAAGAACCGCAGGCTTGTCAACGAAGTGAGAGTTTGAACTCGATCGGGATTTTTTTCCCTTAACAATCGCAATACCTGCGATATAACTCCCTAGAAAGTTCCTCAAAAACTCATCAGGCGAGAGTTTATTTAGTGCTTCTGTGTCTTTGTTAAAGCGGTCGTTATAGTTTGCCAACTGCACTACGTTCGGTACAATGCAAAAGTTTCGCCGAGAGTTGAGATTGAAAATGAGACGAAATTGAGCGTGAATTAAGAGTTGCAGGCGAGACGCGGAAACAAAACGGCAGACGCTGATTAATTGGGGCGTTACTTCCTGTTCACACTTGGAAACGATCTCACAGCTTATTCAATACAATGCAATTCTAGAGTTTAATTGAGTTGAAGTGCATCAACCCCCCGAACAAATAAACAAGCGGCTTCTGTAATGAGCGTCGATTATATAGGCCTAAAACAATCAGTCCTTGTACCTTGTGAAAGATCCACTAACAGAGAAGACCGAGGATGTAGAATTCAAACCACTTTATAGCCTTTTCTTCAGTTTTATTAACAACTTGAGTACTTTATGGATCTAGATACATTAAGCTAAACTTGTACATGGCTATCGCCGAGACGAACTAAGTGGACTTGTCTTGTCGACGGTTCAAAACCGAATGCCTGCTTGAATTACCATTCGCTTGCTTGCAGACCCAAACCATCCCTACTCTTTATTTTTATAGCTTGAAGCTTGAAGCTTGAAGGTTGGAGCTCAAGCAACCGATGGAAATTCAATTACCATATTGATTTATTGATCCCTGAATAATTCTGTATTTTGTAACGGTAACAAAACAAATAATATTTTTATGAACCTAATCATCTTAATATTAATTAATAATACCTTCTATTAACAATTTAGTAACAAAGTCCACACTTCCTGTCAATTAAGGTACCACAAGGTTTCAAATAACATCTAAAACTCATGGAATAATAACAGAAGCTTACAAGTTCGTCCATCCTGATAAACAGTCACGACCTCGTGATAGGTACATAGTTTATGAAATAACACGTTTGTAATGATTCATCAAAACAATAAACAAAGTGACCATTTTGTTAAACATCCACATTTTTTTTCAAACATTTGTATCAACTAGGTACCAATACGAACAATATACTTACAATATCAATATATTATATACCTTTATATTATTAACTATTCAACTTTATCAATTCAACAATACTTAACAACATGCAAAGAAAATTATCAACAAACCACGAATATTATCAATGAACATAATCAACGAACATTATCATGAACTTTATCAACCTCTTATTATCAATATCTTTAATTATTAACAATCATTATCAGTATTCTAAACATTATCAACAACGTTAATAACGTTATCAACGTTATCAACGTTATCAACGTTATCAACGCTATCAACGCTATCAACGCTATCAACGCTATCAACGCTATCAACGCTATCAACGCTATCAACGCTATCAACGCTATCAACGTTATCAACATTATCAACATTATCAACGCTATCAACGCTATCAACATTATCAACATTATCAACATTATCAACATTATCAACATTATCAACACTATCAACACTATCAACATTATCAACATTATCAACACTATCAACACTATCAACACTATCAACATTATCAACATTATCAACATTATCAACATTATCAACATTATCAACATTATCAACATTATCAACATCATCAACATTATCAACATTATCAACATTATCAACATTATCAACATTATCAACATTATCAACATTATCAACATTATCAACATTATCAACATTATCAACATTATCAACATTATCAACATTATCAACATTATCAACATTATCAACATTATCAACATTATCAACATTATCAACATTATCAACATTATCAACATTATCAACATTATCAACATCTGTCACATCAGTCACATCAGTCACATCAGTCACATCAGTCACATCAGTCACATCAGTAGCATCAGTCACATCAGTAGCATCAGTCACATCAGTCACATCAGTCACATCAGTCACATCAGACACATCGGTCACATCAGTAGCATCAGTAACATCAGTAACTTCATTTAAATCAGTCACATCAGTAACATCATTAAAATCAGTCACTTCAGTAACATCTACAACGTCAGTAACATCAGCCTCATGAGTAACATCAGTATCATAAGTAACATCAGCCACATGAGTAACATGAGCAACATGAGTAACACGAGAAACATGAGTAACAAAAGTAAAAAAAATCAAAATCAAAATCAAAATACTACAATACTATCAACATTATCAACATTATCAACATTATCAACATTATCAACATTATCAACATTATCAACATTATCAACATTATCAACATTATCAACATTATCAACATTATCAACATTATCAACATTATCAACATTATCAACATTATCAGCATTATCAACATTATCACCATTATCAACATTAGTCACATCAGTCACATCAGTCACATCAGTCACATCAGTCACATCAGTCACATCAGTCACATCAGTAGCATCAGTCACATCAGTCACATCAGACACATCGGTCACATCAGTAGCATCAGTAACATCAGTAGCATCAGTAACATCAGTAACTTTATTTAAATCAGTCACATCAGTAACATCATTAAAATTAGTTACTTCAGTAACATCTACAACGTCAGTAACATCAGCCTTATGAGTAACATCAGTATCATAAGTAACATCAGCCACATGAGTAACATGAGCAACTAAGTAACACGAGAAACATGAGTGACAAAAGTAAAAAATCAAAATCAAAATCAAAATCAAAATCAAAATCAAAATCAAAATCAAAATCAAAATCAAAATCAAAATCAAAATCAAAATCAAAATCAAAATCAAAATCAAAATTAAAATACTACAATACTACAATACTAACCATACTGACCATACTGACCATACTAACCATACTGACCATACTAACCATACTAACCATACTGACCATACTGACTATACTGACCATACTGAATAAATAATTATTGTGGACCATCCACACAACACTATCTAGCCCCAAATTAAGTAGAATTCGTGCTATGGTAGCTAGATAGATGATTAAAAACTTTTTTCTTTAAATAAAATAATCGTTAACACAATGTTAATCGTTTAAACAATACTAATAATTGACTTGAAACTAAGACATCATGTAATAACTTGCGTTTAATAATTATTTATTCAATTGTTTATCTAGCTAATCTAAGCTAATCTAAGCTAAGCTAAGCTAGTCGACAGAAAGTGTAATTGAATGTATCAACAAATGCACACTCATTTGTAGTGTGATCAAAAGTTATAATTTCATCATTGTTATATCCATTTCATCCATTTTTCAATTTAATGCACACTTATTTGTAGTGTGATCAAAAGAAATCATTTCATCAGTGCTATCCATTTCATCTATTTTTCTGTTTAATGCACACTTATTTGTAGTGTGATCAAAGGAAATCATTTCATCAGTGCTGTATCCATTTCATCCATTTTTCTATTGGTGGTTCACGTCTCATTTATTTTTATTTATTAATAAAGGCTTTTAATATGATTTTATTACTTACATATATAATGGATTTAATACTTATATAATGGAATCTTACTAATAATTGTCACAACATAACACATACTTGCATCGCTCACTCATTTAAAATCTTTTCAACCCTCTTTTCAACCCCTTACCATCCTTTTATTTTTAAGTAGTCTATGCCCTTTCTTAATTTCTACACTGTGTACCTAATGTCATTTAAATCAGTTCATTATTTCTGGCGTGAAAGCGCGACGGACAGACAGACTTAAAGTTTAATAAGGTCATCATTAATCTATCTTCCCAGTTCCATTTGTGTTTTAGCTAATGATTATCAACCAGTTTCTACTTAGTACTTTTTTGTTTGGCTATCCGCAATAATAATAATAAAAAGGTTTTTAATTTTGCTGGTATTAATTACTTTTATACTCTTCTAACCGTAATTAAGTAAAATCGCAACATTACTATTAAGATTAATGACTTATGCAGATCGGAAATTCTAGATCTATTCGCTTAACACAAGGGAGACCAGGACAAATTTGCAGCTATTTTCTTCTCCATCAACGATGTAAAATGGATGCGATGGAGCTCATGTCAACCAATATGATACCTCCTCACTATTTCAGCGAAAACTACCCATTTGTTTATAGCTAAGAACTCCGTATTCCTATAAAACACGCGGAACAACCATCTACTCATTTCGATGTCATCTTTTTTTTTCGATCTTGCATTCTCGACTAGTGATGTGTCTCGTCGCCGTTGATTTAAAACATTTTTACCAATAAAGACACAAAAATCCAGTTTCAAGAACCAAATTGAAACCTGGAACCTAATGCCAGAGGCAACAGCGTTGAAATAAGAAACTCATCACATTTGACAACTGAAACATAGGAGGATCTAAAACACGTTGTTTTAACAACAGCTGACGCAGTACGTGTACCTCGATGACTCACAACATAAAAGACATCTACCGTCTTAACAGACATAGCTAACGCCAGCAAGGCATATGCAAGAAACAGCTTTTTGTCGTATCTTTTTTTTTTTCAATTATTATTTTTATACGACTAGGCATTGTTAACAAAAGCACCAGCCAGATAGGCTAGGCACTAAAAGATGGAATATTGAAAGGCCTAACAGACCTATCTACTTTCCTGAAAACCGCACGCATAAAGAAAGAGCAATTATAATATTTTCTGACCACTAGCTCGTACAAAACGACGGTTTCATCCTTTGTTGAACGTCACTGGATAGCAACTTCCTACGCACAAAAAAAATTCTACCCATAACAAAATTCACCCTGAAAAGGGTATGGATAAAATTGAAACGATGATTCATAAACTTATGTAGTAGGTAAGTTTAATTCTGTAAGGTAGTACTTTATGTACAGATTTAATAGGCATTGAACTAACGATTTATACTTAGTAACAAGCTAATAACGCTTTATTTAGTTAGGTACGCTTAGTTCCAATGAGGTATCCTTGTTTTCAATAAAGTGTTATCTATCTATCCATCTATCTATCTGAACTAGACACACTGCACTTTGGCATTATAACACCCCTTAGACAATCAATAATAAATGAACATGATTATAACTTATTTACTTTTAACTGCTGAGGCTAATTTTTAATCCCTTCGCAGATTCTACCACTGCAGTTTACCTTTCATAATGAACGATGTTGAGTAAGTTATACTGCAATCGGATAGATCACGGTATACAAAAAATATACTGCATTAACAAAATATTTGTAGTATAAACTGTTGTTTTGTTTTCTGATAATTAATACTAACCGATTTTAGGTTGAAAACGATCCTTCATTCCTACGAAGGATTGGATAATTATGAATTTGTCCAATCGTAACCAAGAGCATGGTAGTCTTAAGTCATTCCAAACCTCAACTGAATGTCATTGTCGCCAAACCAGTATTGTGATCAGCCGAAGCAGAGATCCTTCGCGTCTACAAAAAAGTTCTTATACTTAGTTAGATCGAGGAGTCAACGTCATAGACTATTAAACGTTTAGTTGCAAAGTACCCACCTTAAGATTAATTGTGCACCTAGTTTACCTTTCTAGACTTTTAAGTCAATTTTGAAAACCCTGATAACTAGTAAATAAATATTAAGTGTGTGATGTGGTTTCCTACCTATATCATTGTACCTGTCTTTATTCATTACCCCTCCTATTTATAATATCATATTCGTCAATTATTTTCATTACCCTTCCTATTTATAATACCAGTTTACCAGTTTAGTACTGAAGGCAACCTTCAGTGAGTAAGCACGAGGGAGAATATTTTGTTTGTTTAAACCTATATTTTTTTTTTTGTGCGTAATTTTGTGGTGATTTAAATAAACAAACAAGTAACCATCTACTATTTTTCTTAGCGCCTCTATTTCCTATTATTCTTATATTCCTGCTACTGTTCTCACGGTGGCACCTACTGGAATGATATTAATGATAAACTTGCCCCCACCTCAGACGTCACATCGTCTGTCTAATGACCCAGACAAGGTCGCTGTAATCCATTGCATATCCAAATAAATAAATAAAAGTAAAACAAAAAACTGACAACGTAGGTACCTATCTTCACCAGAAACGTATTTGAACCTTGGATCACTCCTATTTTCTTGAATAGTATTCGCCATTTGGACAAACTGTATCGAAAATTTTAAAAACCACCTTTAGGACAAATAAATCTATACTAATCACAACCGCACTTTTAGAAACAACCTCGATAAGAAACTGAGGGTAGGTACGCACCTACCAACAGGAGAAGACCAGAAGATGTCCCAGGGATACGTACATACATAGAATACCAATTAAATCCGATAGAATTCTTCCACTACACTCCGTAAATATACTCTTTGCAAAAGTGAGAAAAAAAAATGCCTATCTACCGCTAAGCTCGTAAGCAACCCAAAATCATAAGAACTCCCCTTTTTTTTATATTTCACTTCTTACCCTCTATCGTTATCATCTGAATATTAAGTTTCTGATACAACATTCACACACATACCCTCACATGACCATTACACATTCATGGTTCACACCATTAACCTAAGTCATATATTATTTAATTTAGGTATATCGTTTCAGTTTAGCATCAGTGCTGAATCTACTCTAGTACTTGATGAGCCAATATTAAAAATCTTTGGGAATTGAGACGTAAACTCACGTGTTAATTTTCTACTGAAATGTCTTGCAGTTTCGTTTACTTCATTCTGCTGGTAGCGCTTAACCAATCTTCACGATGTGAAACAGCAACGAACGGCTACAACTTGCAATCGCCCAGCTAGTCCAGTTTCGGTGTAGTGGCATTGAGTCGCGTTCCAGTGTCGAGTCCAATCTTCTTGATGCTCCATGTCCGGGTGGTCCATGTTCTATTGCGGCCATGGTCGGATGACACACGTCATTCTCCGTTGGTTTCTCCTCGCCGTCGCATGAAAAGAAATATATAAAAGGGATGATTTATTCGATAACCAACTACAGTATTTCTTTTTTATGACAATCTATGGTAGATAAAAGAAATACAAGCAGCGCTTAGTCACATTTAATGTGGTAGCATCACCCAAGGGTATCCTTGGCATGTGCGCCACGTGATAACCTATGCATGCATTTAACTTTCCTAGAATAACAACCGCTATCGTGTGGTAGCACTACCAAAGAGTAGCCTTGGCCATGTGTGCCACACAACAACGTAGGTATGTAATTAATAAACTAAAATACACTACAGCGATCGTGTGGTAGCACTACCAAAGAGTAGCCTTGGCCATGTGTGCCACACGACAACTTGTGTATGTATTTACTAAAAAAAAACTAAAATACACTACAGCTATCGTGTGGTAGCACTACCAAAGAGTAGCCCTGGCCATGTGTGCCACACGACAACTTGTGTATGTATTTACTAAAAAAAAAAACTAAAATACACTACAGCTATCGTGTGGTAGCACTACCAAAGAGTAGCCCTGGCCATGTGTGCCACACGATAACCTCTGAATGCATTTACTCAACCAAATAAATTATAGCAATCGTGTGATAACACTACCAAAGAGTAGCCTTGGCCATGTGTGTCACACGATAAACTATACATACGTTTTTACCAGATAATTGTAAGAATTACAGCTATTACTTTGAAACAATATAAAAAATATTACGTACCTTGATTCTACCCACTTCTGACTTGAAAGATCCACTAACAGAGAAGACCGAGGATGTAGAATTCAAACCACTTTATAGCCTTTTCTTCAGTTTTATTAACAACTTGAGTACTTTATGGATCTAGATACATTAAGCTAAACTTGTACATGGCTATCGCCGAGACGAACTAAGTGGACTTGTCTTGTCGACGGTTCAAAACCGAATGCCTGCTTGAATTACCATTCGCTTGCTTGCAGACCCAAACCATCCCTACTCTTTATTTTTATAGCTTGAAGCTTGAAGCTTGAAGGTTGGAGCTCAAGCAACCGATGGAAATTCAATTACCATATTGATTTATTGATCCCTGAATAATTCTGTATTTTGTAACGGTAACAAAACAAATAATATTTTTATGAACCTAATCATCTTAATATTAATTAATAATACCTTCTATTAACAATTTAGTAACAAAGTCCACACTTCCTGTCAATTAAGGTACCACAAGGTTTCAAATAACATCTAAAACTCATGGAATAATAACAGAAGCTTACACTTGTAATAATGTTGGTACACTGCAGATTGATTACATTCGGTACGGTATGAGTATATTGCAATGGAGTGAGCATGATCACCAATATAGTCAGAATGCACTGTGAAGATACCCTACTCGTGCATAGTTTAATACTTATCACTGGAAATCGGACTACTACCTAGTTAAGTTTGAAATATTAAATGGTCATCTGCGCGGCATTCCGTATGTAATACGAGAATAGGCACTATGCCGTCCGTCCAGTTAAGGCTGATACTTTAACAAGCAAGGCGAGAAAGTGTGCACAGAGGAGGCGCCAGGGTCCTGAATGCTGGTCGAGTCGCAGCAATGCATTCCGCATCAATACAAGCGCTTCGCTTCTACGTCTAGTGACATATGAGTATTGCAATTTCCGAATGTGGGGTCGTTAGTTGGCACAGAGCGAGATAGAGAACGCGATCGAGTGGGAGCAATGATTTACGGACCATTTGCACATCCGATGCTCCCACAATTCGCGAGAGAAGCTACTGTGCTATTAAAAAGTGGCAATGGATGTTGACTCGCCATTCCGCTTTGTCTCGCCGCGCTGCTGCGGCTCCAACTAGCGTCAATTGAACTTCCGTTTAGTTAGCCGGCGATATTGCAAGGCAAACTCCGCACGATTTGATTCCCTTGAGGAAACGAACGCAAACGCTTCATATTTCGAGCGTGAAAGTCGATGAATAGAAAGATCATTTACACATTCGGATCTCAACATTGCGAGCCGCAAATGTAATCGGCAATTCCCAGCGTGCCAAATCTCTTACGATCACATAAGTTTGGAGTTATATTTTTTTAACATATTGTCTTGAAAAAGCTCGCATGATTCTTTGTTGTTTAACCCTTGTTAGAAAGCTGTTCCCTTATATTTGTAATCTCGAAGATGTTTCTCTCTCATCTTTATTAATCTTCGTTTTAGAAGGGTTGACGAATAAAGTATCAAATTCTTAGACATCATAGTACAAAATTACCAAATCACATTCGTCATACATGAATGCAATTTTTCATAGTTTTTGCCGTATCTCGTTCTATGTTAATTGTACACTTCGAAGCATAATCACTATTTATATACAAAAACGAATACATTACATCCTAGTACACATCCTAGTATTATTTTGTAAGTACCATCACGCCTAACACGACTAGACGGAAAACCGAAGATTCCACTGATCTATTCGACCTTCACAAACCTGATAATTGATTATCCGTAGAAAAACGATGTTGGCTTACATCCTTATGCCCGTATCCTAGAACAATGTTTGATTAAAATGAATAAGAAACTGCAAACGAAATAAGTTTTAGATCCATCAGTATTGGACCTATGAAAACAATAAATAAAAAAAGTAGCATGAACATTGTTTATGCCTTCATGGTAAACGATATCTGGGCGTCTTGCTGTTATCAGCATGCATAAGTTAAGTGGCAGGCGCAACCGGCGTATCTAATTAGTTAGTTGTAGTCACAGCTGCTCTTAAACAGCCAAGATAATTAATTTATTATTATTATATCCCAAAAGATGAAGGAAATAACTCTTCTAATTAATAAGGACCAATTCCCAGCGGGTTAACCAACTCCCATGGTCAACCTGGAAGTCTCTGAACAGACTTCGGAGCCACGTGGGCCGCTGCAGGCATAATTTAGTACTCCAAATACGTGGACTGCAATTGCGGAGCTTTACAGTCTATGCCTCATCTGCTGTCTTGCTCAGAGTGCCCTGACACCTGCACGCTGAAAGATTTGGCAGACGCCACGGAAAACGCTATTAATGTGGCCCATTTCTGGGCAAAACACATGTAGCTAAAATATTATCATGGGAAGCAGTGACACGGCGAAGAAGCAAGAAGAAGATTGATACGGAGATGCGCTAACCAACTGTGCCACAATGTCGTACCCCGAACCAGAGAATAACTCTCTGGGATGTAAACGGTGCTTAAACGACCGTAGTAGTCTACTATAACAGTTTTGATTAATCCATCTCACTAAAAGTGAGGTAATCTATAACTGTCGTTAATCCCATACTATCAGACCCTCTAAATTTGAGTCCCCATCTAAAATTGAGTTATGAGTATACTTACAATGTGTAATGTAACCGATTTGTTTGCATTTACGAAACACGCAATATAGAAAATGGTCTTTATAAGTTCGCTCGTGTGAAAAACGAGCACTTGATACGAAATTTTCCGAATTGCTAGACCTATACGCACAAATGCGCCATCCTATAGCATAAGTGTGTAATCCTTTCACCACACTTGGTTCGAAAGAATCAGTGACACGATAAGAAGAAGGAGAAGAAGAAGAAGAAAAAGTGTGTAGTGTTGTGTGTTTTTTAGCAACCTTACCTAACTATTGTGATGACCATACCATGTACGTGCATATACGTGTATTGGGTATGTTTCGTGGTGAGCTCCATATAAATTACTCTTAAACCTATAATAAAAAAATATTGTGGACAATCAACACAACACTATTTAGCCCCAAATTGAGCAGAGCTTATACGATGGGAACGAAATAGCTGAAGTACTTATACATTTTTTTCCAAATTCATACATACATACTGAGAATAAAATATAACACCCATACAAAGAACAAACATCTGCGTTTACCACACATTATTTTTTTCTCGGCGGGAATCGAACCCATCCATCCCGGCCTACGCCGCAGAAGGCAGTGTTACTACCAAGTGAGTTGTGTCGCCTATCTATGTATAGTATTATATGAGAAAGTGATACTCAAAAAAAAGCAGCCAAGTGCGAGTCGGACGCGC
The DNA here is from genome assembly GCA_947578465.1 of Thera obeliscata. Taxonomy (NCBI): domain Eukaryota; kingdom Metazoa; phylum Arthropoda; class Insecta; order Lepidoptera; family Geometridae; genus Thera; species Thera obeliscata. The sequence continues at coordinate 9,651,229 of OX387914.1, forward strand.
CCATGAAGGGTTCCGTAGCACGACGAACTACAAGAACCTTTATTTATGTTACTTGATGTAACATAATAAGGTTCCTGTAGTTCGTTGAAAGGTAAATTGCGGTTTACGGTTTATGACGTATAAAAAAAAAACTACTGACTAGATCTCGTTCAAACCAAATATCGTTGAAAGTTTACATAGTAATGTACAACATATATTTTTGAAGTGAAAACTTCTTTAGCGGCGTTGAGCACTTTCTGAATGGGGATAAAATCTTAAACTCGCGTCAGGATCACGTGACCCTGATCGAAAAAGCGTAGGACGGATTTTTTGCAGAAATGTACCCTAAGACTACAACGTAGAGTTCATAATAAAAATCGAAAAAGCGACGCTACAGATACGCTAGTAGTTACTATGACACGGTAACGTCACAGAATAGATAATAGTTAGTAGCAAGCATACCAAGGCGTTTTTCGTGACTGTAGTAGGTATAGGTACATACCTATTATAGATTTTATGAACTAGCGGCCGCCCGCGGCAGGTAGTAGTGGTCATTGGTACATGATTTTATAGATCTACTGTATTTATTTTTCGAGTGGAGCATTGCGGCGAGCGAAGCGAGCCGCCATGCGACCATGGGAACAGCGCGGCGAGCGAAGCGAGCCGTGCTGTGACTCCCCCCAAGCCCCCCAGAACCCCCTCCTCCTGAACCCGGGGGGAGCGTCGCGGCGAGCGAAGCGAGCCGCCACGTGACCACGGGGAACAGCGCGGCGAGCGAAGCGAGCCGTGCTGTGACCCCCCCTAAGCCCCCCAGAACCCCCTCCTCCGAAACCCGGGGGGAGCGTCGCGGCGAGCGAAGCGAGCCGCCACGCGATCACGGGGAACAGCGTGGCGAGTGAAGCGAGCCGTGCTGTTACCCCCCTAAGCCCCCCAGAACCCCCTCTTCCTGAACCCGGGGGGAGCGTCGCGGCGAGCGAAGCGAGCCGCCACGCGACCACGGGGAACAGCGCGGCGAGCGAAGCGAGCCTTTCTGTGACCCCCCTTAGCCCCCCAGAACCCCCTCCTCCTATGTCTGCCGTTTTACTTCATTTAGGACCTACTTGTAGGTCGCGCGACAAGGTCCCTTCTAGCGGTTCCGACCCGTTGAAGATTTGGCTTTACGTAAAATTTAGGGTTCCGTATAGGGTTTTGATTGGGGTTATACTATATTGAGGAATTTGATTAAATGGTCGACTTTTAGGGTTCCTTAGGACTTTGATTGGAGTTTCAACTACACTTAGAAGCTTGATAATGTTAAAATTTTTAGGGTTCCTTAGGACTTTGATTGGGGTTTTACTACATTGAGGAATTTGATTAAGTGGTCAACTTTTAGGGTTCCTTAGGACTTTGATTGGAGTTTCAACTACACTTAGGAGCTTGATAATGTTAACATTTTTAGGGTTCCTTAGGACTTTGATTGGAATTTCAACTACACTTAGGAGCTTGATAATGCTAAAATTTTTAGGGTTCCTTAGGACTTTGATTGGGGTTTTACTACATTGAGGAACTTGATAAAATAAACAACTTTTAGGGTTCCTTAGGCCTTTAATTGGACTTTCAACTACACTTAGGACCTTGATTATGTAAACAATTTTAGGGTTCCTTAGCACTTTGATTGGAATTTCAACTACACTTAGGAGCTTGATAATGCTAAAATTTTTAGGGTTCCTTAGGACTTTGATTGGGGTTTTACTACATTGAGGAACTTGATAAAATAAACAACTTTTAGGGTTCCTACGTTAATAATCAAGTTTTCACTTCTGCCGGCACTCCCGGAGTGCAACCCGTATTTTTTTTTTAGTATTATCATTCTCTTACTTTAGAAGTTAGAGGGGGGGGGACCAACTTTTTTCCACTTTGGAAGTGTCTCTCGCGCAAACTATTCAGTTTAGAAAAAAACTATATTAGAAACCTCAACATCATTTTTGAAGACCTATTCATAGATACCCCACACGTATGGGTTCAATGAAAAAAATTTTTTGAGTTTCAGTTTCAAGTATGGGGACCCCCAAAATTTATAGTTTTTTTTCTATTTTTGTGTAAAAACCTTAATGCGGTTTACAGAATACATCTACTCACCAACTTTCATCAGTCTAGCTTTTATGGTTTCGGAGAAAAATGGCTGTGACACGGCCGGACAGACAGACAGACATGACGAATCTATAAGGGTTCCGTTTTTGCCATTTGGCTACGGAACCCTAATGATGGAAAACTACAAAGGCAATACGCGGTTAATACCCTTGACATTTTTTAATGTACATGTCCGTTCCATTTCACTTAGCCAAATATATTTTACGTTATTAAATAAATGTATTCTGACCAGGGTTCCTACCACAAGCGCCAACTTACCTTTTATGTTTTAAAATTGTATAAAGTTAAAAAACTTGAGAAACTTCATGGCAAAACTGTTAAACCGATTTTAATGGAATTTCTATGGGACCAATTTCAGATAAAAAAATAATGTTTCAAATCGGCTCATAAATCAATGACGAAATTATGCGATAACAATCATTAAAAAAAAAAGTTAAACAAAACGGCTTAACCTGTTTTAATGAAATTTCTAAGGGGCCAATCTGGAAGTTTCTTTAGGACCGATTATAAACTCCCTTCGTCACCCGACTTCCCATGATCTTTACAATGTCGTCGACCCATAGGGTGGGATTCAAATGTTGACCCTTAGTAAGCTCAGGTACTTTTTAATTGTGATATTATTTTAATATTTCTACAAGCTTGTGGTGAGCCTCCAGAGGTTCAGTCACATGTCAGGCTTCGCGGACCGCAGCATGTTCCACGAAAGGGTATTCAATTTAAAAATGTCTGCATAGCTTGAAGATTTGGTATTGCAAGTATGCGTATAACCTTACTGAAATGTTTTTGAATTCGTGTGGTGAAGGATGGTTTTGAAAAACTATTTACAATATTATCAATGATGCACCTTGCGATTACATATTATTATTATTATTATTCAGCCATTTTTGTCCCACTGCAGGGAAAAAATACATATAAATACAGATGCGCTTACATATGGTACCTCCAAAACCTGAAAACCTGAAACCAGCGCTACATGGCATGATAGACAATGCATTGTCAGACAGCAAAAAGCTGAGTCGGGGCCTATTTGGCATATTTTTATCTACCGTTATCTGTTGTGAACGTCTACACCTGTATACCCAATGTATGTTGTCAAATAAATGTATTTTCTTTCTCTCTTCAAAAGAAAACATGATTTATTTATATTCCTTATCGCATACATCCGAGCTGTGCAAATAGTTCCGCAGGCAGCTCTCACACATAATCCATTATCTTCTTACTGTGCATGTAAACTACAGGAGTACATTTCAAAAACTTCAGCCACACAATTATTAGTAACATAAAACCGTTCCCGGAAACAACGTCCGAATTTCTCGGTGCGAAATTCATTAAACTCTAACACGAGTTTTCGCAGACATGAACTGTATAACTGGGAGCCGCAATTAAAAGTTTGCTTAGAATATACGCCAACATTTTGATTTAAAGTTGGCGGTTGCGCTCGACACTCCCGCCGTACGGGTTTTTACATAAAAAAGCAGCCAAGTGCGAGTCGGACTCGCCCATGAAGGGTTCCGTAGCATCAAGTAACATAATATAAAGGTTTTTGTAGTTCGTCGAAAGGTAAATTGCGGTTTACGATTTATGACCTATAAAATAAAACTACTGACTAGATCTCGTTCAAACCAAATATCGTTGAAAGTTTGCATAGTAATAAGTACAACATATTTTATTTTTATTTTATCATTTTCTTATTTTAGAAGTTAGAGGGGGGGGGGACCAACTTTTTCCACTTTGGAAGTGTCTCTCGCGCAAACTATTCAGTTTAGAAAAAAACGATATTAGAAACCTCAACATCATTTTTGAAGACCTATTCATAGATACCACACGTATGGGTTCGATGAAAAATTTTTTTTTGAGTTTCAGTTTCAAGTATGGGGACCCCCAAAATTTATAGTTTTTTTTCTATTTTTGTATAAAAATCTTAATGCGGTTCACAGAATACATCTACTCGCCAAGTTTCATCAGTCTAGCTCTTACGGTTTCGGAGAAAAATGGCTGTGACATACGGACGGACAGACAGACAGACAGACAGACATGACAAATCTATAAGGGTTCCGTTTTTGCCATTTGGCTACGGAACCCTAAAAACGGTCAGGTGTCAGTCAGACTTCCGACAAGGTTTCCTTGCGAAGGTTTCCAAAGGGATCTCCCTTGGGTTTTGGCTTGTTAGCTTTGTATTATTTGCCATAATACAAACGTTAGTAACAATATTCTACTATAAAATTTTATTATTACTTGGGATCAGTCAGGTAAAGAGAAATAACAATTCATTTTACTGAAAAATACAAATCTTTTATTTTACATTATTTACTGTTGATGAACTGAGGATAAAGAGGTATATAATCTACCGTTACTAGAAACAGTAATTATATCTCATTTAATATCACATTTTCTAGGTCGTCTTTATATCATTAATTCCTTTTTACCTAGATCTAATTTAGTATTCGCACCACGGTCCACGAAAATTCTTAGCTATTTTGATCGCAAACCCGTGTAGTGAGCCCATGAATATGTTAGGAGCTAGCACTTAGCACGAAATGTAGACTCACTTTACTAATAAAAGGCTTTTTTGTGAGAATAAAATAAATAAATATTATAGACAATCCACACAACACTATCTAGCCCCAAATTAAGCTGTATTGCTAAGCTTTTGTAAATATAAACTTAGAATACAATATAACACCCAGACAGGGCTCGAACCCACGACCTACGGCGCAGAAGGCAGAGCTACTACCAACTGAGCTGAGAAGCCAGAATATTTTTTAATATAATTCATTTTGCTTGTTTATATTTTTTTATATTGAGTATGGACCAAAAATCAATGCTTGAGTTTTAATTAATACTTAACGGTTGTTTTTGATTACCTGCGAAAACTTTCGCAATGTTAAAGAAAAACAAACTTAGCGAACTTTTTAACAAGTTGCCATAAATCAAAGCGGTAAAATAATCTCTTGTAAGTACTTTGTTTCTTAAATTGCGAAGTATTTAAGGTTTATCATAAATTAAAATATTTTTTTTAGTAAGTTTTCTACTGGGGATCGCCTAAATCTGAAAATAAAAAGCTTACAGAGAAGGCGTGGGTTCAATCCCCACCGAGAACAAATATTTGTGTGATGAACATAGTTTGTTCTCTGTCTGGGTGTTATATCGTATTTATACGTATAGTTATTTAAAAAAATGTATATAAGCATTATATCAGCTATCTGGTTCCCATCACACTTGCTCTGCTTAGTTTGGGGCTAGATAGTGTCGTGTGGATTGTCTGCCATTTGTATTTTACTTATTTATTTGTACAGTATGGTTTAAATAATCTAGAAAAACAATAATTTCAATGTGCCAGAACAATAATAAGCCCAAACTTAAACCAATTTGGAGCAAAAAGCTCAACTGAGGCGTACAAACAACAGATCAACGCGCTTAACCGCGGGCACGAACAAGAACCGCAAAACAAGTTGATAAACATATTAAACAGGGTAAATTATCCCATTTCATTTCAAAGAATATTAAAATGTACGTACATAAATTCGTCATTAATTTTGGATGTGACAGACTATGTGGCTTCACGGAGTTCTTTTTAAAATCTACACAACGATACACATCAGACCATACAAGTATACACTGATCACCCTTTGCCTTTCGTCATTTTACTATTCCTTTATGTAACTTGAGCTGTACAAACCGGACTTCTATACTTTTCTTTAATTGAGGTGAAATATAAAGCTACTTCTTATTATATCACTGGTTCTTTCGAACCAAGTGTGGTCAACGGATTTTAAGTGCGCCTCGAAAGGCTCTTTTCGTGCAATAAAATGTAAAATTTCGTAAAATGTGATCATGTTCCTGCGGTTATGTTTCCACCATCGATTTGCCCCATTCATGATGCAGACGTAACTACTAAAAAGCTTACCAAAAGTTACAGGAGGCAACATTTTATCAAGCGCAACCACGGAAACTAAAGACCTACCTATAGATATTTACTAAATACCTATAGATATTTTAATTAGATATTCATCAATAGAAATTACCAGCTAGCTTAGCATAAAAGTACCTCTCATGTACCGCGTTGATGCCTTTATTGCTAAAACCCGCTATTTCACAACAAAAACACGGAAAACTCTCGGGGAAGCCGCGAACGGGGCAATAGCTTCGGTGAATGAAAAGCGAAGCCATAGTAAACTGAAACTCTAGTAGCGTAAGCACGTGTTCATTATGATTTCATACGTCAAACTTTTCGTCTCAAAGGCAAATATGAAGGATTGTACTACTAATCCTTCATATTTGCCTTTGAGACGAAAAGTTTCGTAAAAAATGTTTAAACATTTGTGATTGGAACACATTGCCTGCGAACAAATATTTTTCTGAACCCTTGGTATGTCGTTCTTGTAAAAATACATTCAGTGATTTTTTTTACCGTCAAAGTTTTTAAATGCGTGAGCGAGATATATTTAATATGCGACCTCACATGTCAGAGCTTTTAGTAACATGACACTTTCGCCTTGGCATAAACTTGAATTATTTGATGAAAAAAGCCAGAAGATAGAACACTGTATTTGTGATACAAATCATTGAAAACTAAGAATTAAATCGATTCAAAAGTAAAATTAGACGCAGGAACTAACCAGAAACCAAAATGTATTAAACAATATTTTAACGTGGCATGAATTTTTATTCTACGTTGGCGTAGATGATTCTGAATTGGTGTAGATTTATTAAGTGTACTTACCGATTCTCAAATAGTCTGGTTAAACTGCCAGCTAAATAATACGAATCAGCTCAAATATAGCTGGAGGTATTTAAATTGACTACAATTAAAATTCATGGAATCTAAATTCTAGCAGTTCAACTTTCCGACATGACGACTTAATATATCGTTAGAAGGACACTTTTAGCTATTTAAGCTCATATCTAATCAGATAGATATTTTATGGTATCAGCTACGCTATCTGGGCCCCATAGTACGAGCTTTGCTTAGTTTGAAGCTATATCTTTAGAAGAACACTCTGAGTTTGATAAGCTGATATCTGGCTCAAAACTAAGCAAAGCTTGTACTATGAACCAGTTAGCTGATACTATATATTTTTGCTTAATTATAACACTCAGCAACAAACTTATAAATACAAATAACTATTTTCTTGTTCATCACACAAATGTTAGTTCTTAGTGGGGATCGAACCCACGGCCTACATTCAAAATCAGTGCAGAAAAATATTTTGGGCGCAGAAGGCAGAGCTACTTCCAACCGAACTGTGAGGGCTGTCACGGTTATAACACCTTGTAACTTTACATAAACGTAACGTGCCCATTCGGTTTGTTTGTACTTTCCCTTTTGTACCGTACAATGTAAAGTTGTTTGGTTCGAGAAGTTGGCACCGGACAGAGCTTATCCGTTGTACGTTATGAAATGGGAAGTTCGTGGTTATTTTTAATTATTAGGGTCCGTTCACACAGACCGGCTCGGAGAGGAGATCAGATTCTTCTCACGTTGAAAACAGAGTTTTTAGTGTTTGTAGTAAGGTTTTTTTTTGCATTTGCACTGCTTTTGTCATTAAGAATGCTTGAACGCGCTTGGTGTGAAATAATAAGAGGAGCTGAACGGATCCGATTGCGTACTCTTCTAGTCGGCTGCGAGCGCATCTGCTTTCAGATCTATGTGAAATAGTTGTCGGCTCCGCTCAGACCAACTCCAAGCGCATACGATCCGGTCTTTGGAAAAAGAAAATAGCGCGCTGATGCTCTCCGATCCGGTCTGTGTGAACGGACCATTACTAGTACCTGGGGTTCGTAGCTGGGTAAAGGTTGGGTCACTTACATAACAGTGAGGTAATTGCGTATCTTTTGTTGCAATCAAAACCTATAGTCGCATCTGTCAGTTCTCGGTGGGGATCGAACCCACTGTCCAGCTATAGATATTGCGTTCTAGTCCATTCCCGCCTGACTATTTGTAATGTCGCCAAGTTGCTCCTAGCTTAGGAGTTTGCCTTTAATTGCATTAGTTTGGAGGGGATTTTGTAGGACGTGCGATCTATTTGTAGGACACAATTCCTCGTACAAATCTTCAGTCCTTTTTTTTATGTTTACTCCAAAATCCTGGGTCCTTCAAAAGGCGGGTCCATGTGTTCTTGAAAGGCTGGCAGCGTATCAGCACCACCTCTGGAGTTGCAGGTGACGGTGACTGCTCTCCCGTGGTGACAGGTGACAGGTGTGACAGTGACAGCTGGCTCGTCTGCTTGTCTGTCAGCTATAGCATAAAAAAAAGAAAACTGAGTGGCTGAGTTCGTTTGAACACCGGTCCGCTAAAACAATATTAGGATGATTGTAACAAATTAATGCGATGCAAATAACGAATGGCCACATTTCCCTGAAATTGTAATGAGCACATTATTAAATGTAAATTACTGCAAATCTAATGCATTTGCTACTTTCAAACGTTTGAAATGCCATCACTTTGATGTGTTTCCAAACATGTTTCAATTGATTTAAGCAAACAGCATTATTCGGATGAATAACTACATTCGATCGGGAGCTGTGTGCTCTTATGATACGCATCGAAACGTTAACATATCGATAATTAGGATCGAAAATTGGAACGCAACGAGAGATGTCGCTGACGGCTTGGCTTGCTTTGAATAGCTGGAAAAATCTGTTTTTTTTTTTTAAACGATGAAAACTGTGAAACAACTTCTCGCTTGCACACTTTGACTGAATTTACGAATATTTATCGAAAATCGCAAGCAACTAAAGCAAAGACATATGTTATATCATATTTAACAGCGATATTTTACAGCGTTTCAGCTGATCGCCATCGCCTAAATGTGCGCAGGCCCTTAGAGTTCATTGTGTTCTTGATTCTTAACTGTACCCAATGCAATAAAAATGGAGTCCATCGGAAGAAGACAATTAGAGAACATGGCAAGGCAAAAGGTATATGAAAGAATACGCTATTACACCCGCAAAGCGTTGCTACTGTACAATCAATCTCCATATTTATACTTATACCTACGATCGAATCGTATCGCCCCGGTTCTGATGGAGACGAGTGCCTGAATGCCGGCTCCAATTAAACCGTATGCACTAATGAATATTGCTGTAGAATTTATATTCAGCCATCATTATTTCACCGTTCGTGGGGGAATAAGGCTACGCGATAATTGATAGCGCACGTTCTTATGTTTAATTTGAACCGCGTGTTTTGATTGCGGCTTAAGAGGAGGTGTAAATAATGATATGATTGTGGGAAATGCGCGTCATAACAAAAACAGAAATAAATAAACGAGAGAAGCTTAAAAAACTTGAGAAACCAACTTCATGCTGCTGGTCCGATTTTGATAAAATTTCTAACTAGAAGTATTTCTTTCAGATAAAATAAATTCAAATCGGTTTATTAATGACGAAGTTACAGCAGGCTTCTCAGCTTAGTTGGCAGTAGCTCTGCCTTCTGCACCGTATGTCGTGGGTTCTATTTGTTGTGATATAAGTGCAATTGAGTAAATTGTTTGTTATCCTTGTTACAGGTAAGGCGAACCACAATCACGAAGGACCGACTCAAATTCAAAGTGAATGCATTATTCGATGAGTGCTAAGTCTGGGATCCGATTTCCGGGAATTTGGGGTAAATATTTGCTCCTTCAAGTAAGAGAGTGAGAGAGAGTCTTCGTTGTCTCAGGGTCTGAACTGAATTATTTCTTAGTGTCAAACAGCAAAGGAAAATACCTTTTGATTGCCTGATTGTACATTGATCATGTCACCGCCATACTCCTTAGGGATTTAGGGTGGATGCGAACTATAAGGGGGATGCGAACTATAAGTAAGTTAATTAAGAGTAGTATTGGAAATTGTTTGCTAAGTGATTAATTTAAGCTTCGAGAGCATGATACTAAATTTTCTAAAATGCCATATAAATCATCCACTTATTCAAAGACTTACTTTTCGGATATCGTTACTTACTATACTACTAATGTTATACTGCTTAACTTATAAGCTGTTAGTCTCAGTTAGCCCCAATAATCCGACAGAGTAACTTTTAATCCCCGAAGTGTGACGAAGTTATTCCTAAATTCTTCATTTCGACAATGTACGTAGTTTTGCTCGCTAAACTAAAAGGTAAAGCAAACTTTACTGGAACTAGTTAGACTCGCTGCACTAATATTCCGTAGTGTGAAGTACGTTACAAGTTCTCTTAATCAACAGTTGGAGTAGAGATGTTGGATTATTAATAAAAGTCGGGACTTATAAACGATGCACAAATTAGATTTGTTGCTCCTTGTCATTTTAGTCATTGCATTTTTACAGATTTTCATAATGTCTGGTAAACTTGGTTATAAAGAAGTATCTTTATTATAATAAGGTTACCAGGTCCCAGTACCTTCACACACATCTACATTATTTTTATTTATTATTTTCTTCATTATTTTTATTTATTTCTTTTTCATTTATTAAATTTATTTTGAAAACTTCTGGCAAACATAAAACTTACAAAACATCCAGAGCAAACTTAGATATAAAACTTAGATGGGTGAATCAACTATTTTACCCACACTAAGGTCAGGCCAAAAATATTTTTTTCAAAAAAATAAACATGTATATTCTTTTATTATATTTTGATTAGGGTATTAGAAATATTATCTACTTTAATAACCTAGAAGGGCAGCGACCTTTATTCATATTTTAGACATTTTTTCTAAGAAACTACACACATTCCCCACATACCCTCAAAATCTGTCAACTGAGTTACCTGCACTTAACCTTACATAAATGGTGAATGAAACACGAAAGCATTACTCATGTTCATTTATTTTCTCTTGCATGCATAATCAAATACTTTGGCGAAATCAGTCTTTATATAATTCTAAAATTTAAGTACAAAATTAACTGACATTGGTCTTTTGCGTTACCTTTATACAAAAAATAATAGCTAATACTTAATAAAATTAAATACAAAAGTAATACAAATGGAAATGATTTTTTTATAGAAGCTCACCAATTTTAAAAATATAGTACTGGTAATTTAAAAATATAATGGAAAGAAATTAGCGTATTATGATCAAAAATGTAATGTTTTTATTAGGGACAATAGGTAACTCCAGAGACAAATTTGGGTAACGCTTAAGACATTCTATAGAAATATTGGACTACACATTATTAAATAAACACCTAATCACAGTTTGTGATAAAAAAAAAAAATAAACAACAAATCAACAATAACAATCATTTCGGATAATCGTATGTCACTTTTCGAAGATATCAATCGGGGTTTCAAATTTGTATTGCCCATTTGCCAAAAAGGCCGTTCTAACAAGGTAGGTTCTAGGTACCTGGATAAGTATAAGCTAAGTAAGTTATGAAAATTAGTTAATTTTACTTTATACGATACAAGCTAATCTCACTAAGAACGTGAATGTCTTAGGAGTTACCAATAATGTCTATGGAGTTACCGCCAATGTAACTCAGTATACAAGTAACTCAGCAGACATTTGGTGTATTTTCATGAATATTCCACATTATAATTTGATTATAGTACTAGGCGTAAAATTTAATTGAAAACATATGTTAGGTACTACAAAAATATCTAATTTATATTAAATAAATAATAAACTTACATCGAGAAATCGCGGTCACTCAGCAGACCACATAAAAAGGCACGCACTCCCATCGAACGTTCTCCGCAGACTGGCGGCTCGACGACGTTATCAAAAGACACCGCCGAGCCTCACCAACGAAAGCAAACACAAATGAAGCTACCTACGGCAAACAGTGCCATCTATGTGTTTCCGGGTGAAATTTATGAGTGTAACTCAGCATACGAAGGTAAAATCATTCTAGTTAGGGACACAGCTTAGCGATTTTTTTTTGGAAAAGTGAATTGGGCTATTTCAATTTTTTTATGCACACGATAAACTATAACATATTGACTTGTTGTATATTAAGAATCAACCGAAAGCAAGAAATATAAGTTAATTTAAAATAAAGTTCACATAGTGAATGCGGTCTTTGGACAGGAAAATTTTGTATGGAGCGAATATTTCGTATGCTGAGTTACCATAAAATTTCATGGAAATTAAAGATATTAGAGAACGTAATCAAGTTTCTTTTGGTGCCTAATAATCGTAGATGCTATAGTCATATTCATTAAGTGTGTAACTATACCCACTTTACGTATTTAATAAGAAATGGTCGAGGACAGCCAAGTGTGGGTAAAATAGTTGATTCACCCAGATAATAAATATATTTCCTTGAATAATAATTCAACGAAACAATATAACAATAAAAAAAGCAATACATTCACATATAAATACATTATAACCGGATAAAGGTGGGAACACACAACCCTACGTGGAATTATTGTTGGCTAGTCCTGCGTGTTCATCGGTATAACTTTGCAGAACGCTGCTGCCTACATTTTTGCATTCTCGTAACCGTAACCAATTTTTGATGCTGCGAATAAGCAGGCTTGTATGGTTTCAGTCTATCATTGGTGCAATGTATTGTCAATAACAATTTTAAAAGTTACAAAGGGGTTGTAAAAACTTGTAATAATATTTTATTTTATTATCTTCACTGGGTTTGATCCACGAGTTATGGAATTGTGAGAATTACGTAGGTGTCCCTCAGGACTCCGACATTTCAATTTCAAAAGCAGCCGACGGTCGCGGCGACAAGACACGTCACAGCCGTCACGACCGTCACGGCCAACTCGCCCCGACGACGTGCTCACACATAAATTCTACCTCTGCGTTACCATTGCCTCGCTGAAATTGAATTATACAAAGCCCTGGATTTTATATCTATTAGAGTACGTTCGGTCCCCAGGCAAGGATTTAGATACCGATAACTTTCTCATTTCCTCCGGGCGGGACGTAGGACACTGTGTACCTACACAACCGTTGGTTAAGAGGGAATCACACAGGCGACTCTCCATACAAACGTAGTCCCATATTTCCTCCCTAGATAATGCCCCTAGCGTAACCATTTTTTCTCATAAAATCCAGATCTGCTATATACGTGCTCGTAATGTTTTCCTTTTTTCAGAAACTTATTGATAAAGAAAATATCACCTCCAATTCATATCTCATATAAATCATATGAGGGTCATATTTTCATTATCAATAAATTTCTGAAAAAAATGAAAACATACGAGCACGTATATAGCAGATCTGGATTTTATGAGACAAAATGGTTACTCTAGAGGCATTATCCAGGGAGGAAATAGGGGAATACGTTTGTATGGAGAGTCGCCTGTGTTGTACCCTCTTAAACGACAGTTTAAGTACAAAAACATCCGTCGAACAGCCGTCGAACTAGTTTATGCGTCGGTGAACTCTGGCTTCGGACGATTTAAACGTAAAACTCGACGATATAAAAGCCCGTACCGAGTGTGACTTTGAATTGAGTCATCAATCTTGTACCTGACACGGGTGCTTACACGTTTAAGGCTGTGCTACGTGTAGGTCAGTGTTTCAGCATTGCGTGACTGCCGATCAATGTATTATGAACATGTTTTATAGACATGACACACGATTGCTATGCATACGATTACAATAGCGGGCGATGTATAAAATAATGCATGTTAAAAATCATCAGTTAGGACAACCAATTAAATGTAGTTTGCCCTTTATTTAATGGCGCTTTTAAATCGATAGGCTCTTCGATTTATTCGATGACGGCCTTGTTTTCGAGAATAATCGAGCTTGGTTTTTTTATTGTGCTAAACCTCGCTTAAATTTAGGCTTCCAGCTCGCCTGATAAAAAACATACCTAAGCTTAGCTATAATCCTGTTCCTTTTTTTTCCATCCATTGAGCTGTGGTAATCAGTAGCGGTTCATCATAGTGCAAACCGCATCAGTGCACATCATGTGGTGCCGGGTTTCAAATGTATTCAGTCGGAATCCGATGAGAGATCCCGGCTAAGACAGAGCGTTGATTAGTGAACCGCACGAGAGTGTTCGCTGCTCGTAAATGCCTCGCACTAAGCGCTGTACATTATGCCGGATAGACCGAATAGCTTATAAACGGTACAGGAACAAGGCTTCATTAAAATAATTTGGTGCATGAGCTCCGCATGCAGGTAAACTTTATTAAACGCAGCTAGTACAGCTTGCAGTTCATATTTTTGAAGTTACGGTTTCCACTACCTTGTACATTTTAATGATAGAAAAGATACCATTTATTTTACGCAATAGTGTGTTATGAATCTAGGCTAACTTATTAAGGTGGTAAGCACACCTCCGTTGCGAAACCGTAGCTGATAAACCGCTACATGAGCTTTGGACTGGACTAGATTCCTAAGTCCAGATCCTGAGTTCAGATCTCGTGTTGCGCTTTCGCTGCTATACGGTAGTGTGCTACCCGCCTAAGTACAATAGGTCATATTATTACTGTTCGCTTAATACGATTCGCCTCTCCCAATCTGTGCAACAACAAAGAAGCGAATTCGCAAAGCGCTACCGCTTTCTTACTTACCCACAGTTTCAGGAATGGGTGGTGTATTGGCTCTAACCATATCAATTAACAATTGTTATGGTAAGAGCAAGTTATCAATTAAAAAAAATTCTTGTATTCAATGGTTTCGTTTGTCTTGTCTTTTGGGCCATGCCTTTCCAATGGATTAGCACCACTAAGCTGTGAGTATTTTATACGTGCTCGGCAAACCTACTCCATCTAAAATCCTGTCCCAGGCACTAAAACTTACCTGCCGCTACCGGTGTTTACTCTGAGACTAGTCTTTTGTCAAACAGGTCAAAAAAGATTAGTCCTGGTAGATTAGTCTAGTTAGTTGGGTGTGTCCAAAGACATCAGGTCGCTGAAGTAATGGCATCCACCCGTCACGCAAAAAAGGCCCGCCTGCTGCCTACTTGCGGAAACCAGTCCGCTCACCAAGTACCGAGTAGTCGGGTGTGTGTCTAGATTCTAGCGTAATGCTGTCGCGTTTTCCCTTTAAATTGCTACTGGCTGTCTGTTTATCTCATAATGTCACATAACCCTTCCATACATCGACTCTCGTGCAAAGTTTCCCATTACAATCGTTAGAGCACGCGTCGGAACTAGAACAAATGGACGCGAGCGCGCGGATATCGCAACTGCTACTGTTATTGTAAAGGATGTAACTTTGGATAAATGTCAACTGTTCTCGAATTTACTGCGCTACCGCCCGACCGAGTCGCGTTTTATTAGCTCGTTTTGCATACATTACACCCGCTCGATACATAGCTAGTACTTGCTTGTGTAAGAATTTACGGCAAGAAGTTTTGAATGCAACGGGAATTCACTGTGACGTATTATAATATGCATAAGTTGAAATGTATGAATAAGCTTTTGTAAAGCTACTCAGTTTGCTCGTAAACATTTGATTTTCAATTTCTTGAAGAATAGTGCTCGCTTGAAAGATTAAGTTGTGCTCACAGGATTGCGAGAAGTTCTGTCAGACTTTTTCTACGTCCAATTTGCAGAGAATCTCTTTGTTTGCTGTCAGCGGAAGGGTGGATTAGCAATCATCTGATGCACTTTTGTTCGCGTGCTGCTATTTCAATTATTATCATAAACTTTGCTGCATCCTTTGTTAGTTAAATTCCCCTAAATTTAACTTTCTTGTGTACTAAATAAAGATGCTCATAAAATGCCTCTATGTTTTTTTTCTATGTTTTTTTTTATAGGCTAGCAAATGGAACACGCATATTTCCAACCCGATGTTAATTGGTAACCATCGCCTAAAACGAAACATTGCCTGGTAGGTCACGCACGTCAGGAACGTGCCGTACGTGCATGGAGATGTTCAGCCCAACGTGCTAGTATTTTTACCGTACCGGTAAAAATACTAGCACTCCACCCTTCAAACCGAAACACAGCGATACTGTTTCACTTTCAGAAATAGGCATGGTGGTGGTACTTCCCCGGACGAGCCCTTCACAAAGAGTAGACGATTAGCTTTTTCCAATGCACCAGTTTTTTGTCATAGTACAAAGTACAAAATGTTTACATTTAATTTATGTATGTAAATACATGCACCAAAGTAGCGTCGGATCTAGAACTTACTCAATCTATTTATTGGATAAGTTCTAGTTGCGTGCGACGTATTTCTGATAATATTCCTCGCTCACATGTTCAGGAAAATCAAAGAGCTTCCTTCCGTGGAAACCGCATCAACTTCCGATTATGTTACATGCAATTATAATTATGCACTAGAACCGAAACAGTCAGAATTTCCGGAACGTTATAATTAAAGAATTTTTATGGCTAAGCATGCTCCATCTTAGGCTGCATCCTCACTTTACATCAGGTGTGATGGCAGGCAAATGTTTAGCCATCTATATAAAAAACAAACACAAAATACATTGCATATGTTGTAAAACTGGCTTTTGTATTTACGTTCTGCTTATTTCTCACTGGTGGTCTTGTAGTAGCGGCGGCGCCTTCCAATCCTAAGATCGTGGATTCAAATCCAATCGTGTAATAATGAGTTTTTCTATCGAAAAATGTATGTGCACTATACCAGGTGCTCTCAAACGGCGAAGGAAAACCGGCGTGTCGTAGAATCTAAAAAGTTCGATAACATGTGTCGAGTGCACGATAGGCGCACTTGAAATCCTTACACCGCACTGGTTTGATAGAACCAGTGACACTATAAGAAGAAGAAGCAGCTTATTTCTTCATTATTTATGGATTGCAACTACCCGCACTATAGTTTTAATCAATGTCAATGCAATATTTTTGTTACATAAGAACCTAGAACCGGTTATATTAAGTTTTGTCCCAGGTATTTAAAGATTCTTGAAAGCTTATATCAATGCTGCTTGTGATATATTTTAAAAGGAGTTTCATATCTATCTTTGCTATATAATCTACGGCTATTCGATTCCATTTCAAATCTTAATTCAACTTGTACCACTGCCGACCGGCTCAAAGGTGCCCCGGTCTGTGTACCACTGAAGCGTCTGATTCAAATCGAAGCTAGGTACTAAGAGTGAGACTGCCTGGTCTAGTAATGAAATAGGTGCATTGTGAATAATCTTCTTATAGTGTGAGGAAACCGGCTTGTCGTAGAACCTAAAAAGTTCAAAAATATGTATCAAGTGCACGAAACCACGTTTCACCACACTTGGTTTGAAAGAATCAGTCACACGATATGAAGAATAGGGTAAAGCTCTATATTTTAAAGGAGAAGTACTATTGGAAATTTAATTGAAAATTTATCACCAGGCTGAGGCTTGAACCTAGGGGATGGTAGATTTTACGGGCAGCAAATTAAAGTACAGATTTTTTAGCTGCTGTTCTCTTCGTCTTGTCGATGGTACAAATTGGGTTGTCAAATATTGCGTTCCCAGTACTTACGGGGTGACCATTAATTACGTGACGTATGAAGGGGGAAGAGGAGGGAGAAGTAGGGCGAGACGAATCTAGCACGGAATTATGTATTTACTCAAATACGCATATTCCAATTCCTTCGTGAAAGCGAATCCGTATTAATAGCATTTGCAGAGAGGCCATAGGAGATTCCTTGATGCAATTGCATAATAAACCTCCCATGTGCCACCGGCGCCGGCATGAGTCCATTAGTCGCACTATCGGCAATACGCAAAAACCTTTAATAGGATGTAACGTACTATATCCAGTACTCATATTCAGAAATTCAAATAGAGTTGCGCTCCTTGATAGCCGTGCCGTGTGAACCAGTTTTTAATTGACCCCAAATAAACGAGAAGGAGTTTCTCAATTCGGTTGTTTTATCGAGATTTGTTTATACTTTGTGCTTACTGTGTTGTTAAAAAATTGCGGAAAACGGGCTCGCACGCCGCCGATGTCAGTGAGGACAATTCATATAGATACAGCTCGAGCTTTCCCTTTGAAGACACTCTCTCTAAGTGCAAGTCTTCTATCTTTGCCAATTGCTTGGTATTCAGTATTGTTGATTTTGTTGTTCCACTATTCTGAATCTTCAGTATGAGAAACTTACTTCATGTTAGTCCAGAAATGCTAGTAATTGGCACGGGGGTACGATATATCTGGGAGGAAGCTATTGGTCATATCCTTAATCTGCTATAAACTACGCTGAACAGCTGACTCCAGTAGCAATATCGCAGGCATAAAGTCCAGTTTAATAAGGCATAGTTTGGATATCTTTGGTGCAGTTCGAGATAACTCTGAAATTTGATGCATGTATTTTGAATAAGATATTTTACAAGTTCACCAAGCAGCATTGGCAGTCTAGTAAATAGAGCTAAAATTGACTTGCGGACCCTCCTGGATACGAACGAAAAAAATAAGTCTGACAAAAACACTTTTGCATTTATAAATTGGTATAGTTTTCTCCTGGGCGATAAGAAATGAAGGTGGAAATATTATGCTAAGTCATTAATTTACTACAAAGTTTGAAAGAAACCGCATTATCGTAATAAAGTTATTTATTGTAAGTTGGTAGACCGCTAAAGTATTTATCACGTGCCCGTAGACAGCGACGGCTAAAGTCTCTCGACGCTACACTATTCAACTTCGAAGACCTGTAAATAATCTCGGTTTAATCTGCGCTACATTCCCGCGCTTAAATAGCGGAAATTAAATTAAATCGCTCCCCGTACTACTCCCAAGATACACAGTGTAAATATGTTGTGAAAGAAGTGTAATGCCGCAGTGTGTAGACGGGCACTTTTTCTGTCAGCTACTTAGTCCGCCGGAGCTCGGACGGTGGGCGTCGTATGTCACAAAGAGAAAAGCATTTCTCATTTGCTCCGAGGAGGAAAAACAACAAAAATGCCGCGTCCCGCCCTCAATCTCCTTTGGCTCAGGCACAAAAGAATATTATTTCAATTAAGCCCTACAAACATAAAGTTTGCGACGGGCATTTTTTCGTGACGAGCCTGTGTTTAATTGCTGAATTAAGTTGAAAATATTGGACTTATCTTTGCGCATTATTCAAGGAAACGTTTTTGTAACTCTCCCTTTTGGTTAAGGCAATTAAAAAATAACGTTATCTTAACGTGGGGGATTACAGTTGTCAGTATAATAATGCGGGAAACGTCTGAATAAAGCCGACTTGGATTTTATTGTGTAAAAATCTGAGCAGTGAATCCCTGTGAGGGGTAATGCGAGAAAACAGAGACGTGAAGGTTTCTCACAGGATTACAGACACGGACAGACCATATTTCAATGGAAGTACGCGGAGAGCACTTGCAGCCTGCATCCAGCAGAGTTACGACAATGTGTCGACACTCCTGCTTCATATTCGAGCTGTTTTGAAATATGTATTCAATAAGAGTGCACCTTAGACATGAATGAAAGCTTTTTCGTTCTTGACTCAAGCATCTTGCAACTGTACGAACTCAGAGGCTTTGGATTACGACCTCTTCATTTTACTGTTAGGTGCATGCGAGTCTTTCTATACGTTCGTATAGCACTATTGTATCGCTCACTATGGTTTTCGCTGAATGTTTAGCTAAATCAAAAAGAGTCTTTTAGTTACTCGTTTGAGTTTCTTTGTTCGGGTAGACTAGACTTTGATAACATAATTTTGTATTATTACACTGTCATAGTAGTTTACCATTGTACTCACAATTTAAACGCTACAATTTTAAAAGTTCACTTATAAAAGCTTCCATTATTGCTGGCGGGTAGAACCAGCCACCACCTTTGCCAGCTAAATTTCTAATACTGTTAATGCGGAAAATACACATTTTCACGTTGAAATTTGCCTTTGTTAAAAGTTCAGTGCATTGTTTAATAAAAGTAAGTAGTTTTATTATCGTGTAAGGTTTATGTAATTTGATAGTGTTCATGAGTGTGGTTTATTTTGTAAGAGTTTTTACCCGACTACGGCGAAGCAAAAAGAAGGGCTATGATTTTGATGTAGGTATGTACCTATGTTCTTTGTTCCTTCATAACTTGTAAAAATCTTATGAATTTGACGACGATTGATAGGCTATTTTCTTGTCTCGTAGTTTTTTAGGAAACTATTTTACACCAGTCGTGTTTTAATTTGAAAACTTTTTTGTTGGATATTTAGTGTAGTTTTCTGATCAAATAGGAATTGTGCCTTTTTACGAAGACCGCTACGAAGTTTTTCTCGTTTTTAACCGACTTCCAATCAAAAAGGAGGAGGTTCTCAATTCGGTTGTATGTTTTTTTTTTTTTTTTTTTTTTTTTGAAGTGAAAACTTCTTTAGCGGCGTTGAGCACTTTCTGTAATGGGTATAAAATCTTAAACTCGCGTCAGGGCGTCAGGGCGTCAGGATCACGTGACCTTATCGAAAAAGCGTAGGACGGATTTTTTGCAGAAATGTACCCTAAGACTACAACGTAGAGTTCATAATAAAAATCGAAAAAAAGCGTAAGACGCTACAGATACGCTAGTAGTTACTATGACACGGTAACGTCACAGAATAGATAATAGTTAGTAGCAAGCATACCAAGGCGTTTTTCGTGACTGTAGTAGGGATAGGTACATACCTATTATAGATTTTATGAACTAGCGGCCGCCCGCGGCAGGTAGTAGTGGTCATTGGTACATGATTTTATAGATCTACTGTATTTATTTTTCGAGTGGAGCATTGCGGCGAGCGAAGCGAGCCGCCATGCGACCATGGGAACAGCACGGCGAGCGAAGCGAGCCGTGCTGTGACCCCCCCTAAGCCCCCCAGAACCCCCTCCTCCGAAACCCGGGGGGAGCGTCGCGGCGAGCGAAGCGAGCCGCCACGCGATCACGGGGAACAGCGTGGCGAGTGAAGCGAGCCGTGCTGTTACCCCCCTAAGCCCCCAAGAACCCCCTCTTCCTGAACCCGGGGGGAGCGTCGCGGCGAGCGAAGCGAGCCGCCACGCGACCACGGGGAACAGCGCGGCGAGCGAAGCGAGCCGTGCTGTGACCCCCCTTAGCCCCCCAGAACCCCCTCCTCCTATGTCTGCCGTTTTACTTCATTTAGGACCTACTTGTAGGTCGCGCGACAAGGTCCCTTCTAGCGGTTCCGACCCGTTGAGGATTTGGCTTTACGTAAAATTTAGGGTTCCGTATAGGGTTTTGATTAGGGTTATACTATATTGAGGAATTTGATTAAATGGTCGACTTTTAGGGTTCCTTAGGACTTTGATTGGAGTTTCAACTACACTTAGAAGCTTGATAATGTTAAAATTTTTAGGGTTCCTTAGGACTTTGATTGGGGTTTTACTACATTGAGGAATTTGATTAAGTGGTCAACTTTTAGGGTTCCTTAGGACTTTGATTGGAGTTTCAACTACACTTAGGAGCTTGATAATGTTAACATTTTTAGGGTTCCTTAGGACTTTGATTGGAATTTCAACTACACTTAGGAGCTTGATAATGCTAAAATTTTTAGGGTTCCTTAGGACTTTGATTGGGGTTTTACTACATTGAGGAACTTGATAAAATAAACAACTTTTAGGGTTCCTTAGGCCTTTAATTGGACTTTCAACTACACTTAGGACCTTGATTATGTAAACAATTTTAGGGTTCCTTAGCACTTTGATTGGAATTTCAACTACACTTAGGAGCTTGATAATGCTAAAATTTTTAGGGTTCCTTAGGACTTTGATTGGGGTTTTACTACATTGAGGAACTTGATAAAATAAACAACTTTTAGGGTTCCTACGTTAATAATCAAGTTTTCACTTCTGCCGGCACTCCCGGAGTGCAACCCGTATTTTTTTTTTTTTTAATGTTTGTTACCGCATAACTTCGTCATTTGTGAGCCGATTTGAAAAATTATTTTTTTATCTGAAAGGTACTGCTTCCAGATTGGTCCCATTTTAATTTTATTAAAATCGGTGTTGCCATTTTTTTTTTAATAATTTTTTTAATGTTTGTAACTGCATGCCTCCGTCATTTATGAACCGATTTAGAAAATTATTTTTTTATTTGGAAGGTTATTCTTACGTCCAGATTGTCCCAAACAAATTTGATTAAAATCGGTTTAGCCGTTTGACAATGAAGTCGGTTTCTCAAGTTTTTTAAACTTAAATTATTAAATAACAAAGAAAGGTTACATGCAACTTTTGAACGTAACCTCCGCCAATTGGTATTTTTTAACCGACTTCCAATCAAAAAGGAGGAGGTTCTCAATTCGGTTGTATTTTTTTTTTTTTTTTTTTTTTTTTTTAATGTTTGTTACCGCATAACTTCGTCATTTGTGAGCCGATTTGAAAAAATATTTTTTTATCTGAAAGGTACTGCTTCCAGATTGGTCCCATTTTAATTTTATTAAAATCGGTGTTGCCATTTTTTTTTTTATAATTTTTTTAATGTTTGTAACTGCATGCCTCCGTCATTTATGAACCGATTTAGAAAATTATTTTTTTATTTGGAAGGTTATGCTTACATCCAGATTGTCCCAAACAAATTTGATTAAAATCGGTTTAGCCGTTTGACAATGAAGTCGGTTTCTCAAGTTTTTTAAACTTATAATTATTGATACTTTTAAGTACCATTTATCATCTCTAAATACGAGTCCGGTATATACTTTTATACAAGTCCCAATCAAAAACACGTTAAATAATTTAAGTTTAAAAAACTTGAGAAACCGACTTCATTGTCAAACGGCTAAACCGATTTTAATCAAATTTGTTTGGGACAATCTGGACGTAAGAATAACCTTCCAAATAAAAAAATAATTTTCTAAATCGGTTCATAAATGACGGAGGCATGCAGTTACAAACATTAAAAAAATTATTTAAAAAAAATGGCAACACCGATTTTAATCAAATTAAAATGGGACCAATCTGGAAGCAATACCTTTCAGATAAAAAAATATTTTTTCAAATCGGCTCACAAATGACGAAGTTATGCGGTAACAAACATAAAAAAAAAACAAAAAAAAAAAAAAAAAACATACAACCGAATTGAGAACCTCCTCCTTTTTGATTGGAAGTCGGTTAAAAAAGAGATTGTAAGTATAACGAGATTGTGAAGTGTGTAGGTATAGGAAGAGCCACCCCAAGTGTCGCTCAAACAGCCGATCCTAAATCTCAGCCATAAACTTCGAGATTCTCGCAACATTCCCTCGCTTTTATCAACTGAATTAACTTTACATAAAACGTGAAATTTGACTAGGCAGGTATTTTGTCACGGCGCGCCGCTACCGCTCACTGAGATAATAGCACTTACTTTTTACGTACAGTACTTTCACTTCGATTACTTAAAATTCATCTCACTAATTTTCCATCTTATGCTCGTGTTGTCTTAACTCAAAAAAATATCGAAAACATAGGTCAAGTGCACAAAAGAAGTCTCTTTGAGGCGCACTTAAAATCGTTTCACACTGGTAGTGACGTTACAAGAAAAATAACTTATTCTTCAGTATGAGTTGTTCCAATTTGAAATTAGAAGCGTTGATTTCGATTTCGAGTCTAAAGACAGCGTAAAAAAGATCATTTTGTATTAAAGCCGTTTTAAAGTGACAAAGAACTGGCTATATCGACTCACGCCCGGACAAATTAGGGCGAAATCCGGGCATTACTGTGTAATCGTGACAATTTACGGGGAGATCACGTCAACGATGTACATTACGGCTTGGCCTTTTAAAAAAATGACCCTCACTTCTTCAGTTTATGTGCCGAGAGGTATTCTTGTTGGTGGTATTTGTTGTTGTTGTTTTTAGTATCTTTTTTTTGTTATTTGATGTCTGAACACCAACCTTGATGCTTTCATAATAATTATAAACATGACTTTGTTTAGTCAGCTTCAGATCTAAGAAGTTTTATTGCTGTCTATAGTAGATTATATCAGAAAATACTTTATTGAACAAAAAAACAGTACATAGGCGAACTTAACTTAGTGTCTACGTTTCGAGGAATTAATACATTAGTAATCATTTCTCTTAAAGTGTTTCAACACGAATAAAAAATATGTAGAACTAGTTCCTTTTTCGTTTTTTCCAGAATTGCAGAAATGCAGAACAAGCCGTCAATATTGGCCTCTTTTTAAAAATGTGAAATGTAGATTCAAAAATCCAAACATAAATGCAAATAAAACATACTAGAAGCTCGGATTTTCCGCTCGTGTGTTTACTCTCCCCGTGCAAGTGTTTACTTTCGAACATATTGACTTAGCAACGTGTTTATTTCTGATAAATCTGGGAGTTATAGTTCCGGCTATTGTATTGTATTGTTCCGATGTAGAATGTGTGCTGGTTGCAATACGTAGTCCTACCAATACTTAGTGCTTTGTGCTCGAGTGCCGACAGCTTCTGCCGCGGTGAGCACTCAGCTTTAATTTTTCATTTGTCTTGTGGATTTGTTATTATTTTCTTAGTATAGCTGGTAGTATTTTTATGAACCACGGGAGATATTGAACAGCATCCCGCCCGATGAATCGGTTACATTTAGAAAGATGTGAGAAGTTGGTGGCTCAAAATCGAACTTAAAACTTAGGGAAAGCATTAGTCAGTTGACCGATGATTATTTATTTATTTTATTAGAAAAACTTACAGCTAAAAATTTTATACCATAAACAGGATGGATACTTAAGGGTCATTAAAAGTTTCCACTGATAGTGAGTGATGTATTTCGCCGTTTGTGAAATGAGTTGGCGATCAAATGCCTCAAAATGGCGGTTGTCTTTATATGAGAAAATGCAATAATACCAATGTGGTTTTTGTAGAATTTATTAACTTTTACTTTTTTTCATGTTTGATGCTGTGACGACCCCAAAAAAGTGGGATAAGGGCAGGAAGAAGAAGAAGAGTGGTTTTGACGTGATAACGTCTTATAAATCGATGGAGCCGGCTGCACGAACGAAAAAACATGACTCATGCGTCGTTACCGTCGTTTCGCCGTTCCGTCGTTCCGTCGAGCCCGAGCCCGAGCCCGGGTAAGGGAGTCCGAGTCGAGAGAGTTTTCTTATGACGTTGTCACGTTCAACTATCGTCAGTAAACCGGCTTTACAGACAACCAATTTTTTAAGATAATAATCGAATCACAAGCTGGAAAATTACGATAATACATGTGGTACTTATTGTGTGAAAAGCTTAAAACTTTTGCAAACCCAACAAAAAATCCGTGGTTGAATGGTAAATAATACAAAAGCTGACGGCCACAGTAGTTTTGAATCGAAAAGTTTTTCAATATCTGAATCCAATTTTAATTTTAAAATGAATATAGTAGAGATGTTGCGATTGCGATTCTCGTCGGAATCGGTACAAATGCTGCGATCCCGATATTGTTACAATCTTGAGTTAATTGAAATTTCTTGGTTTGTTATCCAGCTCTCTTACCAGAGAGGTTATTACTGCCATATGGTATCATATGAAATGGAAATTCTTCTTTTGTCGTTGTAATTCTTACTCAAAATCATACTAAATAAATAAATTTATTAAGCAATAAGCACACAAATTACAAACAATTAGATACATACGACAAACTTAGGTAATCATAAATTAATATGGCTTATTCCTAAAAGTTAACGGGGAAAATTAAAGAAAAAAACATGTTGTGTCGATTGTAGTGAGATAAGGGCAAGAAGAAGAAGTGACGAGCTATTACAAGCTACACTTAGTTTGGGACTAGGTAGTTGTCCACTTTATATATTTTTATACTGATCTTATCGTGTCATTGGTTTTTATCGAACCAGGGTGCAGTGAAAGGATTTTAGGTAATTATTTATATTGATGGATCAAACAGATGGCACTTGACCACAACTGCTTCTTAAACGCTTCTATTATAAAGTAATGGTTCTTTTTTAAATAAGTAATAATTGTTCTTCCTGGAAATGTGTAGGGGAGGCCTATGTCCAGCAGTGGACTTCTTCAGGCTGATAATGATGATGATGATGATGAATAACTGTTTATCGATCATTGACCTAAGATTCCCTGAAACTAAAAGTCTTTAACTTGTAATTGTCTAGACAGAAAAATATAATTTGAAAACACAAATAAATGAATAAAACAGAAACTATTTCGAAGGCTTTTTGTGAACGACATTTTAATTTTAAACAAGTTAGATGGAAAATCATACTTAAATTATTCTTATACCACTAGCGCAAAACAAAAAGGGTTGTCCCTGGAAATCTATTCAAGAGTCATAGTCTAGGGATATTCAACATTTATGTGTAGATTTTTACAAAAACTTAAAACAATTTCTTTAGAAACTACGTATGGCAAGAATCTTTATTTTGTGTTGTTTATTTATTATGAAACAACTGTTAAAATACAACTGTTTGATATGATTTATTAATAAAACTAATGTAGGAAAAAAATCTCAAAAAATCAGAAAATCAATTCGTAATGGAATATCTAGACAATGTGTGTACATATTATTATATCCAGTAACCAGGAGTGAACTTTTCATGCTATTGATGATGTCTTGCGATATGTAAAGGTATACCTCAGCGGCGTAGAGCACCTAGCAATTTTTAGCAATTTTTTTAACATCCGCGGGTTGGTTGGGCTGGTTTTTCCGCAAGTAGGCCCAAGGCGGGCCTTTTTTGCGTGACCCTTGACACAACATGTTGCTCGAACTTTTTTAGGTTCTACGACACGCCGGTTTCCTCACGATGTTTTCCTTCACCGTTTTGAGAGTACTGGCATAGTGCACATAAATTTTTCGACAGAAAAACTCATTGGTTTACAACTGGATTTGAACCCACGACCTTCGGATCGGAAGGCGGGGCCGCTACCACTAGACCACCAGTGCTCTCCGTAGAGCACCTATTGTGTAGCAGGAAACCACTCGACGTACGCAAGTGCCTTTACATGCTCGATACTCTTGGCTCCGACCCTATCTGTGAGGTTGCTCCTTTTATTGTTGTTCCATAGCTACAAGTCTTGACCCGACTTGAAGCTTCCTTAGGGTCCGTAATATATTAATCATTAACCGAAAACTGACACTGTTTTTGTATGTGCGGCAAGTAAAGTATTTTCATTTCATTTCATATTTGCATTTCATTTCAAAACGGGACTCACTGAGGCTTTGCTGTCCGCCCGTCTGTAAGTATGTCTGTCCGTCGGTCTGTCAGGTTTTATTTCATGAACCGTGAAAGATAGATAATTGAAATTATCGTAGGTATCGTATTTCTATTTCCGCTTTAACAACAAATATTAAAAAAACTTAATAAAAAGTCTGCCAGCTATGGCATAAAAAAAAATAAAGGAGACTCCAATGAGACATGTTTTTTTTTCGTTTATATCCTGAATGGTACAGAACCCTTCGTGCACGAGTCCGACTCGCACTATGACTTTAAGACACTAGCAGAATAATAATAAATTTCAAAACATAACTCGCGTTGCAGCTGTACGGTTACTTGAAAAAAAATCAGTTTTTTTTTAAGTTCTTGTGTTGAAATTGCAATATATTTTGCCTAGAATTTGGTAATTGTTGCGGTTGAGATCGTGCTGCTACTAACTGCTATGAGAGCACTGGTGGTTTAGTGGTAGCGGCCCCGCCTTCCGATCCTTAGGTCGTGGGTTCAAATCCAGTTGTGTGCCAATGAGTTTTTCAATAGAAAACATTATGTGCCTTTTGCCAGCACTCTCAAATGATGAAAGAAAACATCGAAAAAAACCGGCATGTCGTAGAATCTAAAACGTTTCAAAACAT
Source organism: Thera obeliscata (assembly GCA_947578465.1). NCBI lineage: Eukaryota > Metazoa > Arthropoda > Insecta > Lepidoptera > Geometridae > Thera > Thera obeliscata. Next base: position 9,678,859 of record OX387914.1, read on the forward strand.
GTGTTGAGTGCACGAATGGAGCCTCTCTGAGGCGCACTTTAAATCCTTTCACCACACGAGTTTGAAAGAAACATGTTTTGAAACTTTTTAGATTCTACGACACGGCGGTTTCCTTTCGATGTTTTCTTTCACCATTTGGGAGTGCTGGCAAAAGGCACATAATGTATTCTATAGAAAAACTCATTGGTACACAACTGGATTTGAACCCATGATAAGAAGAACTGCTATGAGTATAGTCACAGGCGTGCTACTAGTGGAAATACGTAAAGGTCGTTATAGATTGCAGGAGACGTAGTGAAGCTATTGTGTGGCAGAAACCTCTTGCCTTGCAGAAGTGGCTTCACATCGAAACAGATACTCATAAACCTTGCTTTATTGAAAATAAGTTGACGCTTTATTATGGCCGTAACATCGTTAAAAAATCGATGCCTTTGCAAATATAGTATTTTGATGTTTGTTTTGTAACTCGGAAAAAATGTTTTACTTGTATTCATCTGGTTCTTATAGCTTAGATGTGTGAAAATATAATAATTGAGGTGGTTTTAAAAATGATAACCAGATATTAGTGCGTTTGTATAATATAAATTTTAACGTGTTTAAGGACGAGGTTACGCTTTTTAAGCACTATTTTTGTATATACGATTCTGTATTTTAACTCTGTAATTTTCAATACTACCTTTTGTATTCTCATAGTAAACAATTTATTATTAAAATTACTTCGTTTGATAGTAGCTTTAAGTTGTTCAGAAAACAATACAGTAAAATAAATGTGGTATTGAATTAACGTACTTACAGAATTCAAAGAACAATATTGAATGCTTTTATTACGTATTTGTATTAGATTTTTGCGATTCCTTAACAATGAAATAAGGAAGCTGTAGTAAATAACGCTGTATACTTTCCAGAAATACACAATTCCTTCTCGAAGTTGTAGTTCTTAGTACCTCGTAGACAAAGTCTACGCTGTAGAGCTTCGTAGCATTGTGCTACGCCGTAGACCGCAAGTGACGCCACCGTGCCTCGACGCAATAAGCTTGCTAAGGACTTTGATACATGAGCCAGTAGCTAAGCCAGTACAGGGTAGTTGACTAGCTTATTGGCATGCTTTGTTATGATCCCGTTTGAGCTCAAACTCAGACCATAACGTGGCTTCTCTCGCATCATTTAAGTCTTTAGCATTACTAGAATGTTGACTGTGCTTAGGTATGTACCTAACTTACCTTATAGAAAGTTGGGGTTTGTCTCCACTGATCCTAGTAGTATTGTAATATTTTGTCTCAGCCTCAGCCTGATGCAGCCTCAGCTTGTAGGTTTACAATACTAAAAATTGCATTCATAATTTACATCCACTCAAAATTCAAAATCATCAACCGGAAAAAGTCCAATGCTGATAATAAGCCTCCCCTATGTATTTCCAGAAAGAACGATTCTGAGCTCTTTTCATACACCGATTTCCTTTGATCTTAACAATGTCGTCGTTCCATCGGGTGCCAATCTAGATTAGCTACTAGTTTGCTTTTAACTCGCTCGTGTGCAATGGCCCTTGAATATTTTTACTGTTCATATTTATTTTATTACGAGCAATATTTTCAGCTTGTGGTTCAACAACTACACTTTTACAGGTTTATTGCGTTTTTTAATGGTTTTAAATAATCGTGTTTATTTAACGGTATTTAATTCACGCCACACTATTAATAGTTCGCTAACCGTGTAGAGAAGCTATTTTAAAAGAGTAAAATTAATAACGCTATGGCTTTAATACCAGGCACTGTAAATATTTTGTATAATATAAATATGAAATTGTAAAAAACAGTATAGGATTATTAAATGTAATTAACTTAATTATGAATATGAAATGCATGTAATTGTATTATTGTTGTAGAATAAATGTTTTTTTAAATTTTTACTTTTACTGTTACTGTGTACACTCATAATGGAATTCACCTAATGTTGAACGGTTTACTCCGTCAAGATTAGTCATTGTCATCATCAGCCGCTGGACAAAGGATTCCCCCATACATTTCTACGAAGAACGATTCTGGTCAAAATTAGTAAGCTCATTCTCAAAATTCTTTAGGAGAGGTCGCCTGAGGTCGTTTAATCGGTTCTGCCAAGCTTATTAATTTAAAATAAAGTAACAAACTATCCACATTATAATGCCTGAAAATTCTCAATCTATAATAATATATACGTACCAACTACTGTCTATAAACCTCGGCCTACCTCCATGTTGCTTTACCCTATAAACAGGGTCCATGTGATACTGACTTACACCTAAGAACTATGTATGTACCTAAACTAAACCATGTTTATGCAATAAATGTATTGAGTATTGAGGTACTTAGGCCACTCCCATACATTTCCAGGAAAAACGATTCTTATCTAAACTAGTCATAAGCTCATACTTAAAATAGGATTCTTTTTTGGATGTTTTGTAGGAGTTCCTGGAGGTATAACTTTTGAAACTATCATGGTTCCCGTTGTTATCCCGTTGTTTCATAAAAATAGTGTTCCTGAAGGTACTTTCCAATATTTGGCACATGTCTACAGTAGCTGGTATTCCATACGTGACAGCTAACGATTTAGTTTGGAATAATGCATATTTTAGCCGTTACTTGGTACGAGTAAGGCTAGTCTGCATTGGTCACCATGAAAAGTGCATAAATGTTTAGCAAGACTTGCAAAACACTTGTATGATTAGCATTTTTACTGTGTTCTGTAAAAAAATGCACGTTTTTCCAACACAGTTGGAGAGTTATAATAATTATTAGATTCAGAAAGAAAGTCGTGATAATGCCAACAACGTGAGGCTGAAAATCTGCATGCCTTAAGTTGAGGGACGCAAGGCTATTCATTGTTACAGGCGATGGGTACCCCCTAACATCAGGTGGGACATATGCATGTTCCATCAGTTAGTTGTATAAAAAAGGTTATATTCCGTGTTTCATCACTCAAATACAAACTAAAGTGTCTTTTTACCATATTAATTTTTTGTTAGCGTTGTTTACTTCATAAGTTCACTCTTCTTTTGAAGTGAAACTTATTTAAGCGCGCTGGGTATTATTTGAGATGGGAAAATAGTATATTTCATTACAAGTGCGGGAAGGCTGTCATTGCAAAGAGTTCCGACAAATGTCTACCCGAGCCGAAGGCGAGGGTTGACAGTCGGAACAAGTTGCAATGACGGTTCCGCACGTGTACTGAACGACTATTTTTAATACAGTTGCGAAAAAATTAAGCAATTTAATAAAATAATAAAAATACCATTTGCTTTTTCTCTTCTCTCCACGCAATAAGTTCGTCGTATGTATGCATGTAGCGACTTTTTGACTTTTCCGGTAAAAATGTTCTCCGAAGCATTTTGTGCAATTATACTGAGTTCCGGTGGTGTTAATTCAAAAAAACTAGGGTCGAAATTACTCATTTTGTGCAACAAACAAATAAACTCGCAAAGAAAATTTCTGAAAAATGGCGCCAAGCGCCAACCGTAAAATATAATCAGAGATTTTTTTTTTTCTTCACCCATTCTGGAAGGCAAAGGGAACTATACCCATACAGCAAAGTCTTCAGTAGATTTTTTTTATTGATATGAATTGAAAATGAAATTTAATGAGATGAAATGAAATGAAACCTAACATAACTCATTCAATCAAATCATTAAATCTGTTAATGAAACAAATTAGTAGCTTCTTTTTAGAAATAATACGTATTTGCATGAATCATAAAAACTTCGATGAATTTTTTTAGTAAAAACTTCATGGTTGGTTTTTCTTTTTAGACATTATTTTGACAGTTGGGAAAGAAAAAGCACTAGTGCGGGAATGGTAAAAAAAAAGCACGCGTGTGTAATAGCCCACATCCCGAACGCTATACGTCCCTGCAATACGCCACTTTTTGAGCAACTGTATTAAAAAAACTATTTTACATCATACATGCTCAGTAAATAGGATTTACTTTAGCACAAAGAGGCTGTGAAAGTAGGCGTGTGCAGCCCAGTGCATTGTAAATGCGTTCCATTTTCAAATCACTGTTACCGTCACACTATGCTTGATACGTAATGGTTCATTAAAGTTCAAGAGCTATGCAAACCTCCTTGGTGATGGTTCATTACAGTTCAAGAGCTATGCAAACCTCCTTGGTGAAACAATCTCTTTTCTTACAAAATGATATGAAAACTTTTTACTGAAAAGATATAGTAGCTCACAGATGTGTGCATAAGTGTGCGTCTACGACTGTTTTAGCAGATACCTACTGGTACAAATATTTTACTATTAATTTTAATAAAATTAATAGTATAATTATAATAATACTTATATTATTATTGTAATTTTATTTTTCTCAAATTAAAATTACATTTCGTCATACCCGTATAAATGTTGTGTTATTATTGTATTGTAAGCCTATTTCTGCAGAAAAGCAGCATTGCTGTGTTTCGAGTTGAAGGGTATGGGTGCCGGTGAAATCACTGACACGTGAGGCTGAACATCCGTATGCTTCAAGTTGATGGTCGTAGGGCAGTGCATTGTAGGGCACGTTCCTGACGTGCTTGACCTACGAGGCAATGCTTTGCTATAGGCAATGGTTACCACTTAACATCAGGTGGGCCACATGTTTGTTCCATCAGCTAGTTAAAAATTTACCTCGCATGAATGATGTAAAGTAGAATGCTTACCTCGGGCATAAGTAGCTATTGCACCCTCGAACTATATTTGCCCTCGCTCGCTTTGCTCGCTCGGGCATCTAAATATCTCGGGTACACTCGATCCATTAGCGCCCTTTGCGAGCTGCGCTCGCACGGGCGCCAAAAAGGATCTTGTTCTGCAAAAGCTCACTTACTGCCCTTGTATAACAATCTACTATAACTAGCGACACTATTACCGTTACCAACACCTTTGCATATACGAATCTATAGTGATAGTCTGCCTTTAAATTTAGAATTGTTACAAGATTTCATTTCTGTCGACAGTGGAGTCCTACTTTCTTTTTCTTCTCGTGGAAAGCTACTTTTTTTTACTCGTTCCTTCTTGCCGAGTGTCCTACCAATCTCTACTTCAGTTTCGCTTTTTTTGTACGGCGTTGAATCTCGAAAACGGGTACTGTTGTGTATTCTTCGTCCACCACCTATTTCACCATACAATCGATCAGTGCTAACCTAACCGGTGATCGTTTCACTTGACTTACGCACCGCACCGTTCTCGTATTTACTCGTAACAGGAACGTGGTCCAGAAGTTATATTCTCATTTACAAAAGTATCGGTTTACGTAAAGTAAACTGACATTCAGTACTTCTTTGTACCGTTCACGAGTTCTAAGCACGATTTTGATACCATCAAAAGCATCGCAGGCAGCGCGCTTTGTCGTAATTTTCTAGTCGACATGTTAACAATTTTGTCGGCATCTGTACAGTGAAATGTATTTCGCTTTGTAAAATGCCGATACGAAGCGAGCGCCGATATGTTATCGAGCGTTTCTAACAACTGAGGTACATACGAGAACATTAAAATTAGTGAACTGGTTAAATAATTGTGGTTTTATTTATCCGGGCTGCTCTTAGTTCCAAGTAGAATGAACATGTAGAATGAACGAAATATCAAAATTTGAGTATGTGACGGAATTATTACGAAGTAGGTATGTACTTTGGGTGTACTTTTGTGGTGCCATAGCTATAGGTCTCAAAGGTGTTCTTGGCATAAGTTGACAGGTGTTTTCTAGGTTGTTCTGCTTCATTGTAGCATTACCATCAATTGATAGATAGATATAACTCATTATTGATAACCATGACAGGTAAGTAGGATAACATGATGGACATGTAGTAGTAGGATGGACAGAACTAAACATAAACAAGAGAGGAGGGGAAATATAAGATCTGCACTGACGTCCCGCGATGGGGTGTATTGTGCATTGGAGGGGGGGGAGTAACCAAAGAAAAGTCATGTATGTAAAAAAAAGGTTAAATATCCATCTCTATTTTTGGAATCCCACTTTCTTGCTAAGCTTGGAAAAGCGGGGTCTTGCTAGAAAGTGGTGTGTTGGCGGAAAATTAAAGTCATGTCCCATTTTTTCCCCAAGACACATTGAAAACATTCAAATGAATTCTTATAAAGGTTAGGTGTGTTGTTTACCCGTCACAGCCTGTTTGCGTCGATATGCTTGATTTAACAACCCTATTTCTGGTGCTGACCTGTTTTTTTTGTTTTTCTTAACTAGATTGCTGGCGAATAACACCTTATCTTAAGCAACATTATGGGCTATATAAATTTCTGTGAAAAAAATAATTGCCATTTGTTACCCGTGTGTAATAGTTAACTTCGTCGTCAACGGCCGTTATTCGTAAACTATTCTTAAAAAATATTATTTATATCTTACTCAAAAAATATTTTTGAAAATTCAGATTTCAAGACTAAAAACTCGATCGAGACAAAAATTACCTAAATTTCCATCTCTTAAATCAATTGTTCGACAATTCATATCTCAATATATAATTCGCCCATATCTTAATTTCTCCTGAAGTTCCTATCATGTGTTTTGAATAAATTACGCTCAGCCCCTCTTCAAATGGCTTCAAAATTCACGCACATGGCCGTACCATATTTCACTTTGTCCAAAACTTTTAAGCTAACGGAGGACGAGGAAGTGTCTTGATATACTGGTTGTTATAGCACTCGTGTTTCATAAATGTTTTATTCATGCAGCCATCCGCCAGAATAACCAGCTAATTATTAAGGTGGCGGGATCCTTTGGAAGCCATCGACATACCTTATTATCAAAGTGCTACTGGAATTGGCAGGGTTGTAGTTGATCGGGCTATCTAGTACTGGAACTAAGTTGTGTTGCGGTAACCATAATCTATTAGTGAGATTTGGAGGAGGTTACAGACAAGAAGTGCCTAGTTTTCATTATCGTTTAGAGAGGTCTGAATGACAGTAGATACTCTTGTAGACCATAGTGATATAAACAAGCTGTAATTGTATCACAACTCGTTTATATAATAAAATGTTTTTGAGATATGTATTTTAAAAATTGAATTTAAAAAGACCTTTTCAAATGTTTTGGTTCCAATAAGCATTTATTAAGTGCTCTTAGTGGGCCAGACGATACGTTAGCATCCCTTTGAATGCTCAAACAGAGTTACCCGAACAAAATTGATGGCACAAAAAAATATTCAAACATTTTTGCATGTAAATTGTAAATATAAATAAGAGCACCGCATTTTCCCCTCGTCCATCGCAATTCGGTCGGCTAATAGAATTATCCCAGCTATAGCTTCGAATTAATTTTAACTCCCCCTTAGGCCTTTTAATATTATCCAGAGGGGTGGAGAGTGCGTGACACATTAAAAATTATTACGTCCTCGTCGACTTTCAAAGTTTATCTTTAGGTATTTTGGGATGGACGCTCTCTTTTGTTTTTTTATTAGCGGAGGGGAGAGCCATGAAAATTAAATGTACGTACTTAAAAAGTCAGGAGAAAAATGATAAGCCTACTTTTTGGAAAAGCTCCAAAATACCACTTTAAAATTATAATACTGTTTCATTGCCAAAACTATAGGGATTGAAATACGAAGAAAAGTTGCACGTAAGGTAGACCCCATCATGGGTTAGTGACTTTTCCATTAGCGTACCTCGTTTACCGTAAAAGCTTTACTATTTCAAAGACGGGTAAAACAAACACGTACAGCTTATAAGAAATACAAGTTCTAACAAAGCATCCATTGTACAACGATTCTATATAAAAATATCAAATCACATCGAACGAAAAGTTCTAACCGACTCTCAGGGCTTCTTACAAAGAGTTATCATGAGTATGTTATTTTAAGTTTCTTTCACACTTTAGTAAGGGTGACATTAGATTGGGCATGTTTGCGGCGCGTATGCTCATGCGTCCGCAAATCAGGTGAGTCATATCCTGGTTTCTCAAAGAAATCACATAAAGGTTCGTTTGTGCAGACCAGTTTGCATCACTTTTGTAAGATTATGTAACGTATTTTCCGGCTCGCGCGTATACGACGAGCTCATAGGCGCATCTCCGCCCGGAATTGACGTAGTAACCATGCCATCACGGTAAGCATTAATGTGCGTACAAATCGAGCTTATGCAGCTTTTTTTTCTTCAACCCATTTTTCACTGTTGGGCAAGAGGGCAGTAGGTCTTCTCCAAGTCGCACCAAACCTCTATCTCTAGCTTTTACCATTATTTCTCGAAAACGTCGAGTTCCGAGAGTTTGAAATCCTTTCATCACACTGGTTCGAAAGAACTAGTGACACGATGTAAAGAGAAGAGCGTCGAGATCGTCCCCCAACGCATTTTTGACTGACTTTAAACTCGCCTTGCATCTAGTTGCCGCTGGTTATACGCGTGGAAAATACTTCCAATCTGTAACCGTCCTTATACGTTCCGAGAAAACATAAACATTCGATCTTTGCGAAGTTTTATAGCGATCTTGTTGAACAGGATATTAGAATTCTTGTATCATCTCTGTGGGTGACGCTCTGCTCGATATACGCTATGAACTCTTGATGTAGCTCTTTGAATCCGCTGTGAGTTTAAAGTTTTATACGTCTAAAAGTCTTAATAGCTTGTTGACAAGTTAATTTTAAAAACCAACCCTTTTGAGGTGGAATATTCTTAGAAGATTGAAACCGGTGCTACTTGAATTTCTAGCAAACATGGATAAGAACCGTGTCAGACTTATCAGCTTTCCAACAAACAATTTGAAGCATTCATTCATCCATCCATTATACCTTTACTTTTTTTAAGTGTTCTTATTTTGATATCTTTGGTGTAAAATAAAGTTTTATTCTTTTCTATTCTATTAATTCGTTTCGAAGCAAGGCCACAAACAAACAGAATTGTGGGTATTCTGTTTGTTTGTGGCCTAGTGCCTCAAAATTATAATGCACCCTTTGTTGGGTTTATGTCAAAAGTTAGAAGTCTTCCAAGAATTCATGAGTGACACTGAAGATCATTGAGTGGCATAGGGGTAGTCAGTCATCTAAATGTTTTTTTTGCCCAGATCCTTCTTTACAATCATCAACTTCTACAGGCTGATAATGATGATGATAGTAATATTTAAAAACACTTTTAAAGAACACAGAAAACCATTTATTCAATTAACAAAATGTTACTCGGATGTATAATAAAGCGGAACTCATTTCGATTTAATGACTGCCGGGTATTCAAGGCAATTGAAAAAATATAAAAATAACATTAATGTTATTACTCTTACAAAATCCGGGCAGGTACCTGCATTTATATCAGAAGCGCCCTTCAATTTATTCATAAAGATATTATAAAAACTCCCAAGTGTAGGTAAGAGTCGGGCACGAAGAATTATGTTTAAACGTTTTCACTTTTACTGAGGGCGACCTTAAAAAATCATAAATATTTTTGATATATTCACGGTCATGTTTTTCATACTTTGCCTGCGTGGCTTATCTGGATTATCGGGGAATTCCCGGTTTTCAACGTTTGTGCGTCCGCTTATTGCGTTGTATCCGCGCGCGCGAGTCTTCTGCAAATATGTATATCGTACCCCTAAACTCCCTTCTAATTTATGGCACAAGACTAAAAAATAAAGCGCGCATAACTCTTTATTAAAATTTAATATCCCTTAAGTACCTTTTGTGTCGAGTCGAGTCTAACAATTAGGCGAGTGCCTTTTAATAAGGCCGTTCTATTCTAATTAACTGTCTTGTTTCAGATACCGTGTGATGACGAGTCGCGAGTGAATTGAAATCATTGCAGTCGCGTTCCGAATGCGAGAGAGGATCGCGGTGTTGTGTGTCCGCTGATGCGGTTCTAGTGTTGGTGGTGTTATGATGACGTCATGGCGCTGGCTGGCGCTGCTGGCCGCGCTGCACGTGTGTGCGTGCGCACGTGACGCTCTCTACCACAACCAGTTTGCAGTGCACGTGCCCGCTGGACGACACCACGTGGACGACATCGCGAGGAGGCACGGTTACGTTAATCATGGACAGGTGAGTCGACTGATCTCTCTTACATAATGCTTTGAGACACTTACAACGGTGGTCTACTAAAAGAGAGGGTTACGTACTTATCGGCCATTTTAGCCATTAAAGCCCTCAGCATAAGTGAGACCATCAAGCCAGTATTATTAAAGATTCATTTTGTGACTGTTTTCTCTGAAAACCTACCAAAAGATTGTTTTTGAGTTTCGAGGCGCACATTATTAACACTGAATTAATATTATGTCTATACCCAGCAGTGGGTGATACCGGACTGAAATGACGATGATGAATAAAATCTCATTTTTTTTTTATTATAACATTATTATAAAAAGCTATATAAAAAGGGACTATAAAATGTCATTTAATTTCTTACATACCTAACTAAGCAAGAAACATTCAAATCTAACTCAACCACGATCTACGTCTAAAATTGTATAAATAATTCACCCTTTAAGTAACTACCCTCGCGTGTCTGTCCAGAGCCGTCCAATTAAGTTTTCTCCAGTGATTAATCGCTCTGATACACCCACCTTATGTAGCTTTGTACACTGTATCCTGAGCCTCTGACATAAGTACTTGACACCGTCTTGGAGCCAGAGAATGGGCTAAGCTTCAAAGACTGGTTGCGACCGACATGAGGCCTACAATTCCTGCGAACGCTTGTTGTCTGCCCTTTGGTGTCCAGAGAGGTAATCTCCTTGTAAGCCTTTGTTTGAGGGATATCCGGTCTTGACGGAATTGCGTTGCAAGGTGTGAAGTGACGAACACTTTGTGTTGAAACAGAACTTGAAATTTAAATGATGTTTTTAACGATGTAACCTTTTCTTGGATCACTCAATTCAATCGTTATAGAATGATGTTATAATGTGTTCATTATAGATGATTGTGTTAGTCATTTGAGTGATGTGTATAAAACTGCCGATGTTTTTTTTGAAGTGAAAACTTCTTTAGCGGCGTTGAGCACTTTTTCTGTAATGGGTATAAAATCTTAAACTCGCGTCAGCGCGTCAGGACACGTGACCTGATCGAAAAAGCGTAAGACGGATGGAGAGTAGACAGCTATCCCCTCTCTACGGCGCGGCGAAAATGTATGCCTGGGCCTACTGTTTCGTTTAGGCAGCGCAGGGCGCTTGCGCGAATGTTCGTGTATGTTACAGCGTGCCAAATAACAAACAAGCCCCCCCTAACCATTCCAAAATATCAAACATGCTCAACGTTAATAATCAAGTTTTCACTTCTGCCGGCACTCCCGGAGTGCAACCCGTATTTTTTAATATTATTTAATCCTACTTACATATATTAAAGAAAGTCGTGTTACACTATTTATAACTCTTAGAACGGCGAATCCATTAGGTTGAAAATTGGTGGGGAATTAGCTTAGAACCAGGAGACATAATAATTTCAATACTGCTGCCAAGAAAAAAAAAATGCTTAAGACCTCATTCTGAGGCATGGTAGACATCCCCACAAAACTATTGCTACCTTTTTAAGGCCGATAGAGGATGACTAAGTGAAGCAGAGACACGTCCATACAATTACCTACTGATGTTCTGACTCATATCTATTAACATTTAGAATTTTCCAGGAAGTAATGAGGGTAGGTCATTTATAAAAACACTGTCCATATCAGTTCTATCAATTCTGCATTTAGTCAGCATATTATGTCTCATCAATCACTTCTATTCCTGATTTTTATTATTCATTTATTGTTAGAATTAATGTTATTTTGTTTCCTTTCTCATTTCCTTTGGCTATGTTGTCGTATTACGTAGTTTGGGCGTTGATAAACGATCACGCCGTAATGTACAACGTATAAAAAGAAGTAGGTTTGTATAGATATAGTGTAACAATAATTAAAAGTAAAGTATAGGTTTGTGCTGGCGTTGATCCTTGGCGCCAAAGATTATAAAGTCTGGAGATCAAAGTCAAAGCAATTAAATCATAAGGATCACTTTGAAAATGATCAAGGTCATGGCTTATCTAATACTGGTTACTGTGGTATTCGTTATTAATTTATTATTATTGAAATAATTAATATACTTATTACACTAGGGCGGATGGCCCGCGTATCCGCATCCGGATAAAATGAATCCGGCAATATTATTCTAGGTCACCAACTTTTTGCACCCCCACAATAACTGGTAGAAATGCTTTTTGCTCTTAGGGCCACGCATAGTTTTATTTGTTTAAATAAAATTAATTGGGTTCCAATGGAAATATACTTTTTTATGCAACTAGCTGATGGAACAGGCATATGGCCCACCTGATGTTAAGTGGTAACCATCGCATATAGCAAAGCATTGCCATGTAGGTCACACACGTCAGGAACGTGCCCGATGCATTGCCCTGCGTCTATCCACTTGAGGCATACATACATACGTTCAGCCTCAAGTGTCAGTAAATAACTTACGCACACAAACTTTTTATTTAAAAGTTGAGAATCGAACTCGCATAGTACAGCGTTGGAAGCAGAGCGAATACCAACAGAAACGCGAGGCGAGTCTAATGACTTGTTCGTTGCATAACCTCATGAATAAAAGCTACGCGCCATTCGAATAGAGACCAACGACTTGCACATAAATAGCATCATTATAATAATACTCGCAGATCCCTAATCCCGGCATAATGGAATCCCTTGTGAATCCTGCCTGACCCTTCATTTCCGACTTTGCCTTTTCTATACAACTCCAAATATCAATTTTCATATTTATTTCACGCCAAAGAAGACCGGACGCTATTCGAAGCCGCTACAAAACTTGCTATACATCAAATAAAAGTCTGAACTACTTTTCATCTTGACCGAACGAACAGAACTATGCTTATGGCAGACTTGGTTATTTTCGAAAAACTTTCCGGTCGGCTACTTGTCTTACAAAATGTTTCTGTTTGTTCCGAACGTTGAATAACTACAAAGAGCTTCGGGAATAATAAGCTTGAAAACATATTAAACTTTGCCGTTTTCCAGCGGCACTAACTTGAAGTTTGAGTAGGGCAATTTTAAGAATTGTTTTCAGATCGCTAGATTATGTAGACTTGGAAAAACAAATGTCTAAAGCATGTTTTTGTTGTTGAAAGCTATCATATTGTTTTATGCTAATTTTTCGATGCTTGTGAATGGGAAGTGCTGTTTTTACCACAATTTTTTATTCATAAGATACAACTTCTCGATAATCACCACATCAACATAACTTTCGACTGAGCAAAGTTTATTCAAGAATTTTGTAATTAAATTATAATTACTAGTAAAGTATAGTCTATACTAATCGAGAAAACAGAGATGCTTTCATTTATTTTATAAAAAAAACTAAATTTTAGGTGCCAAAAAATTCACTTTTTTCAACAAAAATACATGTCCTCAGTTTAGAAAGGCTAACTTTTGAAGGAACAGTAATTAACTACGCATTCGTAGACCTCGTAACAAGCAGTTATCCGATCAAAAAAATCACACTCTCTTCTGCACTAGCGTCACACGTCCACGAAATGCCGCGTGCGTTATCCAAAAAAAACCGTTGACGGCAACGTTTCCCGGAATTAGATTTCTATCCGGAACACGGAACCGATGATCGGAACGAATGGAATTGAATTCGGCAGTCGGCACTGGGAATAGTTCTGGCCAGTCCGAGGTGCTGCCAGCGCTGCGTCACTCCGATTCAATCTCAACATAAAATGAACTTTACAGTGTGGAGTGTGAAAGTTCGAAAAGAAGAAAAGTTTTTATGCTGATGGAACAAGCATAATATACCTGATGTAAATTGGTAACCATCGCCTAATAACAAAGCATTATCTCGTAGGTGACGCACATAAGGAACGTGCATAACGTTGTGCTGCCTTGCGTCCATCAACTTGAGGCATAAAAATGTTCAGCTTCACGTGACAGTAATTTCACCGGCCCTCACACATTTCAAATCAAAACACAGCAATGCTGTCACGGCAGAAATAAGCGCGATGGTAGAACTTCCTCAGGCGAGCCCCTCCCAAAGAGCTCTACTAATGGAAAAAAGAAAAATGCACGAAAGGAGGTTCCTTGAGACGCATTCAAAATCCTTAATTACCACGTTGATTTGAAAAAACAAGTAACATGTCAATAAGGATAGAAAAAAACATTAAATTAATTATCGTGTTATATTTTTTAAATTAAGTATTACAAAGTTTAACGGGCCCGTGGCGAAAAACATCATTATTATTACGGGTTAAATTGGTTACGTTCAGGACCTTTTTTTAGTGACAAGCATACAGGCTTTTTACTAACGGCCTAAAGTGAATCTTCTGTATACGATTCTATGCAAGAGGTGCTACAAAAGCATTCAAGGAATGCCTAACTCGACTGACCCCACCAATGTTGGAAATATCCCAAAACCTGGCTGTATTGTGCTGGTTTAATCGTCCATTAAGACCTAAATGTTGCACTTTAGCAATTAGTTGGTTTTACATTTGGCAAAGAAAGACGGTACAAGGCATAAAGTTAATTATAGTCCAGAGACTACTTTGGACAAAAAGGTTGATGTTCGTCTTTACTAAGATATATTTTTTGTAATCACCACATAGACAAGAAAAATGGAGTAACAGAACGTAAGTAGTGTGTTGGCTGAATTTCACATAAACTACTTTTTCTCCATTCTATCTAAAAACTGGCAAGAAACTAGTAGTAGTAGAACTCTTTGTGAAGGGCTCGTCCGGGGAAGTACCTACTACCACCATGTCTATTTATGCCGTGAATCAGTATTGCTGTGTTTCGGTTTGAAGGGTGCGGGTGCCGATGAAATAACTCGCACGTGAGGCTGAACATCTGTATGCCTCAAGTTTGATGGACGCAGGGAAGTGCATCGTAAAGCAATGCTTAGTTATAGGCGATGGTTACCACTTAACATCAGATGGGCCATATGCCTGTTCCATCAACTAGTTGTATAAAAAAAAATTACAGCTGTATATGTGTAAAAGACTGAAGGCTAACAACCGGTCAATCCAACGGCACCAATTGGTTCAACGACATAAAGACAGTACACCTACCACAAGCTCTGTCTGGCTCTATCTCTGGCTCTGGTTTTGAGTCTGTATGAGTGCTCACCAGTTTACTATACTGTGTGTGTGACGTTTCGACGTAGGATTTATTAAGACAGCACAATCACACAGACTCAAAACCAGAGCTTGAGACAGAGCCAAACAGAGCTTGTGTTAGGCCTACTGGTCATTAATTGATACGTCAGCAACAAAATAAAACGTACTGAAATACTTGGGGGAGGCATTCGATACTAGACAAGATAATGATGATTGATGATGATGAGTAGCATTTTGAACGGACCTGTAGATCAATGTTTCTATAATTATATTCTACTATCTCAAGTGCCGTGACCTAGTTTCCTAGTGCTTAAATAATAAATAAATATTATAGACAACCCACACAACACTATCTAGCCCCAAACTAAGCAGAGCTTGTACCATGGGAACCAGATAGCTGATATAATACTTATGTGTCCGAATAACTGTAATTGTCGTGGAATTAACCTAATAACGTATGTAATAATTGTAAAGTTATTAAACAAGTTTATAATGTCTATTCTACGTATCATTTGGAATCCCTGGTAAGGAATCAGTTAACATCAGAAGTGGGATTATATTTTTTTTTGTGTTGAATATAATATAACACCCAGACAGTGAACAAACATCCTGTGTTCACCACACAAAAATTTGTTCTCGGTGGTGATCGAACCCACGACCTCAGGTAGATGCTCAGAAGGCAGAGCTACTAACAACTGAGGTGAGAGGCCAGCCAAAGTGCTTGCGATCGGTCCAGTTGGGAATAAGCGAGTACTCCGTAAAACACATTTGTAACATTATCCTGTCACATTACAGACTGTTTGCAGTTGTCTCGACGTGTGCCTATGAATTTTAAATGGAGGACGTGAATAGATAAACGATTTTGTAGAAAAATGTATCAATCAAGGAGATTGATTGAGCAGTAGGTACGAATGTTGCTTAGAAATATCTTTTGGTAGCGGACCTCAAGTTTCAAATGTACGAGTTTTATTATAAACGGTGTTTTTAAATATATACAAATGCCAAATACAGAATAAATACAAAAAAAACTCTAAAATAGGAAACTAATCATCCCCAAACACAAAAAGAACCATTCATACTCCAGTTTTGTAATGCATTATCTGTTTGCTAACCTTAGCGGAAGTAATTTCCTGAATTTAACTCCTAAGGATGAATGCGAACAAAGCAAGTCGTATAAAACAGTAAGTTATATTCGTCCTCAGTTCGAAAATTCCCTAACTCCCCGATGAAACGAAAGCAAAAACATTCCCGGCAAGGCCGATAAGATCTAATTTATTTCGGACATAAGAACGTCTCTTATGGCCCCGCCAACTTGGACAAGTCGTTAACGCAACGAAAAACTATCTCGAAACTTTAATTTCTCACATAAAACGTTTCTGATGCGAAAATAATAGTTTTCACTTACACACGCTGTTTTTATCGTATCAGAACTTGAAGCTAAGAAAGGCATTTTTTTGGATAATTCCGGAAGTACTCGGAGCAATTTTCACCCTCTAACCTTGACCTAAAGGAAAAACTATTAAGGGGGAACGTTTAGATAGAACAGGAAAAGCTGTTGGCTGAATAAATCTTTGAACACGTGAGTAAGGAAGCAAACCTGCTGGTGTGAGCAAACACTCGATGATGCTGTCACTGTGGAGTGTCTGCACTAGCTGTTCTGAGACGGTTGTGAACCGCTGTGTTTGATGTGCTCCACTAAATCGACCTAGAAGAGCTCTTGGGGTGTTGTTGTAGGAAACACACGAACACTGTTACACCTCGCTTACACAATTGAATCGCGCGGAAATTTTAGCATTCTTCTTGATACAAGCTGAATTTGCTGTGACCGAGTTTTGTGTATGAAGTCAAGCTGTTCGGGCACTGTTTTTGTAATAGTATGCTCTGTCTTTTCTCGTTATATTTTAATTTGACAAGCCTTCACTTTTGAAGACCTTCGCCATTCTCGCATCTATGACAATTCCATAATGTAGTCAACTACATTACAAAAAATGCAATAACAATTCTTAATCAGCCCCTTTGCCACAGCACGGGTATTCCCGAACGCGATAGCGCGGTTGCGATAACATAAACTAAGTATGTAAACACGCACGTCACATACATAATTTAATATAATGTGTCGTGTATAATTTTATGTAAGTTGTCGCTTCCCGCGCTCTCTCCCCAAAGTGCGTGACCTAGGCCCTAAAAGTCTAATCTGTGCTAAAAGCCTACTCCTGTTGCGGATGACACATAATCTTTTATAGTGAGCGACAAAACAGAAGAATATTTCAGGCATAAAATTAAGAAACCAGCTCTTCAAAAGTAATCAGAATACTTTTAGTTTATAGAGTTGTATGAACTTTAAGTCATTACTATCTGCAAACTAAAATAACTAACTCATTGCTAAATTCTGGGAAAAAGGCCTGACACCTTTAGGCCCGTATTCAGAAACAGTGCTTAAGTCTGAGTCGAGCCTCAAGCATAGATTTTTATAATTTTTTATTAAATAACTTTAAAAAATCTAGAGGTATGCTTGAAAGTGCTTGAGGCTTGACTCAGGCTCAAGCACTGTTCCTGAATACGGGGGGAATTCATCTTCTGGGTTTCGATCAACAGCCAAACTATGATCATCGTTAACTCATCCCTACTTACCGAATGATTAAGGATGTTTTGATAAGTTTATTTGCCAAAGTTCGAGTGAATCGTTCTCGCCAATTGGATTTTATTGTGTCGTTTATCCTGTTATGTTCGAGGTGAAGTAGAAAAATAAGTCTGTTTATTGTAAACATATTATTATGTAATGGCTAGCGGGCAGGCGTTATTTAAAAAGGACGACGATTTTATTATTGCTTTCTTTGTGTAAGTTACTAGAAAACATGGTAATTTAACATTACAGCATTATCAGGATAAGATCGGTTTGTGTGGAATTTACATCAGCATTTTGTAATTATTTATGTCTATTTCTGCGAAGTTTGGGGCCAAATTGTCCACAATATTTTTGAAGTGAAAACTTCTTTAGCGGCGTTGAGCACTTTCTGTAATGGGTATAAAATCTTAAACTCGCGTCAGGATCACGTGACCTGATCGAAAAAGCGTAAGACGCTACAGATACGCTAGTAGTTACTATGACACGGTAACGTCACAGAATAGATAATAGTTAGTAGCAAGCATACCAAGGCGTTTTTCGTGACTGTAGTAGGTATAGGTACATACCTATTATAGATTTTATGAACTAGCGGCCGCCCGCGGCAGGTAGTAGTGGTCATTGGTACATGATTTTATAGATCAACTGTATTTATTTAGGTATTATGAATAAGGTAGGCAAGGCACTGATGCCAACGACGAGCTTCGGCAAATTCACCATCCACACTTGATGTGCGGGCTGGTTTCCGCAAGGCCTCTAGTTAATGTAATATAAATTGTCATGTTTGTGTACGATAGCGCAATAAATGAATATTGTATTCTACCACATAAATGATAGTACTTTTATACTGATAAAGCAATTGGTGCAAAATTATTCCCTAACCATTCCAAAATATCAAACATGCTCAACGTTAATAATCAAGTTTTCACTTCTGCCGGCACTCCCGGAGTGCAACCCGTCTTTTTTTGAAGTGAAAACTTCTTTAGCGGCGTTGAGCACTTTTTCTGTAATGGGTATAAAATCTTAAACTCGCGTCAGGACACGTGACCTGATCGAAAAAGCGTAAGACAGATGGAGAGGACGTTGCCGTTCCGCTCGACTGACCGCGCCGTACCCGGTGTGCGACGTTGCCGCTTCGCTCGCCGGCCGGCACTGTTGCTACGATGGGGGCGGGGCGGCGCGTGCGGTTCGTGCATCTATTAATGATAAAAGTTATGAAGAAATAGCGAAAGAAAATGAGTGAGTACTTTATAAATATATTAGATGAAAATTTAATAAGTTTTAATACGAGCGGCAAGTTTTCACTTCTGCCGGCACTCCCGGAGTGCAACCCGTCTTTTTTTATTTATTTCTGGTCTGCTTTACAACAGAAAACTTGTGTGCCCGCGGCATTGCAATGTCAAACAAGAGAATTAGGTGCATATTGAAGGGTTTGCGCTTCACAGATGTCTGTCAATAAATACGTTTATTTTTCTGGCTGATCACACTGAGGTATAGGATAATATAATCTTGTATTATATTTTATAAGCTTTTGTGAATACCCATCCCGCTTTAGTTAAGTGAGTTATACGATAAAATAAAGCCATTTCAATATTACAGTCCCGTATATTCCCGAACACTATAAATGAGGACCATAAAGTGCGAGCTCCAAATTGCAAAAACAAACTTCAATTTTCCCCCTTTATGTTATTATAGGTACTTATTCGGTTAGATCACACGAGGCCATCGTAAACGTATTAAACCTTGGCGCAAGTAATACGGAACCCTGTTACAATATTATCTTCAGAAGCCAGTATAGAATTCAGTTTAAAAATTGATTGGGGTTTCTCGTATCCAGATTTATTTGGAAATTTCTCTGAGCTTTTAATTAGAGAGCAAAACATTACACCTTACATATGAAGAAAGAAACTGACTAACGCTTTATTTTATACGATTTCTGATACTATCCCAATAACACTAGTGCGAAATTTTCGATATTTGACTGGCCTCTAGCTCAGTTGGTAGTAGCTCTGCCTTCTGCGCCGTAGGTCGTGGGTTCGATCCCCACCGAGAACAAATATTTGTGTGGTTAACATAAATGTTTGTTCTCTGTCTGGGTGTTATATTGTATTCTAAGTATGTATTTACAAAAAAAAAATGTATTCAAGTATTATATCAGCTATCCGGTTCCCATATTACAAGTTCTGCTTAGTTTGGGGCTGGGTAGTGCTGTGTGAATTGTCCACAATATTTATTTTATTTATTTATTATTTATTATTATTTCTGGCCTTGTCTAGCATATAGGTTTCGTTTTATCCAAATGAATCGAAAAAAGAACGAATAAAAAAATTGAAAATGCCATATTTATATTACTAATTACTAACTAGCAATTCGCCCTAGCTTTGCACGATCGGAAAAATGACACACGCGTGAAGCTTGGCCGAGTCACTATAGAAAATATATAGCCTATGTTACGCAGCGATAGGTAATGTAGCTTGCTAATGGTAAAATATTTTTTGAAATCGGTCTGCCACTAGATTTTGAGTTTATTCATTACATGCAAACCATTTCTTTTTATAATATTAGTGTAGATGTGAATGATAGTATACTACTACTACGAAATCGTCTAGTTAGTAGTTTATAGCCAGTACATACTAACGAGTCGTAAAATAAATCAGACGTATTTTGTATTTCTATTTATTGATTTTACTTTGATTATGGTTGACACCGATTACAATAATTAAAGATGTAATAGACAGAACGAAAAATAAAAATAAATAAAGAAAATAAAATGGTGAATAAATCTTTTTCCTGTGCCAAAACTACGAGTGTGGAGAAGTGGATTAGTCTGGTATTACATGTTCAAACATTATACCGATTAGGCACATTCTCAACTAGCGATAATGGTGTTGAAAAGTTGAATAAAATTCCTGGCGATATAAAATGCCTTTATTTTATGAATTTGAGAGCTTGCAATAGTTTCACTTGTAACATCGTAAAACCGCTGCTAAGCGTCGCCAGTTTGGTTAAGTTAGCGTTTCGCGTCACGTACTACCCGCTGATGGCTCTCAGTGGAGCGCCTTTCTTCCCGTTGGTTCGTTCCATAAGTATTTTCAATAGTTACCAGTTTGTACAATGTTACGAGTGCCTCTATAGGCACTTGTGGATTTTTCGGTGAGAATGTTTTTTCTCCTATATTTGCGGAGGGCTTTTTGTTAGAAGTGGTTGTCGAGTGCTTTCATTTTGTGGCAAGAGAAACATTTAAATTCAGTCAACCAAAGTGGTACGTTTTATTTGGATTAGGACTTCCTCTGACTATTCGCCTTAGACATCCTAAAAAGGTCTTGAGTATACCGAAGTAGACTAGGTAAGAATACAAACCAAGATATCTCTAAGGGGATGTTCATACTGGGCTTTGAATTTATTATTTATATTTTTTATGTTATACAATCGGCCGCCCGCAACTCCGCTCGCCCCGTTCCCGTTACGCCCGTTACCGTTAATTTATCGAGATAAAAGTATCCAATGTCCGTCTCCTAGATTTTAGCTACCTCTCCACCAATCTTCAGCAAAATCTGCTCAGCCGTTGTAGAGTTATTGAGTAACAAACATCCATCCATCCACACTTACAAACTATCGCGTTTATAATATTAGTAGGAGTAGGATGTTTGCATCGCTAGTAATAAAAACACAGCGTGTAACTACTAGGATTGCTGAGAGTCTACCCAGTCTAGTTTATTTGTGAGGATGCAACTAAAAGTAATATTTATTTTCCACAACATATACCTACTGGATATTGTTAAATGAACGCTGCTATAATTTCCGGGAAAGTCTGCAATGCGCTTTCAAAGCTAAAACTTGAGGAAAAGAGTAGTTGGACGCGGATGGCGGCGACGTTGCATATACGCTTATCAAAAAATAAACTGTTTTCTTCTCAAAATAATAAAATAGACATAAAAAAATACGGGTTGCACTCCGGGAGTGCCGGCAGAAGTGAAAACTTGATTATTAACGTTGAGCATGTTTGATATTTTGGAATGGTTAGGGGGGGCTTGTTTGTTATTTGGCACGCTGTAACATACACGAACATTCGCGCAAGCGCCCTGCGCTGCCTAAACGAAACAGTAGGCCCAGGCATACATTTTCGCCGCGCCGTAGAGAGGGGATAGCTGTCTACTCTCCATCCGTCTTACGCTTTTTCGATCAGGTCACGTGTCCTGACGCGCTGACGCGAGTTTAAGATTTTATACCCATTACAGAAAAAGTGCTCAACGCCGCTAAAGAAGTTTTCACTTCAAAAAGAAAATACAAATAAAAGAGCATTAAAAAAAAACAAAGCTGTCAAGTACGAAGTCAATTGTACGTGTCAAATAAACAAGTTCTTTCTTTCTAATTCTGATATTTAATTTTCCTACACTTACCTTATTTGATAGTACTCAAAATGTGACACTCTTTCTGTGCAACCAAAACAATAACAGACAGTTAATGTTATAATTTGTATCATCTCAGAACATTATCCATCAATTAAAATACTTATTTTTGACAAGTCTCAAGTGATAAGCAATAGTGTTACTTTGAAATGAGAAAATCCTAAGCTAGGAATAATGCAACAAAAGAATCGAGATAATATTTTTGTACAGCTCTATAAAAATTGGATTTGTGCTCTAACCTTCCGGGCGATTGTAAATAAATAAATAAATGATACTAACAAGGAACAGTGATCACATTTTGTTGCTATCATTGTTCGAACGATATGTATCTTTCGCCATACTAGTTTTACAAAGCGAAGTTTATATATGCTATCTCATGCATACATATTTATTACGTCAACATTCATTCTTGTTGGAATCGTTCCTTGTCAAAGATAAGTTTGTTTCAATTAGTGTTTCATTGCCATCGAAGCTCAAATTTTGGAAATGTACGTAAATGCGACATCCTTACATGGTTGATGTTCCAACTGTCCGCACCAAGCGCTTTGCTCCTACTTTTATGTTGCGGACAGCCAAGGAGTTGAATTCCTTGGCGGCGTCTGTTTTTCCGATCACCTATATCTTGGATGTCTTTAAGCTAAGATTAAAAAAGCGGTAAGCTTGCTACACCGTCGACCGCATCATAACAGCAGGTGAGATTGCGATCAAACGCAAGTCTATAATATGTAAAAAAATTGTCCAAATTAACAGATGCGACTAGGTTTTGATTGCAACAGAAGATACGCTATCACCCCACTGTTCAATGGCTGTAAACTAATCTGATCCGCTCAATAGATGCTCCAAGCATGTGTACTCATGTTCATACTACCTAGAACTTTGAATATAATCTGCGAGCGCACACAACTTTATTGACCGAGCGGGTTGAAACATGCAATCATGCGCTATTAGAAATATTATCAGCTAATGTAAACATGTTAGCATAATAGATTACATTACAAGTTAATTTTAAAGTTTACATAGGACCGTGTATATATTTTTATTGAATAAAGACTAAGACTAGGACAGGACTATTTGACATCATCCCCGCGTCGAGATTCTATCACCGCTCTTCTCGACATAGATACCGTGCTCATCCACACATTTTGGATCCATGGGTTTCCTGTACAGCTCGCTTCTCGAGATCGTTTCTTCCTCATACCCATAAACTGTGGAATGAGCTACCACCTCTTAATTACAACATGAATAGCTTCAAGAAAAACGTTAAAAAAATCTTTCAGGGTAGGCAACGCAACGACAGCACCCTTGGTGTTGTTGGTGTCTATGGGCGACGGTGACCGCTTACCATCAGGTGGGCCGTAAGCTCGTTTGTCTAACTTTTACATAAAAAAAAAGGACTAGGACACAGGCTCAAAACCAGAGCCAGAGACAGCCAGACAGAGCTTATGGTAGACCTACTGTAATGCTTTGAGATGAACCAATGTTTTCAACTCTGACAGGCCGAAACATCTACGCTTTTTCGTGACAGTCAGAGATGATATTTTCATTATTATTTGTGTATTCCTTTATTATTTAGACGTTGGAAGTGGAACATAAATTCCAGTCTGTTTGTTTTGTTCATTTATCTCATTCCTATTATTTCTTCTATTATTGATGGTTACAATATTATGTTCGGATAATATTTTCTATTTATTTTTATTCGATAAAGACTGACAAGAGTTAAAGCGATAAACGAAGATAATAAAATAATTGCATATGTCTTGATCATCAAATCATAAAAAATATATTGGTGGACCTTTTACAAAGCAACATCCAGCCCCATCCTAAGAAAGTAACTTAGTGTGTTTTGAAAATAAGATAACTGATGGAATTCTTAAATCCTTTTGTTTTTTTAAATATACGCATTTTCCTAAGATATTTTTAGTAGAAGCAATGCCGAAACTTCGCTCAAGTTTTTCAGTAATTGATATTCTATTGGAGAATGCGCTGTAAACGTTTCTAAGTTTTCCTATTTTTATCGGTTTCTAAATAAGGCTGTATTATGTATGGACATAGGTCCAGTAGTGGACTTCATCAGGCTGATAATGATGAGGATTTGTTGATTGATGATAGATCTGTCAGGTACTACTGAGCAAACTGCGACATGCTAAGAGCCTCATCATCATCATCATCAGCCTGAAGAAGTCCACTGCTGGACATAGGCCTCCCCTACACATTTCCAGGAAGAACGATTCTGACCTCTTTCCATCCACCGGCTTCCCGCGAACTTACAATGTCGTCGGTCCATCTGGTTGGTGGGCGCCCTACTTTTCGTCTTCCGGTTCGTGGCCGCCATTCGAGAACCTTCATTCCCCAACGGCTAAGAGCCTACAGTAGAATAATGCAAAGACTTTAGCCGACTGACACTTAACTGCAAAGGGCTGGCAGTCGCTTCCGGTTCCGGTTAAATTAATTACATTCTGACGTGTTTACTTAATGCGCTAATTTAATGGAACGACGGCATGCACTCTTGATCGATTATCATTATGCCAGCGTTAAGACTGATGTGGGTTCGATCCCCGCTGAGGACAAACATTTGTGTGAAGAACACAGTTCGATCCCTACGCGTGTTCAGAAAAAAACTAGCAGTTGGTGCCCGAGCTTCGCTCGGTATTTTTTTTTTTTGGTAAACTGTTGTGAATTATATTTAAATACGAATTACTTACATACTGATTAAATATTAATATTTTTTGATCTTACTGACATAATAATAAACTCCACTACTCGTCAATAGATGGCGTTCTCTGTCCCACTAACTCATGACTTAATCAACAGATGGCGCTAGGAGTTATGATTTTATGATAAAGTTGAAGTTCTCGAATGGCAACTATGAATTGGAAGAAGAAACGTAGGACGCCCACCCACCTGATGGACCGACGACATTAGTTAGATCTCTTGAAGTTGGTGGATGGAGAGGGCTCCGAATCGTTCATCCTGGAAATGTATGGGGGAGGCTAACAGTGGACTTTTTCGATATTGCTCTAAATAGAGTAGACGGTTTTCTTGCCATACTGCGCAATCATGCAGAGACAGAGCTTCATGCAGTGGGGATGCAGAGCAACAGACTCTGGTCTCATCTCGTAATACCACTAACACTAGTTTTTGAGTTACTTAACTAACAAAGTATGGATTTATGTCTAAAATAAATATTATTCGTTTTGATTATACTCGTAGTACGCAATTTAAAATGGGTACGTATTATAATTATACCTACACAAACATTTTAATGATAATGCAGGCATAACCTCGTTTCAATAACGTCTGAATCGGTGCTAACCTTCTGCTAAATTAATTTACAATCTTTGTGGAACAATTGTTAATGCTGATATTATTCATAGGGCTTTGAGTAGCTTACGCACGCAAGGCTTCTATTCATTGGATAATAATATTTAAAAAATCTACATGTTATTATAGAATGCCTATTTTCATTAACTTTTTATATGTGGTACTCATTGTTATTCTTTTTCCCTAGCCCATATCGTCCCACCGCTGGGCAAAGGCCGAATAATTAATTAATATCATTATTATTTTGTCATAAAATGCCATGACGTCATGAAGACATGAGTAGCCGGCTATTTGTCTTGTCTAGTCAAAAAAGTCAATGTATTTATCCTTAGAATGATCTCTCTCTCTCTCTCTCTCAATAAAAATGACTTGTACGACATGACAGCTTTAACAGAAATATCATCGAAGAAAAGGTAGAAGGAGAGAGAAGGGGAAGACCAAGGATATGCTACAGGAGCCAAATTAAAGCAAAGATCGTCGTCATGTCATATAAGAAGGTCAAAAAAAAAACTTTAGAATATGCAACCTCCGCCTCTCTCTCTCCCTTGTCTCACTCTTCTCTAGGTCGTGGGTTCGATCCCCACCGAGCACAAATATTTGTATGGTGACCGCAGATTTTGCTTGATTTTGCAGTATGTATTTACAAAATATATACATATATATACGTAGGTATATCAGCCATCTGGTTCCCATCGTGCAAGCTCTGCTTCATTTGGGGCTAGATAGTGTTGTGTGGATTGTCCAAAATATTTAATATTTATTTTATTTATTTAATCATTACGCCGACAAGAGCATTGCTCGATCTTAACTATGAAGAGAGAAGATATTGTCCACTTCTAAACATTCGCAGGGCGGAACAGCCATCCATCACGGAGCACTTGTAGTGAACGATCTCATCAATTATTGTAATTGGATCACAGTGCTACCATCAATCCAAAACGCACGTCAAAGCACTGGTGGTCTAGTGGTAGCGGCCCCGCCTTCCGATCCTAAGGTCGTCGATTGAAATCTAGTTGTGTATCAGTGAGTTTTTCTGTTGAAAAATATGCACTATGTCAGAAGATACCTTACTCTCAAACGGTGAAGGTAAACAAACCGAAGTGAGAAAACCGGCATGACGAAGAATCTAAATAGTTCCAAAAACATGTATTGTGTCAAGTGCACGAAAGAAGCCTCTTCTTAAAATCCTTGCACCACACTCTGGTTTGAAAGAACCACTTACACGATAAGAAAAATAATCCAAAACGGATTTTATTTAGAACACACGACTGAAAAAAATGTTGGTAATGTATCTATAAAAATAAGTTATAACTTGAGAAATACAAGTATTTTAAGTTGACAGCTGTTTATGTACAACTTGCCAAGGTGATTTAGCGTAACATAAAAATTGTGTGACGCAATTATTTCACCGGCTCGACTCTAGCTCGCACAATAGACATTATGCTGCCATTATCTCTTTACAATCGCATTACCCACCTATCGTATTATGTTCGACGTTCTTGACAAGACTCAGACGCTCCATTCACAGACATAATGTAATATTCCTTAGAAAAGGGCGTGTGACAGGTGTGCGAGGCACACTCCAAATCTCGCTATGAAAAATGCGCGGCTCGAAGGAATTACATAATGCAGGAATGTGTCAGCGCGTCTACTCGACAGTTTTCAGATTCTTTGTGTTCGTAATAAGAGCGGTTCGCCAGATGCTCCTTAAATTACATATTTCATACAAGGGGGGGCGACTGTTTATTATGTCATCTCGCTGTGCCTCTATGCTCTTATGCCTCTATGCCGGTAAATATGATTTTCATTGTACGTAATAAAGTCATAATAAAGGACCGGCGCGGGACGGAAGGAAACCTCGACCTTTCCTGTGGGCCTCGGACCGAATATTGCCCATAGTAGGCCGGTTAAAGCACTCAACAATAATAAAATATGTTTATTGAAAGTACATTTTTATGTCAGGATCGTGCTGTGACTTTCAAGTGGAGTAAAACGGCTGAAAGCGCCAAGCAGGTGCCACCCGCGGTCGCACTGAAAACTCATTTAGAAGTCGGTCCCCTAATTACTAGTAATTAGTAACTCAATTTCATTGCTTTATTATTTGAGGGTGAAACCAATTTCATTTATCAGATGTAACGTCAAAACAATTGAAAGGTCTAGACAGCTGGTTATCAATTCGAACGAGTGAATAGTAGATTGGATTAGCTGCGGCCCCTTTAACTGTGGGATACCTGTTTCTTAGTAGCCGCAATATGTTATCGTGAAAAAGCGCCATTTATCTAATTCAGTTCAGACTGAAGAGTGAAGAGCTTTCGGTCTCGGCTCACGACTCTGATCCCCATGCATCAGTGGGCATCCTTTTAGCTATCTTGGTTTTAGATGAAATTTATTGAAATACTCGTAGTAGTCCAAATATACTCTTCGCAGAATTTGATTATTTATTAATTAGCACCTGCCGTTTCGTTGCCAATTTAAAAGATGTAATCTGAAAAGCTGGCAAGCTTACTATTCTTTGAACCTAGCTTTTCTTTTTAATTGTTTTTTTTGCGGTGTTGAAGCTTACAAACTTGCTACTTATTTGATTCGTTATTATTTGAATACCATTTATTTGTACTCAAAAGTTGTATGTAAAATAATGTACGGCCGGCCGCTAGTGTTTATTAAAAAACTAGCGGCTGGCCCGATTTTCCTCTTCCCGTTTCAAAGCTACTTCCCCACCAATTTTCAGCTAAATCGGATCAGCCGTTCTTGAGTTATAAATAGTGTAACTAACACAACTTTCCTAAATAGGTAACAATAATATAAGAATAATTTATGTAGTTTACTTATGTAGTAAGAGCTGGCAATAACTTAAGTATTGTTTATTCTTGAAAGATTTTTGCCTATAGTATTAGATTTGTACCAGTGTTACCAAGATTTATTCGCTAGATCTACGCACAGCTTGAGGCTTCAGTAATATCCTTGAAAGAAATATAAATGTTTGTATCTGTTAGATCCATCAGCGTTTAGTATTACTCACATGATTGATGTCTGTATTTTCTTGCGAAAGAAAAATGCTCGTATGTTTGGATTCATTTAATTTATTTACGTCACTTCGTTTTCCTACGTTATTGTTCTAAATCTCTAAACTGTCACAGTATAAGGCTTATCATTTGCTGGTAACTAACAGATGTTGCTAACTATAGGTAATTAAAAAGAAACACGCAACCGTACTCAAACTATTTAAGGCCTGCGCACACCTAGGTCGCTGGTGATAGCGATCAGTGAAACGCTGTCAAATATCGCCGTCAAATTTGACAGCGTTTCACTGATCGCCGACGCCAGCGAACAGGGTGTGCGCAGGCCTTTACTGTTGATTGCACGGAACAGATTTCTCATAAACTGTCAAAAACAACCGATCATGCTGACGTTGATGAGTCCACCTGAAGTTGGGCTGTTACCTGTAGGTTATAGGATCTCCTAGAAGTCGCAATACTGGCGGAGGCCTCTCATGTGTCTCTCCATATTTCTTATAATGTTTCTTCAATTCCGTTTGGTCGGTTATAGTTCTAGAAACAGTGCACATACGCAATGGAAACGCATTCCATATCAATATCGGGCGGGGAAGGATATTTTTTTGCTCGATCTAATTTCAATTTTTGTGTATTATTTCTTGGTGATCCTAATAAATAAACAAATAAACAAATTCCTAGCTACTTTTGATAAAAACAATAAGCATAAATTTTGTCGAAGTCTCCAGATGGACTTACAGCTCGTGCAAAATATTATGATTACGAAATCGACTGGACTATTATTACGTCGCCCATTATCGTTGTAAATGAAATAAGGCAAGGCTTAACTGTGCTGAAATTTGCCTCAGCTTTTCATTTCACACAAGCAGCCACATTCAAGGAATACATTAACATACACTGGGTTGACGTTTTAATTCATGTTTGTCGCAGCAAAAGTCGCGTGTCACAAGCTAATTTGACGTTTTCGTGACAGAATCAATTTGACACGAACGCCAGTAAATACTGTTCATTCGATTTGTTGATGATCTTTGAAATTGTAATTACCGACTAAGCTATAAAATACCTTCCATAAACAGCCGTTAATGGTTTTAAACGTTGTTTCATACATTTTAAATAAGTTCGCTTTTGTCACGTAAATGGCGTAAATCAATGAGCAAATTTCTAGGGATTTCTATTATTGGCAGATTTATTTTTGGCTTTCGACGTACTCGTTTTAAGCAGAAAATACTTAAACCAATGAAAAAAGCAAAACGGTTTAAAATAGATTATAATTCTTTTTTGAGAGCTCTCTTTAACCAAATCTCATCTCAATTATTAATAATTTTTGGTAAGCCCAGAAAAAATCTCAACGGTAACATAAATTCGTAATAAAACTCATTTTACTAGATAGATTGATGAAAACCTCTCTCCCACTTGACCCGTTTTAAAAAGCTCCGTGTAAGGGGAGCGAGTAGCGTGGCCGGCGGGTATAGTAATCAATGTATTGAGATCAACTACTCATCCAAACCGCCTACGGAATAGCCACCGCCATTTTTAACCGTAGAAAATACCAGACATTTTTCACCAAATGTTTACTATTTACATTGCACGCACGGGGCTGATCGAAACCTGTATACTGTATACCCAATGAATATTCAATATTCACTACCCCTCTATCAAACATTGATGCGTTGGCGAGCTGTACTTTCCGGATTGTTTAAAGTAACAAGCCTCGTGGGAAATGGTGTCAATGTTTTTATTTTCAGCGTGCGTTAATACAGACAAACTCCCGCGAACACTCAGACTGTGGAATGATCTCCCTGCTGAGGTTTTCCCTAAGGTCTATAGCATGGGGTTCTTCAAAAGGGCGTTTTAAAGGGTCGGCAACGAGTTTGTGATGCCTCTGGTATTGCAGGTGTCCATAGGCTACGGTAACCGCTTCCCGTCAAATTGGCCGTATGCTTGTTTGACAACTGTGTTGTATAAAAAAACTGAATACGGCCCCGAGAGAATCATTTCAATTCTGCACGCGAATATAAAAAAATGTTATTTTTAAATTGCGACGTTTGTTTGTTGTTAGTTTGAATCAGGTGTTCTATTTGTTTTTGATTCGGCGTGAGTTACGACGTGCTTGCTTTGTCTTTAAATCAATATTAATGCGAGCCTTTGACACAATAGCGGACCTGTATTTTAGTGTTATGGTGTTTGCTGTTCCGCTCATAGGCATGTAAGGTACACATGACTTGTTCCATTGAAGCGCTCAGAATAATTCTTCCGGCACAAAAGCGGCGGAATTTTAAGTAGAAAGCCAGGAGCCTCTTTAAACAACACAAGTCATTATGTAACGTGGAGGGAAATAAGGGAAATTTTCCCTAATTTAATTCCTGGAGACAAGGCTTTTACTAAGGTACCGGCGCAGTTTTAGGTCGTTGACATTTGAGAAGGTTATTTTGTTGCAAACCCCCCGGAGCTCCAATATTTTGCTTTAAAATATCGCTTTTGTTTCTCGGAAAGTTAGTGAAAGCTTCTTTGAAATACATCATTTTATTAAAAAAACCTGCCTCGGTAGACCCAATATAAGACATTTTTCTAAGTTTATTTCTAAAGGCCCAAACTTGAAAATGGAATTAGCAGAAAAAAACTTTTGGGAAGTTTCTTCTCGGATTTTACAATGTAATAAGAGAATTTGACTTTAATAAAGTTTCTCAAATTTTTGGCAGGCCAGTGTACCAACACGCGCATCTAGGCGATCGGCGATGGCAATCAGTTTCAACATAGGGTTTTGCATACATCCGAACACACTGCCGCAAACGTTGACTGGGTGATATTTGACAGCAATAAACTTATCGTCATCGCAGGCGATCTAGATGTGCGCAAGGCTTTACTCAAATAATATGTTGACATTTACGTTCATTTAGGCCCTTCGCACATGGAGCTACTCAAAAATGGCTGAACTACTCAGTAATTACGATTACAAACCAGTTACAAATTGTATCTCGCACACGACGCTACTCAAGTTGAAAGGTTTCAGTCACTTCTGTCACACAAATTGAATATTTAATGTTTGCTCGTTCATTTTTATAACAAAAAACAAAGAAACTCGGGAAACCAGCAGCGTGGAGACCGGTACGACGTGTCGCGCGTGATCGGTTGCTAACGCGTTACTGACCAGTTAGTAACTAGTCGCGTCGTGTGCGAACCTCCATAGAACATGTATGGGCTGTGACGCTCAGGCAACTCGTTAGTAATTTAAGTTTGTGACTAGTTCTTGAGTAGCTCCATGTGCGAAGGGCCTAAGACTAAGACAACAGACACAGCTGTCTTAAGTTGGAACCGGAAATTACCGGTTAATTTGCTAGAGAACACCAGTCTAGAAGGTGGCGGCGTGCAAAAGCGAATGATGTGATATTCATTTATTTCATTTCCCGACGGACGGCGCGGCGCGGCAGTGCTGGAGGAAACAAAGACATTTCCGTGACGCGGCGACAATCGCGGACGGAAGACGCGGCTGTGGCAGACGTGCGACCTTATTCACGATCGTGTTAAAGAGAACCGTACTGTTTGTTTTAAAATTAATATACTCGTACTCGTACCTAGGTATCTTCATATCTTGCCTGTTATTGAAGGCTTGATCGGGTGGAACGGGCACCTAGACTCCTACTTCATAGCTTAAAGTCGTTTCAAAGTGACCTTTGCGATTCAAGTAGATAAATGCTTTATGACTTCGTATAGTGTCAACAGCTACTTTAAAAGTTCGATAATATGTATCAAGTGCAAGAAAGGAGTCTCTTTGAGGCGCACTTAAAATCCTATCACCACACTTGGTTCAAAAGAATCAGTGACACTATAAGAAGAAGAATAGTAGTACCTGTCTAAAAGTCTTTTGTAACTTTAGTCCCGAGTTGAACTTTGGCCATTTTCCTTAGAGACTCTCAAGCTTACCTTGGAACGTGGTCGCCCGTTCGCATCAGCGCTCATCTCGCCACAGTGGGGCTAAGACGCGCGTCGATTTAGAATTCCAACTGAATTTGACATTCGCAATGTTTATTGCCTTCCCACACCGTAACCGCTTTGTGCGAATCTTTTTGTGGCATAATTTATCTAATTTGGAACAAAGCGGATAATACGCGGAATTGTTCAACTCAATTCACATCAATGCTGCTCTTTTTTTATTCCGACTTTTCACAGATTTTTGTGTGAATAAAATACCTGAAGTCCGTGCTGATAATTTGGATGGTGTCGTAAAAATGCTGGTCAGAAGAAATATTTTCAATGCGGGAGTTGTAGGTTCCATCTGAACGGGAAATGTTTTGAAATGCAAAAAATCTGGGAACACTTTGTTCATAAATAGTTAAACATCTTGGCTTGTTAAACTGTATATCTAGGAAACATTGGTTTGAAACAGTTATTTTAAATGAAATAAGAAATAAAATATCACGCAAAAAGAAACGACGAGGATGGGATTCGAACCCACGCGTGCAGAGCACATTGGATTAGCAGTCCAACGCCTTAACCTCTCGGCCACCTCGTCACGGCGTGCTATGACGAAACTTCTAGCGTCTTTCTCTTTTTTCATAATTTATGAAAGCCTCTACCCCCACAGCACGTTATTTACAATTGGTTAACCTTTGGTTTTGTTTGCTCCAAATGGAATAAGTTTCTCTGAAAACAATGAATGAGCCGTTAAATGCAGCTGTTCGTTCTCCTAATTTAGAAAAAAACTTTTTGTTTCAATTTACATTTGAGGTGTGGGTTTTGGTTTGGTAACGGTTTCTCTTCACAATGCTTTCTACTTAAGGCTTTGTGAATGTTTAATACGCTTCAAGTAACCTAATTACAGTATTGAAAGAGAATTACGATCTGTCGGAAATTGCATGGTGTATTAATTTGCTTAGGAAATTTAGATGTGTAATTGTATATCCCAATTGAGAATCGGGTCTACTAGCACAGTCGATGGGACAGGCTCATAGGTCCAGCGGCAAAATCACATTAGTTCATGATGATAAGGGTGATAGGATTTTGCTTCATTGCCGCTACTAAATCCATTTGTGTTATTGATGCCTCGATTGCAAGCAACCAGTGCACCCAAAAACGCTAACACGAAACTTGGTTTATCGTTTATGGAAGACCAACATATTTGTTACTGAAAGGTGCCTAGCGCACTGATCTCCATACATACTTCTTATCAGTTCACTGGTTCTTTCAATCCAGTGTGGTGAAACGATCTCAAGTGCATACAAATAAAAAATAAGTTTGTTTTGCGAGTTATTTGTCAAAATGATCGAGATTGTCCCCCTGTAATACACGGAGCGGGCGAGTTATTTGTCAAAATTAGCGAGATTGCCCCCCTGTAATACACAGAGCGGAAAACGGTGTATTGTATTGTCCAATTTGCGTCACATGTCTACGTCACAGTCACGTCACAAAGAATCTGGAGAGGTCAGAGTGACCTGGTCACCGCACCTTGGGGAGACCATCGGTCATGTCGTGCGGCGAATTAGTTTGCGCTCCCAAAAATTAAATGTCAAGTTTCGTATACCACTCTGTCACTCCAGCTTACGTGCGGTCATAATAAGCCTGGTTGTGACGTTGTGGGGTGACCCTGAAAACCTAGCAACCTATAACCGACTCTTCAAAAATGGAGGTTCTCGGTCAGTTTTTTATTCGCATTTAAATAAGTCAATGTGCTCAATCAGAACTTTTTTATTTAGCAGAAAATGTAGTTCTGTAATATTAACTACATTTCTTTTGATAACTGGGTCATTCCAGGCCAACTGAAACCACGACCAAAATAAAAAACTTCGTTAAATAGACTTTATTTTAATCATAACGCATAGTAAAAACCCCATATTTAATGAATTGACAAAAACCGCTAGAAAAAACAACCATTTTCTACGATTTTTTCGGACTGAAACACTGAGGTGCGCTTATTGTTGCGTGGTACGTTTTTTGTTAATAGATTGGTATAACTGATAACATCCGTTTTGTTTGTGCCACAAAAGGTTTTGGCAAGCAAAAGTTTACGGAAGGATCTATTCTTTAGCCTGGCGAACATAAAACAGAAATATATAAGTCAATTACCGATTTATGACGCCTCGAAGATAGGTATGTCTCAAGTCCCGACCGTAACGCATAAATAGACGTTTAGTAGTTCTAGCCTAAAACTATTGAACCTGCATTGAAAATAACTTCCAGAAGTAATAAGAAGCTAAGTAGCTATTATTTAGGCATATTTGCGAGCAGCCAGGAGCTAACCAGAATATTTTAAGGGTGATCAAAGTTTGGTCCCGACCGCCGCGCAAAAAATGCGAGGTAAAAAAATTAAAATGCTTAGAGAGTGTTTTTGGGCATGTATTAGTGTGGCATAGCGTTAATAAGCGATAATTAAAGCTTTTTTTTGGGCACCAAAATTTTGCCCTAACCCGCAATATTAATAATGCTTAGTAGATTTTTTGAAAATTTATTTTAAAGTGATAAGTTTGTCATTGTTGTGGCATGCGCGTTCATCTTCATATTGAATAACATCCATGAAAACGACACGTTTTCTTAAATATTTACAAATTACTGACGTGCTTCCATACAAAATGGGACTATGGTTATGCAAGCATATAATTATGTTGGTGCTGGGTTTGCATGTAAAATTGGTTGCTAAAAATGAGCTTACTCTGATAGCAATGATGGTATCGCAAAAAAAATGGCATTGGGAACATAAGTTATAGTAAAGATAGATAGATACTAACAATAAAAAAACTAAAAGAGAATTTAGGTACGCGGTAATCTGCCAAGGAGAAGTAGATGGTGAAGTACAAGTGATGTTTCTGAAAGGATCTTCTGGAGAAGACGCTAAAACTTTCACGATGAACGAATGCGATATTTCGTATGTTAGATATTGAAAATTTTAAACGAACCTCTCTTAAAAGCATGCGGAGATCGTATATAATACGATTTCGATGAGAACATTCGACGTTTTTGAAAAAATATAATGTGTAACTTAGATAAACCATTTGTGATGTGTGTTTAGACTTTATCTCTTATTATAATGTAATTGTTATTGTTGAATGCATCCCTAATAAAGCTATTTGATTGTATGAAAAAACTGGTTTTGGGTACTCGTCCCGACCGGAACAAATCCTTGTCCCGACCGCCGCACTTTTCAAAAAAATATATCGAAGTATTCTTATAACAAAATGCTATTTTCATAATCAGGTTCTTAAGAACAACTATCTATGTACCTATAAAAATAATGGTTAAGCTGTAGGACGTCTAGGGGGGCTGAACTTAACTAGTTTATGCTGGAATCCGGAGAGGGTGGTTGCGTACCTGTCCCGACCGCCGCGCTTTTTGTAGGTGGGATTTAACATAGTAAAATGCTTAAATGTGGGCATTTTACTGGATGATGTCCTTACACAACTATTAAACTACATTGCTGTATATTTATATTACCCAAAACTTGTATAATAACTAAGCTACACATAAAAATATGTCAAAAAATGGAGTAAAACTGTCCCGACCGCCACCCTGGAATGGCCCAACTACAATTTAAATCCAATGCACGTGAATATCTAGGTAAAAATTGGATGATGAGAAATAGTAAAATTTTTCAAAAACTCGTGATTGCTGAATTGGTTCAAATGGCCTCCTAACTAATTAAATTCAGTTTCTTTATTAAGTTCTTCTTTAACGGTCCTAAAAATAATAGGCTAGGCCGTTAATTTTTAATAATTCAAAGTTTGTTTCAATCAAAACTGTCTATGCCTTGAATAATTAATTTTATGTTGGTAACTAATTAAGCAACTAAATACAAAGGCATTACAGTTTCTCCTAGAAGGGCTCAAGCACTTATTAAAACTTAAACTACATCTCAGGGTCGACCCACGAGCAAATTGTGTTCGTCGAATTAATTCAGCTTACTGTAAGCCCGCACTGCGATGTGGCACCGACCTCTATTATCAACGACGATATTGGATTACCTACTCAGAATAATAGTTTTTTAGACAAATGCTCATAGTAGTAGCCAACAAATATTGCACATCGGCTAATTTTGGCTTCATAGAGCGTTGTGTGCGTCAGAAAGAGAACGATCTACGAAATCAGAAAACCCGATGTGCAATATTGATTGCCTAGAACCGTAGTTTACAGCACCGCACGCGTATATTACAACACAATTGTTTTTTCTCGAAAACCCAACTGCTCACGAAGCATAGATGTACTTATAGCTAATGGAAAAGACATATGGACCACTTGATGTTATGTAGTAACCATCGCCTATAACAAAGCATTGAAGAATTTAATTGAATAACAGAGCAGGAACGTGTCCTACGCCCATAATCTTTTTTTTTACAATTTATAGGCTTGCGCTTGATTGCAATCTCACCTGCTCTGTTAAGTGATGATGCGGTCGCCGATGTAGCACGCTTAAACCTAGAAGATACCTATTCACTGTTGACTTGAAAACGTCCAAGTTGTAGGCGATCGGTGAAATAAATGATTGTCTATTTCTATGTCTATGATCAGAAAGACAGATCTTGAGGATATTCAATTTTCATTCGCAGTGCGGTCCACCTACATAGGTATAGTGGTCGTAACAATAACTAGATATCATTATTATACGCCGGCGACGGCTCTAGGAAATGAATATTCCGCCCCTAATGGACCGGGTGCTTACTTTCTTTCATTAAAACTTACATAATGCGCGAACAGGTTCCCCACTGAATAATTACTAAGTACCTTTGAACCAGGTACTGCCTGCTACCTGGGTTTCAATGGTCTGAACAGCCGGTGGGTTTTGTGGTTGAAATTCACTAGTATTTTGCCTTGTTTGCACTGGACACACATATAGTAGGTACGCCAAAAGTGCCAAAACTCTCCGTCATACAAAAACGTAGAATGCAAATGTTTTCATAATATTAGTAGGTACACTAGTAAAATCTCGCGCGACATCGTTTTTTATACCAAATTAAACCCCCGCTGCACATCTTAAGGGGTTAAGTTTCTGTAATTCTTTTTTATTGTATCATTATTCTACGTCAGGACTCTGCCTTCCGAATATCGTACTCCTAGGATCATTCGTTTAGTATGTGCGTTGATTGTCAGTCAGTCCGTAACGTAAGAGTTTTATGTATTTAGATAAGTTGAAAAACATAAATGAATAATCATATACAGGGTTATTCATTATTAGCTGCAAATACTCAGGAATTAGGTACAACAAATAAAATAAAAAATATTTATAAAATGATTTTATTTATATTTTGATTTAAGTTTTTGTATCAAAATTTTAATTTTATTAATTTCTTTACGGCTATTGCATAATGATTGCCATGGAGAACAGGACGATGACCCACCCAGGCGGTGACTGAACGCAGAGTGTCGCTTACGGCGCGCGGGCGCGGATCAAAGGTCAAAATAGGTCAAGCGCCAATGATTCCTTTATCGATTTTCTCGGGATTTTCATAACAAAACTTAAAAAAATCATTTCATAAATATTTTTTATTTTATTTGTTGAACCTAATTCCTGAGTATTTGCAGCTAATAATGAATAACCCTGTATTGATGTTAGGAAATCCCTAAACAACGCGAGCTAAACTCCGGATAGGGATCGGATCGAGATCTTCGAAAATTCAAAGTTTCACCAGCTTAGGGCATGATGGAGCTACAAACTTAAAAAAATTCAACATCCAAACTTTCGTATTTATAATTTCAATAGGAAACTCACAAGTAACTTCAGTAAGCTCCTGGTAGAGCCCTACGAAAAACTCGCAAATATTTCGGAAGTATTCCATCCTTTTTGCTCACCAAGCGAGAGCTTAAAAACATTTCTGTCCATTCGCACTTTTCCTCGTAGAAATATTAATATGTAAAGAGCTATTCAAATAAAAATGAAATATGTGGTTCTGACTTCAGCATAATTCGTCCTCCCCAGAAGAGCGTTTATCTCGGTATTTGTTATGATTTATTCTAACGAGTGGTGAATTATTGGGTATATTCAAGTACTTTTCAATGATTTATTTATATTTAAAAGCATTTATTTTTCTCTAATAAATGTATTTTCGGTTAGGCCAGCAAGAGAGGCATTAAGGGCATATTTACACGAATTCTGAGTAACGCTGTTTGATAAAACATTGGGTTCGTCAAAAATATTTTTTTTTGACGGATATATTCTTTTTCTTAGAGACTGAAATAACCTTCTTACAGTAGCGTTATGTCTACTATAAGATGGTGGACAAGACACTGGCTCAAAAATGTAAGCTAACGACCGTCTTTGTTTGGTAATATCTTATTTAAATTAAATATTCTAAACCAGAATAAAGAACGTAATAACATTTGAGACTCTTACCCCCTCATTCATAATGCCCAGACACTATTTAACGGCTCGCTAAAAGTCTCTTTCATATTGTCAACAAATAGAGATGGCAACAGACAGACTTATCGAGTCTGCTAAGCTAAATGATTGTTATGGATAATGAATATACCCGGAACAGACTTTTAGTATAGCAAAAAATAACAACCCCACGGAACTTTTATCACCTAATTTGTATAAATATATTTTAGGTATCAATGTAAAAAGTTCTGTTTTTCCATATCCAACTGTCAACATAATACAAATCTCCTAAATATGTTGATATTTCTTTTTTCTAATAAAACTTCGTAAGCTATAGAAATACGAGTATTCTGTTTGCTTTGCTTGTTTAGGAACAGATGTTTGTGTTGGTGTTGGTTATGTGTTATACGCCATTGTTGGGAAACGAACCTTATACCTCAGAATATAAATGAGTACTTCCTTATTCCTATGTTGATGGCGCTATGTAAGTAGACTACGAGTAGGTATTCAAACTTTGAAAGTAAAGTAGGGGGACAAAATATAACTTTTGAAACTATCTAACCAATAGTAGTGTCAAAAGCAATAAAAAGTGCGAAAGAGGGTAGATCGATTTGTCTGCCATTAACATTTCTTTTACTCGTGGACTTCACAGTTCAACCGTTCAAGCGTGATCATGGTGCACCATGATCACGGTTGCAACTATGCCGTAATATCAGAAGTCAAAACTCTTAAAAATTTAATCATGGTAAATACCCCGTTGTTTCATAAAAATAGCTGGTCAAACTTTGAATCATGTAAATTTTATAGCTATGTGATGTATTTGTTTTTTTTATGTGTTTCTTTAATTTAATCAACGCACATCCTAAACGAATGGTCTTAGAAGTATGAAATTAGGAGGGTAGATTCCTGGTTTAGTATCGGGGTGCACTTAGAAATTGATTCCCGAAACTCCACCCCTAAAGGGGTGCAGCGAGGGTGCGGAATTTCACTAGTTAAATATCAATAACGTTCTGAAAATTAGCAACAAAACGAGCCGCGCCGTTATTCTACACTGAAATACGATATTTCAACAAAGAATGTCATTGTGATAAATTAATCATTTCAATATTCATTGTCGTTTGGTATTCATAGTAAATATCTGATAATTAATCAGCTACACTGCTATTATTCGTCAATAGAGAATATTTAAAATCTGCGTATTTTGGTAGATATTTTAGTGATAACATCGAGCTGACATAAACGTTCGTGTTGTATTATGTATTTAAAGCCTGCGCCTTGCGCACAGGTAGGTCGCCTGCGATGGCGATCAGTGTCATCATTTTCTTGTCCTTATCCCACTTCATGTGAGGTCGGCGCAACAGGTTTTCGTTCTCTACTCTCCACTATTAGCCAACTGTCATCCCTCACACAATCCATATTTTCTTTTGCCTACCTCTACTTTTATACCCATCTTTATTGATATCTAGCATTCATATCGTTACATGATATTCTTCCCTTCATGACATGCCCGTACCATGCTAACCTATTGCTCCTCATCTTTCCGTCACTGGCGCCAATTTCAAACTGCCCCTGATATACTTATTCCTTATCTTATCCATTCTCGTCAATCCACACATCCATCTCAACATTCGCATATCCGCTGCATGCACTCTTCTTTCATCAGTCTCTTTGGTGGCCCAAAACTCAGGCTTATACAAAACGACAGGTTTTATGTGTATCGCTGTCAAATATTGCACTATCTACTTAAATATATATATAATTACTAGCTGCCTGTCCCGGCTTCGCACGGGTGGACATTTGTTTTTTAAACACATAAATATAGCCTATGTTACTCAAGGTGAACCTACGTCCAGCAGTGGACTGATATCAATTGATGATGATGATGAAAGAACATTCTATAACGTTTAGGAGCACTATTTTCTAGAAAATTTTGTCCAATAGGCCTAAGATGACCGCCACGAGAGTCGGTTTATCTCGTCAAAAGTAGAGATGTGTCTATATCTCTACACGAGCTAAGATGACCGCCTAAATATGTCGTCATCATCTGTCAAATGAAGACTAAGGGCGCTTGTACACGCTAAGAAAAAACGCCGGGCCTACCCAAGAATTCGTGTCGTAACAAGAAAATTACTGTGTACACGGCTCGCAGCGGTGCACGAAAAAAATCTTATCTGCGCAAGACAAGAATTTTGTCTTTTCCACACACGAAAACGCAACAACGTTCGCCGCGTCGTGTCTTGCGCAGATAAGATTTTTTTCGTGCACCGCTGCGAGCAGTGTACACAGTTATTTTCTAGTTACGACAAGAATTCTTGGGTAGACCCGGCATTTTTTCTTAGCGTGTACAAGCGCCCTTACTCGGAATTCGAATTTTGATTTTTGAATTTTGTCGTCAAATGGTAAGATGACCGCCATATTTTCTCGTCTTTTGACGTTTCTGCGCGGGAAATTTTCTCGTCGACAGTTTTTGAAAACGAGATAAGTCTTCCGCTTGTCTTTTAGATTTTGTTTTGCTAACTTTTCAAAGGATGGCGATACCTTACTATAATCATCTTATTGCGATGCACGCCGATAAGCAAAACAGAAAGATTCAACGGAAAATAATCAGAGACGTATGTGGTATGTGATCTTTTTGACGTTGTTCAGTTTAGAGAGAGTAGAGTTTCAGTGCCTCTGGAGATTATCAAAACCCTGGGAATTCTACCTCATCAAACGTCTAAAACCCGATTTAGAGCCTAAAACTAGTAGTACGGGCCTACCTTGCTGCGGGCGGTGCATTCGAAGGTGAATACCTAGTTCATTTGAGGTTAACTACCCATAGATTTCTATGTGTTATCCTGCTTATAATGTTATTGTAAAGGTCTAATATTAATAATAACAAATTAGGTTAGTGTGAGTCAACACTTCTCATACATTTACCCAATTCACTCAATGTTTCAATAGTGAAGACGTGTCATTGGATCTCAGTTTACCAACTACGAACTACCTACCTACTACACTACGAATTTAGGCAAAGTAAAAACTGAGTATAGTTACCTACCTATCTAATACTTTAGTAAAAATATTTTAATAACAGGGTGACATTGGACGAAGATGTACGAGTCGAAAACGAAGAAGTTATCAACGGAGATTTGGCTGCAGAGGACCCATCACCTGCGGGTCTGCTTCGGCAAGGCCAAAGACGCGCAGAACTTCTACGTTATGTTAATGAATAGAATATTACAAATGCCTTAAAAATATTTATCTCTATTGGTAGCTTGATTTTTTAATAACCTTATCAACCATAAGCACCTACAAAGAAAGCCCTCCTCATTAGTTCAACATTATTTAGTTAAAAAGACAATTTTCTGTGTGTAAATAAATTTATTTGTCATAAATTATAATAGGTATATTATTTACAAGTTATGCAAATACCTATGTAAGGTGGAATGTTTGGTTTGTGGATGGCCCGTGGAATCTGAAAAGAAACTAATACATTAATATACGGACATGCTCATAAAGGTATTTCTGTATTCTCTATCCTGCATCCTGCAATCATTCCTTTAGTGCAAACTGCTTAGTCTACGCACATAAAAAATACATTATGTAGTTCTATGTTAGTTTAGTTAGGTACGGCTCAATGGACACTGAAAAAAAACTTAGTAGTTATGTACTACGGAGTATATTAAAGTAACTAATACTTACATATCGAGGGTTTTAACACTGCACCCTCGATATATATTTTTTTTTACCTACTTTAAAAATCCTCATTGTTAAATAGCAAAAGGTCAAAACAGGTATGGTTGCTATCAAAACGTACAATTTTCCACTGGTCACCGTCCTACCTAGGCTCAACTCGTCGGTCTTGAGGCGGTTCCACCCC
The DNA here is from genome assembly GCA_947578465.1 of Thera obeliscata. NCBI lineage: Eukaryota > Metazoa > Arthropoda > Insecta > Lepidoptera > Geometridae > Thera > Thera obeliscata. The sequence continues at coordinate 9,721,404 of OX387914.1, forward strand.
GCTGTTATTTGTTGGACACTTTGCAGTGAGCTATATTCACCTTCCGCAAATTCATAGTGCTCGGACATATTATACCGGCAAAGAAACTCTATTTGGATTCTGTTACTTCTTACCCTGAAATAATAAGACAAACAAGTATAGCTAGCAGCATAGGTTTGACCGATTTTGAGAATACAATGAATCTATTTTGCTAGTCCTATCGGTTTTTAACAATAAATAGAGGTACCATAGGTATTTACTTACATTTTCATTCCGTTTGCTTCTTTATTATTTTATTTTAGTTTTGGCGGGCTTTTTTTTTCAGTCACAGGTACCAAATTGAATGAACGAAACCATTAAAAAATAAAAATACAATGGTAGATTATGGTAGAATATGGAAGAAATGATCACTGGTTTGTCTTCACGACATAGCCGAGTCGTCGACGACAGCTAAGTCTCTCGTGATGCTCATCTTACCATAATCGACAAACGAATCGATGTCGACAAAATTTTGTCTTCTCGCGAAGACATATGTCACGTCGGTCATCTTAGGCCTACAAATCTAGAATTCAGAACCGTTTGCATGGGTATATTTGATTATTCCAGATCATTCGAGAACCCTAAAGAACATTCTAGAGCGTCTATGTGCATTCTGTTCTCATCAAAGTCAAGAATTTTCAGAAAAATCCATAAGTGATAGAATAGGATAGACATAGAGAAGTCTTTACGTGTTAGAAAAGGATAGACATAGATTTCGAAACTTTTGCCCCTTATAAATTAATAACACCTAAATATTGAATATAAACTATCCTATCTTTTAAGTCCGACCATATTAAAGGCAGTTGCAAAATTTTATCGAAATCCGTTCAGTAGTTTCGGAGTTTATCGCGTTCCAAATTGTGACACGAAAGATTTATATATATTGTTACGGAAGTGGGTACAGGGATTGGAAGGAAACGACTGATTTCACCGAAAGTAGCGATTTATTCGCACTACGAACACGTAACACTGCACTGAACGCGTAGCACTGCACGAAACGCGTAGCACTGTCCGACACTGTCCCCGCGCACTATGCGTTACACGGTCCAACGCTGTGCTCCGAACACTAACAGTCCACTGGGAGCACTTCACCACTTTGCACTTCACTTCACTTTTCACTGTTCACTGTTCACTTTTCACTTTCACTGATCACTTTTTCCACTTTTCCACTTTTTCTTCTTGTTCCTTTCTTCAGATCACTTTCCACTGAACTGCCCGTAGACGCGCTTGCAGCTCCTTATATACCCGGAATTTCGATTGTCATTTATTGAATTTCGTTAGTCTTTTCGTTTTCTTCTGTTGGATTCCGATCGTCTTTTCCTTCTTACATCATTTCTTGTTTTAGTCCAGAACTTTCGGTTCTTTATTTGAATTCCTTAAAGAAGGCACTCGCCGCTACTAGAATTTTCTGGTAACATTAAAATGTCGAACAAAAATCTTCATAGCTGGACCGGGCTCGAACTCGCGTACGTCTGCTTTGCAGTCGTAGCTCTGACAGCCCGGCCGTTGTGACAATGACGATGTTTGCCAAAAACTTCACTGCCTTGCACGCTTACGTAGTTACGTCAGCACGGCGTCACAATATAGATATGGAAGAAACGGGTCTTTATCGCTATTATCTTTATTATTACCCAACGTTTCGACCATGCTACAACAGCCGTCGTCGCGGGCAGAGAGAGAGGGTATAAATATATATATAGGTACGCGACAGTGTTCACGGATGTATGCAAAACCATATGCTAAAACTGATCGCCATCGCCATCGTAGATCGCCCAGATGTGCTATATAATCGTTGAAAATATGAAACAATGAAAGATGTAAATACACCTGAGTATAATGTTTTTGTTACACGCCATATAAGCCGCTAATTAGCGTTTCAGTAAAGAGAAGGATTCTAAGAAGCTTTCATTAAATTTTTGGAAGCGTTAATTAGCAACGTATTCAAATTAATTAACAAATTAATGGTTTATTATAAAATCTGCTTAAAATTACTTCCCATAAGATGTTTTATTTTTTAATGTAGGTTCTTTAGTTTTTAAATATTAATATTTGTCCACTTTGTTGTTTCAGGTAAAGATATACATGTGATATGTATCAGCGATTCTGAAATTAAAAAATCTGGACCGAAGACGAAGAATCTTGTAAGTGATAACTTGCACAATTCACCAATAGACTAATAAATTTTAATAAATTTATCCTGAAAAAAAAACATTTCATAAGACTCCACAATTACGAGAGCGGAGCGATGCTGGTTAATATAAAATTTTGTTATTTTATATTTGCGCGTACCTAAAGCGAAACCGAGCAATGCTCGACTAATCGATTCCGTTTGGCGTCACGTCTGTCAATGCCCGTTTACAGCACGGCTTGCTGATTGGCCTCTCATTTGAGTCGATTGTGCCCCACGAATACATAATTTGCGTGCCTCAGTACAGCGCCCATTAAGATAATCTCCGGGCGATCGGCCATGTGGGCCCTCATTGATTACCTGAGTGCTGGCTCTGTTAGTACGCATGATTAAGAGAGGCTAGGAATCGGCTGTGGAATCGGTTATGTTTTGCTACGGTTTGTTCTTGTTGTCTAACAGAATAACAAATAAATATTGTGGACAATTCACAACACTATCTGGCTCCAAATTAAGCAAAGCCTATGATGGGAACTAAATAGCTGATATAATACTTAAATACATTTTTGTAGTGTGTTTATGTAGGATGAGTAGTGGCATTTTAATGGAGCTTATAGGCTTTTTTCTATCGCAGAACTAGGTAAAAAGTAATTGTAACCTCGAATCCAATTTACGCCAAACAGTTAACAGACTATCTGCCGTTTTTTGTCAATTTCGTTCTTTGGTAGGAGGTGGACAGCCCCACAAAAACGAAAACCGGTGACAACGAACTCGCAACCCACCGAAACAGTACAAGCACTAATATAATAAGCAACTTAGTTACACTCCAGGGCCCTGTTTAATAAAACTGACAATTCGACATTTAAGTCAAAAAGCGACAAAATTGTAGAATTGTCGCGCCTAGGCTGTTTTATAAAAGTGACAAATATGCTACAAAGCCTACAAATCGACAGGTATTACGACATATTTGTAAAAACTCGACAATTATGTCATGAAACCACAGTCAAATTATTTCTGACATTTGTCGGGTTGTCGCGACAATTTTGTCGACTTCTGACATAATTTTGTTTTACGGAGCTAAACAAACACCTTCAAAATATGATTTCGTGACAGAGGGTAAAGCTCCTGTCAGAATCGTCAGACAATTCTACAAATATGTCAATATTTCGCGACAATTTTATGTTTTATAAAGAAGATTTGACAAGTTGTCAACGACAAATTGTCACCTGTCACTTGTCGTTTTAAAAAAAATATTATACAGAAAAAGGCCGAATTGTCGTGACAATCTGACATATTTGTAAATTTACTACCATCAAAACTTTGTCGCCTGTCGGTTTTATTAAACAGAATAATTGTCGAATTGTCACTTTTTGACATATGTCGGACTTGTCGAATTGTCAGCTTTATTAAACAGGGCCCAGAGCGCCGCTGGTACTTTGTTCGCCATTTTCGGTGTTAACTTGAGACCAACAGTTCGCGTATAACTTCTAACTGCGCGTTTCTCTAACTGGTTCTCTAAAGTATTGCCCACATGCATGCTACTCGAAGCTAACTTCAGTCAAGTTCCTGCCGCCATTAAAACTTCACACTGATACTGCACTGAGGTGGCGGAATGAACAACGCTTCGTTTACTTGCAACACTTGCTTTTGAACGCAGATTTGCTCGCGTACTTCTACTTACACATTGGCTATTCTAGGTACTCAAAACTTTATTGGAGTCTGGATGCCCGGTTCCTATGATATACGAGCAGCCGTTTGTAGCTTTTTCTTCCTTCAGATTTGGAATACACTTTGGCGATCAGTGTTTTTAAGTAAAGGTAGGTTCTCTCGTCCGGTTTCTATCAATTAGAATATAAGTACTGTTTGTGATCCTAAAAAATAAAATAAAATATCCGCGTTAGCGACAACGGGAAAATACAGTAAGTATTATAATTATTTTAATCTTCATCAGCCTGAAGAAGTCTACTCCTGGACTCCCTTATAAATTACCAGGAAGAAAGATTTTGAGCCTCTCCATAATTTTAATATCCCGCAGTTATGACAAAAAAATACGGAAATGGCCGTTTTAAGGTTCCGCATCACTATCAGTGTGCGAATCTTGAATTAGTTCCTTCCTAGCGCGTCGGTGCGATGTTGCGAGCAGGGACAAAACGAGCGAGTACTTTAACATTGTTAGGCACAATGCACACGAGGGAACTTTAACACTGTTAAGCCACATAGCACACGAGGGAACTTTAAGACTGCCAGGCGCAATACACACGAGGGTTTGAACGTGATTACATATAAACCTGTTGATTACGCAAATGGTACAATACCTAGGGTGTAGTGGTATAGGGGTTATGCCGCAGAGGTACTAACACAATAACTAAAAAACTGCATACTTAATTTGGTATTGTGTCTGGGTTTAATAGTTCAAAGTAATTTTTGACCTTTGAACTTTGTGTTATTTGCGACACTTTGTACTTGCCTTAACCTTGTACCTTGTTTACAAAGATATAACTTTGATGTGAAAAAGAATTCATTAACTGTGATTATGTGAGTGAGTAGAACAAGTTATGAAACATGTAAATTATGAAAAAGCATGTTAACCGAGAACGTGCCCTACGTGTCACATTATGCATGCTATTGTGTCTTGTGTACTCCCCCTTATTCCGCGGCCCGGGTTACTAATGCAGATTGCGTTCAGAAGGTCATATCTAAATCACGGGATAGAGCATAACGTCGGCACTTTGTCTTAACAACCCCCACCACCCCCTTTCGGGGGAAAACAGCGGTTCCCCTTTTGTTGTTTACGAATGAGTTTTTGCACGTTTCTCGGACCGCCTTCGACACACCTGCTTCCCCCCGGCGTTATTAGGGTCACACTACACATCATCATACATCATCTTTCTCTTTCTACACAATAAGAAGCGTGTGTTGCTCAGATTTTCAGATGTGATTTGAAATGTTTGTACAATGTTTTAGCATGCGCTTATTGTGGTTTGACCTTTAGGGTTCGCGTAAACAGGAGCCTTAATAATTCGCCGCGTGTCTGTCACAGGCACGCGCGGTGTTTCCTGATTTGGCAGTTTCGTCTTTTTATGAAAACGTTAAAAATAACCCAGTGTTGGCTTAATCTCGTGGTTTTTATCGCGAATATTAAAAGAAGCTTTGTGTATTCACAGGCCGTGACAGAATTTTGATTAAAGCGAGTTAATTTACTTTGTTGTTTGCTCACAATTTACTGTGCTTTTAAACTTTCTTCATGCAAACTACCTTCATTTTTGTTTAGGTTTCGGGTAAAAAAAACTAACCTATAAACATACTATTCATATTAAGCAAAAGAGTTAGCGCACCCAACAACGGACGCGATAAAACTGAAATATGAAGAACAGATTTAATATTCCTCGCGGAACCCTTCAGCTCGCACGGTCCAACGCACACCAGATAACTTTTATTTATCGCACTCATTTTATGTGTATTGTGAGTTTTGTGCGAATTGTGAGGGAATAGTACGCGCGTTGTCGGGAACTTATCGCGCCTAATGTAGCGTTATTTTTTACTTTCGACCTACTTGCGGGGGAAAGTGGAGGGGTATGCGTATTACTCCAGTCAAATAGGGTGAGTGTTTGCAAGCGATGGATAAGCTCGTAAAGGGAGATCGATGCCGATAACGCCCAGTGATGTATCTTGCGAGAATTTTCAAAGTCAGATGATAAGTATATTAATACTACAAGGATCACTATGAATTGTCTAAGAACTAAATTAATTTAAGCGCCAGTTCCACGCGGTCATGTTTAAAATAAATAGCAAGGAATTTACGGCGTGGTTCCTAGTTCCGGTTCCATATTAAGGTTGATTGTAAAATAATTGGATAAAAACTAAAATTTACCATAAAGCCAAGGCCAAACCAGTGCTTTCAACTTGGTGGCTTGCACGGTGTTATTTAATACGTCATAATAATATATCAATATACGATAGTATACGATGAATTGGTGCGATATACGTCATGGTGCGATATACGTCACCGTACGATATACGTTACGGTGCGACATCGCAACGTGACATATCACGTTGCGATGTATATTATGTCACGGTGCGATATGTCAAGGTGCGATATGTCAAGGTGCGATGTGTCAAGGTGCGATGTACAGGTACGTCACGGTGCGATGTATACGTCACGGTGCGATATGTCACGGTGCGATGTATACGTCACTGTGCGATGCTTACGTCACGGTGCGATACGTCACGGTGCGATATACGTCACCGTACGATATACGTCACGGTGCGATGTACAAGTCACGGTGCGATATACAATACATTTCGTCCCCACGCCATCTGCATAGAACTTAGGGGTGATGTTTATATTATAAACACGTAGAGAAATATTCGCGGAGTTAAGGTAATGTGCGCCGTTGATGTATGCGCGGCGGTTACGTTTGAATTGTCTTATTAGAGTTTTGTTGGCGCGCCCATTCTTTATTCATGTTTTTGTTGTTCGCGCTTTGTAATTTGGCGTTGTTTACAAACGGCTATTTTTCTTCGCTATTAGGTGCTGGCAGAACGGGCCTTTTTTTCCGTTTTAGCTGCTCGAAGCTCAGGTTGATTGACAATCTTTAACTTACCACAGTGTTCTTCTTGCACTAAGAAAAGCTTGAACCAAATAAGTAGAATTAAATAAATATCGTTCACAAAGCTCTTGATGGGATTCGAACCCGCTGAAGGTAGGGGCTTCTTATTGCCAACTGAGCTGTAAAGTGAAGCTCTATTTTATTGAATATTTTAAAAACGAACAAAATAAATACATCTATCTAATTGCTGTAGCTAAAGACAGAATGCGCAGATGTTATTCAAAGGACCAAAGTTATACTTAGAAATATTAACTCAATGGACTGGCAGTGAGCTGATTACACCTCAAAGAACGAACGTTATTTTGAACTCAAGTTTCAGTAAGAAATAATAAGCTGAGCACATGTTTTAGGGTCGTATTCTCGTACGAAGCTATGACGAAGGAAAACTGGTACTCGTAGTAAAAATCACAATATTTCCAACATGTTCTTAGATAGCTCTGTAGCTCAGCTGGCGATTGACAAACATAAAACATTTTATTAAAACGTAAAATATATCGCAAGCAAAACATTGCTTTCAATATAAAAAAGATAAATCCCACTCAGAGAAAAAACTTAATAAAATATCAAAGATTTTAGTTCAGAACAGGTACCTATTTAAGACAACGCACAGAATAAACCGCTAGTCGAAGAGACAAATTATAAGGAATTATTGTCTTTGTGCACAGAGGTGTTTGAAAAAGGAATTCTTGAAATTCAATCCCAGCAGCGGAGTTTAAATTTTCTAGAAATAACTTGACGCAAGCGAAGTCGTGCAGAATCCCACTTATTATTTAAAGTAAGCAAAGCCCCATCAAAAAGTTTCCCGTTATAAATTAACCAAATAATACCATCATTTGCGGCTGTTCAAACTACTGTTTGATCACATCAATTTGCGGTAAATACTTCAAAGTTAAACACAGACTGTAGGGCAAATTAATATACACCGAATTATTAATCGAAAATGCAATTAAAACTTTAGTTAACTATGTGATGTGTGCCGCAAACCACTTCCTATTATTTGACGCGCCGCCGCCGCCGTGTAAAGCTTAGTTTCTAGTTTGTATTTGTATAGGGATGGGCAACACTGTCAGGGTGAATATATTTGTCCACGTTTTGTTGATTGAACAAGCAGATAGCCCACCTGATGTGGAGGGAACAGTGTTGTGTCCGGTGGCGCCCTCATCAGTTATTATTGACGTGACAACGTCTTATAATTCAATGGAGCCGGCTGCACGCACGAAATAACATGACGTCTTGCGGCGTTACCTCGCTCTGAGGCGTTTATTGTGGACAATCCTCACAACACTAACTAGCCCCAAACTAAGTAGAGCTTGTACGATGGGTACCAGATAGCTGATATACCACTTATATACTTTTATCAACCACACAAAAAATCAAGTAAATTAAGAACATGTCCTGCAATAGGAACTAACTATGTATACATGAATATGAATATAAAAACGTTATCTATATTTAAAAGCACACGTACAACCAAGCAACACCAAAAAAATATATTGATAATGTTTGGCGAAATATTTTCGTTTTATATTTGACAAATAAATTCCACTAACTAACTCAATTACAACATTCCAATTCGGACTAAAATAGTTATGTTATTTGATCAAACTTCACTGACAGTCTGAATATCACAGTCCCAGTTATTATTTTATGTTTGAAAACTACGAATTCATTAAACATTGTTTACCAATGTTTAACGTGCGTAATAAGCACATTTCATTTATTTCAAAAGTGGAACTAAGTTTAGAATATACTCTGACTACTACGTAAATACCCATTTGTTAATTTTTAAGATTGAAATTTTGGAATTATGAAAACTTAACCATTTATCCGTCATGGTCTGAATCTGTGGAAATGAACATATCGCATACTGATAAGTACTAAGTATACTGTACTCACTTATTGTCCATACAAGCTCTGCTTAGTTTGGGGCTAGATAGTGTTTTGTGGATTGTCTATAATATTTATTTATTTATTCGTATATTTATACGTATACTGGGGTCTACTTCTTGATTATTAGGCCGTCTTGTCATCTTACAAAAGCTCGCTGCATCGCTGCATCACTCTATCGCATTTGAAATTAGCGTTCACGCTTACCATGTTATACCTTGTATTCATTTCACCTTTTCATTGTATTCTTTGCCTTTTCTACATACAGAGCTGTAAAGATGTACAACATTATTTTGATTCGGTTTCATACAAAACATCGCTGCCCCCCAGTCTACACTAGAGAGCACTGGTGGTCTAGTGGTAGTGGCCCCGCCTTCCGATCCGAAGGTCGTGGGTTCAAATCCACTCGTGTACCAATGAGTTTTTCTGTCGAAAAATGTATGAGCACTATGCCAGTATTCTCAAAACGGTGAAGGAAAACATCGTGAGGAAACCGGTGTGTTGTAGAACCTAAAAAAGTTCGATCAACACGTGTCAAGGGTCACGCAAAAAGGGCCCACCAGCGGCCTACTTGCGGAAAAACCTGCCTGCACATCAAGTGCGCATGATAAACTTGCCGAACTTGCCCCCCACTCTATCGCATTTGAAATTAGCGTTCACGCTTACCGTGTTATACCTAGTATTCATTTCACTAAGTACCTAGTGCCAACAATCACTAACGCTAACTACGAGTATCACTAACTCGTAGCACTATCCGAAATGCGGCCACGGCAGCGTTGGTAAATATTATCTGTTTACCAGAAGCTTAGTTTAAATTGTAATGTGTTTTTGTTGTTTGGAGTTAGGTGCTGCAAAACAGGCTTTTTATGTACAGTCGACTGTATTAGACTGCATGAGCATGTTTATTAAAAAAAAAAAAAATTGTCATGTTTAATGGTAATTTACAGGGTAATTGACCACTGATGATGAGCACTGGCGGTCTAGTGGTAGTGATCCCGCCATCCGACCCTAAGGTTGTGGGTTTAAAACTTTAAACCCAGTCGTATACTAATTAGTTTTTTTCGGGTTTTCTTCACTAAAACATGTGTCGTGTCGTTTTGTGTTTCCAATGTCGGAATCAAACCCAGAACCTACAGCGTTACAGCTATGAACTTGGTTTTGGAGATGTTAAGTTATTGTTGCGGTTGTTGTTCGACGCAATGCAATTACTCAGCAATAGTGTACCAAATGAAAGAGCTTTAAAATAATTAATTGAAAATTACAATGGGCTCATTAATGAAATTGGGAATGCTGTCCGTATTTTTGTAAATTTTCGCGCTGTATCGAGTGCTTTGAGTGTACTTGAATGCGATCCAATATCGTAATTTGTTGGACTGTTTACAGCAAGCCACGTGAATGAGGTATTCAGGGAATCATTCAGGGAAATATGAGGAAACATCATTTATATAGACTCTTTATAAATGATGTCCAACCACTATAATTCTGTATATTATAGAGGAGCTATAGTGGTTGGAAGTATTTTATCATCAGTTGATAAGTATATTAATACGTACTACAAGGATCACTTTGAATTGTCTAAGAACTAAATTAATTTATGCGCCAGTTCCACGCGGTCATGCTTAAAAGAAAAAAGCAAGGAAATTACGGCGTGGTTCCTAATTCCGGTTCCATATTGCAGTTGATTGTTAAATAATTGGATAAAACTCTTTACCATATAAAGCCAAGGCCAAACCAATGCTTTCAACTTGGTGGCTTGCACGGTGTTATGTAATACGTCATAATATGTCAATATACGATAGTATACGATGAATTGGTGCGATATACGTCATGGTGCGATATACGTCACCGTACGATATACGTTACGGTGCGACATCGCAACGTGACATATCACGTTGCGATGTATATTATGTCACGGTGCGATATGTCAAGGTGCGATATGTCAAGGTGCGATGTGTCAAGGTGCGATGTACAGGTACGTCACGGTGCGATGTATACGTCACGGTGCGATATGTCACGGTGCGATGTATACGTCACTTTGCGATGCTTACGTCACGGTGCGATATGTCACGGTGCGATTTACGTCACCGTACGATATACGTCACGGTGCGATGTACAAGTCACGGTACGATATACAATACATTTCATCCCCACGCCATCTGCATAGAACTAAGGGGTGATGTTTTTATTATAAACACGTAGAGAAATATTCGCGGAGTTAAGGTAATGTGCGCCGTTGATGTATGCGCGGCGGTTACGTTTGAATTGTCTTATTAGAGTTTTGTTGGCGCGCCCATTCTTTATTCATGTTTTTGTTGTTCGCGCTTTGTAATTTGGCGTTGTTTACAAACGGCTATTTTTCTTCGCTATTAAGTGCTGGCAGAACGGGCCTTTTTCCTTTTTAGCTGCTCGAAGGTAGATTGACAATCTTTTTTATAAAAAAATCCTAGTGATAACTTACCACAGTGTTCTTCTTGCACTAAGGAAAGCTTGTACCGAATACATTATGATAGCATTCAGTCTAGTAGAATAAAATAAATATCGTTCACAAAGCTCTTGATGGGATTTGAACCCACTGAAGGTAGGGCTTCTTATTGCCAACTGAGCTGTAAAGTGAAGCTCTATTTTATTGGATATTTTAAAAACGAACAAAATAAATACATCTATCTAATTGCTGTAGCTAAAGACAGAATGCGCAGATGTTATTCAAAGGACCAAAGTTATACTTAGAAATATTAACTCAATGGACTGGCAGTGAGCTGATTACACCTCAAAGAACGAACGTTATTTTGAACTCAAGTTTCAGTAAGAAATAATAAGCTGAGCACATGTTTTAGGGTCGTATTCTCGTACGAAGCTATGACGAAGGAAAACTGGTACTCGTAGTAAAAATCACAATATTTCCAACATGTTCTTAGATAGCTCTGTAGCTCAGCTGGCGATTGACAAACATAAAACATTTTATTAAAACGTAAAATATATCGCAAGCAAAACATTGCTTTCAATATAAAAAAGATAAATCCCACTCAGAGAAAAAACTTAATAAAATATCAAAGATTTTAGTTCAGAACAGGTACCTATTTAAGACAACGCACAGAATAAACCGCTAGTCGAAGAGACAAATTATAAGGAATTATTGTCTTTGTGCACAGAGGTGTTTGAAAAAGGAATTCTTGAAATTCAATCCCAGCAGCGGAGTTTAAATTTTCTAGAAATAACTTGACGCAAGCGAAGTCGTGCAGAATCCCACTTATTATTTAAAGTAAGCAAAGCCCCATCAAAAAGTTTCCCGTTATAAATTAACCAAATAATACCATCATTTGCGGCTGTTCAAACTACTGTTTGATCACATCAATTTGCGGTAAATACTTCAAAGTTAAACACAGACTGTAGGGCAAATTAATATACACCGAATTATTAATCGAAAATGCAATTAAAACTTTAGTTAACTATGTGATGTGTGCCGCAAACCACTTCCTATTATTTGACGCGCCGCCGCCGCCGTGTAAAGCTTAGTTTCTAGTTTGTATTTGTATAGGGATGGGCAACACTGTCAGGGTGAATATATTTGTCCACGTTTTGTTGATTGAACAAGCAGATAGCCCACCTGATGTGGAGGGAACAGTGTTGTGTCCGGTGGCGCCCTCATCAGTTATTATTGACGTGACAACGTCTTATAATTCAATGGAGCCGGCTGCACGCACGAAATAACATGACGTCTTGCGGCGTTACCTCGCTCTGAGGCGTTTATTGTGGACAATCCTCACAACACTAACTAGCCCCAAACTAAGTAGAGCTTGTACGATGGGTACCAGATAGCTGATATACCACTTATATACTTTTATCAACCACACAAAAAATCAAGTAAATTAAGAACATGTCCTGCAATAGGAACTAACTATGTATACATGAATATGAATATAAAAACGTTATCTATATTTAAAAGCACACGTACAACCAAGCAACACCAAAAAAATATATTGATAATGTTTGGCGAAATATTTTCGTTTTATATTTGACAAATAAATTCCACTAACTAACTCAATTACAACATTCCAATTCGGACTAAAATAGTTATGTTATTTGATCAAACTTCACTGACAGTCTGAATATCACAGTCCCAGTTATTATTTTATGTTTGAAAACTACGAATTCATTAAACATTGTTTACCAATGTTTAACGTGCGTAATAAGCACATTTCATTTATTTCAAAAGTGGAACTAAGTTTAGAATATACTCTGACTACTACGTAAATACCCATTTGTTAATTTTTAAGATTGAAATTTTGGAATTATGAAAACTTAACCATTTATCCGTCATGGTCTGAATCTGTGGAAATGAACATATCGCATACTGATAAGTACTAAGTATACTGTACTCACTTATTGTCCATACAAGCTCTGCTTAGTTTGGGGCTAGATAGTGTTTTGTGGATTGTCTATAATATTTATTTATTTATTCGTATATTTATACGTATACTGGGGTCTACTTCTTGATTATTAGGCCGTCTTGTCATCTTACAAAAGCTCGCTGCATCGCTGCATCACTCTATCGCATTTGAAATTAGCGTTCACGCTTACCATGTTATACCTTGTATTCATTTCACCTTTTCATTGTATTCTTTGCCTTTTCTACATACAGAGCTGTAAGGATGTACAACATTATTTTGATTCGGTTTCATACAAAACATCGCTGCCCCCCAGTCTACACTAGAGAGCACTGGTGGTCTAGTGGTAGTGGCCCCGCCTTCCGATCCGAAGGTCGTGGGTTCAAATCCACTCGTGTACCAATGAGTTTTTCTGTCGAAAAATGTATGTGCACTATGCCAGTATTCTCAAAACGGTGAAGGAAAACATCGTGAGGAAACCGGTGTGTTGTAGAACCTAAAAAAGTTCGATCAACACGTGTCAAGGGTCACGCAAAAAGGGCCCACCAGCGGCCTACTTGCGGAAAAACCTGCCTGCACATCAAGTGCGCATGATAAACTTGCCGAACTTGCCCCCCACTCTATCGCATTTGAAATTAGCGTTCACGCTTACCGTGTTATACCTAGTATTCATTTCACTAAGTACCTAGTGCCAACAATCACTAACGCTAACTACGAGTATCACTAACTCGTAGCACTATCCGAAATGCGGCCACGGCAGCGTTGGTAAATATTATCTGTTTACCAGAAGCTTAGTTTAAATTGTAATGTGTTTTTGTTGTTTGGAGTTAGGTGCTGCAAAACAGGCTTTTTATGTACAGTCGACTGTATTAGACTGCATGAGCATGTTTATTAAAAAAAAAAAAAATTGTCATGTTTAATGGTAATTTACAGGGTAATTGACCACTGATGATGAGCACTGGCGGTCTAGTGGTAGTGATCCCGCCATCCGACCCTAAGGTTGTGGGTTTAAAACTTTAAACCCAGTCGTATACTAATTAGTTTTTTTCGGGTTTTCTTCACTAAAACATGTGTCGTGTCGTTTTGTGTTTCCAATGTCGGAATCAAACCCAGAACCTACAGCGTTACAGCTACGAACTTGGTTTTGGAGATGTTAAGTTATTGTTGCGGTTGTTGTTCGACGCAATGCAATTACTCAGCAATAGTGTACCAAATGAAAGAGCTTTAAAATAATTAATTGAAAATTACAATGGGCTCATTAATGAAATTGGGAATGCTGTCCGTATTTTTGTAAATTTTCGCGCTGTATCGAGTGCTTTGAGTGTACTTGAATGCGATCCAATATCGTAATTTGTTGGACTGTTTACAGCAAGCCACGTGAATGAGGTATTCAGGGAATCATTCAGGGAAATATGAGGAAACATCATTTATATAGACTCTTTATAAATGATGTCCAACCACTATAATTCTATATATTATAGAGGAGCTATAGTGGTTGGAAGTATTTTATCATCAGTTGATAAGTATATTAATACGTACTACAAGGATCACTTTGAATTGTCTAAGAACTAAATTAATTTATGCGCCAGTTCCACGCGGTCATGCTTAAAAGAAAAAAGCAAGGAAATTACGGCGTGGTTCCTAATTCCGGTTCCATATTGCAGTTGATTGTTAAATAATTGGATAAAACTCTTTACCATATAAAGCCAAGGCCAAACCAATGCTTTCAACTTGGTGGCTTGCACGGTGTTATGTAATACGTCATAAGATGTCAATATACGATAGTATACGATGAATTGGTGCGATATACGTCATGGTGCGATATACGTCACCGTACGATATACGTTACGGTGCGACATCGCAACGTGACATATCACGTTGCGATGTATATTATGTCACGGTGCGATATGTCAAGGTGCGATATGTCAAGGTGCGATGTGTCAAGGTGCGATGTACAGGTACGTCACGGTGCGATGTATACGTCACGGTGCGATATGTCACGGTGCGATGTATACGTCACTTTGCGATGCTTACGTCACGGTGCGATATGTCACGGTGCGATTTACGTCACCGTACGATATACGTCACGGTGCGATGTACAAGTCACGGTACGATATACAATACATTTCATCCCCACGCCATCTGCATAGAACTAAGGGGTGATGTTTTTATTATAAACACGTAGAGAAATATTCGCGGAGTTAAGGTAATGTGCGCCGTTGATGTATGCGCGGCGGTTACGTTTGAATTGTCTTATTAGAGTTATGTTGGCGCGCCCATTCTTTATTCATGTTTTTGTTGTTCGCGCTTTGTAATTTGGCGTTGTTTACAAACGGCTATTTTTCTTCGCTATTAAGTGCTGGCAGAACGGGCCTTTTTCCTTTTTAGCTGCTCGAAGGTAGATTGACAATCTTTTTTATAAAAAAATCCTAGTGATAACTTACCACAGTGTTCTTCTTGCACTAAGGAAAGCTTGTACCGAATACATTATGATAGCATTCAGTCTAGTAGAATAAAATAAATATCGTTCACAAAGCTCTTGATGGGATTTGAACCCACTGAAGGTAGGGCTTCTTATTGCCAACTGAGCTGTAAAGTGAAGCTCTATTTTATTGGATATTTTAAAAACGAACAAAATAAATACATCTATCTAATTGCTGTAGCTAAAGACAGAATGCGCAGATGTTATTCAAAGGACCAAAGTTATACTTAGAAATATTAACTCAATGGACTGGCAGTGAGCTGATTACACCTCAAAGAACGAACGTTATTTTGAACTCAAGTTTCAGTAAGAAATAATAAGCTGAGCACATGTTTTAGGGTCGTATTCTCGTACGAAGCTATGACGAAGGAAAACTGGTACTCGTAGTAAAAATCACAATATTTCCAACATGTTCTTAGATAGCTCTGTAGCTCAGCTGGCGATTGACAAACATAAAACATTTTATTAAAACGTAAAATATATCGCAAGCAAAACATTGCTTTCAATATAAAAAAGATAAATCCCACTCAGAGAAAAAACTTAATAAAATATCAAAGATTTTAGTTCAGAACAGGTACCTATTTAAGACAACGCACAGAATAAACCGCTAGTCGAAGAGACAAATTATAAGGAATTATTGTCTTTGTGCACAGAGGTGTTTGAAAAAGGAATTCTTGAAATTCAATCCCAGCAGCGGAGTTTAAATTTTCTAGAAATAACTTGACGCAAGCGAAGTCGTGCAGAATCCCACTTATTATTTAAAGTAAGCAAAGCCCCATCAAAAAGTTTCCCGTTATAAATTAACCAAATAATACCATCATTTGCGGCTGTTCAAACTACTGTTTGATCACATCAATTTGCGGTAAATACTTCAAAGTTAAACACAGACTGTAGGGCAAATTAATATACACCGAATTATTAATCGAAAATGCAATTAAAACTTTAGTTAACTATGTGATGTGTGCCGCAAACCACTTCCTATTATTTGACGCGCCGCCGCCGCCGTGTAAAGCTTAGTTTCTAGTTTGTATTTGTATAGGGATGGGCAACACTGTCAGGGTGAATATATTTGTCCACGTTTTGTTGATTGAACAAGCAGATAGCCCACCTGATGTGGAGGGAACAGTGTTGTGTCCGGTGGCGCCCTCATCAGTTATTATTGACGTGACAACGTCTTATAATTCAATGGAGCCGGCTGCACGCACGAAATAACATGACGTCTTGCGGCGTTACCTCGCTCTGAGGCGTTTATTGTGGACAATCCTCACAACACTAACTAGCCCCAAACTAAGTAGAGCTTGTACGATGGGTACCAGATAGCTGATATACCACTTATATACTTTTATCAACCACACAAAAAATCAAGTAAATTAAGAACATGTCCTGCAATAGGAACTAACTATGTATACATGAATATGAATATAAAAACATTATCTATATTTAAAAGCACACGTACAACCAAGCAACACCAAAAAAATATATTGATAATGTTTGGCGAAATATTTTCGTTTTATATTTGACAAATAAATTCCACTAACTAACTCAATTACAACATTCCAATTCGGACTAAAATAGTTATGTTATTTGATCAAACTTCACTGACAGTCTGAATATCACAGTCCCAGTTATTATTTTATGTTTGAAAACTACGAATTCATTAAACATTGTTTACCAATGTTTAACGTGCGTAATAAGCACATTTCATTTATTTCAAAAGTGGAACTAAGTTTAGAATATACTCTGACTACTACGTAAATACCCATTTGTTAATTTTTAAGATTGAAATTTTGGAATTATGAAAACTTAACCATTTATCCGTCATGGTCTGAATCTGTGGAAATGAACATATCGCATACTGATAAGTACTAAGTATACTGTACTCACTTATTGTCCATACAAGCTCTGCTTAGTTTGGGGCTAGATAGTGTTTTGTGGATTGTCTATAATATTTATTTATTTATTCGTATATTTATACGTATACTGGGGTCTACTTCTTGATTATTAGGCCGTCTTGTCATCTTACAAAAGCTCGCTGCATCGCTGCATCACTCTATCGCATTTGAAATTAGCGTTCACGCTTACCATGTTATACCTTGTATTCATTTCACCTTTTCATTGTATTCTTTGCCTTTTCTACATACAGAGCTGTAAGGATGTACAACATTATTTTGATTCGGTTTCATACAAAACATCGCTGCCCCCCAGTCTACACTAGAGAGCACTGGTGGTCTAGTGGTAGTGGCCCCGCCTTCCGATCCGAAGGTCGTGGGTTCAAATCCACTCGTGTACCAATGAGTTTTTCTGTCGAAAAATGTATGAGCACTATGCCAGTATTCTCAAAACGGTGAAGGAAAACATCGTGAGGAAACCGGTGTGTTGTAGAACCTAAAAAAGTTCGATCAACACGTGTCAAGGGTCACGCAAAAAGGGCCCACCAGCGGCCTACTTGCGGAAAAACCTGCCTGCACATCAAGTGCGCATGATAAACTTGCCGAACTTGCCCCCCACTCTATCGCATTTGAAATTAGCGTTCACGCTTACCGTGTTATACCTAGTATTCATTTCACTAAGTACCTAGTGCCAACAATCACTAACGCTAACTACGAGTATCACTAACTCGTAGCACTATCCGAAATGCGGCCACGGCAGCGTTGGTAAATATTATCTGTTTACCAGAAGCTTAGTTTAAATTGTAATGTGTTTTTGTTGTTTGGAGTTAGGTGCTGCAAAACAGGCTTTTTATGTACAGTCGACTGTATTAGACTGCATGAGCATGTTTATTAAAAAAAAAAAAAATTGTCATGTTTAATGGTAATTTACAGGGTAATTGACCACTGATGATGAGCACTGGCGGTCTAGTGGTAGTGATCCCGCCATCCGACCCTAAGGTTGTGGGTTTAAAACTTTAAACCCAGTCGTATACTAATTAGTTTTTTTCGGGTTTTCTTCACTAAAACATGTGTCGTGTCGTTTTGTGTTTCCAATGTCGGAATCAAACCCAGAACCTACAGCGTTACAGCTACGAACTTGGTTTTGGAGATGTTAAGTTATTGTTGCGGTTGTTGTTCGACGCAATGCAATTACTCAGCAATAGTGTACCAAATGAAAGAGCTTTAAAATAATTAATTGAAAATTACAATGGGCTCATTAATGAAATTGGGAATGCTGTCCGTATTTTTGTAAATTTTCGCGCTGTATCGAGTGCTTTGAGTGTACTTGAATGCGATCCAATATCGTAATTTGTTGGACTGTTTACAGCAAGCCACGTGAATGAGGTATTCAGGGAATCATTCAGGGAAATATGAGGAAACATCATTTATATAGACTCTTTATAAATGATGTCCAACCACTATAATTCTATATATTATAGAGGAGCTATAGTGGTTGGAAGTATTTTATCGCTTCTTCTTCTTCCTGCCCTTATTTTTAGGTGAAGTTGGCACAACATGTCTTCTTCTTCCAGTCTACCATTCGTCATCTCAGTACTCACTCCTTTCTTGGACATATCATCTCTCACACAATCCATACGTCTTTTCTTAGGCCTACCTGTACCTTTATATCCATCTACATAGCATAACACTCTTTTCGTCACATGACATTCTTCTCTCCATAATATGTCCATACTACGCTAGCTGATTACTTCTCATTTTCTCCGTTATTGACGCTACTTTTAAACTTCCTCTGATGTACTGGTTTCGTATTTAATCCATTTGTGTTACCCCGCACATCCATCTCAACGTTCGCATCTCCATCGGATGCACTCTTCTTTCATCGGTCACCTTGGTTGCCCAACACTCAGAAGCATACAGAACGACAGTTATTATAGATTTTCCCCTTAAGTTTATAATTTCCATGGTATAAATACGGCGGATTGGCACCATTTTGTTGTAATTTTTGCTGACATTTCGAGGCTATTTAGAAGTTTTTCATCATGAAAGAAAATGGCAAAAAAACAGTAGCAATTCACTGGACCCAAGTACAATCACCATAGCAACACGAGCACGACAAAACAGAACAAAACAAGCTTTGATCAAGAAAACAAACGAAACAGCTTCACGGCTTTGATCCCCGGCCGAGCTGTGATTAATTTAAACTTAAATAACATTGTGTGAAATGTCTGCCAATATTTATTATTAAAACGCGCACTGGTTTGAAATACAGGGCTCGATGTGGTACTAAACTAACCCTCTTTACTGCGGCATTGTCGCGGTTTGTTCGAGAATGTTCGCTAATGCCTCCGACCCCAACATTAATTAAGCCCTCAGATAATCTTCCAGGAGTTCCGTGGCGGACACCGAAACTGCACAGGCTCTGGTGATATATAAAAATACGTTCAAAGTAAACATGCTGTAGAACATTAAAATTTATTGTTTCTGATTCATACAGTGGGCAACTTTATATACGGGGGCAACTTTTAGGGCTCATGCCCATTAACGAGGCACTATAAGAAACCTGGGTGAGGATTCTAGACGGATATTGACTTGACTGACAAAAAATACAGAATGTAGTCTCACTGTTTCACGGGCTCTGGAAAGAGCACCACACAAAGAAAGCCATGAACAGCAGCTCATACCTTTTAACCGGCTCAAAAAAACAAATGACATAACATTCGTCATTTTCATTTATGAACCGATTTGTTTTTTTTATTTGAAAGGTAATGTAATTCCAGATTGGTTCCAACCCAAATAAATTTTATCAAAATCAGTTGGGCTGTTTGGCAATGAAGGTTTCTTAAGTTTTTTAAACTTCACTTATAAAAGTGTTACATTGGTTGTAAATAAGAAAACAAACACTCGTAGAGCAACCTTGTCATCTTGTAAAGTATAAACCCAACTTCTAAGTTTACGATGTAGAACATTGTTGTACTCATATTACGAAATTAAAGTTTGCAGCAGCTGTACGTAAAAGTTAAGGCACACTTTGCGATTCGGTAATGTAAGGAACTAAGTTTAGTTCCTAAGCGCTAATTTTAATTTGCTTGCTCGGCTCTTGGGCGCGGAACTGACTTAAATAGAGATTAGGGCGAGTACACAATGCCACAGTGGAAAGGCGACCTTTCCGATGACTACAGGGAATTTATATATTTTAGTATAAGGCATTTGAAAGTAAAATAACGTTTGTACAATCCGACCAAGCTTTAGTCACCACACCAATTACTAAAGTGTAACTTGGTGTTCGTTTGTTTTTCGTTTTTCGATTTGGGTTTTAATTGAAACAGCTTGCGAAACAGTTTAAACATGGAATTGAATAGGTTTTTTTATTTCAGTGCCACACGAGCTAATCTGCAAGCTAGCTCATAAGGGTACTAGTACGTTAGTTCGTTCTTCGCACATACTCGAACTTGTGAAAATACACTTGGAGTACGTTGACATTACCAATTTATACAGAATGGTTTCATGCGGTCGTCGGTATAAAAGCAATTTGTGTAAACTTTTGTGCACACTATTACTTTTTATGTTTATTTTTGTTTTATACAGCTTCAAGGCCTGCACACATCTAGGCAATAGCGATGGCAATCAGATGAAACGCTGTAAAATACCGCTGTCATATTTGACAGCGTTTCAGCTGATCGCCATCGCCATCGCCTAGATGTGCGCAGGCCTTAAAGGGTTAGCAGAGCGTTTGTTACCTCTGTTGTTGCGTCGTCGATAGACCACTTTCCATCATATATATATAGGTATACGATCGTTTCCTTGTACAAGCTTTGCTTATAAAAATATAAATATTGTGGACAATTCACACAACACTACCCAGCCCCAAACTAAGCAGAGCTTGTAATATGGGAACCAGATAGCTGATATAATACTTGAATACATTTTTTTTTGTAAATACATACTTAGAATACAATACAACACCCAGACAGAGAACAAACATTTATGTTTACCACACAAACATTTGTTCTCGGTGGGGATCGAACCCACGACCTACGGCGCAGAAGGCAGAGCTACTACCAACTGAGCCAGAGGCTTATTTTGGGGCTAGTATAGTGTTGTGTGGAATTTTCATCAATGTTGATTTATTTTTTTAAGTTCTGTAGTGAAGATTAAAACACTTGAGCAGTGTTACCGACTTCATGGTAACACTGCTGAACCGATTTTGATGGGACCGGTTTTATATGGGACCAATCTGGAAGTATAGCATATCAGATAAAAAAATATTTTTCTAAAATCGGATCATAAATAACAAAGTTACGCGTTAACAAAAAAATAATACAACCGAATTGAGAATCTCCTCCGTTTTTATTTGCAGTCGTCGGTTTAGTTATTAATCTAATATGAATTCTTAAAAAGCAGATGGATTTTAAATGTCAAACGTTTTTATTGCGTTAACATAGCATTTTACTTTCTCAACAAGCAACTTGAATTTCGAATTATTATGCGGCAGGGTATTGTATTACCAACTTGAATTTCCCAGAGGCGCACGCATTTCGAGAAAAACTTTACAAATCAAAAAGACAATACAGACACATCTTATTGTTTTCGGCGGAAATGCTCAACGCTAATTTATACTGAACAGTTTGATTTACAAAGAATAAAAATATAAATGTAAAAATGAGATGAGAAGGGCAAGTCCCACTTCATTTACAACTTTTCGTCTACAAAATGTTGTTTTCGTTTCGCCTATTTGCCGCTCTCTATTGTATGGAGAAAAGGTGAGACAGCAAAAATACGTTACGTAGAAACGATCTAAACGAGTTGTTGTCTCATCAATTTTCCATGCAAAAGAGAGAGACACGTGCTCACACGAAAACAACTTTTGTAGGCGAAATGTGCTAGCAAAACTCCGACGTCGGGTACAGGTTCGGTACAAATATGAGGTTGACGGTATAATATGGAAAAAAAAATGTTAAGTATGCACACGGCCCTAGCTTCCAGTGGGTCGAGC
The DNA here is from genome assembly GCA_947578465.1 of Thera obeliscata. Lineage (NCBI taxonomy): Eukaryota > Metazoa > Arthropoda > Insecta > Lepidoptera > Geometridae > Thera > Thera obeliscata. The sequence continues at coordinate 9,743,796 of OX387914.1, forward strand.
TTTACAGGGCGTTTAAATTGTCTTGCAAATAAGGGGTCAAGCTGAAATGCATTTGCCAATTTGCGTCTGTGCCGTTTTCCCGCGTTTTGCGGTCACTGCGGTTTTATTGGAATCACGGACATGTGGGGCTTTAATCGTTTACTTTTACAAATACACAGGTGGCGCTAGTGAGCTGTGAATTGTATAGAAACGGTGAATATTATAATTTGTTCTGTGTTTCGTTTAGTTCATATTGTTATACATTGGTATAGGTAAAACAAAAATTACTGAAATCTTATTTCAAGTCAATACAAAAACGATTGCATTGGCCGGAAATCGAACCCGGGCGGCCCGCGTGGCAGGCTAGCATTCTACCACTGAACCACCGATGCTTGTACGATAAGTGTCAAAATTAGGTTTCGTCAACACTGACTTTAGTTATTTTAGTTCGTTTCCTCTTTTATTACCTAGAAAAAAGTCAAGCTAATGACCATCTCTTTATTTAAATAAATACTGTTTACCTTGAACTTGTCTTAGCCTGATATGAGTCATGCGTGCCTGTCACTTGAGGCAATATTTGAACGCTGCGGCAATTTGGGCTATGGGGTCGAGAAGGTCGAAGAATATTAGGGTTTATTTTCCTTGTTTATAAATATCGGCGTCAAGGAATATTACAGCGTAATAAGATAAATCTAATATGTTTTGTCCCTAGGATTATAGTTGAGCTCTAATATTAGGCGTAATCAAAACAAGCCTCTTTTCAAAATATACAGTCCTTGATGAAGACTGATGGTAACCGATTGCCATTAAATGGCCTAATTCTATTTCTAATGTCCCTGAAAAGTAATTTAAGCACCATCTCCGCGTCTTCACTATCACCATAAGCCACCTTTATATGATATCATTATTAGCCTCCAGGCTAATATCTTATTTAATATCCTATATAAGATTTTCTCGTTAATGGTATAATATATATATACAACATGTCCCAAAATTCAACGATAAGCCGGCACCAGAGGATGGACCTACTAATGACTACACGAGAAAAAAAAAGAAAAAAAAAATACCTCTATTTTTTTTTAAATTACTTAAAATAATGGAAATTCTTCGAAAATGTATACCCCTTATGACACTTTTAACTACCATGACCACAATTTTTCAAATATTTCAGTTTTTTTGTTTGTATCGGCAACCTAAGTAGTACTACTATTCACCATAATCTTTGAAAATTACAGAATTTTCGTAGTTTTATACAAAAAAACAACCAAAAAAAATTATTTCCCTAAAATTTTGAAAGGTTTTAACGTTCAGTAAACTTTAACTCGTCGTAGTGTAAAAAAAAAATATGGACACTACTATTACAGTTTTTTAAAAAATTAGCGCAACTAACCTAGATTTTAAAATGGTATAATACTTTAGGAAAACTAGCCACAAAAAAAAAATAATGACACTTTTTCTAATCAAGAACCAAATTTCATAAGTTGTTGTTAATAGTAATCACTTCTACTATGTGCCCAAAATAGATTTTTGTTGTTGGAAAATGTTTAAAAAAAAGTAGAGGTATTTTTTTTTCTTTTTTTTTCTCGAATAGTCATTCGTAGGTCCATCCTCTGGTGCCGGCTTATCGTTGAATTTTGGGACACCCTGTATATATGTATATACAAGATTTTCTCGTTTGAAGGTATAAGATTATGATATTTTGAGCCCAATATCTGAAATAAACTCAACGAATGAAGCCACGGGCCTCATAAAAAAATGAAGAATTATTTCCCACATTTGAAGCGTCGCTCGTCATTTGACCCTGGACTGTTCCACCTGCAGTTATTCATAGCACGGTGCTAATGCCGAGAGCTCTCTCCGCGAGCACCGCCTTTGAATCGTCTCACTCACAGCCTCTTTGCCTCTGAAAGAGTAAATGACGTTGTGCATTCGCGACTCGAGCCTATGGCTACAATATTCACATTTTCTATGCCATGTTTCAAGAATACTACGAATTATGAGTTTTCTGTATTCTGATGCTTTAATTTGTTATTTTGGGCAATGTTTTTTTACAATTTGTAGGCTGAAGTTTCAGACCGCAATCAATGTAATGCCAATTAGTGTATTAACAAGTGATTTATACTAGAATTTAATAACTATCGACTGAAGTGGTGGGGTCACAGACAGATAAGCCAAGCTAACAAATACTTACACAAGAAACAGTTGAGCTATTTATATACACAAGAACAGTTGAGCTATCTGCAGACCGTTACAGACAATTATAGATAGCCCAACTGATCCAAATCAGTGCCAGACGGAAGCGAAAACAAACACACTTACACACACACCCACCCACACTGCCTTCAACTTTAAGTACCCCTAATTTCTTCAGGGGGTTATTAAAAAGCTTTTGACGTGACTGCAAGCATCATTCTTGTACGCCATCCAAGAAGTCAAGACTTTGAGAATGTCTAAGGGTGTTATTAATAATCCTGGCGTAGCGTTGGACTAGTTAATCCGTGTTTTGTCACATTTGCTCGAGTTGACAATTGCATGTCAATGCAAGAGACAAAACACGGATTAACTAGTCCAACGCTACGCCAGGATTATTAATAAGACCCTAAAAGTCTAAAGTTAATCACAGGATGTCCAAATATTACAGTTACAACATCACGTTCTGTATGTGACAGGCAGCAAGCCTATTTATTTGTTAAAATAGCTCACAAACCTTGACTTTACTTTGGGCATTTTATAAGTTCTAAAGATAACGTGATTAATTTCGGTCTACTGGATAAAGGTACGCCCACGCTAGCAAAATATCACAAACTTGCGTAACAACTCAAATACTCGTAATAGGTATTTTACTTGTGTAATGGAAATTTTATAACCAGTATTTTCAGATTAAATTATCTGTGGGTTAGCGCGCAATTACAAATTCAAATAAATGTTATTCCAAAGCCATCTTAATTCAATTTCAAATTTTGTCATGTTTTTAGATTTTTGTCAAATTATTGTAGTTTTTGGTGCCATGAATAAACTAAAAAAATACGGGTTGCACTCCGGGAGTGCCGGCAGAAGTGAAAACTTGATTATTAACGTAGGAACCCTAAAAGTTGTTTATTTTATCAAGTTCCTCAATGTAGTAAAACCCCAATCAAAGTCCTAAGGAACCCTAAAAATTTTAGCATTATCAAGCTCCTAAGTGTAGTTGAAATTCCAATCAAAGTGCTAAGGAACCCTAAAATTGTTTACATAATCAAGGTCCTAAGTGTAGTTGAAAGTCCAATTAAAGGCCTAAGGAACCCTAAAAGTTGTTTATTTTATCAAGTTCCTCAATGTAGTAAAACCCCAATCAAAGTCCTAAGGAACCCTAAAAATTTTAGCATTATCAAGCTCCTAAGTGTAGTTGAAATTCCAATCAAAGTCCTAAGGAACCCTAAAAATGTTAACATTATCAAGCTCCTAAGTGTAGTTGAAACTCCAATCAAAGTCCTAAGGAACCCTAAAAGTTGACCACTTAATCAAATTCCTCAATGTAGTAAAACCCCAATCAAAGTCCTAAGGAACCCTAAAAATTTTAACATTATCAAGCTTCTAAGTGTAGTTGAAACTCCAATCAAAGTCCTAAGGAACCCTAAAAGTCGACCATTTAATCAAATTCCTCAATATAGTATAACCCCAAACAAAACCCTATACGGAACCCTAAATTTTACGTAAAGCCAAATCCTCAACGGGTCGGAACCGCTAGAAGGGACCTTGTCGCGCGACCTACAAGTAGGTCCTAAATGAAGTAAAACGGCAGACATAGGAGGAGGGGGTTCTGGGGGGCTAAGGGGGGTCACAGCACGGCTCGCTTCGCTCGCCGCGCTGTTCCCCGTGGTCGCGTGGCGGCTCGCTTCGCTCGCCGCGACGCTCCCCCCGGGTTCAGGAAGAGGGGGTTCTGGGGGGCTTAGGGGGGTAACAGCACGGCTCGCTTCACTCGCCGCGCTGTTCCCCGTGATCGCGTGGCGGCTCGCTTCGCTCGCCGCGACGCTCCCCCCGGGTTTCGGAGGAGGGGGTTCTGGGGGGCTTAGGGGGGGTCACAGCACGGCTCGCTTCGCTCGCCGCGCTGTTCCCCGTGGTCACGTGGCGGCTCGCTTCGCTCGCCGCAATGCTCCACTCGAAAAATAAATACAGTAGATCTATAAAATCATGTACCAATGACCACTACTACCTGCCGCGGGCGGCCGCTAGTTCATAAAATCTATAATAGGTATGTACCTATACCTACTACAGTCACGAAAAACGCCTTGGTATGCTTGCTACTAACTATTATCTATTCTGTGACGTTACCGTGTCATAGTAACTACTAGCGTATCTGTAGCGTCGCTTTTTCGATTTTTATTATGAACTCTACGTTGTAGTCTTAGGGTACATTTCTGCAAAAAATCCGTCCTACGCTTTTTCGATCAGGGTCACGTGATCCTGACGCGAGTTTAAGATTTTATCCCCATTCAGAAAGTGCTCAACGCCGCTAAAGAAGTTTTCACTTCAAAAACTGCTGAAAATCAAAATGCCAAAATTGTCTAGATAACTTTAGCCAGTACTTTCATTGGGTGAAATAAAAAAATAGCAAAATTTTCATACAAATCTCCAACATCATAGGCCTAATAATCAGATACATCCAATAACAGTTACGCCATATGGAGTCACGAGATATGATTGGATAAATAACCGGCCTATCTAGGTGGAAGGTGCATCGTGGCACCCACAGGGTTTAAACGACCTATTTCGCCGCCCCTCTTGATTGGCTCAATCAAGCCGCTCAAATGAGAGCGCCCCGACGTTTGTCACTTGATGCTATAATTTTGCGCCATTTTTCCCACAATGACAATGCGCTTTTTATCTTGAAAAGGCAATTGATAAATTATGAGGCGAAAATGCTTCGGATTTACGGCTCATTCATTCCAAACGATGGAAAATTAAGTCTTTAGAGGGGTGCAATATTTACTTCAAGAATACTTTACTGTTTTAATTTAGCTTTTATAAATATGATGAGTGGTGTAGTCAATTGCTCGGAGAAATAAGCCAAATGCTGAAAAGTGATTTGGGCTGAGTAACACGCTTGTTGGTAGTTGTTGTAGTTGGTAGTAGTTGGATGTATCTGATAGTAGGTAGCCGGACATTCCACACAACTATATCTAGCCCTAAACTAAGCAGAGCTTTTACTATGGGAACCAGATCACTGGTATAATACTTGATATTTGTTTTGTAAGTAAATATGTAGAATACTATATTACACCCAGACAGAGAACAAGCATTTACTCGTATGTTCAGCACACAAATATTTCTTCTCGGTGGTTATCGAATCCACTCACTCCAGCGTACAAAGTAAAATGCTGGTACTTATTTCTTTGATAAACAATGGAAGCCTCTCTTGTCGTTGAAGTTATAATACCTACATTATATTTTGACTCTTGAATCTTTGCCGAAAACCTCATTAACGTACCTAATTATCATTTTGACGTCCCAATTAACTTACGTGTTCCCTAAAAGGTATTCATTATATTTATGTCAAGTCTTCTTTTCATGAAAATATGAATAACATTAGGGATGGATCGAAAGGTCTTTAAAATGCTAAAGTACATCGCTGGTATGAAAACCTTTTTGTTACTTAAGAAATAAATGTTTGTTGTGGACCATCACACAACCTGGAAATGTGTAGGGGAGGCCTTTGTCCAGCAGTGGACTTCTTCAGGCTGATGATGATGATGATGATCCACACAACACTATCATGCTCCAACTCCAAACTAAACAGAGCTTGTACTATAGGAATCAGATAGCTTATTATTATACTTACATACCTACGTTTTTTTATAAATACATAGGTACATAGAATACAATATAACAGCCAAATAAACATCTATGTTCACCACACAAATATTTGTTCTCGATGGGGATCGAACCCATTATCACTACTTTTTTCAAACCATTGTGGTGAAAGGAATTTCAGTACACCTAAAAGATGCTAACGGCCATGATGGACTTGCAAGATGTCACGTATAACATACTGTTTATGTTATTAATTTATTCTCAGACTCATAGTTACAATATTTTTTATCCCAAGCTATTCATTGTATTCTACATATACATTAACCAATTCGGAGCTACATTATGCGAGCAAAATATGTAACTAATATCTTCTGCTGTAGGATAAAGTTGATTTTGCTGTGCAGCTATCTACACCTACACCAACGGCTCCAGGTCTCCACATAGGCTAAACTTTAAACCTATGAGAAAAGTTTGCTGCACCTGCAACGTCATAATCATAAGTCAGGTGCCGCATCCCCATCAGAGCAAAGATCCTATATGAAATAGCTTGCTTCCGTCCCAGGTGGCGCAGAATTGAGACACTTGAAAACACTTCAGTTTGATGTAACTATTGCAGTCACAGATAGTGAGTAACGTGAACCGAAAATATTGGAACAGCTGACCTACTTTCTCGATCATCTTACTCTTTCTGTTTCATATTTTATTAACTCAATGAATTAATCTGTAGTGGTTTCCAACTAACCTGTCCCGGGCACCAGTTTTATACAAAATTGGATTATTGCATCTTACCTTCAAACCAAATTGTATTAGGTTAAAATCTGACAAAAAAACTATAGATTGTTTGTTTGTCATCAGCTATTTGGTTTCCATAGTACAAGCTCTGCTTAGTTTAGGGCCAGGTAGTGTTGTGCACAATATTTATTAATTTTATTTTATAGAAAATTATTTATTGCAATAGCATGTATTGTTCACTACTATTAATGCTGGATAGCATTATCTACCAGCTAAACTTTGGGCAATAAGGAGACCAATACAACCTGTATTAGTGACTGTAATAGTAACTGACCTGTAAACATGCACTTTATACCAATAAATTGATTATTACTGATTATTATGATTACTTACAGTATTTGCTAGCATATTATAGGATGACGGCATATATTAAAACTTAAGCGCTGCTTACGTAATCATTATAACAGAACAACATATTCTAATATAATTTAAAAATATATTACATTTATAATCTTAACTTTTGAGTATGAGATTTATAAAATAAATCAGTGTTAATGTTTGTCAGTAATCGCGTAGCTGTTGAATCTAAAATCTAAAGAGTACTTCCTGATATTTCCGATTTACTAACTAATGTTTTCAAAGGCACTGGTTTAAACGGTCAACCCTATTTGAAGGTCTTCGTTAGGGTCAATTCACACCGAGACGCGACGCGACGCGACGATACTCAAACACCTCGAGGCGCAGTGCTGCGTGGTACAACGTAATCTGAATTCTCACAATGTAATGTGTATCTTTTCGTGTAGTGAATAAAGTATATTCTGAGTCGCTCTATGAAAAATGTGCGCGCAGCGTCGCGTCGCGTCGCGTCTCGGTGTGAATTGACCCTAAGGGTCAATTCACACCGAGACGCGACGCGACGCGACGATACTCAAACACCTCGAGGCGCAGTGCTGCGTGGTGCAACGTAATCTGAATTCTCACATGTAATGTGTATCTTTTCGTGTAGTGAATAAAGTATATTCTGAGTCGCTCTATGAAAAATGTGCGCGCAGCGTCGCGTCGCGTCGCGTCTCGGTGTGAATTGACCCTTAGGGTGTTAAATACGTGGAAATACGTGTGTTTATATGAGAGCTGCCACAAAATGGTGGTCAAGTGATGCTCAACATCATAGAAGCTCATTTTGCCGGTCAATCCAAATATCGTTTCGAACGACAATGAGAGCTCCTACGAACGAGGCGGGAGGAGAACAGGGGAATTCCAATACGAGTTGGAAATCAGATCTAATTGTACCGTTCAATATAAGCTGCTTTTTCCGTCACTTATTCTCGTGACAGATTGAGACATGCAAGGGCCCGAAAATAATGCGTAATAAGATGAGGCTATACTATCCTCAGTAGTGGAAAACCACAGCAAACAAGTTTGAAAACATGTGTCATGTGCACGAAAGGAGCCTCTTTGAGGTTGGAGGAGGCTGAAACCATAATGATAATGATAGTAAAACTCATTAAACAGTAAAGTGATTAAAATTATGGTACCTATAGCAATAGTAATTGCTTCTCTTACGGTTGCGTCTAGTTCCAAATGAGTCATTTGAAAGAAACGGCTCCTAGTCTACGACTAGTTCTACCTATTGCAGACACTAAAAGTTTTTATTTTAGTTGTTTTGTGAAGTGCACTCAAATGTTTATGGACGACATCAATGTTTTGTGTGACATGTTTATTACAATGTTTGGTATAACAATTCTATAATGTCTATTTTTGCACGTTTATTTGACAACTTATTTCAATGTTGGCGAATTGATATTTATAAACAAAAAGTCTACTTCCGCTTATTCGCGGTTCCTTTTTGGCTATCAAATGTAAAAAAGAAGAGATCAAGGATCTTATAAAAAAACCGTAGGAACCGAGCCGTAGTTTGTTGCCTGTTCTTCTAGGCTTGGTCGCGTCGAACTGGCACCTAGATTCACCTATAAAGACGTTCAAAGTGATTCTTCCAATTTAACTGAATAAATACAATTTTGATTTGATTTGATTTGACAAAAAAAGCCACATAACAGACCGCAAGAATCAAGGAATACTCTTTTTGCAATTAAGTATTCAAGCCGCATGGGGTATACTTTTACCATACTGAATTGCACTGTAATTCAACTGAAAATACACGACTCAGATCAACACTGAATAACGAACTGGCAGACAAAGCTACATATTAAAGTTTCACATGCCAATAACATTCGCGTTACGAACGTGAACTGTTAAGCGAAATGTGGTTTTATGACATGCACATTTTTGTAGGCGATACGATACTGATATAGAATACTTATTGACTGACCTAAGTCAAAGTTTTCTTTATCCAGTAGTACCTCAAGGATCAGGTTTCTAGCTCTGCTTTCTGCGTTTTAGTTTGTAAGAGCAAGTATTATTGTGATGAATTAGATGTTTGTAATGACGCTATCATCATCATAATCGTCTTGCCCCTTTTTATCCGACATCAAATAAAAAAAAAGGTTCTCAATTCGATTGTATTATTATTATTTCGGATAACTTCGTCAGTTATCGCATAACTTCGTCATTTATGAGCCAACAATTTTACCAAAATCGATTCAACAGTTTGGTTATGAAGTGGGTTTCTCTAGTTTTTTTTAACTTATATTATTTTTTACAACTAACTGATTGAACAAGCATTGTGGCCCACCTGATTTTAAGTGGTTACCATCGCATAAACAAAGCATTGCCTCGCAAGTCACGCACGCCTTATCACATTTTATTTGAGGTCGCTACATCAAGTTTTGTCTATCATCCTTATGTTCTTTTTTGTTACCCATGTCACCTATTTACTATCTTTACATGTTATCGTAGTTCTAATCCTATATCCATGCAATTGGCGCTTGCTTTGACATTAAACTGTCGTGTAAAAGTCGGGGAGAAAAAATATCGTGTCGCTTAAAATCGCACAGGATACATTATTTTATATATCGGTAAAACGACATTGTACGTAAGGTAAGCTATGGAGTTAGCTGGACAAGTTCGATCCCATTTTAGCGAGAGCCTCTTTCGAACGTGTTCAGACTTCTGGGTGTTAGGTTAAGCTGAGCTAGGTCTGAGTGGCGCATTAACACGCGATGAAATATGACTTATCGTTTCAACCTTAGCCTGTATTCAGATGTTTTTGACGTGACAACGTCTTAGAATTCGATGAAGCCGGCTGCACGCACGAAAAAACATGACTCATGCGGCGTTACCTCGCTTTGAGGCTTCCATTTAAGGCTTGAAGTGCAAGCGAGAGCGCGGAACGAGCGACAAAGAGGCACTATCGCCCTCCGAGTTCAGCAGCGTTCGACATCTGTCTCCTACTTGAGTGAGCGTATTCTTAAGACGTTGTCACGTTCAACTATCGTCAGTAAACCGACTTTACAGACAACCAATTTTTTTTTGCATAGTATTGACCTGTTCTAATCCCTTATCCTACTAGTGGGGAAGTCTATTCAAATGACGTGCATCTTTTTTGTTTGTAGTAGATTTTGTCATTATGTTCAGATTGGTTTTTGTTCATAATAAAGCATTATTTTATCTTATTATTACTTTTTGTATTCACAGAGACCAACCAGAAATGATACAAAAATGATGAAAACTTGTACAAAATAGCTGTTGTACACATTACTCTTGGATACGCAGGTAGATCGTGGATATCCACACTAGCTAAGTGTAATTCTGTTGAGATCAAAAGTTTGACACCAACAAATAAATGATACTAACAAAGAACAGCGATCATATACATATAAGTCATATATAGCCATAGTAGTTTTACAAAGCAAAGTTCTATTCGCTATCTCATGTTTATTACGTCAACATCTTGTTGCAATCGTTCCTTGTCAAAGATACGTTTTGTTTCAGTAAGTTTTTCATTGCAATAAAAGCTTTAATGTCAAAACTGACAGCTGCGACTAGGTTTTGATTCCAACAAAAGATACGGAATCACCCCACAGCACTTCATACCAATGAATATGATACTAGCGCTAATGATCACTAGCAAAGCTATTTATTTAATGGATATAGAAATTATTGGCAAACATGTTGAGTTAACATTTATTGCTGAATTGCTATTCCAAATATATATTGTTCAAATGTAACCGGTAAGGGTTATTAGTAATTTGTAAGGTTTATTAGTGGTTTTGCAATGTAAATTTAAATTATTTGCTGAATTAGGTATTTACAGTCGTATTAAATCCACTTCTCAATAGCAAATCACAATTAGTTATATGATTGATAGTTAGTTTTAATTTATTTATTTAATTTGATATTGGTATTTTTGAAGTGAAAACTTCTTTAGCGGCGTTGAGCACTTTCTGTAATGGGTATAAAATCTTAAACTCGCGTCAGGATCACGTGACCTGATCGAAAAAGCGTAAGACGGATGGAGAGGACGTTGCCGTTCCGCTCGACTGACCGCGCCGTACCCGGTGTGCGACGTTGCCGCTTCGCTCGCCGGCCGGCACTGTTGCTACGATGGGGGCGGGGCGGCGCGTGCGGTTTGTGCATCTATCTATATATATAAAACTCAAAGGTGACTGACTGACTGACATAGTGATCTATCAACGCACAGCCCAAACCACTGGACGGATCGGGCTAAAATTTGGCATGCAGGTAGATGTTATGACGTAGGCATCCGCTAAGAAAGGAAAATGGAAAATTATTTTCCAAAGAGGAGAAAAAGAGGAAAAATGGTTTAAAGAAAAATCAACGCACAGCCTAAACCGTTAGCCCCAGAAGCATGAAACTTAGAAGGTGTGTTCCTCTAATAGAGCAGAGATGCACTAAGAAAGAAAATAGGAAAAATCTTTCCCTGAAAGAAGAAAAAACGGAAAATGGTTTTAAGAAAAATCACAAAAAATAGCTTTACAATATACGCAAAAAAAACATTAAACATTTTCAGCTACCGCAGCATCTGGCACCAGGTTCGATTACACACAAAGGTTCACAAACAAACCGATGATAACCACTAAGACAAAATCGCGGGAAACATCTATCATACTTAAACTAAACACTGCTGAAAAAAATCGGCTCCAACAAAACTCACCTTAAAATTCAAATACACTCTAAAGCACAAGCTCAAATCTATGGTAACTAGCAGTTGTTCAAGTCAAATTAAAAAAATCTGATACGATTATACACCAACACGCATATGAAACCCCAAATTAGCCACTAATATAACATAAATCACAAAAAAAAGCTTTACAAAATACAGAAAAAAAAAAAATAAAAAAAATTTCAAGTACCGCAGCATTTGTCACCAGGTTGTAAAACACACAAATGTTTACAAAAAAACCAATGATAACCACTAAGACAAAATCGCGGGAAACATCTATCATACTTAAACTAAACACTGCTGAAAAAAATCGGCTCCAACAGCACTCACCTTCAAATTCAAATACACTCTAAAGTACAAGCTCAATACTATAGTAAACAGCAGTTGGTCATGTCAAATTAAAAATCTGATTCGATTATACACCAACACCCATACGAAACCCCAAATTAGCCACTAATCTATATATATATAACTCAAAGGTGACTGACTGACTGACTGACTGACATAGTGATCTATCAACGCACAGCCCAAACCACTGAACGGATCGGGCTAAAATTTGGCATGCAGGTAGATGTTATGACGTAGGCATCCGCTAAGAAATGAAAATGGAAAATTATTTTCTAAAGAGGAGAAAAAGGGGAAAAATGGTTTAAAGAAAAATCAACGCACAGCCTAAACCGTTAGCCCTAGGAGCATGAAACTTGGAAGGTATGTTCCACTAATAGAGCAGAGGTGCACTAAGAAAGGAAATCAGAAGCAGTTGTTCATGTCAAATTAAAAAAATCTGATACGATTATACACCAACACGCATACGAAACCCCAAATTAGCCACTAATCTAAATATATAAAACTCTTTCGTTACTGACTGACTGACTGACTGACTGACTGACTGACAATCAACGCACAGCCTAAACCGTTAGTCCTAGAAGCATGAAACTTGGAGGGTATGTTTCTCTTATAACGTAGAGGTGTACTAAGAAAGGAAATTGGAAAATTATTTCCCGAAGAGAAGAAAAAAGGGGAAAAATGGTTTAAAGAAAAATCAACGCACAGCCTAAACCATTAGTCCTAGAAGCATGAAACTTGGAAGATGTGTTGCTCTTATAGAGCAAAGGTGCATTAAGAAAGAAAATCGGAAAATTATTTCCCTAAAAGAAGAAAAAAAAGGAAAAACGTTTCATGAAAATTCACAAAAAATTGCTTTACAAAATTCGCAAAAAAACAGTAAAAAAAACTCTGCTACCGCAGCGTCTGTCACCTAATTTGAATACACACAAAAGTTTACCCCACCGTAACCACTAAGACAAAATCGCGGAAAACACCTATCGTACCGAAACTAAACACCGCACCGCTTCAAAAAACGGCTAAAGTACATGCTCAAAACTATGGTAACCAGCTGGTCATGTCAAATTAAAAAAATCTGATTCGATTATACACCAACACGCAGACGAAACCCTTAATTAGCCACTAATCTTCTATATATATATAACTCAAAGGTGACTGACTGACTGACTGACTGGCATAGTGATCTATCAGCATCTGGCACCAGGTTTGATTACACACAAAGGTTCACAAAAAAACCGATGATAACCACTAAGACAAAATTGCGGGAAACATCTATCATACTTAAACTAAACACTACTGAAAAAAAACGGCTACAACAGCACTCGCCTTCAAATTCAAATACACTCTAAAGTACAAGCTCAAAACGATGGTAACTTGCATTTGATCATGTCAAACTAAAAAAAAAAGATTCGATTATACACCAACGAATACGATAGCCCAAATTACCCACTAAAATAAAATCACGAAAAAGAGCTTTAAACATTAAAAAAAAATCTGCTACCGCAGCATCTGTCACCAGGTTTGAATACACACAAAGGTTAACACAAAACCCCATGATAAACACTAAGACAAAATCGCGGGAAGCACCTATAATACCAAAACTAAACACAGCTGAAAAAAATCGGCTACAACAGCATTTACCATCTTTCGAACACACTTTATATAGTTTTGAATGCAAACTCAAAACTAAGCTAACCAGCACTTGCTCATGTAAAACCAACGCATACATAACCCAACTTAGCCACTAAGACAAATTCACGAAAAATAACTCACAAAAAATACGAAAAAAACAGTGAAAACATATCAATAGTTGTCCGCTTTCCACCATAAAATAGTTTCTTTTAAACGAACTCAAACTATATCTTTATACTAACCACGCGGACGAAGTCGCGGGTGACAGCTAGTTAATGATAAAAGTGATGAAGAAATAGCGAAAGAAAATGAGTGAGTACTTTATAAATATACTAGATGAAAATTTAATAAGTTTTAATACGAGCGGCAAGTTTTCACTTCTGCCGGCACTCCCGGAGTGCAACCCGTCTTTTTTTTTTCTTAAGTTTGTGTTTTAAATAAAAATTGGATCAGTATACTACACCAAAAAAAAAAAAAATTGTTAGCAACGTTAGCACTAATTTTATCTCGAATAATAACCAGAATTTACAATACAGGTAGAAAAATAAAAAAGCCCGAGAGGGAAAGTAACGCAAGCAAATCCGCAGGTGATAACTAGTACCTATATAAAAAAGTTCGTTTGGTAATATGATTTTTAATGTTAGCAAATAATTTGAAGTCAAAAAACTAAATTCATTCGCTCACAAAAACGCATATTCCAGAACTATTTAGAGGGTAGAAAAATAAAAAAAAAGCCCAAGAGAAAAAGTGACGCAAGCAAATCCGCAGGTTATAGCTAGTATGTAATAAAGTTCGTTTGGTAATATGTATTTATAATGATAGCAAATAATTGAAAGACAAGAAGCAAAATAATTCGCTCACAAAGCGCATTTTCCAGAACCATTTAGCTATCTTGAGTTTTTACACGGCTTCAGTAGCAAGCAACCTACTCGTAGCAACGGTACTCGACCTTAATTATGTTCGTGACCTTTAGGTTTCTTGTGTGGTTATTAGTGCAAAGGTCAGACTGTACGATGATGGTTTTTGTAGCCACCGCAAAGTGGGTTCAACCTGCAAATTGTTGTTTGAAGATTCTTGGAACCATTTGTGCGATAGGTATTTATAAAGTACTAGCTGATACCCGCGACTTCGTCCGCGTGGATATTTGAGTTCGTTTTTTTTAGTTTGATATGACCAACTGCTAGTTACCATTGTTTTGAGCTTGTAATTTAGAGTGTATTTGAATTTGAAGGTGAGTGCTGTTGTAGCCGATTTTTTTCAGCAGTGTTTAGTTTAAGTATTATAGATGTTTCCTGCGATTTTGTCTTAGTTGTTATCATCAGTTTTTTTGTGAACCTCTGTGTGTAATCGAACCTGGTGCCAGATGCTGCGGTAGTTGAAATTTTTTTAATGTTTTTTTTTGCGTATTTAGTAAAGCTCTTTTTCGTGATTTTGTTGAAGTGGCTAATTTGGGCAATCGTATTCGTCGTTGGTGTATAATCGAATCTGTTTTTTTTTTTTACATGACTTCAGCAGTGTTTAGTTTAAGTATGATAGATGGTTCCCGCAATTTTGTCGTAGTGGTAATCATCGGTATGTTTGTGAACCTTTGTGTGTAATCGAACCTGGTTCCAGATGCTGCGGTAGCTGAAATTTTTTTAATGTTTTATTTTGCGTATTTTGTAAAGCTATTCTTTGTTATTTTATGTTATATTAGTCGCTAATTTGGGGTTTCGTATGCGTGTTGGTGTATAATCGTATCAGATTTTTTTAATTTGACATGACCAATTGCTGGTTACTATAGTTTGAGCTTGTACTTTAGAGTGTATTTGAATTTGAAGGCGAGTGCTGTAGGAGCCGATTTTTTTCAGAAGTGTTAAGTTTAAATATGATAGATATTTCCCGCGATTTTGTCTTTGTGGTGTTCATCGGTTTTTTGTAAACATTTGTGTGTATTAAAACCTGGTGACAAATGCTGCGGTAGCTGAATTTTTTTTAATGTTTTTTTTTGTATTTTTTAAAGCAATTTTTTGTGATTTTATGTTATATTAGTGGCTAGTTTGGGGTTTCGTATGCGTGTTGGTGTATAATCGAATTAGATTTTTTTTATTTGACATGACCAATTGCTGGTTACTACAGTTTTGAGCTTGTACTTTAGAGTGTATTTGAATTTTAAGGCGAGTGCTGTTGGAGCCGATTTTTTTCAGCAGTGTTTAGTTTAAGTATGATAGATGTTTCCCGCGATTTTGTCTCAGTGGTTATCATCTGTTTTTTTGTAAACATTTGTGTGTATTAAAACCTGGTAACAAATGCTGCGGTAGCTGAAAATTTTTTAATGTTTTTTTTTCGTATTTTGTAAAGCTACTTTTTGTGATTTTATGTTATATTAGTGGCTAATTTGGGGTTTCGTATGCGTGTTGGTGTATAATCAGATTTTTTTTATTTGACATGACCAATTGCTGGTTACTATAGTTTTGAGCTTGTACTTTATAGTGTATTTGAATTTTAAGGCGAGTGCTGTTGGAGCCGATTTTTTTCAGCAGTGTTTAGTTTAAGTATGATAGATGTTTCCCGCGATTTTGTCTCAGTGGTTATCATCTGTTTTTTTGTAAACATTTGTGTGTATTAAAACCTGGTAACAAATGCTGCGGTAGCTGAAATTTTTTTAAATGTTTTTTTTTTCCGTATTTTGTAAAGCTGTTTTTTGTGATTTATGTTATATTAGTGGCTAATTTGGGGTTTCGTATGCGTGTTGGTGTATAATCGTGTCAGATTTTTTTAATTTGACATGAACAACTGCTAGTTACCATAGATTTGAGCTTGTGCATTAGAGTGTATTTGAATTTTAAGGTGAGTTTTGTTGGAGCCGATTTTTTTCAACAGTGTTTAGTTTAAGTATGATAGATGTTTCCCGTGATTTTGTCGTAGTGGTTATCATCTGTTTGTTTGTGAACCTTTGTGTGTAATCGAACCTGGTGCCAGATGCTGCGGTAGCTGAAAATTTTTAATGTTTTTTTTGCGTATTTTGTAAAGTTATTTTTTGTGATTTTTCTTAAAATCTTTTTCCGTTTTTTCTTCTTTCAGGGGAAAAATTTTCCTATTTTCTTTCTTAGTGCACCTCTGCTTTATTAGAGGAACACATCTTCTAAGTTTCGTGCTTCTAGGGCTAACGGTTTAGGCTGTGCGTTGATTTTTCTTTAAACCATTTTTCCCTTTTTTCTCCTCTTCGGAAAATAATTTTCCATTTTCCTTTCTTAGCGGATGCCTACGTCATAACATCTACCTGCATGCCAAATTTTAGCCCGATCCGTCCAGTGGTTTGGGCTGTGCGTTGATAGATCACTATGTCAGTCAGTCAGTCAGTCAGTCAGTCACCTTTGAGTTATATATATATAGATTAGTCGCTAATTTGGGGTTTCGTATGCGTGTTGGTGTATAATCGTATCAGATTTTTTTAATTTGACATGACCAATTGCTGGTTACTATAGTTTGAGCTTGTACTTTAGAGTGTATTTGAATTTGAAGGCGAGTGCTGTAGGAGCCGATTTTTTTCAGAAGTGTTAAGTTTAAATATGATAGATGTTTCCCGCGATTTTGTCTTTGTGGTGTTCATCGGTTTTTTGTAAACATTTGTGTGTATTAAAACCTGGTGACAAATGCTGCGGTAGCTGATTTTTTTTTTATGTTTTTTTTTGTATTTTTTAAAGCAATTTTTTGTGATTTTATGTTATATTAGTGGCTAGTTTGGGGTTTCGTATGCGTGTTGGTGTATAATCGAATTAGATTTTTTTTATTTGACATGACCAATTGCTGGTTACTATAGTTTTGAGCTTGTACTTTAGAGTGTATTTGAATTTTAAGGCGAGTGCTGTTGGAGCCGATTTTTTTCAGCAGTGTTTAGTTTAAGTATGATAGATGTTTCCCGCGATTTTGTCTCAGTGGTTATCATCTGTTTTTTTGTAAACATTTGTGTGTATTAAAACCTGGTAACAAATGCTGCGGTAGCTGAAAATTTTTTAATGTTTTTTTTTCGTATTTTGTAAAGCTACTTTTTGTGATTTTATGTTATATTAGTGGCTAATTTGGGGTTTCGTATGCGTGTTGGTGTATAATCAGATTTTTTTTATTTGACATGACCAATTGCTGGTTACTATAGTATTGAGCTTGTACTTTAGAGTGTATTTGAATTTTAAGGCGAGTGCTGTTGGAGCCGATTTTTTTCAGCAGTGTTTAGTTTAAGTATGATAGATGTTTCCCGCGATTTTGTCTCAGTGGTTATCATCTGTTTTTTTGTAAACATTTGTGTGTATTAAAACCTGGTAACAAATGCTGCGGTAGCTGAAAATTTTTTAATGTTTTTTTTTCGTATTTTGTAAAGCTACTTTTTGTGATTTTATGTTATATTAGTGGCTAATTTGGGGTTTCGTATGCGTGTTGGTGTATAATCAGATTTTTTTTATTTGACATGACCAATTGCTGGTTACTATAGTTTTGAGCTTGTACTTTAGAGTGTATTTGAATTTGAAGGCGAGTGCTGTTGGAGCCGATTTTTTTCAGCAGTGTTTAGTTTAAGTATGATAGATGTTTTCCGTGATTTAGTCTTAGTGGTCATCATCGGTTTTTTTGTAAACATTTGTGTGTAATAAAACCTGGTGACAAATGCTGCGGTAGCTGAAAATTTTTTGATGTTTTTTTTTTCATATTTTGTTAAGCAATTTTTTGTGATTTTATGTTATATTAGTGGCTAATTTGGGGTTTCGTATGGGTGTTGGTGTATAATCGAATCAGATTTTTAATTTGACATGACCAACTGCTGTTTACTATAGTTTTGAGCTTGTACTTTAGAGTGTATTTGAATTTGAAGGCGAGTGCTGTTGGAGCCGATTTTTTTTCAGCAGTGTTTAGTTTAAGTATGATAGATGTTTCCCGCGATTTTGTCTTAGTGGTTATCATTGGTTTTTTTGTAAACATTTGTGTGTTTTACAACCTGGTGACAAATGCTGCGGTAGCTGAAAATTTTTTAAATGTTTTTTTTTTCCGTATTTTGTAAAGCTGTTTTTTGTGATTTATGTTATATTAGTGGCTAATTTGGGGTTTCGTATGCGTGTTGGTGTATAATCGTATCAGATTTTTTTAATTTGACATGAACAACTGCTAGTTACCATAGATTTGAGCTTGTGCATTAGAGTGTATTTGAATTTTAAGGTGAGTTTTGTTGGAGCCGATTTTTTTCAACAGTGTTTAGTTTAAGTATGATAGATGTTTCCCGTGATTTTGTCGTAGTGGTTATCATCTGTTTGTTTGTGAACCTTTGTGTGTAATCGAACCTGGTGCCAGATGCTGCGGTAGCTGAAAATTTTTAATGTTTTGTTTTGCGTATTTTGTAAAGTTATTTTTTGTGATTTTTCTTAAAATCTTTTTCCGTTTTTTCTTCTTTTAGGGGAAAAATTTTCCTATTTTCTTTCTTAGTGCACCTCTGCTTTATTAGAGGAACACATCTTCTAAGTTTCGTGCTTCTAGGGCTAACGGTTTAGGCTGTGCGTTGATTTTTCTTTAAACCATTTTTCCCTTTTTTCTCCTCTTCGGAAAATAATTTTCCATTTTCCTTTCTTAGCGGATGCCTACGTCATAACATCTACCTGCATGCCAAATTTTAGCCCGATCCGTCCAGTGGTTTGGGCTGTGCGTTGATAGATCACTATGTCAGTCAGTCAGTCAGTCAGTCAGTCACCTTTGAGTTATATATATATAGATTAGTGGCTAATTTGGGGTTTCGTATGGGTGTTGGTGTATAATCGAATCAGATTTTTAATTTGACATGACCAACTGCTGTTTACTATAGTTTTGAGCTTGTACTTTGAGTGTATTTGAATTTGAAGGCGAGTGCTGTTGGAGCCGATTTTTTTCAGCAGTGTTTAGTTTAAGTATGATAGATGTTTCCCGCGATTTTGTCTTAGTGGTTATCATTGGTTTTTTTGTAAACATTTGTGTGTTTTACAACCTGGTGACAAATGCTGCGGTAGCTGAAAATTTTTTAAATGTTTTTTTTTTCCGTTTTTTGTAAAGCTGTTTTTTGTGATTTATGTTATATTAGTGGCTAATTTGGGGTTTCGTATGCGTGTTGGTGTATAATCGTATCAGATTTTTTTAATTTGACATGAACAACTGCTAGTTACCATAGATTTGAGCTTGTGCATTAGAGTGTATTTGAATTTTAAGGTGAGTTTTGTTGGAGCCGATTTTTTTCAACAGTGTTTAGTTTAAGTATGATAGATGTTTCCCGTGATTTTGTCGTAGTGGTTATCATCTGTTTGTTTGTGAACCTTTGTGTGTAATCGAACCTGGTGCCAGATGCTGCGGTAGCTGAAAATTTTTAATGTTTTGTTTTGCGTATTTTGTAAAGTTATTTTTTGTGATTTTTCTTAAAATCTTTTTCCATTTTTTCTTCTTTTAGGGGAAAAATTTTCCTATTTTCTTTCTTAGTGCACCTCTGCTTTATTAGAGGAACACATCTTCTAAGTTTCGTGCTTCTAGGGCTAACGGTTTAGGCTGTGCGTTGATTTTTCTTTAAACCATTTTTCCCTTTTTTCTCCTCTTCGGAAAATAATTTTCCATTTTCCTTTCTTAGCGGATGCCTACGTCATAACATCTACCTGCATGCCAAATTTTAGCCCGATCCGTCCAGTGGTTTGGGCTGTGCGTTGATAGATCACTATGTCAGTCAGTCAGTCACCTTTGAGTTATATATATATAGATGGGTGTAAAAACAAATCAATTGCTGCTAATTATTGGCTTGGTTACGAGAGTTGGAATGATTTGATCAATTGAATGATTGTTAGTTGGTTATTTTTGTAAGTATTTCAAGAGATAATGAAATTGTATGCCGGTTTGAATGAAAAATAGCGTCTTATTTATATTATAATATTCTTTAGAAGTCTTTCATTATTGTGATATTTCATGCAAAATTGATTGTCGTTCTCATTGTAGAGTCTGCGCAAAGTTACCTTGCGCGTAACGGATGGCGAAAAATCTGACTGGAAATAATCCCAATGACAAACTTGAACTTGCATTAAAAGCAATACAAGTTCGATTCCCTCATTTATGATTGTCATTGGAGATATATTTCCAGTCCATTTTTATCATGTTTTCCGTCATTAGTCACGCGCAGAGTTATCTTGCGCGGGGTCTAACATTCTCCTATTTTCTACGAAGTAAATCCCTGTCTAGTATTCTCTTACAAATTCCCGCATATCTGTTCTATAGAACACACAACAGTCTGGTCCAACTGATGCCGTGAATAAAACGGTGTTCAAAATGCGCAGTGGTTTCCGATATCTGAGTGTGCCAGTACATGGCTAGCATCAGTTCCACTGAATACAATTCAATTTGTATTAGATATGCCATTGTATTATACATGTATTACCTAGATTGTTTGTAACTGAAGTTAGCTCTACTGTTTCTTATGTATTTTGTAAATTTTATAAATATTTGTTTAATTGTATTTTGTGTTTATTTATAAATATTAACAAAGTTTATGAAAAAAAAAATCGTTTATGTTGTTGGGTTAAGGTGGAGTAGAAATGAGAACCATCGTTGATAGTGTGGCTGTTTCCTGAAACAAAGAGGTTTTTAACCGACTTTAAATCAAAAAGGAAGAGGTTCTCGATTCGGTTGTTTTTTTATGTTTGTTACTGCATACTTTCGACATTTATGAACCGATTTGGTAAATTCCTATTTTATCTGAAAGGTCCAGATTGGTCCCATAAAAATTTCACAATTTTTTATTAATCCTAATAAAAAACCGTTTAAAAATGCACTGCCTTAAAAAGACGGTTTTGTACTTGAAAAGTCCACCGCTTGGCTTCCTTCTTACACATTTCTAGGAAGAAAGATTTTGCGTTTTTCTCCATCCACCGACATCCTGTTGTTAGCTCGGTGCCTGTTTTTTCGCGCATTTGTACAAACTTGTGCCAGCTGTTCGGGGGGATGGGTCGGCTATCGGACATTGTAAGGTTTTCGTAGCTGTTTGATTGTTGCTATTTGTATAAAATAAATAAAAAGCGAAAGCTAACAACGCTACACTATTTTGTTCCTCTCTAACCTATACTGTCCCACAGCTGGGCAAAGGTCTCCCCGAAAATTTTCCACTCCCCTCAATCCTCGGTCTACTCCACCCACTCGGTGTTGAGGGAGTCTAGGTCGTCCCGCCAGCGTTTTCGAAATATATTTATTTACAAAATATTAAGATTGGTTACCACAAAATAGTTAAAAAAATTATCTAAAACTATAACTTTGTATTTCTTACTAGCGTCCACCCACGCCTTCTCTATCATAATATTAGTAGACAATATAAGGAACTACTAAAACCAACGCTAATAGAGTTTGCTTGTTTCAACAGCAGGTCACTGATTTTACGCAGTGTAATATAACTCTTAACTAAAGAGTCTGAAAACACGTGTCGAGCCTTATCGGAGGCATATCGAATTGCCCGGGATTGCATTTGCATACGAATTACGTTAAAAAGCATTTAAACGCTTGTTACATCGTAAAGTATTTGCAAGACAATGCACCAAGTTTTTTATAATCATTAAAAAAAATAAAAAAATTGTGGACAAATCACACAACACTACCCAGCCCCAAACTGAGCAGAGCTTGTAATATGGGAACCGGATAGCTGATATAATACTTGAATACATTTTTTTTTTGTAAATACATACTTAGAATACAATATAACACCCAGACAGAGAACAAACATTTATGTTAACCACACAAATATTTGTTCTCGGTGGGGATCGAACCCACGACCTACGGCGCAGAAGGCAGAGCTACTACCAACTGAGCTAGAGGCCAGTCATTATTATTGTATTTTGTATTACGAAATAAAAGTAAAAAAATAATGCAAAAAGCATATTGCATCGACCGGGAATCGAACCCGGGCCGCCCGCGTGGCAGGCGAGGATTCTACCACTGAACCATCGATGCTGTTGCGTGATTGATCAAAATTAAATATAAGAATAAAAATTATAGACTTAGACTGACCGGGATGAAAGTCATGTCATTGTGACTAGGCGAGTGATGAGTATGTATGTGAATGGATATACGTGAGCAGAGGTAGACCAAAGAAAACATGGATGAATTGTGTGAAAGATGACATGGATAAGTGAGAAGTGAATGCAGAGATGACGACTGACAGAGGGGAATGGAAGAGGAAGACACGTTGTACTGAACCCACATAAAGTGGGATAAGGGCAGGAAGAAGAAAAATGAAAGACTAAAAGTACGTGACCACATTTAGCAAGATCAACTATCTATCAGCTTGTTATTTGATTAGAACGTGCAATAACAATGAACAAAAGCCGTGTTCTTAATATGTAATCCTGGGACGGAGCAACTGCCGGAAATTATTACTCGCTCGTCTTACAAATTATCCGACCCTCAGGTCTGTGACACTGAAGATCCGCCTTCGATGTAAAATGAGCTTTGTAGCACTGCTTTACAGTTCAGTATTAGATGCTGTATTCTTAACAATCTGTAACCAAATAATCATCATGTAGAAGCACCTCCTATGAGACTACTAGATTATTGGCTTACACGGAGGAGGCATCACGGACTTGAAAATCACTCTAAAAACTAAGGATTTATGATAAAATAAATAGATAATATTGTGGACAATCCACACAACACTATCTCGCTCCAAATTAAGCAGAGCTTTTACTATGGGAACCAGATAAACATGGGGTTTCGTTGAAATGGTTCCAATGTATAAGTTACCGAGAAAGTCTTTACCTAACTTGTTCCATGAACTATAAGGAACATTTTGAAAACATGTCGCAATAATAAGGAAAATCTACGAAATAGAATCTTGATCCGTGTGCCGCCATGTCCCAAATATGTCACATCCAACTATGCATTAAATCTCCGCGGGGTACTAAGAAACTCAACAAACCGTAAATTACCTGAATACCTGCTGGTTTGTTTACTTTTCTATACCTTTCCGTTCTACGTTCGATCGGGAAACTCTATAGCATATACCTGTTTTTCGTTTTGTTTAAGTAAATAATTGGTAGTTAGGTACCTAATTAAACAAAGCAGATGGATTTTTCTGGAAAACAGTAAACAATTTTCGTACAGTAGGTAATTTTGGGAAACATTAAAGTGGAGAGGTTTTCCACAGTTACCACGTTACCACATTATGTAATTCAATTTTTTAATAAGAAACATGAGTTATCGTTTGGCAGTAGACCTCCAGATACTTCATAAGCTTATACAACACCTACCTGGTTTTGATAGGCTTCCAATACGATGCGGAGTAATTTTACACCGATTGGCTGTTCCGATTTCGCTGAGGTTTTCACGAGTATCTCAAGAAAGACCCATCTCAGTTTTAGATGCATTTGTGTACGATAAGAAGTTTTTGTAAGACATTTTAAATTATGTGCTTATTTCGTCATCATTGAAAATTCGGTCCGTCGAAACATAAGTCATAATATAGAGAGAAATGTCAGAGCCAGAAGTACTTTATGTCCGAAAGAACCAATCTAAGATTCCGCTTTTAATAAAAATATACATCCCGACTTTCTCGTAAAGAGGGTATTCCTTTACTCGAAGGAGGCGTCCAGCACATATATCATTCGACTCACTGTACTCGTGGGTACTTCGAACCAGGATAACTCGGTTACACGAGCTAGCGACGGTTAATTTACAGCGCACCCTACAAATTAATATCTCTGATTTGGACCCTTGTCAGCAAGGAAGGCCGTGAGACCCGACCCTACTGGGGAATTGGCTCAAGGCAAGACATTTCGCGATGATACCCACAAAATATATCCATAGCATATGAAAGCTTGTTCTAACATACGGTATCTCGCGCTTTTGATTTTATCAGAAGTGTTGGCAGGATAATCTTGAAAATGCAAAATCGCAGCAACTGGCAACGACTTTCTCATGATCTATAACTCTATACTTACTAATATTATAAAGCTGAAAAGTTCGATTGTTTGTTTGGTTGAACGCGCTAATCTTGCGAACTGCGCTGGTCCGAATTGAAAAAAAAATCAATAGAGAACTGACAAAAAATCTTTGCTTGGGAGTGCTTGAAGCTCGACTCAGACTCAAGCACTGTTTCCGAATACGGGCATAAAACACTCAGCTATCAGAAGAATAATATGGCAGACCGCTATTTGCTTGCCACTTGGGCTCATATAAACAGATGGCGCGCATCGCACCAGTAAAGCGCGAGTGACGACATATTAATCTCTGACCGAGTTCCGTGCCTATCTGTGATGCATTGGACATGTTTAATGAAGCAGAAAATTGTGGGGAAAATATGCAACCTCTTTGAATGATCATATCAAATTAATCTAACAGAGGATTAAGTTTCGAATGGTGTCTTGAAGATACTTAGAAGATTTTGATATTATTAATTTAACATCTAATAAAATAACCAACTTCCAAAAAAATTAAAATAGCATCATTTTTATTGTCTAGAAAAAGCAATATAAGCCATCACATTTTTGACTGGTTAAATCTAAAGTTTATGCACTTGCAATTGCTTGCTCGCCCTGCAATTTAAAATGTGGAAAATACTTAACGTACCCAGATTTTCATGGGGGTCCGGTGTATCAAATGTTTAGAATTTTCAGATAATGTAGGTCTCTCAGAGACCTTAAGTCGTTTATTACGTGACACGAATACCTACCCGCTGGTTCTAGTGCGTAAGTAGCCCGTAACAGAGATCAAAGCTTCCCAAAGAAAGTTCCCCTTGGAGTTGTTTTGTTGGAAAACAATTTGAATTATGCTCAATGACTCGAAATCCTGGGAATGTAATGCGAGTCTGGCGGCTGGATTCGAAACTTTGACAATTAATTAAAAGTTTTAAGAAACACTCCCGCCGCCCCTCACCCCTTTCAGATCGCTTTCAATCTTGAGAACTAGCTGCGAAGTAATCTGTGCTAGTGCAACTATCTATCGACTTGATTCGATACAGTTCCTTTCAGTCTTGGAACTTCGTAGACACAGTTTCTGAGGCAATGTTCTGGTGTTGAACTTAGTTTTAGTTGTTGTATGTACGTTGTTCGATACTGTGGATGTTCGTTTACACTTTAAAACATTTAAAGAGTACGTTACTCTTACTACAACGGGAAATAAAAATACGAAGCAGAATTAAAAAAATCTATTGGTGCATGAACTAGATTTTAGTATACGAATAGAAAACGTACCTACAAACCAGTGCTTTGAAAACAAATATTAAATCACACACCGCGTTCAAAAGATAATTAACATGAATAAAGATCGGAACACCGATTCCTTGTTTAATCTGATGCTCTGAACCGCATCAATTGATGACAAAGGCATATAATTATTATTGGAGCACATTTTGGGGAAATCTGATACGAACTGTAAATGATGTGCCAACAATTACCACGTCTGTCAGTTGCTTCCAGTAAAGCGAATCCTTAATTGGACTCATTCATCTGAATTCGAACTACCCGCGAATTTCATTTCAATCGAATACGACTTGATTTCGGGCAGTCTTTTGAAAATACGGTTGCTCTCGTCAAAACCGGATGAACGTCTTTACCATATCGACGTGGCAAATATATAAATTTATTTGTAAATGAATAGAACGGTAGTTTGTTGCTTGTTCTTCTAGGTTTGGAGTTAGCACTTAGACCTAGCTTTAATACATCACTTTGAAACAATGATCCTTGTGTTAGACTGAATGAACAGTTTTTGACTTTGACTTTGACAAATACCTACATTCATCACGAGATCTCCAAAACGAAATGGCCTAGAGGTCTGAAATTTAGTGAAATTTATGGTTATGATTTTTTGACGTGATAACGTCTTATAAATCGATGGAGCCGGCTGCACGCACGAAAAAACATGACTCATGCGTCGTTACGTCGTTTCGTCGTTCCATTTACCTGAGCCCGAGCCCGGGTCGGGTAATGGGTAAGGGTAAATGAGGGTAAGGGTAAATGAAGGTAAGGGTAAATGAGGGTAAGGGTAAGGGTTCGGTCGGGTTCCGGGTCCGGGTCCGAGAGTTCGAGTCCGAGTCCGAGTCCGAGTCCGAGTCCGAGTCCGAGTCCGAGTCCGAGTCCGAGTCCGAGTCCGAGTCCGAGTCCGAGTCCGAGTCCGAGTCCGAGTCCGAGTCCGAGTCCGAGTCCGAGTCCGAGTCCGAGTCCGAGTCCGAGTCCGAGTCCGAGTCCGAGTCCGAGTCCGAGTCCGCGAGTCCGCGAGTATTTTCTTATGACGTTATCACGTTCAACTATCGTCAGTAAACCGACTTTACAGTCCGACCTTGTCACAGCCATTTTTCTCCGAAACCATAAGAGCTAGACTGATGAAACTTGGCGAGTAGATGTATTCTGTGAACCGCATTAAGATTTTTACACAAAAATAGAAAAAAAACTATAAATTTTGGGGGTCCCCATACTTGAAACTGAAACTAAAAAAAATTTTTTTCATTGAACCCATATGTGTGGGTTACCTATCTATGAATAGGTCTTCAAAAATGATGTTGAGGTTTTTAATATCGTTTTTTTCTAAACTGAATAGTTTGCGCGAGAGACACTTCCAAAGTGGAAAAAAGTTAGTCCCCCCCCCCTCTAACTTCTA
Organism: Thera obeliscata; assembly: GCA_947578465.1. Classification (NCBI taxonomy): domain Eukaryota; kingdom Metazoa; phylum Arthropoda; class Insecta; order Lepidoptera; family Geometridae; genus Thera; species Thera obeliscata. The sequence goes on from OX387914.1 coordinate 9,770,956, forward strand.
AAATAAGAGAATGATAAAACTAAAAAAAATATATGTTGTACATTACTATGCAAACTTTCAACGATATTTGGTTTGATCGAGATCTAGCCAGTAGTTTTTTTTAAACGTTATAAATCGTAAACCGCAATTTACCTTTCGACGAACTACAAGAACCTTTATATTATGTTACTTGATGCTACGGAACCCTTCATGGGCGAGTCCGACTCGCACTTGGCTGCTTTTTTAGGTTTTCGAACCATAAGTGGTTGAGCCTGAAATAATTTAACCCGAAAGAAGTCGCGTGTGATTTCACTAGTTCGTGCCAGTTTAAATTCTTGCCAGATCTGCTCGACAATAGAAGAACTTGCTTGGCTCCTGCCGTATTCGCCGTTCTGCCGTTGTTTATTTTGTGTCTTTTCTGCAAATGCATAAAACAAAGAAACATAAAACACATTAACACATTAACCGGCATCCGATTGCATCGATAAAGCAACTCCAGCAATGCGTTACTCCCCAAGCCAAGATCATATATCCAGCAACCAAGCGCCGCTTTCGCCTCCATTTTTCACACACACCGCAATTTATGTTGCCGCTTGAATACCGCGCTGGATATATGAACACAGATTAAGTTATTATCTGCTTAACTTAAAACTGAGCAGTTTTACGGCTTTATGTTCTGCTGTACTATATAAACGTTTATCATATTAAGCTTTACCATCTTTAAACCGCTATATTTTGGCGTTTACAGGTGCTTTGCTTAAATTTTGTACAAAATGGATACGGTAAGAAAAAAATACGGTTAAGACTTATTAAACTTTAAGCCTTCATTTGCGAAGTGTGTTACTTGCTCACATTATTAAATTCTTTCTGGATAGTATTGTTGTGTAACAGATATTTTGATTATTCTTAAAAAGGAGTAGGTCATCTTAAAATTTTCGTTCAAAATCATGACTCATTTCATCGAGATTGCTTTCTTTACGAGAACAATAATAAACGTTCGAATATGGGCCATAAAGAATTTTAGATAGACGTATCATCCTGTTATAAATAAGCCGCAACTCGAAACTCACAGCGCTAGCGATTAAACAGTTTATGGATAAGTAAAGATTTGAAGTTTCATTGGCTAGTTTTGTGTCTTGAAACGAGTTTATACTGAAGAACAGTTCTCGCTTAGAGAACGAGTAGAGTTGTACGCCAATCTAGTAATAAAACAAATTATAAACTAATTAAAGAAAAAAATATTGCGGATAATCCAAATTAAGCAGAGCTTGTACTTTGGGGACCAGATAATACTTAAATACATATATTTTCTAGAATACAATATAACACCCAGACAGAGAGCAAGCGTCTGTTTTCACCACATAAATATTTGTTCTCGGTGAGAATCAAATCCACGACCTACGGCGCTGAAGGCAGAGCTACTACTAGGTACTTGAGCTGAGAGTCCAGTCAATTATTCCATGTTTCATTCAAATCAGCAGTCTTTTCTTTGTCTTTCACTTCACCTAGGAGTTAAGGTGATATCAGACGGTTCACTCGGATGAATGTTCACTCGAGTGAATGGTTAATTTTTCTTTCATGCCATGTTCACTAATATTTCATTCGGTGTTCACACGTTTCATTTCGCGTGAAAAGTGCCGAATGAAAGGCAAAAATGAACAAAAAATGAATCGTCTGATATCACCTTTATGGACGGTAGTGTCTTGCCTGTTCCTCAAAGCCTTGCCGCGTGAAATTGGTACCTTGATTCTCAATATTATGAGGCTTCAATAATATCCTTATGGTTTATTTTAATGCTATTTGACTAGAGAGAGAGTTTTTATTTACTTATAGGTTATTATTTTGGATTGTTTCTTTGTATTTCATTTAACTATTTAGATTGTGGAACATTTATGCTTGTTTCGTTACGGAGGAGGACGCTGGCACTGCTACTCAGTTTTTAACTTTTGCAGTGTCAACGTTTTCATTTATTCTAAAAACCCTTGTTTTTGTTCCAAATAAAGACATTTGATTTGATTTAGAGAAAGAAATAATCGCATACTAAGCTTACGCCGTCTACTCAGCAATGGTGGTAGTCTACTCAGTAACACAGCCATAAAATGTGGTACGTGTGTAATTAATCAGTGAAGTAATAAAAATAGTAGAGCCGCCGTAACGGCATCACTGACGTGGTTATGGCCTATAAAGGTTACGAAACGTCTGTTCCGGGACGCGGAATAATGTAAAATGGTTGAGTCCACGGTGTTCAATCTGGCAGTTCCATTACACCAAACTGAACCCAACTTTAATAGTAAATTGTAACACAATAGCCACTCGTACAACCGAGGTAAGCATTCACACTCATGCGAGGCAAATAAAACTTTTGTATAGGTATGACAATTTTTTTTTTTTATTAGAGAAAATATTTACCTATTTATTAAAATTAATTTGCATTTTTTCTCAGAAAAAGTTTCTTATCATTTTATAATAAAATAGTTTGTTTCACCAAGGAGTTTTGATATGTAATGAACTAACATACCAGGCATAGTGTGGCGGTAAAGTGATTTGAAAATGGAACACATTTACAATGCATTGATTTGCAAATGCCTACTTACACAGCCTCTCTTACTGAGCATGTACGAGTATAAAATTAGTTGAGCATAATTATGGATATTAAAAATCTACTGAATATAGTTTTAGAATTTTTTAATATCGTTAGTTTTGTTACAAGTTTTATCGCACACTGAACTGTTGCTAAGTGATGATAATAAGGTCGATGGCGCGCACCGTTTTTCTGGAAATCTACCCTTGTTATATCAATTAATAAACTAAACAAAGTGCCTCTTATTTGGATCAATTATTCCAAAAAACAATAAGTAAGTGGGTATCCACAAACTCCTTCCTGGTAATAGGGTTTGTTTAACTTACTTCCCATGAATAAATTGTACCCAACGTTATTACATCGTACGTAAAAGTATTCGTTTAAACCAGTTTTTTGTATCAGAAACATTTGCGTAGTACCGATACTTTTATTCGCCATCCATTTTGGTAAATAAAATAGCGTTCCGTATTCCTCTGACCCAGAATACTAAAACCTTTAGCCCGTGTTGGTACTTTGGTACCTGTGCGCGAGCTTCAAATAACCGAAATATATTCGTCTATTCGAGGGTTCGGTTAAATAAAATGTTGCGATCTCTTTAGTACTATCATCATTGGTCTGAAATCCGCTCCCTCCCCAGAAAGTTCCAGGTAGATTCTTCTTCCCTTTATTCAGTAGAATAACACGGGTCACTTTGAAAAATTTAACCTAAGTAAACTAAGTTTTTTATTTATATTCAACTTGCTGATGGAACAAGCACCCACCTGATGTTAAGTGGTAGCCAGCGCCTATAACAAAGCATGGCCACTCACGTCCGTCTCTCGACTTACAATGCACTGCCCTGCCGTCTATCAATTTGAGGCATACTGCAGATGTTCAGCCTCACGTGCCAGTAATTTCATCGGCACCCTAACGACGCGACGGCGCTAGTTCTCACGATTCGCGAAGCTTAGCCACCATTCGAGAACCTTTGACAAAAAAACAATAGAGAATATGTCAAATAACAGAAATACATAGGGTCCTATTCAGGATAATTATCTATAGTCGGAAGCTTAAGTTAAATTAAATACCTACGGCAATTTCTTTTTACGGCAATTTGTGTGGTAAATACTAAATTAAACATAATGAACTGTCCCATTGTACTCAAAGATACTATTGAAATTGAGTTAGAATTTGAAATACATTTCTATAATAGCGGTTGAAATAAGAGTAAGTAGGGACTCGTTTTTGAGGTAAGAGGCTTTACGGGAGACTGTTCATGCATTCAGATGTAAACCTCTCAACTACTTCAAACTCTAGAAATTATGAGCGTTTATTTGCTTTAATCTTTCACGCACATTATATCAAATTTTTTTGGAAGTTGCGAAATTTTACGCGCTTTAAAGTAATATTTAAGTACCTACTATGTAGTACTAATTAGTCTTATTTGAGTCCTTCTTGAGTCGAGACCAGCATTCTACATCAGCTGTCCAGTACACACCTATTAGCTTAAAAAATAAGAAGTCTCAGTAATACAATGGGTGGCCATATCGCACAGCGATCTGTACCAAGCAATCTTGACCTTTGGTCTTCTCTATATTTAGAAGAGTTTGCTGTAGCATTTGGTAAATTACCATACTACCTAAAAACGCATCGATTTGAGAATATCATTTTTTGAAAGAGAGTGGCCTAAACATGAGTCGTAAATGGCATATTACGTTAATATCCCAGTAGTATAAAATAAGTACTCGAATAGCATGGGTCGACGGCGATGGTGCCACCGATAGCCCGCGATCGCGTGCCCCGGAATCGCCTGCCCATTCGAATACTGGTGCGTTCCTTACCCAACCTCAAAACTAGGGAATCCGACCAACTACTGTTATTTAAAACTGGGGGGCTTCGCCGCGTGGTAGTTATTTCCCGCTACATATTTTTTCGGTATAAAAAGTGTTCCAGATTTTTTTAAATATTTGTCCCTTGCCCAATGACAATAACGAACTTAAAAAAATATGATTCTTTTTGGTGCAGTCGTTCGGAAGTTAATACATACCTACAATTCGGCGATTCGTTTTTATTTATAAAAAAATATTTTTACATAGACTAACTTTTATTATCTAATCTAAACTAACGGACGAACCAAAATTAACAGGAGCAAGGTAAAAATAAAGAACGAGCGGAGGAAAGAAAAGTTACTCTTTTATTCGGAAACAATGAAGTGTATTAGGAATGAACCTATAAGCCCCCTAAAAGTAGTGTTCAGCCTCTATTCGACGCCAAAGGTACTAATTTAAGACGGACGCCAATAAGAATAAATTGCCACTAATGTTTTTAGAGTGCTTAATAGGAGTTTTATTCAACGACTTGGTTACGGGTCTATATTTAAGTAAGTCCATTGCGGGACATAGACCTCCTAACCTGACTTCTCGCCTTCCTTACATTACCATTGGTAAAGTGGGGATCTTTTGCTTTTTCCAGTTCGTGGTCGCCAATCAAGAACTTTTATAGATACACAAGCGTGAAATAAGATGTCCATGAATATCTTCGTTTATTTATCAATCAAATGCGTCAAGATAATCCCGCTTACGTTTTCTCGGCTGACCTTAAAGCCACCTTCCGAAATGGGACCCCAACATAGCTACCGCCCGCTAATTGCTATAACATACATGTATAGTTAAGACTTTTCCCTGTTAGGGTTCCTGCATTTTTTTGACTTCTTCCGTGTATTTTTTTTGGGATGAAACGTATACTTTAATACTAGTTACAATACCAGTCGCTAAGCCATAGCAAGTACTACAACCAGCCTTTAAGCTCTGTGAAAGCATCCATATCATACGAACTAAGTTAGATTTAGTTGTCGGGTTAATCAGTGCAGAATCCATTTCACACGAGCTAACTCTGTGTTCTTTATCGAGCTGAAGTTTCCGAGTTCTGAAGAAGCTGTGTGTATGTGCACACTAGGATGAAAATCTTGTCTTCATCAAGTTTAATTATTAAGCGGAGAAAAATAAATATAAAATACCAATGCAATTTCTAACCCGATGATATTTGCACGTTTAGTGTCTGAATCGCGATTATTATTTTTGTTTCGTAAAAGGATCATACAACAAAACGGTAACAACCAAGCCGTAATTTGCTGCCTTTTCTTTTAACAGGCTTGGTCGCGTGGAACTGACACCTAGACTCACCTATAAGACGTTTCAAAGTAATACTTGTTCCATTGAATAAAAAAATATTAGTTTCTTTTTTTTATTGCGAATACAAAACATTTTTGTAATCATATGCGTAGCGCGCGTGCGTAGTGTACAGATACTCCACACAGTTTTGTTTTATAAACAAGAAGTTCACTGACTCTCAAAAATAAACAGATCGTTGTCACCGGCTTTTAAGGGTAAAAGAACTCACAAGTAAAATTATTTTGAAAATTCGCACACCACGCCTGCAGGCACAAAACCGCTCGGGATTCCATAAGTTACACCAATCTTAAGACTGTAGTTTCGGAGATTTGTGATTAGTGAGTCAGGAAGTCAACATCTCGTTTATAAATATAGATTTTTGTGGTTGTAGTAAGAACGTCCATTGTTGCACGCTTCGGTCCCAATCAGAATCAGCTCTAAGTCTTGTTAATGCTGTAATGTGTGGTGCTGCGACTGCCGAAGTTCGAGTGTAGCGAGGGAGTTGTTTAGTTTTAAACTTGGCTAAGCATCATCGCTTTTTGTAACTTTGCGCCGCTCTTCTTTGCGGTTGTATAGTCAACGACAACATTTATCTCTTTGGTATGATAAGTTAAAAAAAATCTTAAGCACTTTAATCATCCTAATCATCAATCTCTGCTGGATAGACCTTCGCTTATGTTTGGAGGGGACCGATAGGTCCTTTTCTATGTCGAGATTACCACTTTTAAAGATGAGTCCTAGTGCTGCCAAAATTACTAGTACATGAGGTTGAACATCTGTATATTCAAGTGGATGTGATACACAGGGTAGTGCATCTTAGGGCACGCTCTTGACTCTAGAACACTCTAGAATATTACTTTTGAATGTAGTTTTCATACTTAAATAAAGACGTACTGTAACCACTTGTATAACCTGTCGTTTGTCAGTAGGCCAGGCCCTGGCTACCTTCAAAATTCACACATTTGCGCACCGGCGAGCTCCTGGCCGATCGCATGCCTCTCAGGGCTCTCAGTATTTGTACGAAATTAACGGCATTAACCTATAGCTGCACTTCTCTAACCTAGTCACTGGCTTCGTTGAAGAATAGAGACAGGTAGCAAATGTTCGTGAAAATACGGCCAACCGAGACAACGTTCCAAAGTTCATTTTATTTATGCGCACTTTCGCGGCCGGTCATCGTGTAACAAGTTTGTGTTTTGTTGCTGGTTTACAGGGTAAAAAGTGAATTATTTTGTTGTTGGTGCTATTGTAACGATGAACAGGTAAGTTTTTAATGTTTTTACATTCAATTGGTTTCGGTTTTGATAAGTTTTCATTCAAAACCTTGCTAATTTCATCAGCCACCTAATTTTTTTCTGCGAAGTTCTCCAACAAAATCTCTTTGTTTAGACTTAAAATCTAACTGTCCTTACTAAAAAACCAGTGGAATAGGTCAACAATACATATTTTTATGTTATTTAAGTGTTATATTGTTAGAATGTAATTAGGTTTCTTCAAAATAGTGAAATAAATACTAGCATTCCATACATGAGCCAGGAGCGGGCCGTTCCGCTGTCATTTTTTTTCTGCGAAGTTCTCCAACAAAATCTCTTTGTTTAGACTTAAAATCTAACTGTCCTTACTAAAAAATCAGTGGAATAGGTCAACAATACATATTTTTATGTTATTTAAGTGTTATATTGTTAGAATGTAATTAGGTTTCTTCAAAATAGTGAAATAAATACTAGCATTCCATACATGAGCCAGGAGCTGGCCGTTCGAGAAATCCTTTGCACTTGTAGGTGACTTTGCCACACATTCATTTTATCTCACATATTAGATACACAGGTTCACAACATAAATTCAGAATATTATTTTTACGTATATTTATCGACACTACCCCATCCCTAGTGCCGCGCGAGCACATAGCTATTATGTACTGCGCTCGGTGCGCATACGCAGCGTCAGTGCCGCGCTGCGGTCAAATCAGTCACAGCTTAACCACGACGCGAGACGCACGTTCCTTTGCTCCGCTAATCAGTTGTCGCGAACCGTGTGCTTGCTTATTTACATAAGCTTCTGCTTTCTCCTTATATACTTTCCGTACTATCGCTGTAGAACTTTGTACTGGTGCTTGTGCTTGCGTCTTATATAATCCTCTGTGCCTTCTGAACCTTGTGGACGATATTATAACCTCATAAACAGTGAGTGGATTTTATTTATATACCTACTCCCGAGGCAGTACCCACACGACCATACTGGTGACCCCATAAACGAGCATGGAAAAGGAATTTAGAGATGCAGTCGTCGACCCATGTACATTATCCGAAAATAGTGATGGGACAACGTCGATGAATCAAGGACATGTTTTTAAAGTTGGCGTTAGAGTGCCACCGTTCTGGGCTGAAGAACCGGAGATATGGTTTGCCCAGGTCGAGGGTCAATTTGCGATGTCTGGAATTTCGAGCGACTCCACGAAATTTAATTACGTAATTGCCCACCTCGACAACCAGCACTCCCGGGAAGTCAAAGACATCATAGTCAACCCTCCCGCTACACAGAAGTATGAAAAGCTCAAGACCGAGCTTATCAAGAGACTCAGCGCGTCGAATGAGAAGAAGATCAAGCAGCTGTTGATGCACGAGGAGCTCGGAGATCGCAAACCTTCTCAGTTTCTCCGCCACCTCAAAGGACTCGCAGGCACGGGAGTACCCGAAGATTTTCTTAAAACCATTTGGACCAGTCGACTCCCGCACGGTGTTCAAGCCGTTCTCGCCGGTCAGCCAATCACAACTTCACTGGATGACCTAGCTGACCTGGCCGACAGAGTGAACGATCTTGCTTCTCCATCGCCGAAAGTAGCCTCCGTGAGTAACGTCCCGGCCTCCCTACTGAGCGACCTGACTAAGGAAGTAGCTGAGCTTCGCAAGCAGTTCCAGAACTTGGCGGCGAACAGGAACAGCCGATCCCAGTCCCGTTCATCCCGAGGCAGAAGAACCACTCCATCAAGGCAGCGCCAGCGATCGCAATCCAACTACCGCAAGTTTCCGCTGTGTTGGTACCACGGCAAGTACGGAGAACAGGCCAGTAACTGCGTCCGCCCATGTGACTTCGAGTCGGTAAACTCAAAGGGCAGTCGCTAATGGCGGCTGACGATTGCCCTTCGCCATCCACTGGTCGCCTGTTTGTCACCGACCGATCTACGAAGACGCAGTTCCTGGTCGATACTGGAAGCGACCTCTGTGTCTACCCCCGGTCGGCGTTACCTTTTCGTCGTGCGCGAACGAACTATAGTTTAAGTGCAGCTAATGGCTCTGATATTGCTACTTACGGTTACCTTAATTTAGATTTAGATTTTGGCTTACGTAGGTCTTTTATATGGCGTTTCGTAGTAGCCGATGTAACTAAACCAATAATAGGTGTAGATTTTCTAAATTTTTATAACCTAATTGTAGACTGCCGCAATAAGCGCTTAATAGATAATTTAACTTCTATTTCATCTATTGCCACCGTAGCCATTTGTGAAAACGTGTCATCTGTAAAAGTTGTGACTGGTGAGACCCGCTATCATAAAATTCTTGATGAGTTTCCCGATATAACACGACCAGCTGGTAGACATAACACTGCACCACACAACACAGTTCATCACATCCGCACGACACCAGGCCCCCCAGTTTCTCTCCCACCTCGTCGCTTAGCCCCCGATAAACTAAAGATCGCACAAAAAGAGTTTCAGTCTATGCTGGCCAATGGTACAGCTAGACCGTCAGAAAGTCCTTGGTCGTCTCCCCTTCATTTAGCCCCGAAGAAGAATAACGGATGGCGTCCCTGCGGTGATTACCGTAGCTTGAACGCCCGTACGGTGCCTGACAGATATCCGATTAAGCATATTCACGACTTTACGCACAGCATTGCAGGCTGCAAAGTTTTTAGTACGCTAGATTTAGAGAAGGCTTATAATCAGATACCTGTCAGTCCCGAGGACATTCCGAAGACCGCCATCACCACACCATTCGGGTTATTCGAATTCCCATACATGACGTTTGGTCTTAGAAATGCTGGCCAGACGTTCCAGCGGTTCGTGGACGAGTTAACCAGAGGGCTCGATTTCGTCTATTCGTATCTTGACGATTTTCTCATCTACTCTAGGAGCGAATCGGAGCATGAGGAGCATTTGCGCGAGGTTTTCAAAAGGTTGCAGCAGTACGGTATGTTGGTCAATACATCTAAATGTGTCCTAGGGGTAGCAGAAGTAACCTTTCTAGGGTATCTCATCTCAGCAAGTGGATGCAGACCCTTAGACTTGAAAGTGCAGGCTGTGAAGGAGTTCCCTCCTCCTACAAACGTGCGGCAACTACGAGGCTTCTTAGGTATGCTCAATTTTTACAGGAGATTTCTTCCTCGAGCAGCCCTGATACAAGCCCCGCTGCACGCATTGTTAACAGGTTCGGTGAAAGGATCGCAGCCAATCACCCTTGCTGGAGACACCCTTGCAGCGTTTCAAGCCTGTAAAGAGAGCTTGTATAACGCGGCATTGCTAGCTCACCCAGACTGTTCTGCAGAACTTGCTGTGGTTACAGACGCGTCCGACAAAGCCATCGGAGCAGTTCTGCAGCAGTGCAGGGATAATGCATGGGAACCGCTTGCGTTTTTCTCCCGTAAGCTAAGTCCCGCGCAAATTAAGTATTCCACTTATGACAGGGAATTGCTTAGTATTTATGAGGCCATTAAGTATTTTAGGCACATGCTCGAAGCTCGTCATTTTATTGTCTATACTGACCATAAGCCTATCAGTTTTGCATTCCATGAAAGGAAAAACAACTGCACGCCTAGGCAATATAGACACCTTGACTTTATTTCCCAGTTCACAACCGACATCCGGCACATATCCGGCAAGGATAATGTGGTTGCCGATACCTTGTCGCGGATTGAAGAACTGGGAGTACCTGTTAGCTTCGAGACAATAGCCCAAAACCAAGCCTCTGACCCAGAACTTCAAGAACTTTTGACTAAAGGTTCCTCTCTGAAGCTTCAAAAACTAAATGTCCCCGGAAGTCAAGTTCCACTGTACTGTGACGTCAGTACCTCGACTTCCAGGCCTTATGTTCCGAACTTTCTCCGGAAGCAAGTTTTTGACAGCCTTCATTCTTTGAGTCACCCTGGTTCTAATGCGTCGGCCAAATTGGTATCCGAGCGTTTTGTCTGGCCAGGTGTGAGAAAAGACTGTAGGGATTGGGCGCGTTCATGTTTACCGTGCCAACGGGCAAAAGTCAACCGTCACGTGACTTCCCCGCTTGGTACCTATAATCTTCCACGTGCTAGGTTTAAGCAGATCCATATTGATCTGATAGGTCCCCTTCCTCTTTCGCAAGGCTATCGGTATTGCTTAACGGCAGTTGATCGATTTACTCGTTGGCCAGAAACAGTACCGATAGCAGATATCACAGCCGAGACCGTTGCCAAAGCCTTGCTGTCATCCTGGATTGCCAGATTCGGTTGTCCAACAGACATAACGACAGACCGTGGTCGACAGTTTGAGTCGTCCCTATTTGAAAGCCTGTCGAAGATAGCCGGATTTGTGCATAAAAGGACAACAGCCTACCACCCGGCTTGCAACGGCTTAGTTGAACGATTCCACCGACAACTTAAAGCGGCTATAGTTTGCCATGCCAATGACAGGTGGACAGAATCGCTACCATGGGTTTTGCTAGGTGTACGCTCTGCCTTCAAAGAAGATTTACAAGCTTCTTCAGCAGAACTTGTTTACGGTGAGCCCCTAAGGCTTCCTGGTGAGTTCTTTGAGCCAGTGGTTAGTGGTACAACGGACTTATCTGAATTTTCAGCTAGACTTCGAAATTTTGCCGAGAAGATACGACCCATTCCTGCTTCACGTCATGGTAAAGCCAGAGTATTTATTTATAAGGAACTTGAAACCTGTGAACACGTCTTCCTTCGAGATGACACTTCAAGAGGTTCTCTTACCCCGGCTTACTCTGGTCCTCACAAGGTCCTCACTAGAGGACATAAGGTTTTTAAAATTCTTGTTAACAACAGAGAGACCACTGTTTCTATAGATAGGCTGAAGCCAGCGTTCATACTCTCTGTTCAGAATGACGAACCTCCACCCGCAGTTCCACAAAATTATGTAACTCGTTCTGGCCGTCAAGTCAGATTTCCTGATTATTATCGCCCTTGACGGGCTCTGGTGGGGGGTGGTGTAGGTGACTTTGCCACACATTCATTTTATCTCACATATTAGATACACAGGTTCACAACATAAATTCAGAATATTATTTTTACGTATATTTATCGACACTACCCCATCCCTAGTGCCGCGCGAGCACATAGCTATTATGTACTGCGCTCGGTGCGCATACGCAGCGTCAGTGCCGCGCTGCGGTCAAATCAGTCACAGCTTAACCACGACGCGAGACGCACGTTCCTTTGCTCCGCTAATCAGTTGTCGCGAACCGTGTGCTTGCTTATTTACATAAGCTTCTGCTTTATCCTTATATACTTTCCGTACTATCGCTGTAGAACTTTGTACTGGTGCTTGTGCTTGCGTCTTATATAATCCTCTGTGCCTTCTGAACCTTGTGGACGATATTATAACCTCATAAACAGTGAGTGGATTTTATTTATATACCTACTCCCGAGGCAGTACCCACACGACCATACACTGTTATCATAGAAAATTGCAAGTTTTTGATTGTTGAATTTCTAAATGTTTTTGTATGGTAATAGGTTATTTTTTTATCATGAATATTTTGTAAATATATTCATGTTTTTGGATATCAATGTTTTTGTCTAACTCATTGAACCTACTTTGTACTACATCACATAAATTCCAAGTGTGTATTTCCATCCGTTTTCTAAATCTTTGACTTCGAGTAGCGAAGTGTACATTTGTAAACAAGTAATAATTATTATTCAATTAGTTAGAATATTTCAAGCTGATTTCAAAGAGGTATAATTACTACAGAGTGATAGTAGAAAAATAAAAGAGAATCATCATTCATTTACAAAGCGGCATGCGCGGCCGACCTCTAACGAAAGTAGTGCGCACATCCGCCATTTTTCGCAAATCGTGGTGCGCAGATGAGGGGTACAATCCACAATTTTCCAACAAGGAATAAAAGTTGAACCAGCAAGATGTTTACATTCCAAACTCATACCGTATTCATAGACGTTATAGTTTTCCTAGTAAATATCTTAACGTGTTCGTTATTTGTTTCAGATTGGTTCTCTGAAGAACTACTATTTGCTGTCACACCATGAAGTCCGCAAGCGGTCTGTGGAACCGAGTGAGGAGCACCATAGAAAATTAAATGATGAACCACAGGTAAGTCACAACAGTGTACCTCTTGTACCGTGTCTTCTTGCCGTATCACTGCACTGGTTCTATCGAATCAATATGGTGAGATAATTTTATTGCTTCAGACTTCATAACGCGAACCAAAAAAGTGATGGAACGAGCCATCACTTTTTCCCCAAAAAAAGTAAAGAGAATGCCCGCTCTGAATGCGAGCATATTGTAATGTAAATTAATAAACATGTCAATTGCTGTTTGCAATTTAAATTCGCAAGGCAAATGACATGACCCCAAAAGAGTCTCAATCAACAGTCTGATTTCCTTCATCATACACCTTAGAGCTTTTTCAGACTAGCGTTTTTTATGAGCGTATAAGCTCCTTTTTCGGTGCGCGTGTAGGCGCGCCTTTTGCCACAAGTGCGTCTAATACGAGCGTTGTCGCAATTATAAACGTGACTCGCCAAATCTAAAAGTAATGTTCCTTCGTCGGAATCTACATTGCTTTTGGCACTGTCACTACCGGTTCTAGCGTACACTTCGGAATAAGGTATGCCGTGTACGCGCGTTCGGCTTTTTGAAAAGCGACATGAAACACGCGTGTGAACGCGTGAGCCGAAACGACGCGTAAAAAACGCTAGTTTGAAACCGCTCTTAATTTAATACAAAATGACATCGTTTTATTACCCCTAATGATCAATTTCAAGTTGTGAGTTTTTGACGAGAACTCCTGTTATTACTTTCTCTGAGTTTACAAAATAATGATATCATTATTTTCACTGGTTGTAACGTCGTGAATACCGCGCGTAGATTACGACCTTTGACAAAGTATTCTGTTGTCGCCGTGTTTCGTCTTCAAAGTCCCCCAAGTCGGAGTGTTTCTTCGTTTTGGTTTTCCGTATTGCGAGCCCTCAAGTTTTGAATGGAGAAGCGAGTTTTGAGCACATCCTATAGGGGTGGTTAGTCCATCTGCATACAAAGCTGCGGCTTTTTAACGGAAAACAAAAATAAAACTCAGGCTTTGGGTACTAATAGTTGAAAACGAAATCCTTAACCAACTACAACTTTATCAAAAGTCATGCAAAGCTGCTGGCTCGCAACTCGTAAAACAAAAAACAATGATAAAACCCAGACTTGGGATACTGAAGAGACCTGAAGAAATTGTATCACGAATCGCATTTATAAACTGAATATTTTATACAAACTCATACATACTCAAACGCGGGTAAACAAATTGTATTTCGAATGGGGCTGTAGCTACTTGCTAACAAAATAGAGTGTTGACAACCGTGTATCCATTTTTAGATGTTTTTTAAACGGACACAGCGGGGTGTAAATGGATCTAGTTTTTAATTGAAGAGCAACGGAATTGTAGGTTTTTTTAGGGGTATTTTTGTAGCTACGCATTTTGTACTCAGGTGTCATACTATTAATTTACAAACATTGTTGCCGTTGTTTTGTAAAATGATAGAGCCACTATGACAACATCGAACATAAACACATAGATCATGTGTGATCATCATGTATGTGAATGATTTGTTTGGTTTATCACTTTGTTGCCCGTTTCGTTTGTTTGCCCGTTGGTCGAACGACATTGCTGCAAGTGCTGGGAATGAGTGGATGAGACTCGCGAGGGACTGGAAAGAATGGCGCAATAAAGAGGAGGCCTATACTCAGCAGTGGGTGCAAACGGGCTGATGATGATGATGATGATCACTTTGTTGTATTTAGACAGTATTCGTTCTTCATTCGGTTTTCTAATACTTACGACTTATATCACTACACCCCTTGTTTGAGCAATGCATAAAGAAAAGGGCGAAATTACGCATCCGGAAATACGCTTCATATTGCTAAGCCATGGAATTCAAATATTCCCTTGTTGCTCACGTGTACGAATTACTATCTCTTTTAGGCAATAAGTTTTTTGCAACTTGATAATGCTAATCATCGCCTTTAAAAAAGTATTGCAAGTCACACATGACGAACGTGCCCTACGATGCACTACCCCTATGTCCATCAAATTACAGGTGTGAGGCCTTACGTGCCTTTAATTTCACTGAGACCATTCTCTGCCAACCGAAACATCGTTGCTGCTTAGCGGCAAAAATGTGCATGGTGGTAGTGCGATCCCATCACACTCTAGTACGTAAGTCAGTCCATCTCTGCGAGCTAACAGGGGTGAGGAGCGTAATACGCAGGTGATTGCAAGGAGAGGAGAAGGCAGATGTTTCTTTGTTTGTTTCATAGGAAGTGGTCTCACTTTGTGCGGAAACGGTAAAGGGCTTCCTTACAGTTCCCGTGCGATAAGACGTGAAAAGAATGCCAATGCAGACGTAAACAAGATAAAGTAAGGTCTCCGAAGTACTGGGGGACGACAAAAAGATTAAGTGAGGTCGCGGATTAGAGGGTTGGACGTGCATAAGGAACGTTAGGTGACGTATACACGAATCATGGGATAATATAGTGCGCTACTGTTTCTGAATTACACTTGAAACATGGGTTGTACTTTCATTCTTGTCTTCTTTTTCGCCTTCAAAGATAAATTTGAACACAATTCACGCAACAGTATTAAGCATTGCAAATACTTGTTATGGGTGGGGATCGAACCCACGCCCTCCAGCACTGAAGGCAGAGCAACGGGAGCTATACGAATGTCTCCCTTAAAGCTCATGAAGGATGGGGGTATGTGTATCTGATAGCATAACTTTATGTATAGTAAAATACGTCTATAACAATCTAGACTCGCTGGCTGTTCACAGATATCGTTATTTCATGCCATTAAAAATACTAGCTGCCGTTTGCTTTTCTCGCGTGCAGACGGTAATTGCCAACATCAATACATAAGGCACTGTTCTTCTGGGATCTCGTTTCTAGAAGGGAACAAAAGAGTCACATACACACGTCTCAGCGTTATTGAGCCACAAATATTCAAACTATACATTTTCAAGTTTCCAATAAACATGTTCAAGTTTTACAAAACAATAAACTCCCGTTTTGCGTTTCATTTTGATATTAAAGCATATTATTGAGCTTGGGCAACATTCCGTGCCGTTCAGTTTAAATATCTAGCCCCAAATTAAGCAGAGCTTGTACTATGGTAACTAAATAGCTGATTAATTATACTTAGATCATTATTTTTTTGTAATAAGTACCTTCTTAGAATACAATATAACACCCAGACAGAAAGCCAATATCTGCGTTCACCAATTCAATATTTTCTCGGTGGGAATCGAACCCACAACCTGTGGCACAGACGGCGGAGCTTCTACCGACTGAGTTGAGAGGCGTGTCAGTCAAATATCTATACTTTTGCATTTATAATATTATAAGGCGTGGTATGTTAATTTAGACTTGTCCTCAAAGGTTTGAAAGTGATCTGATGTGTAACCAGCCTAATGGCAGCACTCGCAATATCACACTCGTAAAATATTAACTCTTGGAACATCTGACTGTGATAGTATCTCTGACAAGAACCCTGGACTCCTAGTTCGGAATTTCTAAATCGGCTTTCGTAAAGTAGACTTTATCTTGTTATATTTAGAGTAATTATTCCTTAGATAGTATGCTTTTATTTTATTGGTTTAGTCACGAACCGGAAGACGAAACTTTGGGCGCCCACCTACCTGTGATGGCCCGACGATCTCAACAATGTCGAGATGGCAGGCTCAAAATCGTTCTTCCTGGAAATGTGTTGGGGAGGCCTATGTCCAGCATTGGACTTCTTCAGACTGATATTTTTATGGTTACTTCCACTTTGAATATAGCCACTTCGAATGGATCGTGTCCTCAAATAGCTTAAACTAATCACACATACTTATTCTAGTTTCGGGTACCTAACACTCAATCATGCAAAGCCGCGGCTGGAAGCTAATTGTAAGTTAAAAGAATAAGCTAAACATTCAGTTTCGGTATTATAAATCTAAAATAAAAAACAGCCATGAGCCAAAAGTATAAAAACACAGCTAAAATACACATCGATAATTTTCTCAGAATAACGTACGTAGGCGCTCTACAAATTGGAGCTTTTCGTAAAAAAAAACACAAACCTTTATCTAAGTATTTTGCCAAAGTATATTCCAACCATAACGCAAAATACCTATACATTAAAAGTCTTCATAAATCCTGTTTTCGTTCCTACAAGTTCATTTAATTAATTTTCCGAACTGGAATTAGATCATTATCGTTGCTCGTTCTCTGTGTTTGTGTATTTTTTAGGTTTCCGAATTCTGATAAGGAATCCTTTTAGATTCGTCTGTCTAGTCTATCAGTCATGAAACTTAATTGAAAAAGATTTTTATAATGTCCCAAATGTTAAGAGCCGAGCGGGATTTGAACCCGCGACCTTCCCTTTGGTACGGAGCTGCACTGACCGCCAACAAATACAAGTCACACTCGACGAATAACTCTTCTTCTTCTTCTTAAATTTAAGAGCTTAGCTCTTGTCGGGGTTTTGATGCCGAATAACTCCTAAGGAAATACAGCAATATCGAAAGTTACTTCATGTACAGGTGGATGATTTCTTTAAACTATAAAAACAATTAATTTAAAAATACTTGACATTTCGGGTATAACTATGGACATGTTTATTCGGTGACGTCATGTATCTCAATTGCATGTCGCGTAGCCCTACGTTATAGATTAGGTATGACTAAATCATAAGTTATCAGAAAAGTTATCCAACAGGGATAGCTAGCGATAAACCACCAAGAACTTATTACTTAGTCCCGCTTACTAGCTGGCTCTTTGATGTCGCCTATTCGATGATAAGAGCACAGTATCTGTGAAGCAGTAACGCAACTACACTTTAATTAACAGTTTGATTCAAACCGGATGTAACAGTTTTTTTTGTTGCTTGACAAGGTTCAGAAAATGTGTGTCAGTGTCTATTAAGTTTGCACAAGTAAATACTAAAATCACATGTATTCCATGATAAAGTACAGAGAGGTGACTGGAGTCAAATGCGCGTGGTGATGTCATCGTTTGCAAAGAAACGCCTAAGCAACGTTGGATTCCCTCAGGCTAAGGAAAAAATAGTACATTGTACCACAAGAGAGAAAAATTAGTATTTGTTGAGTTTAATCCCGAGTTTCAATCTCGAACAAGCGAAGGATTCTACAATTGAATCACGAGCGTAGCGAGTGTGTTCTAGAGAACCCTTAATGTAGTGAGATACAAAGCTACAGCAACAAAAGTCGACGTAAAACAAAAACATTCCAGTAGTTATAGCAATTAGCAATTTCTAGGTCCCTCGAGCTCATAGTGTGAAAACAATAAACTTTCCATTATCCCTTCTTCCCTGGGTTTCAAACGACGTGATAATAGATAATTCTCGGTTCGTTTCTTTATCCAGTTCTGACTTCTTTTCTGTGCCAGCTAGTTTGAGCTTATCACCACTCCCAGATCACAAAATGTCGTACTTCGCTACGTACGGGTACGGAATATGAAAAAGTAGCTTACTGTAAGTTTTATACTTTGTGATAAGGGCTCGGGGACGAAATATCAGTGTATCGTAACATTGAGCTGGTTTCACATGGTGAACTATGATTTAGAGATGTAACGCTTTATCTAAATAAATTTGTGGTTTAAATCATTATTAATGTTCAGAGACTTCTGAGTGACAGAATCAATGTGGTGTAAGGTTAACAATTCGCTTTATGATAATACACAAAAACCAAAGTAAAAAGAGCTCCTATTTGTAGGAATTTTAATGATGATCATGTAATTCAAATATTTTTCCATTATGGACTCATAATTTTGCGATGATGTCAAATTGGGGTAGTCCAAATACCCCAATTTCCCCAACAATAAAAACTCTGAATACTTACTACATACTAAATACTTTTCTTGCAACCACAAATCATCTTAGACAAATCTTAAACATTATAGCGCGCAGTCGAAAATCAGCTTTACATTATCCAGTGATCATACTTTTTGTTTTCGCCTATTTGTCGCGAATGGGAACTGTTTATCAGATCTCCGATAGGAAACTCCAGGAAGTGATGACAGAGGTCCTTATTATGAAAGCCTTTGGTTCGGCTATTCGCCTGATTTGATGCTCCGAATAAAGATCAAATGAAAGAGATTTACGAGACTTTGAGGATAGCATACTGAGATTTCTTGGTTTTATTCAAGTGTGCATAGAAAATATTTGTTTCTTTGATGTAGACAAAAATGTTCATGTGTGTTTTTTCTGTATTTAATTGTACACTCCTATTTTGTAACTTCATAAAAAAAATAAGGACTGTTTCAGCAGAAAGGGTCAGAAAGGAAGTCAAAACCACAAGTAAACCACGCACGCACTGTGTACGAGGTTGACTTATGAAGTATTTTCTAGTACCGCGCCCATAAAATTGGTCCCGCTTTAGCTAAAAATCATATAAAAAAAAAACAAAAAAAAAGTGCTTTTATTATTAGTAGCTTCGTCTGAAATAGTCCATATTTTATTCTTGTCGTTACAAAATAGGGGTGCTGAATAATATATAAAGTTATCGTCAATTTCATAAATAATTCATTTTGTTTATTCCTATTTTCGTGAGATTTATAAAACAGTGAACATCCTAAAAACGTTACTTCTTATTCATAGGTAACAAAGTCATCCTCGTTCTTTTGAACCAGAGTGGGATGAAAAGATTTTAAGTGAGCTTCAAAGAGGCTGCTTTTGTGCATTGGTAACAAAGTAATAATCCCCATACGTGCACTAACCGGTGTCTTGCTCAGTGCCTATGGATACGTGAAACGACATCGTTACGACTATATGTTTTTTGTTACGGAGTGCAATTTGCATTCTGAGCAGATGCGGGAATTCCCTCCTGTCTTTTCTGAAATGTGACATTTATTAGTATCATAGCTGGGGAGACGCTAACAGCGGACGAAGTAGGGAAATGCAAGGCGCTAGAAGAAAATAACTGGAGATTTTTCTTTTTTCGCTTCATAAATGTAACCACAAAGGTTTCATCAAAACTTAAAAAAGTTCTTAATTTTTGGAATTGTATATTTTTAAATCTTTACTGTGTTAGCTTGCTCGCATTGGTCTAGGTTTTCGATATATTGAATCTTATTCCAAAGTTATAAAGCTCATAATGCATTTACATACAGGTCTGCATGCACTTTTGGTCAACCTTTCATCCACATAAAAATAAACTTTAACGCCATTGTAATAAAGACCGGTTATGTGTTAATACGTTAAGCTTTCAGAAGTATCCGAGCGTTTGCGCTGCGGTGCGCGAGCTGAGTTTATTTTGTTGGTTTTCACTGAATTTGTATATAAAATTTGCGTTTAATCTTTGTTTTTTAAATAGACTTTCCTTTTTTATTCATTCGCATAAAGAAATACAGTTTTTTTTTAAGTTTTGAATTTTATTTTAAAACAACAACGGTTTTTATTTTCTGTTAGATTTAGAAGAGTTTTGCATAAAAGTTACCATTCCCTCAAACATGATTGTCAATTCTTACTTTCTTAAATAATAATATATTTCAGGCTAAAAAAAGTATTTTTCATTACTCATACTCTGAAAGTAGGTCTGAAGTTGCCTAAGGGGCCTAATTGAAAGTAAAACTTTCAGCCCTAGGGAGAATCGCTTTCTACTGACAGCTGTCAAATTATAAAAAAAAAAAGTTCTATTTTATTCAACCATGTTCCAACTTTCTAAAGTCTTTCTAACTGCAAGGAGGTTGTTCAACCAAATTCCAACTTTTTATTCAGCAAGTAGGTTGGAAACCCATTACAACGGTAAGAAGTTTAAAAAGTCTAATTAGAGCGCAATGTAATATTTAAATTTAAATAACATAAAGATAGTA
The DNA here is from genome assembly GCA_947578465.1 of Thera obeliscata. NCBI lineage: Eukaryota > Metazoa > Arthropoda > Insecta > Lepidoptera > Geometridae > Thera > Thera obeliscata. The sequence goes on from OX387914.1 coordinate 9,791,750, forward strand.
TTAAATAAATAATATATCTTCTAAATTACTTGATTAGTGTATAGCTTCAACTATTTATTTAAAATAACATAGATTTAAATTATGAAAATAATGGCTGAATAATGCTGGCGAGCCGAAGCCGAAGGTCCGCCAGAGAAAAAGAAAAAAAAAACCGGGAAGGCGGCAATTCAATCTTCATTTTCACAAATTTTTCTTTCATGTTTTCATTTTTACTTTCCTTGTATTCGTAATGAAAAGCACAGTGTTTACCTCGGGTGAAAGTCTTTTGAGTCCCTCAACATTGGCGCCCTCGCTAACGCTCTGGCGCCAAACCCGTCTCGGGACTCAAAAAACGTGACTTTCAACACTCAGGTAACAATGTACTATTTCATTACTCATACTCTGAAAGTAGGTCTGAAGTTGTCTGAGGGGCCTAATTGAAAGTAAAACTTTCAGCCCTAGGGAGAATCGCTTTCTACTGACAGCTGTCAAATTATAAAAAAAAACAAGTTCTATTTTATTCAACCATGCTCCAACTTTCTAAAGTCTTTCTAACTGCAAGGAGGTTGTTGAACCAAATTCCAACTTTTTATTCAGCAAGTAGGTTGGAAACCCATTACAACGGTAAGAAGTTTAAAAAATCTAATTAGAGCGCAATGTAAAATTTAAATTTAAATAACATAAAGATAGTATTAAATAATATCTTCTAAATTACTTGATTAATATATAGCTTCAACTATTTATTTAAAATAACATAGATTTTATATCATAAACAAACAATTTACCATTTTTTAAATTATGAAAATGAAAATAATGGCTGAATAATGCTGGCGAGCTGTAGCCGAAGGCCCACCAGAGAAAAAGAAAAAAAAAACCGGGAAGGCGGCAATTCAATCTTCATTTTCACTAATTTTTCTTTTCATGTTTTTATTTTTACTTTCCTTGTATTCGTAATGAAAAGCACAGTGTAAACACTGTGAAAGTCTCGGGTGAAAGTCTTTTAAGTCCCTCAAGCTCCATTGGCGCCCTCGCTAACGCTCTGGCGCCAAACCCGTCTCGGGACTCAAAAAACGTGACTTTCAACACTCAGGTAACAATGAACTATTTTATCAGCATTTTGCAACTATAAATGTAAATTATAATCTTATTGTATAAAGTTTTCCTGGAGCTTGCAATCTGTTATGTATATTACGAATGTCAATTACAATGATAATAAGTATTTACTAAAAACACTAAATACCTTATATTATTTCTACGATGCACAAAATCCATTCAATGATTGTCTGTTTCATTAGCCAAACCCATGAACATTGCCAAACCCCATATTTGTTCATAAAATAAACACAGAAAATTCACCGATTTCCTCAGTAACGATAGAATTAAACCTCATTGTTTGTTTCTCGGAAGGTTTTTATTAGCTATGGCTTAGTGTGCACTGCAAAGATGCATACGTTTTCCAGAAACTGTGTAGCTTCAAACTGTTGGAATAAAGAACACGTCACTTCGACGCTGACTCGGCTCTCGTTCGGTATTCAAATTCACACGCACGTAAGGTAACTTGATAACAGCATACAAAATTCGGAACTCCAAATTCTATAGGGCGCTTTCGAATTGTTGCCGCGGCATATTTTGAGCTAGTTTTATTTTTGCAAAAACAATACACAGGCACTATAAAATAGAGCAGTGATGTGCAAAACGCGCTGTATACACTTTAAAGTGAGTTCTTAAGCCACGTGACTCTGGTTTTAGATTTTTTGCCGTTCTGAGGCCTCATGGCTAACAAAATTCTAAATGGTTTTGATTGGTTAAAAATGAACACCCAACCTACGCCACGAGCGCTTTCAAAGCTAAAGATGTATTAATTCAGTAGTATCACAAGAATCACTTTGAATAGGTACTTAGATGTATCATGAGTTCAACAAAAAAGCATCTTCTTAGTGCGACTTCACTTAAACTTTTCCAAGTCAGCCGCTATTCTTGGAACTATCAAATATGAACCGTAGTAGTAAATAAGTTTAATAAATGGGCCCGTCTATGTGCGGCGAACCTTAAACTGATGGGAATAGATGACCCGACCGGAAAGTTTCATATTCCCCGCAAACTACAAACAGAAACAGAAAGGTTTATTATTGACGTTTGATGTCATATTTTTGGAGAAGTTGCTCATCCAATATCAGACTTCAAATAAGATGTTCCGATTTCTCGGACTATGTTCATGTTTTGGATTTAATTTATCGTCTTTATTGAAAAGGATCGTAAACAGTAACTGGATAATATTGCCACAAACTTTTTATTCATATTTTAAGATTATAATATTCATAAACTGATATGCTGATCGAGAGCTCTCGTATTCTTGTTCCGTTAGCGGGAGCATTGACAATAAATTATAGTTTAAAAAACTAAAAAAAACGCTTTTATAACAAATTGAACTAAAAAGTTAAAAATAAAACTGTAATAATCAATTGAAAATTTATATTATTTACAAAAAGCGTGGGGTGCTTTTTATAATAACTTCAGATATAATAAACTATTGATAAAATATTTACAACAATCAAAATCAAGCCCCCCACGCTTTTTGTACAATAATATAAATTTTCAATTGATTTTTACAGTTTTATTTTTAACTTTTTAGTTCAATTTGTTATAAAAGCGTTTTTTTTAGTTTTTTAAACTATAATTTATTTTTTACTTTTTTATTTTTTTTCATATTTTTTTTTCATATATTTTTTTTCATATTATTGCATTGTCATCGACATTTGACAGGTGTGCAAAGTTTGAATCAAATCTGATCGTTCAAAGTAGGTTTTTTTTTTTTTTTTTTTCATTTTTTTTTTTTTTTTTTTTTTTCATATTATTGCATTGTCAACGACCTTTGACAGGTGTGCAAAGTTTGAATCAAATCTGATCGTTCAAAGTAGGTTTTTTTTTTTTTTTTTTTTCATTTTTTTTTTTTTTTTTTTTTTCATATTATTGCATTGTCAACGACCTTTGACAGGTGTGCAAAGTTTGAATCAAACCTGATCGTTCAAAGTGTGGTTTTTTTTTATTTTTTTTATTTCTTTTCATTTTTTTTTATTTTTTTTTTCATATTATTGCATTGTCATCGACCTTTGACAGGTGTGCAAAGTTTGAATCAAATCTGATCGTTCAAAGTAGGACAAAATCGAGCTCAAAGGGGTCGGTTACATACATACATACATACAGGTGAAGCTAATATAAGCGTTATAAAAAAATAACGCATGAAAATATGACTGGCTACGATAAATGCTACGGCGTAGCATTGCAGCTACGCATTATTGACGTAGATAGTTCGTCTCTATTTTATGGGACTCTGAATATTTTTAGAAATTCAAAAGTGATCCTCCATTTATAGAATACATTTATATTTATATGTTTTAAATATGTATGATACTTGAGCCTTTGCAGGCACTGTAATTTCAGTCATATTTTGACCTCCGGTAAACAAACTGTTGTAATAACGGGATTTCTCTTCAGAAATGACCCTTTTAACCTTTTTTCGCGGGAAATGGTATCATTTGGGAGGCTTACATTGTTATTAGGTTTTGTATGTGTGTCCTTACCCTTAAACCTGATGAGTATGTTCTCACGTAATTGCCTTCAAATATGATTATACCAACATACCAGTAAATTTATTAAAAAGCTTGTATACAAGGGGTATCTAAATATGTGTACTATGCGAAGGTGGGGGGTTTCAGACCACAATGGTGATCAGTTGTGGGGGGGGGAGAAAATTAAAAATTCCTATTTTCAGTTTCCCATACAAAAATATTTAATTTCATAATGCCTAAATAAATTGACAACCCTATCCTTGTAACCCCTTGACCCCTTGACCTACTACCTCTGTAGGTCTACTACTACTACCTACTACCTCTGTAGCTGAGTTTAGGGTTGTCACTTTGTATAAAGTCAGCTGTTCATGTTGAAACTTCGTTGCAGTTTTTTTCAGAGATACCAATCGAAGTTCGAAAAGTCGTTGAACAAAAGTTGTTCCCCGGGGGGTGGAAATTCACCCCCCTTCGGGATAGTACACATATTTTGATACACGTTGTATATTAATAAAAGTATTAAGGTAGCGCCACAGATGAATAAAGTTACTACGTAACAGATAAATCACTCCAAGGAAAAATGACAATACCTACTGCTATAATAACCTACTCCCTCTAGTAGCTAGACGTTGCAAGCCAAAATGAACCAAAGCTTACGAACATAAAGTTGACTTTGCTCCGCCACGTGCTCAGCGTAGATTGTCAGGGCTGCCTCTTTCGATATATATGTCAGTAGGTATTTGCAGTAAACTTTATAATTGAAAGAAAAAGAATTTCTTCTGTTTTAACATGTTTTATTTTTTAATTATCAAGAAATTATACATAACTTACAAATGTTTTATTTTGATGTAATGTTTAATAATTTTTTTGCCTTGGCGAAATTCTCGGTTATAAAACTTAATTGTGGAAAATATTCTGAATCGTATAAATAATTTAAGTAGGTATTCTTGTGGGAAACAAGGGCAAAGTCCGGTAACACAAAATATTTCCTCGCGTACGAACGCTCCGCGTGGCTGTCGGCAACCCACTGAGAAATAGGCAGTCGACTGCCCAGCGGCCGGTAGGTACTTATCGCGCGCAAGTACATGGAGTGAAAGAGGCCTGGTAGCGCGCGCTGGATTCGCCGAATTATTTTGCGAAATCGTCCCCATTTTTGCGACTTTATTTTTATGCTTGACTTTCAGGTATATGCGTAGGCGTAATTGTGTTCTAAAAGGGATATGTCTAGATTTTTTCGTCACGATCAAAAAGAGTCGGTAAATAAGTATATTGTCGATAAAATTTTAGTTCGTGGCTCAGTAAAGTGTGGCTATATTGTAACACTTACCCATTCGCTTATCCATAGCCGTATTTATGAGTCGGAAGTTCTTTGGCAGCGTACCCTGATAGTTTGTGTCTTTGTAACAAGCTCTGTTAGAGAGGAAGATCTCCTAGTGTGGGTAACGGCGGAAATGTATGAGTTAGTTGAGTACTGGTTTAGAACAAAAGAGGAGCAAGAAAAACTGAACTTTGGTCATTCTTAACTGATTTACTAAATTGCTTCAAGCTACAAGGTAATGGTAACTACTTACCACCATGTGGGATGTAAGCCTATTTAATTTAAATGGTATTAAAATAATTGCAGCCACTTTTTCATAGTATGCTGTTCTTTTTTCGAACATTTTTAAAAAATTGTTAAATCGGGGCTATAGAGTTGGCGATGATTTTTTGGGTGTGTCATAATTTGTAAGCGGAAAAAGTATCTTTATTGTGATTTTTTTCATAGTAATAAAAGTAAAACTAGCAACAAAAGTAACTCGAAGTAACTTATCTATCGAGTATGAGATCTTTAGGAAACCGGGCTAGTTTGGACATTGAGCTAATAAAACTCGTAGGCGTGTCGTGGTTCACGCCCATCGCCTTTCTCATGCTGATGAGACGGGCCGGATCACACAATTCTGTATTGGGAAATGCTGCCGAAAAACTAAATAGATGTTCGTACATCCCTTTAGTTTTCCGTATTGAGCAGTCGCTTGCTATAAGGCTACACACATTTTATAAAAAAAGAATATTCGTTTTATGTTAGACTCTGTCATTATACGTAAATACAAAATTAATGATAGATCTTTTAAAATAAAACAGAAAATAAATTGAAACATTATAAAATGGACAAGCTAGTATCATTATTATTTTTTTCGTATTACAAAAGTACGTCCATGTAAACATTGTGGTTTTGTTTAAATAATTATGTTGGTAGGAAGAAAACACGTCGGCATTATCTCTCAGAAACATAAAAGCCTTTCCAAACAAACACCTCTTCGAAATACACATAACGCATTGTTTACGGCGTTCGTAATGTAAATTTGAAGAAAGAATTTTAATTAGATTCAAAACAAATACGACCAGCGGAGCGCAAATTGGGTCATGCAACAAAAGACAAGGGTCAAACGTAGATAGAAAGTATTTTTTCGGTGTAAATCTGTTTAAACCCGTCTGCTCCGTAGACCCGCCGCAATAGACCCCCAGCTTATTAGTTTAGGACCCTATTACGTTACGGCGTGTAAGTATAAAGGGTCTTTATTAAACCTCATCGGGTTATGTCGTATTTTTTGCCGCGTCCCGACTAAGGATAACTATGTTTGGTCTTGCGACATCTGCTGTTTGCTCAGCCGAATGCGGACCAAAAACAATATGGAACCGCGGCGCTCCTAGCAAAAACTGATTTTGTCGACGCGACGAGCGACGTCCGCTACTCCGGCTTTCTCTCGTATTTACCTACAAAACAACAAAATGATCAGCGGCTGAAATCAACTCTGTTTACTTTTGATAGAATGAAACATGTTTCAACATAATCTAATTAAAATAAACATATCCGAATAAACATGATGTTGAGTTAATTAAGTCGTATTCGCGGTGTTGTACAAATAAATGAGAACGTTTTATTTATTACCGACTAAATCTGATTCATATTTTTGCATTACTGTTTCTCTTTGCGTTTTTCATAATTATGCGCTGTGAAAAAGGATACAAAGGGTGCCGGGCGCTTATTAAATTAGCTAGAGACTGCTAACTGGCGCTGGGAGTCTGTGTTATTCACTATCCGTAAAGACAATGCAAATATTTTACATCGCGGTCTTCATTATCATCTTTTTTACTCCAAACTAGGTACTGTTGCTGCAGCCGCTAAATATTACAATTTACACTTCTGTAATTCCTTTTCCTTCTGACAATTCCCATTGCTTTCGGACGAGTTTTACGAAAACATTTACCCTGTTTTATATCTCCCAGTTTAGCTTGAGCCAGATCTAAATAAATAGGCTGCTGCAAACTGGTCTTGAAATTTCGTCTGATGAAAGATGGAAACGAGGCATTATCATCACATCTTACAAGAGCGTAAATTCCGAGCCTTGAAAAGAACGTCCGCGGGGCGATAGCACTTTGTAGAGATTAGAGATGAAACACCCCCCTTCCCCTCGCCTGCTAAAAGCTTTACGTGCTTTATGAACGATCCTCTAGTCAGAGCCACTGTCTTCGAAGACCTTGAAGGGTAAGCTAGGTCAGTCAAGCATTTTACGGGTCCAATCAGCATAGACTTCTGATAGATCAAAAATTCTATTCAATTGACAGATGGATTAATTTCGTGGAAGTTACACCAGTAAACGCGAGTTTGGTAAGATACCGATTGATTTGATTATTAAAATAACACACGTGACATAAAGCAATGTTTTATCTTTATAGATTGTTCTTATTGCAGTCATTTTTATTTATATAAGTACTAGCACCTGTTCCGGCTTCGCATGGGTTGACATTTATTTAAAAAAACACATAAATATAGCCTATGTTACTCAGGGTGAATGTAGCTTTCCAATGGTGCAAGAGTTTTTGAAATCGGCACAGTAGTTTTTGAGTTTATTCATTACAAACATACACACAAAAATACAAATCTTTCCTCTTTATAATATTAGTATAGATTATATCAGCTATCTGGTTCCCATAGTACAAGATCTGCTTAATTTGGGACTAGATAGTGTTGTGTGGTTTGTCCGCAATATTTATTTATCAGTCTGAAAAACCCACTACTGTGGCATAGCCTAACACATTTGCGGGAAATATGTTTCAACGCTGCGTTTTCTTTTGCGATTCGAATGAATCTAAGGTAGTAGTTACTTAAGCGATAATCCTGAAAGCTATTTATTAAAAAGTTTTGACGTGAAATTTGGTCTAGCATGCCGTATTTTAATGGAAGAGCTGTTTTCCAGTTGGCTGTGGAGCAGAGCCACTGCTGCTAATGAAATTAGAGTACCGACCTACCAAGCTAAGACAACACTATACCGCGCGGGGAATTTTTAAAATATGTTGGCGTCCGAGTTTTTCTTCAACACGCTCTGTTTACACAGAACAAAATGTGCAGGATAATAAACAGTCTTTCTCTTTCTCACTTAGCTTGGGATAAGGGTAGGAAAAGAGTCTCTTTTTCTCTGATTGAAATAGAATTCGGAATTAAGTGCAAGAGACTGATGAAATTGGTGTAAAAAACCTTGGTGCTTATTCCAATGACAATGAAATGATGATGCATTGATTTATTTTGATATAAATTAATATAAACATCATGGATGTGTATTTTTTCTTTCTTCATTGGTTCTTTCAAACCAGTGTGTTGAAAGGATTTCAACTGCACTTCAGAGAGGCTCTTTTCGTGCACTCGACACATAATTTTCCGAAATTTTTATATCCTGCATATTGCAAGTTTCCTCACGAGGTTCTCCTTAACCATTTGAGAGTATGGATTGGATGGGATTTGAACCCACAACCCTGAATCGGAAGGCTGCTACCACTATAGTGCTCTCGTGGGTGTGTATTATAAACTTTAATTTATAAGCTTCACTGCCGACAAAAAGTAGCAAATCTCACCTTCACCGTCTAGAAAGTAATCTACTTATCTTCTTTACTTTTGGGATATTATACAATTTTTGAAATCAGATTGTAGTATTATAGTGGCGGTATGAAAATGTTCGTCGATTTTCAACTTGATTTGTTCAACGTATCACGATCACATACTACCTACCTTTTGAAACTGAATAGATAGAATACACCGTTAAGTTAACGTCACAAATTGTGTCTAAATGTATTGTGTTCATGATCAAGGCACTGGTGCAAGCGAAAACCGACACTAAGGTGACGAACATTTTCATACCGCGGCTGTACCATACATAACAATCATAAAAGCTCATTGATTAAATTTTGTGTCGTTTCCACATAAAATGTGACAAGGCTAGGAAGATGGTGATAGCTACATTGTATTAAAACTGATTAGATTGCAACCACAAACGATTCCTTAGATAAATTGTCTAAAGAATATAGAAAAGGTTGCGCTCGGGCCGATCTCACCCCTAAATGTAATTCACGAGGTTCTCTTTTTGATGGTAATACACTTCGTTCGTGCTATTTTCCCCGGTGGCTGTCTGTTGTGTTCCAACAGCTGTGAAATTGCATCTCCCTAAATTGTTGGGAATTTAGCCTTCACTAAGGTAATGGGCAATTTATGCTTAGGTATGAACTCTTCCAAGTTGTAAAACTCACTAGCTTACCGGGCTGCTATTGTTACTATTCTGTATTGTAGCCATAGTTTTGCTGGACTAGATTTTATATAAGAACCATACGAGAAAGCCTGATGAAGCATTGATTACTATAAAAATATGTATAAAAACATTCGAATGATTAGTGACATCTCGTCATGTGACCTACACAGTGCGACAAATACTGAGCCAGGGGCCTAATTGACCGTGTGCGATTTTGTTGAACTTGCCTATTTTTATTTTATATGTTTTGTTGTTCGTTCTTTTTTCTTTCTTTCTTCACTACGTAAAATATCTCGACTATTGTGATACTATTCACAAAATTGTTAAAAAAATCGAAGGTAAAGAAATTAAAACGTTACCGTTGCTTAATTGCTCATTTATTAAAATGTGCGGTTTAACTTTAGTCTAGGTTTTGTTTCGAAAGTTAGTTGAGTTTATCCATCTTCATGAAACATATAAATACAAAATAGTTAAGTAATATTTGCAAATGATGAACACTTAAAATACTATTACCCCCTCTTACCAAAGGGTAATAATGGCAAAATAGTGACAGCGCTAACGAGAGTCTTTTTCATGGGTTTACAGCATAATTTTAATCTAAAAGTAAAGTTTTATTGACATTTGAGACTTACCCTGATATCATTCAGATTCTTCTTTGCATAACATAACTCCTTACCAGTTTGATTACACTCAAGAGAAATGAAATCCGGTCACTTGCATAGAGGTTATTGTCTTGGAGGCAAGCTGGCTTATTGAAACAATGGCGGTTCCATGGACCATTTAATATGTTTATTGTATTTATTTGTGTTGTTATTAGGTGGTAACAGCATGTTTTATTATACTTTTTGTTTTTGGATTCTGGTAGAATCCAAAAACTTAAGGGGCTGTGAATTCTACTCAGTTAAAATTTTGGATATATTTTATTTTTGTTCAGCCCTGTCTGTCCCACTGCTGGTCAAAGGCCTCCTCCCCTTTCTTTCCACTCATATCGTTCCTGACCTAAATTCGGTCACTCCCTGCAGAACGCGTCCAGGTCAGCGCTTCCTGGGTCTGCTTCGGCGGCGACTTAAAATCTACCCAAAGTCTACCCATCAGTTGATTTAGTACAGACCGAATTCATTGCTCTCAAGTATGTTAGTAAAGTTGTTGGAATAGATGTTTTCTGCCTTTTCCGCGAAACAGGCCGCGATTATGTATGTTGGAAACTTTTTACTGTGTACCTAGCCCGTATAACTTGAGCGTACGTGACCTGCTGAAAAAACATACGAGCTTGGAACGCCAGTGGCGTGAATAAATCTTAATTCAAATGCTGTGGTTTGATATACATCTTTTCATTTAGTTTTTACACTTATGGTGGCACATCTGTGAAGCTGAATGCATGAAATAAAATCATCTAAATAAACATGTCGTAAACTTTATGTAATTTATAATATTTTTTGTCAAAACGCTTATGTATAGCGCGCGAGTGGCAGCGGGAATGTCTAACTTAATGTAGTCGAGGTATCCAAATACGAACAGCTAAGTTACTGGTGGACTTTAAATCAAATAGCCTTACTTCTTTTTATTTTTACAAGCAAACGACCTAGACAGAACGTCTGTGCAATCTATCATGGCCATCTATTCTGAATTTGCACAGCATCAGCGCCAGAGGATTTAGTGGCTAAACCTAGGCTGAGTTGTGAAAAATATTTTGGCGTGTACTAATAGGAGAACATTTTTCTTGCTTTAGAGATAAAACGGGGGTTTATTTAGCCGATGTCCTAGGTGGCTAGAGACAGCAGCGCTAAGCTATACTATGTATTGCGGTACCGCTAAATATCCCGCTCATAAAAGTTACCAGCGATGCATTTTTTTTTTGTTTTATGCCTGTTACGGTTTTGCGGTGGAAAACCCTGAAATTATTGATTTACATAGCACGTACATAGTAGCATGCTTTTACCATCTCTGATACGTAAAAGTTTGTTCCTGTGAATTGCAACAGGACTGAACATAACACCCTTACTTCCAAGGGTTTCTTACTACCATCTCTTACCACTAGGTAATGACAGCGAGGAGAGTGCTGGTGGGCTAATGGTAGCGGCCCCGCCTTCCGATCCTAAGGTCGTGGGTTCAAATCCAGTCGTGTACCCAATGAGTTTTTTCTTTCAAAAATGTATGTAGGTACACAATGCCAGTGCTCTCAAACGGTAAAGGAAAACATCGTGAGGAAACCGGCATGTCGTAGAACCTAAAAAGTTCTAAAATATGTGTCAAGTGCACGAAAGAAGCCTCATGAGGCGCACTTAAAATCTTTTCACTTGGTTCGAAAAAACCATTGACACAATAAGATGAAGAAGGTAATGACAAACAGTGACAGGGCTTGCTTTAAGCATTGTCATCGAAGCAATAAAATAAAGCCATATATTACCGCGTTGCATCGCTCACGCAAGACATAGATCTAGGTAATCAAGTACGACTGAAAACATGCTTTGTCGTCAGTTGGCCGCTATCCAGCAGATAACAATCTAGTAATTGCATCTTATGGTAGCACTAATTGTGGACCACTCATTACTTAACACTTCTGTGATACCTATTATGGCCTTCTTATGGCTGTGATAGTAGATTGTTATACAAGGGCAGTAAGTGAGCTTTTGCAGAACAAGATCCCTTTTGGCGCCCGTGCGAGCGCAGCTCGCAAAGGGCGCTAATGGATCGAGTGTACCCGAGATATTTAGATGCCCGAGCGAGCAAAGCGAGCGAGGGCAAATATAGTTCGAGGGTGCAATAGCTACTTATGACCGAGGTAAGCATTCTACTTTACATCATTCATGCGAGGTAAATTTTTAACTAGCTGATGGAACAAACATGTGGCCCACCTGATGTTAAGTGGTAACCATTGCCTTTAGCAAAGCATTGCCTCGAAGGTCAAGCACGTCAGGAACGTGCCCTACAATGCACTGCCTTACGACCATCAACTTGAGGCATACGGATGTTCAGCCTCACGTGTCAGTGATTTCACCGGCACCCATACCCTTCAACTCGAAACACAGCAATGCTGCTTTTCGGCAGAAATAGGCTTACAATACAACAATAACACAACATTTATACGGGTATGACAAAATTTAATTTTAATTTGAGAAAAATAAAATTACAATAATAATATAAGTATTATTATAATTATACTATTAATTTTATTAAAATTAATAGTAAAATATTTGTACCGGTAGGTATCTGCTAAAACAGTCGTAGACGCACATCTATGCACGCATCTGTGAGCTACTATATCTTTTCAGTAAAAAGTTTTCATATCATTTTGTAAGAAAAGAGATTGTTTCACCAAGGAGGTTTGCATAGCTCTTGAACTGTAATGAACCATCACCAAGGAGGTTTGCATAGCTCTTGAACTTTAATGAACCATTACGTATTAAGCATAGTGTGACGGTAAAAGTGATATGAAAATGGAACGCATTTACAATGCACTGGGCTGCACACGCCTACTTACACAGCCTCTTTGCGCTAAAGTAAATCCTATTTGCTGAGCATGTATGATGTAAAGGTTTTTTTTTCGTGAGGTTATGTTTGGGTTTATCGTTACGGTTATTTCCACGGTTTATCGTTTTAAATTCTGATAATAGAAAGGAGTTCAGAAAAATTAACATTAGACATTATTTCAATTTCATTTATTAAGCACATTATAACATTGATTGTAATACTAGGCATGTCCAAATTTTTTACAATACATTTGTTATAAATAATCGAAAAATATACAATGTATACTGTGAGCCTTCGGCATCCACCGGCTTCTCGCTGTCGTTACAATATCGTCAATTCTCAGAGTGGGTGGCATCCCACGCTTTGTTTTCTGGTTCAAAGTTGCTATTTTAGAACCTCTATACTTCTTCATCTTTATTTTTCTCTATTCTCTATTATTTGTTGTCGAATCTACGAGCTTTAAGTTGGTATCACTTCAACTTGCTAACTCTGTGATCTATCACCTATGAAACCTTGGTTCTTCTACGATCTTTATATGATTCACAGATTCTGATCTCTTGTTCTCAGGTGCGGTGGTTCGAGCAACAGCGCGAGAAGCGGAGATTCAAGCGGGACTTCTCTCCGTACGACCGCGCTGCGTTTGCGCAGCTATCGAGACGGTTGCCGCCGCATCGGACGCACCATCGCGCCCTCGCGTCGGCTGCCTTCTTTCCCGACCCTCTTTTTAAAGAGCAGTGGTATCTGGTAAGATAACACTGGAATTTTTCGGTCGTGATATGTTTTCCGGACACCCTATCCGGAAAACCTGTCACGACCAAAAAAATTGGAATTCTCCAGCGAAATGGAGAGCTTGAGCTTGATCGTTTTATCTAATAAATACTATTCCTCCATACTCGTGATGGGTTAATTTCCATACATGCATATGTACGAAACCTGTAAAGTATTAGTTTTCAAGACCTGGCTTTAAGTAAGTAGTTTGTAAATGCATGTTTGTTTTTATTTAAGAGTATGCTGAACCTTAAGCACACAAGTGCCGTTTGAAAGCCTTTTATGTGCTTGGTCCGGTTCGCTCATTAATTTTGTTGTTTGTGATTAAGTATTCAAACATGAGCCCATAATGTCCACTTTTTGTTAGCCACTTTGTACTAAGCTAGTGTTTTCGGTCGGGCAATGGTTGGACTATAGTATTAATAAAAATATAACGTCCACTTTTGGTCAGGCTGATTTAGTTTCTGATGACTTACCGGCTAAGATGGTGGAGACGCGGGTTTGATCCCTTTGGGCGAAACCCATGTTTGTTTGACCCGGTAAATGTTTGTTCCGCGTCTGGGTAGTTTGGTTAAATACCTTGGCAGTTTTGATTCGCATGACGTGTGACAAGGAAACTCATTGTTGTTAAAATAATTATTTAATTACAAAATAACAAATATATTTAATTTTATAGCTTCGTTCATTATCAGGTTCCCATAATACATGCTTAACTTCGTGCTAGATGGCGCTGTGTAAATATATCCTTTTTAAATGATTACAAATATATTTTTATTCCCTACAGAATGGCGGAGCTAAAGACGGCTTGGACATGAACGTAGCAATTGCCTGGCAGAAGGGATACACCGGAAAGGGTGTGGTCGTGTCAATATTGGACGACGGTATTCAAACAAACCACCCCGACTTGGCGCAGAATTACGTGAGTTGAATAATGTTCTTTCAAGCACATTACAGGTTTTTTGATTTTCAGCAAGCAGGTTGGAAACTCGACGGTCGTACAAATATGTGAACAACCTGGTGGATGGGTTATTTGCTGCATATTGAACATAAAACACGTTTGAAACTTTGTTTAGCAATCATTTACTTCTAATGCAAACTGCACCACTATAAGTAGTAACTGCCGTTTAGTTTTGTGTGCAATTTCACCAGCAACCGAAACAGTACAGTAATGCGGACATTGCGGTACTTTAAATTGGAGTTGTATGCGGCCGCAAAAGTTTGCATTATCTGCGCCCTACTTAGAGCTTCGTTACAAGGGTTCGCTAATAGAGATAGGCGCCCGCATGTAAGTGCTGAAAGTTAAGCTTTTCCAACCGTCTATCGACTTTAATGTTGGGAACAGGGTTTAGTGTTTAGAAACCTTTGGTTCCCATTACTTTCATCACACGCATTATTATGCTACAACTTGGTTTAAATTTACAACAGCCCCTTTTATTTATTTTTAAAATAAACTGTTAATGATCTTATAACTACTTTTGTGTGTTAATTTCTGTTAAAGATACCTATAAATTTATTTTATAACAGGATCCCATCGCGTCCACTGACATTAATGGAAATGATGATGATCCAATGCCTCAAGACAACGGCGACAACAAACACGGTACAAGATGTGCGGGCGAAGTTGCCGCCGTAGCCTACAATCAAATCTGCGGAGTCGGTATAGCTTACAACGCAAGTATAGGCGGAGTCAGGATGCTCGATGGAGTAGTCAACGATGCTGTCGAAGCTAGGGCTTTGGGACTGAACCCAGATCATATAGACATATACAGCGCGTCGTGGGGGCCAGAAGATGATGGAAAAACTGTTGACGGACCAGGACCACTGGCCAGAAGGTAAATATCATATAAGAACCGTAGCATAATCTATATTACAATCAGATACATTACAGCCACGTTGTTTTCAGAGCATTCATCTATGGAGTCACAAGTGGACGCCGAGGTAAAGGCTCGATCTTCGTTTGGGCTTCAGGAAACGGTGGCAGACACACAGACTCTTGCAATTGTGATGGCTACACAAACAGTATATTTACGCTATCAATATCTAGTGCAACACAGGGTGGCTATAAGCCTTGGTATCTAGAAGAATGTTCTTCAACATTAGCATCTACATACAGTTCTGGTACGCCAGCTCATGATAAAAGCGTAGCAACTGTTGATATGGATGGAAGATTACGACCTGATCACATTTGTACCGTAGAACATACGGGAACTTCGGCGTCAGCACCTTTGGCAGCTGGTATCTGCGCGCTGGCACTAGAAGCGAACCCTGATTTAACCTGGAGAGATATGCAGTATTTAGTAGTATTAACGTCCAGACCCCGACCCCTAGAAAAAGAAACGGGATGGATCGTCAACGGAGTCAAAAGAAAAATAAGTCACAAGTTCGGTTACGGTCTCATGGACGCAACAGAAATGGTCAATTTAGCAGAACAGTGGGTTTCCGTACCACCTCAACACATTTGCAAGTCACAAGAAATAAATGAAGATAAACAGATTGAATCGACGTTCGGTTACACGTTAAAAGCGCATATGGATGTCAATGGTTGCAGTGGAACAGTCAACGAAGTGCGATACCTCGAGCACGTTCAATGCAAAATCTCACTCAGATTCTTCCCTCGAGGAAATCTAAGAATACTTCTAACATCGCCAATGGGAACAATATCAACATTACTTTTTGAACGACCTCGCGATGTCGTCAGCTCAAACTTTGACGACTGGCCTTTCCTGAGTGTCCATTTCTGGGGAGAACACGCTGAAGGCAGATGGAGTCTACAAATCATCAACGGTGGTAACCGCCACGTGAACCAGGCGGGTATACTCAAGAAGTGGCAATTGATATTTTATGGAACAGCTGTTGATCCAATCAGAATACGGTCTAAGAGACCTTCACCAGGCGGACCCGCGTTCGCCTACCCCACCGCCGCCGACGGTTATGAATCTATCGGTGATTCTTTTTACAATACTGACGCGTTTGCCAACTATCAGAACTTTCCAAACTTATTCGCCGCCGGGTCTGACCCGGAGAAGGCGGTAGCCAGCCTCGATGGTCACAATGTCCCCTCACCGCATGGGGAGAGTGTCCTCGCCGATAGCAATGACAAGCGCGTCACGCACGACTGTGATCCCGAATGCGATTCCCAAGGGTGCTATGGAAAAGGACCCACGCAATGCATCTCCTGCAAGCATTATCGCTTGGACGACACTTGCGTTTTACGATGCCCGCCGAGAAGTTACGCGAACCAGGGAGAAGTTTGCTGGCCGTGCCACGAATCTTGCGAAACGTGTGTTGGTTCAGGGCAAGACTCTTGTTTGACTTGCGCGCCTGCTCACTTACTAGTCGCTGATTTGGCGGTGTGTTTGCAACAGTGCCCAGATGGTTACTGGGAAGATACTGATTCTGCTACCTGTCGGCCGTGTGCGTCTCACTGTGCGACGTGCTCAGATCGCGCTGACAGCTGCACTTCCTGCGAGCACCATCTAGTCCTCCACGCTGGTAGTTGCTTACCATCTTGTCCACCCTCTTTCTACGAGACTGAAGACTATATGTGCGCAAAATGCCACAACTCGTGTGACACGTGCCAGGGTCCGGGAGAGGCACAGTGCGTGACTTGTCACCCTTCGAGTTATGAAGTGGATGGACGGTGTGTTTCCACTTGCCCAAGTGGATTCTACATCGACAAGAAGAGGAAAGAATGCATGAGGTTTGTACCTAACCTTTTACCAGCTTTGAAAGATCTTTGTAAAAAACTATTTGCAAGATATTTGGATATAAGACTGTTTTTTCATCTTTGATGATGTTTTCAGGTGTCCTGTAGGTTGTGCAACTTGTACAACAACACTATGCCTCACCTGTGACGCCAACTGGGAGTTGAACAAGAAGGACAAGTGCGTTCCTGTGGGCTCCGAGAGGTGTGCTGCTGGGGAGTTTGTAGACGGCGTGAATTGCCAACAGTGTCATGGAGAGTGTGAGAGCTGCTATGGAGGCGAAGAGGGTCAATGCTTGACCTGTCCGTCGCCTAACCTGTTGCAGAACTATAAGTTAGTATCAGATTTACGTTAAATCTTTTTATTATTTTGCGAAGCAGAATCCAGAACATCATTAACAAATGTGTCGAGTGCACGCAAGGAGCCTCTATGAGGCGCAATTAGAATCCTTTCACCACACTGCACTGGTTTGAAAGAACCAGTGACAATGATAAGAAGAAGAAGAAGTTGCATTTTGCGAGTGTGTTCAATTGAAAAACATGATCTATTAAACCGCGTTCAATCGCGTAACTACACGTTCAAAGCTGCCTATTAAATATTTGAAGGCAAATTCATCATTTTACGATATCGTATCAGAAATCAAATGTTTGCAGAGAGAATGTTGCCGATGTCTGTATTTGATCTAGACTCAAGCCTCAGGCATACGGTTCAAACGATCTTTGTGAAATGAGGGATTTGATCACGAATATTGCTGTACTCTATTTATATTTTTCACTAATGAAATACCACGGCTTTGTTCGTGGGAAGCTGTATCCACTATAATCTTTTTGCTGAGTAAATTTCTGGGATTGATTTTACTATACATTTTTGGGTTTTTGTAAATACTGGCCCTTCCCGGTTACGTGCAGGCGAACGTTGCCAAATTGGAAGCTTAAATCATCCAAACTACTTTTGGAAAAATTGTAATGTCAAACATGATGTTCTTATTGAAATTAACAAAAAAGACAATTTCAGTTTTCAAATTGCAACCTATATCTGTTGGTAGTTTTGAAACCACAACCAACAGACAAACATACCTACATCGGCATTTATAAATGGTCTAGCTGACCGTATGTGTATCTAATTATGTGTATGTAAAACTGCATTTAAATTATTTCAAAACTTTCCGACATAGAGATAATTTTACATGGCGCGGGTTTCGTTTGAGTATTTCGTTTTTATTTTATATACTGATGTAAATTATTAGTTTCCAAATTATTCCATGATCAAAATATCTGTCCCTAGGTACTCGTTAAATTCGTATAGGTATACTTTAAACATGGCAGGGCATGATATATCTGGTAACTGATTTAATTTAATTTGTAGGTGGTTCAATGTTTTAAAGTGCCGTCCATTCTCATGCGTCTTTTCGTGACCACTCGTCGTTTGGCCCTCGTATAATTCATTTCACTTTGAAAGCCTTGAAACTCGTCCACAGGCAAAGGCAGACGCGGGCGCGATTTGTCAGATACATTGCAAAAATACCTTGAAATATCAGCCTGTCTCGGTTAGGCATAGGGGAATCTTTCTACTACGGTAATTCCGCTTCAACGCCCGCGCTCGCTTGCGCGCTTTCACAATAGCCAATACCTTAACGAAGCACGTTTTACATGAATGAAACGTGACTGGATTAGAGACATGTTCTCAAAGTGCTCTTGGAGTTTTCATGGTCTTTGTAATGAAACGTAAAACTCATTTTAATGTTTAAATGTAGGTGTAACCGCTGGGGATAAAAGTTGTCGAATGGCGACCGCGGACTGGAAGACGAAACGTAGGACTTCCCTTTGACTGCAGACATTTTAAAAACTGCTGAAAATCGGTGGATAGAGAAGACCCAAAATTGTTATTCCTTCTTCTGTTCTTCTATCCGGTCTCTGGTTCTTTTTAACCAGCGTGGTGAAAGGATTTTATGTGCGCCTTAGAGAAGCTCCTTTTGTGCATACTTGGCATAGTGCACATACATTTTTGAGAGAAAAAAACATCGGTAGAGTCTGTTCAGAAAGAGAGCCGTCGTGGCCAAATTGTGAACTAACGTTTCGATTTTTATATTGCAGCTCATCCCTTTCTTTCTGTCAGCATTTTGCATCATAAAAATTAAATAAAGGAATAGTACGTATTGCCCACTAAACAAAAAAGGTAATTATGCACAGCAGCGCCCTCCAATCCCACGACGGCTCTCTTTCTGAACAGACTCTACACGACTGGATTCGAACCAAGGGCCATAAGATCGAAAGGCGGGGGCCACATCATCATAAGTGTCTTAGTGCAAACGGCCAAGGAATGGAACTCTTTACCGTCGTCAATATTTCCGGAACAATATAACCTTGGAATTTTCAAGTCAAGAGTGAACAAGTGGGTTATAGCTAAGCGTGCTCCACCATAGGCTGCATTTTCACATTCCATCAGGTGTGATGGCAGTTAAACGTTTAGCTACCATCAATAAAAAAAATCCCCTCCGCAGATGCGTGGCAGAGTGCAGTCGCGGCTACTACTCCGAAGCAGGGCGATGCGTGCGCTGCGTGCATGGGTGTTCGGACTGCACATCTAAGGTGAACTGCACTGTATGCGCAGGCGCATTGAGGCTGCAGTCAGGCGCTTGCAGGACCTCTTGTGCGGATGGGTAAGAAATAGAATAGAATATAAATTGTTATAATTTTTTTTACACAAGAGTGCAAAGTTGCTTTTAAACCGCTTGCTCAATTTTGATGACCGAGCAAGCGAAGGATTCTAAAATTCAAAAGAGTACGAGGTGAAAAATCTTTGCACTCGAGTTCAACAAGTAACTTTTCATTCCACCTGCAGTTAGGAAATGACTAAGCGTAAAAAAGAAAATGGCGCGCGTAAAGCAAATTAAAACTAAGAATGTATGACAAATTCGTCGAGATTAATAATTATATATTTGCGAAACAAGATCCTGAAACTATTACACGGGCATTTATCGCGTACGGATCATTGTGATCTTTCTTAAATAAGTGGAAAGTGAAAATTTGTTTAGTTTACTGAAGCTAATTCACAATATGAAAAGTTTTATGACGTATTTTTGTCTTAGCTACTATGCGGACCGGGGCTCATGTTCAAAATGCTACCTATCATGTCGCACGTGCAGTGGACCAAGAAGGGACCAGTGTGCCACTTGCCCGACTGGATGGAGGCTGGCGGCTGGCGAGTGTCATCCTCAGTGTCCACAAGGTAAATCCACAATTTGGTGGTAGAATTTTAGTGGTATTTTCATCTTGCCTATCCAAAACTTCGATGATTCTTTTTCAGAATAATCAAAAACTGTCATTCAAGTTTCAAGATTCAGGGTTTGCATAAAACCATTATGCAACTAGCTGATGGAACGAGCATATGGCCCACCTTATGTTATGTGGTAACCATCGTCTATAACAAGGCATTGCCTGGTCACGCACTTCAGAACGTGCATTACGATGCACTGTCCTGCATCCATCAACTTGAGGCATGCATATAACTTTTGAAACTATCATAATTTTTAACACTATTTTTATGAAACAACGGGATATTTACCATGATTAAATATTGAGTTTGAGTTAGTAGTGTCGAAACCAATAAAAGAATGCGAAAGGGGGTAGATCGATCTGTCTGCCAATAACGTTTCTTTTACTCGTGGACTTCAGTTCAACCGTGATCATGGTGCATTCAACTGTGTTGAGGCATGCAGATGTTCAGCCTCACGTGCCTGTCATTTCATCGGCACCCACACCCTTCAAACCGAAACAGCTATGCTATACTTCACAGCAGAAATAGGGCCTCACGTGCTAGTAATTTCACCCACACCCTTCAAACCGAAACAGCAGTGCTGCTTCTTGGTAGAAATAGGCAGGCATGGTGGTAGTACTTCCCTGGACGAATCCTTCACAAAGAGCTCTACTGCTACTAACTTTTTTTTTTTAACCTATTTTGTCCCACTGCTGGGCAAAGGGAGACCTTTGCCCAGACTTCCACTTATCTCTCCCTCGAGCCTCCTCCAACTAACTTACCGATGACTAAAAACATAATTTTACCCGTAGGTTTCTACCAAACCCACGGCGAGTGCCGGCATTGCCACCACTACTGCCGCGAATGCTCCGGTTCTGGTCCCCTGCACTGCACTTCCTGCCCTCCTGGCTTCATGCTTGACGGAGGGATATGCATGGAGTGCCTTCGTTCTCAGTACTACGAGCAAGGGAACGGTACTTGTCGTTCCTGTGATAACACGTGTCGCGAGTGCTCTGCGATGGGACCCTTCGGCTGTTCAGCATGCTCTAGGCCTTTGAGGCTGGATAGGTGAGTGTTTTTGATGTTAGGTAGAAAGTAGTCTTCATTTAAAATTACGTGGGACTGAGATACACCATTTCAATGTATCTGTATTCTTCTTCTATCACTCCACTTCTTATATTTATGTTAATATGTGTTTATGTATCTAAAATGTACGTGTTTCTCATATCTACCATGTGCCGTCATAAATGAATGAGTTGTTTTCTTTCCTTCAAATCAAATCAAAAGATATTTATTTTTGGGGTGGTGCAGCTAAGACGCATGTTCTGGAGGTGGAAAGGGCTCAGCGTGCTATACTTAAGGTGGGTGCTTGTCTTCCATTTCGGTTCCCTACAGTACAACTATATGAAAAGTGGGATGTAATAACTTTCAGACAATCATTCATCCTTCAGACTGTCCTTAAAAAGCACTCTACCTTGAACTACGACCCTTTATTGACTAAGAACAAGAGAAAGAAAGGCAAAGTCTGTGAAATAACATCATTCCGTACTGCCCATGCCCGAAACTCGTACTGTTTCTTGGGTGCTTACCTCTACAATATCTTAAACGGTACACTAAACATTTATCCCCTATGTAGACCAAAATGCAAGAAGGTTATAACCAAGTACCTCAAAACACTAAACTATGAAGAAACTGAAAAACTTCTAATCCCCTTGAAATAATCCTCCATCACCTCACTCGTATTCCCACATTCAAACACACATTCACAACACACTCACCCACACCCACAACACACTCACCCACACAAATGTATCCACCACCTATCACTCATAATTTCATTCATCCTTCCTTCTTCTTTATATAATATGCTATTAGGTAGCAAGATATTTACTATGATCTTTAGCATAGTTTTAAGCTGTTCTTTAATGTATTTTATTTTTAATCTTTTTTTCGTACTTTTTATTGTAACTTACGTTTTATTTTTCTTATCACCAATATCAACTGCACTTGTAACTCTTACTGTTACTTAAATTATTGCTAATTGTTCTTCATAACAAGACCAGATTTGTTCGCAGAGTGGGGCCTGGTGACCTGTAATACAGGTTCTTACGAACTTACCTCAGGCACCAGTCTTTCATAATGCAGGCATACTTATCTCTGTTTGTAAAGCCATTACACCATTGACCTATGCATTGTGAAAGAAAATAAATCCTTTTTACTTTTTTTTTACTTTTTTTTACTTACTTACTTTATGCCACACAACAATAGTATGGCACAAGGATGATAATTAGTAACAATGACACAAAAATAGGCCGTCAGCATATACTATAGTAGCGAGTGTCACTATAACACTGGTCTTCCGTGACACCAGTAGAGTGCGACACAGTGCAGCAACTGCGACTCACCGTCGCTATAGAAGTTTCATTTAGTGATATTTACATTTGTTTTATTTAGGCAATAAACCACTTTTCTACAGATAATTTCCTTGTTGCTTTATAAAAAAATCAAAAACCGAAGAGGAAAATTGTTAAGGCATCTTCTACAACATGACAGCTTTATAAAGAACTGCTCCATTTAGCATCTGCTCTTAAAACTTTTGGAGTGATGGTAATTGCGTGCGGGAATGTGGGTTCGAACCCTGTCTTGGAGAACTTTTGGAATTATGGTAATTGCGTGCGGGAATGTGGGTTCGAACCCTGTCTTATTGGAGAGGCGTCGCCGCCAACGCCGTAGGGCTTGGCCTAAAGGGGCATACAGGCGCGTATTTGAAGTAGGATCACAGTTACAAGTATCCTTGTCTATGTCAAAAGCCTTTTATTCAACACTGAACGATTTCAAGATTAGCGACCTTTAGTGTAATAGGTATGGGGACGGTTGCTTTGATCGTTCTGTGGAAAGTAATAGGATTTCAATGAAGCGTTGCGGTTTACCTTTTTCTGGCAGTCGCTTGTTGTGTGATGAAAATAAAATAAAATAGGAAAAAGTAGTGTCATGAGTATAATGTTTTATTTCCTTTATACAAGCATATATGCCACCTGATGTTAAGTGGTAACCATCACATATAGCACCTATACTTATAATATTCGGAAATATGTGTCAAGTGCACGGAAGAAGCCTCTTTGAGGCGCACTTAAAATCCTTTCAACACACTTGGTTCGAAAGAATCAGTGACACGAAAAGAAGAAGAACCTATAGCAAATCATTGCCTCGTAGGTCACGCACGTCAGGAACATGCCCTACGATGCACTGCCCTGTGTCCATCAGCTTGAGGCGTACAGATGTTTAGCCTCACGTGCCAGTAGTTTCACCTGCACCCACATCCTTCAAAACGAAACACAGCAATATCGTTGGTCCATCGGGTGTGAACGTCCTACATTTCGTCTTCCGGTTCGTGGTCGCCATTCGAGAACCTTTATTTCCCAACGGTTGTCGGTTCTACGAGCTATATAAAGGTTGATTACCTAGAAAGTATTGGCACAATTTAATTTGCTGTTCTCTTATCTTCAAATGCGATGTTTCATGGAACTATGGAGCCCACGCCAGATCTATGTACACCAATCTTCAATACAGCTTAGTAATGTAGAATTCGGTTTAAAATGTTATTTTTTTTCAATTCTACTTCGTTTGGTTGTACATAGAGATTTTCTAGGTCAAAGAGAGCAATACAACCCACCACAAGTCGGACCGACATGATATGGACATGACGTGAAGTAGTAGAAATGACATTTTGACAACTAACGATGTCAATTAGCATGACACTGACACCTATTTGTGTCAGTCACTGCGGCAAAACTGTCATGGCGGCGCCTTTTGGTATACACTACAAAAAATTAACCACTATTAAACATTTTTGTACAACGTACCTACTTGTTTATTAATCTGTGAATTTAGTATTTTTGTAAATTCACAAAGTAATCTTCATTATTTACCGTATTTTTCGTGACTTGGCGTATTATGAAACATCTCATTTGGTTTTATGTTTTTCTTCTTTTACTATTTGTGCCTGGTGTTTTATCCGCCAATTAGAATGTTTATTTTTTTATTTTCTTCGTAATGATTTTATGTTTTTGTTTGCAACAGGTTGAACAACCAATGTGTGCCGTGCTGTACTGAGAAGAGTACCACCACTTTATCGGACGACACTGATTGCTGTCGCTGCCATCCTGATAACGGTAAGATTGTTCGGTGATTTTAGCCCGCATAGCTCAGTTGGTAGTAGCTTTTATAACGCTTTTATTAGCTTCACCTGTATGTATGTATGTAACCGACCTCTTTGAGCTCGATTTTGTCCTACTTTGAACGACCAGATTTGATTCAAACTTTGCACACCTGTCAAAGGTCGATGACAATGCAATAATATGAAAAAAAAAAAAAATGAAAAAAAAAAAAGTAAAAAAAAAACTGTAATAATCAATTGAAAAATTTATATGACGAGGGAGCTGGACCAACAGGGTTTTTAAGAGCTGTGACGTCAGCAGGGCTGACGTCACTATTCCCATCACTAGGCTCGCTCATTGCAAATAATGAAACGCACGACTTATTCTTTAACCACTAGGTTTATTAATCCCTTATAACAAACCTTAAACATAAATCTAATCTTCTAATAATAATCTAATAATCATTATTGAATTATGGTACTCACAGGATAGCACAAAACTTAACACCACTTACTCTTCACGAGGTTCAAACAAGACTGCCTCCGCTGCGCCCAGCTTATTACAAGATGGTGCACCGGAAACAACCATTTTAAGTCACAATATTCCAAACAATGATAACCGTAGTAGATTTACACCACTAAATTCATTAGAATTATTTTAAAAATGAGTTCTAAATTTTAATTATTTTATTTTCCGTCAAAACATTAAAACACTGAAGTTGAAATGTTTTAACCGGAAATCAGATCAAGCTAATGACTGCATTTAATTTACATTGAAGGAAATTATTTAAAACCTGCTGATTATTATTGACAAATCAAATCATGAACTTATCAATGATCTACAACCTATGAAATAACTTTTTCCTAATTAATAAGTAATTATCTGATGCCGAGAAACGACAACAGTCAATTACTTTTCTTTTACTTTCTTAAACTAACTTTAGCTAGACATTACACTGTTTTTGATAACAAACCTGCTCTGAAATGAGCTCTAAGTAATTATTGAATAATTTTTAAATTATAATAATGATTTACGACGGTATTGCGTCGACATATATTATTGTACAAAAAGCGTGGGGTGCTTGATTTTGATTGTTGTAGATATTTTATCAATAGTTTAATAAATCTGAAGTTATTATAAAAAGCACCCCACGCTTTTTTGTACAACAATATAAATTTTTCAATTGATTAATACAGTTTTATTTTTAACCTTTTAGTTCAATTAGTTATAAAAGCGTTTTTTTTTTTGTTTTTTAAACTATTATTTATTTCCTTCTACGCTGCAGTCCGTGGGTTCGATCTCCACCGAAAATAAAAATTTGTGTGGTGAACATAAATGTTTGTTCTCTGTCTGAGTGTAATATTATATTCTACAAAATATGTGTTCGAAAATATGTGTCAAGTGCACGAAAAGAGCCTTTTTGAGGCGCACTTAAAATCCTTTCACCACACTTGGTTCGAAAGAATCGGTTACACGGTAAAAGAAGATTATATTCTTCAAGCTCGGCTTTTAATTTGGGGCTAGATAGTATTGTCTAGATTGCCCACAATATTTTTTTATTTTAATATAAATCATAAGTAGTTTTTCCACGAAATGATGCAAACTTTTTACAGACGCAAAAAAAAGACGCATGTTCAGTTGTATTTTTACTGTTGTCGTTGTAAACCGATTTCTACTTTTCAATGAAGGCTCCAATCCTGAACCTGAACTTCCATTTATGGTCAATTCAGGAATAAAAAAGCTCGAAAAATACGAAATCGGCTCACAACCTGTTTTTCTTCTGTGTTTATTTGTAGATCTTTATGTACTGTGAAAAGATATTGACTTTTACACTTTTTATCTTATTTCTTCCTACCAGGTGAATGCATAAACTCATCTGTAGCGGGCAAGCGTCGTATAGCGGAATGGGACGCACTGCACACCGAAACCAGCACGCAAGCGCCGAGCCTAGCGGCTGTGCTGCTAACGGTGTGCGCTGCGGCCGGACTAGTCTTCCTAGGAGTGTATACTGTGATACAGGTAAACACGACTAAACATCATTATATTACAGGCACATAGGCTTGAAAGTTACGCCTCACGTTGCTAAGGCACGTTCTTAACGTGCGTGACCTACAAGGCAATGCTTTGCTATAGAGCATCAGGTGGGGTGCATGCTTGATCTATCATAATTATGATTTTTAAATAATAAATGTGCCTCAACCATTTCGTAACGCAAGACTGACTCGAATCACAGTATTAACTTTTGTTTATAAATAATAAATCAGCCAGGTTGATTCAATTTGTAATTAGTTAAGTTCTTATCGTTTTTAATTATTTTAATTCTTGTAACAGTTTTAATTAGAGTAAAATAAATAACACAAATGACAGCTTATAAAATAAATGACAGCTTTATCAGAAATGTCATCGAAGGAAAGGTACAAGGAAAGATAGGAAGGGGAAGACCAAGGATAAGCTACATGAGCCAAATAAAAGCAAAGATCGCAGTCATTTCGTATAAGGAGGTCAAGGAGGTTGCCCTCAAAAGAAATACCTGGAGAAAAATGCATACATTACGCCGACAAGAGCGTTGCTCTTAAATAAGAAGAGAAAATAAATAAATACAAATAATTACAAAAATGACAGTCAAAATACATTTTTTTATTATTCAATAAAATTACAAAGATTACATCAAAACCATGTACAAGTATTACAAAATATATTTATAATGTGTGTTGTATGTAAAAAAACTAAGTGGGATACTTCGTCGGACAAAATCACAATAAACTAAAAAATAAAAGTTAAGTGAAAAACAATTGAAAATCAAAATAATAATAATCCATTCAAAAATAATAATTTATAGAAAATTTAATTTAATTTAAAATCAATTACCAAAAAACATTCAAATTAATTTGTGAAAGTGCGCATCGCTGTGTCCCCACGATAAGAATGATTTGGCTAAACGCAGATAAGAGTACAATCTGATGGATTCCGAACTTGATCCAAAGTCCATTGAATTGGAGCCACGACCCAATATTGAATCTAACTTTAAAGTACGGTCAGGGGCCTATCGTAAAGTTTAGGACGAACTCAGGGTTACTTGATAGGGGTTAACTTTGAAGTTTACCCTAACTATAACGCTGAATAGTTTGAACTAGACAACAGTGTAGAAATGTATATTCTTCTTCTTGTCGTGCTACTAGTTCTCTTAAACCAGTGTGGTGGTAGGATAAGAAACTGCTTTTGGGCGCCATTTTTACAATATGGCGGCGCGAGGTGCGCGAGCGCAAACATACGAGGTGGCAAAGTTGACATTTGGAAAGAGCATATCAAAATCTATAAAATTACCAATTTTCAAAACTCCCGGAAAACTTTCCAAGTAAAAATACTAAATGACTGGACTAATTTCTCTTCATAATTATTTATAAGTGTAGTTATTATAATTAATGAAGAGTTTTATAAGTGTAAATTCACCGGTCTCAATTTCTATGCCCCTATTACCTTCGTCCTAAGTACGTCCACATATTCTGCAATTAGCTACAAAATTAATCTTATATTGACGTGGGGCTCGATCATTTTCATCGTGGATAAGCTTAGCTTAGTCCCGTTTCATTATAGCGCCTTCTACAGCCATAACTCGTGTATAGTCTGCCTCCATAGCAGTAGAGCGTGGGTTCGATCCCCGAGAATAAATATTTTTAAGGCGAACGCTAATGCTTGTTCTCTATCTGGGTGTTATATTTAATTCTAAGTATGTATTTACAAAAAAGAATGTAGGTATTATTATCAGCGATCTGATTCTCATAGTATAAGCTCTGCTTAGTTTGGGGCCAGATAATGTTGTGTCTACAATTATTTATTTATTTATACTGAACCGTTATCTCTTTATTCACTCCTCTCTTATCCATTTCATCTTTCAAACATCCATGTTTTCGTCCACCTCTGCTGTCATATTAATCCACATCCATACTCATCCCTCTCCTAGTCACATGCCTTACATCATGATGTTATAATGCACCCTCTGTAAAAGAAACAACAACCTTTATAAAACCTATTTCTTCTGCAGGTTCGTAAACCTCGCGAGCCAACACACCCAAAGCGGTCCCGCGGGCTCGTCTACTCACCATTAGCGGATGATGATGATATTGTTCTACCTCGCAACGATCGCGGCGAGCGAAGCGAGCAGGAACAACCTTTGCTGGAACAATCCACGTAGCGATTTGTGATGTGTGAGTGAACACCTGTTCTTTTGTGGTCACTGGAGATGAAATCTTGATGCTTATGACCCTATCAGACTGTATGAAATGATGGGGAAAAAGAACACCCATTGATGGTCACAAACCAATAAATTAAACTTTAAGATTGATTTTTAATTTAGTTTTTTTGTGCTTAGGCTGTGAGGTACTTTTTAAAGTAGGCTTTTGCATGAGGCTTTACATGCCCAATTATGTACCTTCTTTTAATGGTCTTCTTTCTTATCATGTCACTGATTCTTTCGAACCAAGTGTGGTGAAAGGATTTTAAGTGCGCCTCAAAAAAGGCTCCTTTCGTGCACTACTTATTAGAGTGAAAACTTAATACAAAACTAAATTAGATCTGTTAACACTGTCAGTGCCCATAATACGCCTGTACTTTCTAACTAGCCCTCCTTTTTTTTACAAAAAGTGACATTTGACAGCAATGATTGCTCGTTCACACTTGTCGCGATCGGTTGCGAGTTACGTAATAGGGGGCTGGTAGTGTTTTTTGATTAGCACCCTTGGTTTTACGGTGGGCAGTGAAAGTGCTCTAAACAATTTATTGGTTCGTGTTCGTCATTGGGCCGAAAACGCGGTCCTTTTTGACTGAAATAGGTCAAGTTGTTGTATTGCCCATTCTATATAAATGTGTCCTTAATAAGCTTCTCAGTTAAAAACCCCTGGGCTTTCGAGGTTCATGGATTTTATATTGTTTTTGAATACTTGTAGTCAAAATGATAGGAGACTTGCATTTTTTCATCTCCTAGTGAAATTAGATCAAAGGAAGTAAGTAAAAATACTTGTAGTAAAAAAGTTTGTTGGAGGTCGGTCAATATTCCTAAAAACAAAATGGACCATATGTTTCCTCACTTACGTATAAATTAGGAAATACGCAAAAACGCGTTCGCTAGATTGTATAATAATAAAAAAATAATATTGGATTTTTGGAAATTGGTATGTTGTTGCCTTATTGTGTCGGGAAAATATGTAATATTATGAATACTTCGAGCGTAATAAAAGAAAATAAACTTTTTATAGTATAGTAAAACACATAATTACTTCCAATGGAATATCGTATTTTGCTTGGAAGCGATGCGATGTATGGAATGCCATAGAAAATAATGATCTACTTATACAAATGTTCTGATAAAGCAGCTTACAGACGATGCACAGTTTCTTACTGAAAGAACTATAACTAAGTCTCTGTTCTTTTATGAAACAATGTGAAAAGTAATTTTAATATGAACAGTAGGCCAAGATACAAATATTTGGAAGCGTATGTCTACGCATATCCTTCTTCATGTGGAGTCTGCAAAATGTTTTTATTCCACTACCAGCTAATAGTACTAATACTGGTGATCCCTACGCTTATCCTACTTCATATTATTGTTTACACATTCTTCTATCAACTGTTATTTTTAACACTCTTTTTTACCGATGTCATCTTTTACACAGTTCATCTACCTTTGTCTAACTAAACTAATATACCCATCTATATTGATATCTTAAACTCGTTACATAAAGTTCTTCGCTTCGCTTGCATGTCCCCATCAAGCTAATTTATTGGCAAGTTACTGTGCATTGTCTAGATAGGGCTTTATTGGAATAGCCGTTTTTATTTTAAAGAGTGAAGCTAGATACTTTTCTAAAGCATGCCTTTGAAACTCAATGTTCGATACGAAACGACATCGTTCTATTAACTTAAAAATAATATCTTTCTTATAAATTATTCATGTATAGAAACATTAGGTTTAAAGACATTTATTTCTCATAAAACATAGAAACATTCTCTAGTAATAGCTTTTTATTAAAATGTTGTTGGGAAATTTATCAGCGCTCAATAAAAATCTTACAATATTTCTTTTAAATAAATTCTGGAGACAATTTTTACTCACAGAATCAATAAGCCGTGTGATAATTTGAAAGAAGTCAGGAGTATTTAAACTTAGTATAACGTGCATCGGACGCAATAACGTCACAAGTGAAAAATGCAAACGTTTTAAATTTAGAATTTCTGTTTCCCATTTTCGTTTCTCATTTTTCATTTTGTGCTGCTATTGACCTGCGTGTAAGTTACGTCATAATTATTATAAAAGTTCGTATTTAATATTTGTAATGAAAGTACGTGCTATAATTATTATGAAAATAGCTAGTTATAAATTGTAAGTTTGAACAAACGTTCGTTTGTTTGTGATACCGAAAGCGACGTTCGAGCCACAGTGTGTTTTGATAAAGTATGTTTTGATAACTTTTTTTGCGTTTGTTATAAACATAATACAGACAACATTTCGTAGTTAAACATTTTTAACATCATAGATGATCATCGTCGTTGTGATATTATTTACATAAGATGGACGTTAGCCTCTCTAAAATCACATTTAAAAACGCATTATAAGTTAAAAAGCGAACTGTCACTTAATATACACTGTGGCTCCAATACGAGCGAAAATTTGCTAATACATTTTTACTTTTCTTTTTAAGAAAGATATCGCTAACCTTCAAATTAGGACCGAGATTAATACTTCCATTACAGTCGAAAAAGTTAGAATTCTTTTTAAATAATTTCAAGTTTTGTTTCCAGACAAATTGATATAACAAATGAATTTGTTTCGACGTTCAGCCATTATCGTACAGTCTTACATCATTATTTATCAGAAAAATTCTTTTAAACCAATCCGTCAGCCAAATTATTATTTTCTCGAAACTAATAGCTTTCAAAACTTGGCACAACATAATACATTTTATCATGAAAATCTTTCTCAAATAGAGGTTTAAGAATTTTCACAAAAAATGTGTTAGCAAACTTGTTTGAGCAAAAAAACTTTAAAAGGTCAATGCCATTTGCTTTTTTAAATTAAATTGGATTGATTCGGCTGTTGCGTCACAACTGTAGGTAATATTTAGCTTATTGTGTAATTAGTATTTAAGCCGAGAGTTACCATAGGTTTTTAAATTGTACAATTTTACATGAAATTCCCATTTTGTTTCATAGCTGCTATAATAACAAAATATGAATCTATTTCACAATAAATGGCCACAAAAGTAAATGTTAATTTAATATGTTATGTGTATATTTTGGAATTATATTTTTTAAAAATACAAGATTTAATTCATGTAGGATCCAATGAAATTATAAAAAAACATGTCACAAACTAATTTGTCTATTATTGTGTCTAATTGTGTCATGGCGATAATGTTTTTTTTTTTGTTTTTAATAATTAATAATGTGATAAAAACTTAAATTCCGTTTGTTTAAACGCTATCGGTGGATTATATGCTTGTATGTCTAATAGATTGTATCATGAAGGGTGAAACTTTTGTCGACCGAAGAATATTGAATCGTTGACCATGGGGCGACAAATTTTCATAA
The DNA here is from genome assembly GCA_947578465.1 of Thera obeliscata. Lineage (NCBI taxonomy): Eukaryota > Metazoa > Arthropoda > Insecta > Lepidoptera > Geometridae > Thera > Thera obeliscata. Next base: position 9,823,792 of record OX387914.1, read on the forward strand.
TTTTAAAACGATTTTGTACTCACGCCTGGGAGATTTTGTAATTTCTTTTATATCACTGTTCAACTTAATTTCAACAGACGTGAATCCAAAAGTTATGGCATAATTTTGAGAAGTATGAGAATTTGTCGGACCATGAGACTTATCTATTGTCACAGGCATGATCGAGCTGTGATGAAAAGTTAAAATTGTAAAAAAACAAACAGTAACTTAGGAAGTTGTTCCATAACATGATCGATACGTAAAAGTCTAAGACAAGTGTTACCATAATACCATCACAAAATGTAAATAGATAGTAAATTTGTTAGTTAGATTGTTGACAAATTCTAAATAATAATTAAATATCATTAATTATTATTATTGTAAGGTTTATAAAATATGCTTTTGGGGCTTCGTCAATTACAACATTCAAAAAATTTTTTGTTATAATATTGAAATTATGTATATTGTGTAATGTAAGTTTTTACTTGACATCTGATATGAAGATTTTTCTTTGCAAAAGTTTTAATATAATAAATGCGAAATTTATTTATTAATTGAAATTATACGAAATTATTTTGATTTCATATAATCAGTTTCTAAAGTTATTGCCGTTTTTAGTGGGATTATTTTTTAGTTAAGAATATATTTTTGTATGAACGTTATGTGCAATTACTTATTTGTAATAAAATGAAGTCTATGTCAGCTGTTGTTTTATTTTTAAACTTAACTTTACATCGAAGAACGTTTCAAATATCTAATTACAAAGTCAGATCCCTTATGATTTAACTTAGTTTGGTTAACTTAGGCCCGGTTTCTCGGATAGCTAATTGACTAGTATATGTATATTTGACAGTTGCGCTTATACATTTTTTTTCAAGCTGAATTTTGAGATAATAAGATGCCAAATATTTAATCGTTTGATTAGGAATCCGTGAAACGGCCCTTAGTCGATCAGGAATAACTCATCTAAGCTAGAATCATGCAAAAAACCGGTAGGAAACAAGCCGTAGTTTTTTGACTGTCCTTCTAGGCTTGGTCATGTTGAACTGGCATCTACACTCACCAAGCTTTAAGACGTTTCAAAGTGATCCTTGTGATACCACTGAATAGAGAAAATTGATTGATTCAGTCGTGACTTTGCATTCCGCGAAGTTACGCCTGCATCAATAAATTTCCATTGTAAAAATAAATAAACTAGAACAAATTAAATGGTACTAATTCTTATATACTCGTAGTACTAAGTTAACTTACATAAATTAGATTAGCGGATTAGTACTTCATATTTGTTCTAGTATTTTTTTTTTTCATAAATAAATTCTGAATTTTAATTTACGCCACTAGCGAGTACTACGGCTTAAAACAGTATGCCAACGTTAATTAAAAAAACATAAGTACTATCTAAATATTAGTTTACATGGCGATAGACGGGCGATAGCACACACGACACTACGGACACGATAAATTTCCAATTAAACTGAAAATTGTGAAAGTTATCTTTTGGTCGTATCTTCCAGGAATTATCGCGAACAGCACATAGTGACTCTTTTACCTCGTAGTAAAGTTTTTGGTCACATTTTTATAGGCACGACAATCACATTAAAAAAATAATTGTTTTTTCAAATTACTTTTTTCTAATGTTAGTTTAGTAAGTTGATTTAATTTCTAAACAGTTTTTGATAGTAAATTAAGTTGTTAATAATAGTAAGTTTTTTTTTAATGTATAAGATAGACAAATGAGCTTACGGCCCACCTGATGGTAAGCGGTCACCGTCGCCCATAGACACCAACAACACCATGGGTGCTGTTGTTGCGTTGCCTACCCTAGAGGAGTTTCCTGTCGAAAAAAGTATGTACACAATGCTAGTGCTCTCAAACGGTGAATGAAAACATTGTGAGGAAACCCGCGGCTTAGCTCCGCACGTATTGACTATGTCTTTCCTATGGATTACGCCAAAAAAGCTATCGGGATGGTATAGGTTCTGGGCAAGCTTATTCCATCTAAAATCCTGTCCCAGGCACTATAGCGTCCCACAAGTAGGGCTTGAGTAATCACCAGTTGCCCCTGACGCTATATAAATCATCTACAATAGATGCAAAGGGCTGTTTTTTTATTTTTTATAACGTAGTTATGAAAATTATAAAATGTCGACAGTTGAGTGTGACTTAGGTAAATAAGAATTAGCTGCCCATGTAGTCCTGGAATGCGAGGGTGTAGCAACCCAACGACGTGAAATCCTGGACCACCCCAGGTCACTCCTCCAAGCCTGTGAAGCCCCCAGGAAGCTTCTGCGCTTCTGGGATGAGTTAGGCTGGCTACAAGCATAGCCAGCGTTTCCTGACGCAAAACGGACCGACTTTTGAGTCTTATTGCGGAAACAGGAGTCCGATACACGACAGGTATAATTTACAATTTTAAGTCTAAACATGAATCTTATCGATTTTTTTATTTCCAATTCCTGTGAGCTATTTCATTATTTTTTCCTGTGGACCAATAATAATAACGGAATCTGGTACTGTAAACTAGTTTCCAAACAAACTTCTCAAAATAAAGGTATATTTACACCGAATCCTCATTCCGTCAACCCAATTACAGTTTATCTGTATCATAAACATCCCACAATGTATTACATCCTAAGTTTTATGTCTGACCTTTTCGTATGTAAATATATTATGTATGTATGTAAATAAATTCAATAACTTGGTTCCCTGGACACGGCACTGTCAACAGGCGTAGGGTAGACATAATTCAATTTATTGATGTACAGTAGGCTGCTTTATGTGGTGGGATGTAGGTAGCGCGGGACGTAGTTGCTTTTTCTTTCTTTTATTATCTGCTAGGATAGGTTACTTTATTATTTGTGAATAACAATTTTTTTTTTTCTGCTTATTTTAGTAAATAATGTTCCGTTCTCATGTTATGTTAAATAAATAATTTTTTTTTCTTTCTTTCTTTCTTTATCGTGTCACTAGTTGTATCGAACCAGTGGGATGAAAGGATTTTACATGAGCCTCGAAGAAGCTTTTTTTTTAATTATTAAACAAAATTCAGTCGTTTTAGTGCACTTGACACATGTTTCGATCTTTTTAAACATTCTAGCGTAGCCGACTGTACTATGAAGAACTAGTGATGCTCCCTAGATACGGATTCATTTATCGGATAAAGTTACGGATAGAGGGAATTTATCCGTATTCGTAAATGGGTTATGGAAATACATAGATAAGCTCAAGTTATTCAATCAATATTCAGTATTATTATTAGACATTTCGATGCCTGTGTAATGTAGTATGGGTAGGTACAATCTACTGTAATAATGTCACTTTATCTACTAAAAAAAAACTTGATCATACATTATTTATTGTATAACTTTTTCTCTGCTTTTTTTTTAATTTTTGACATCAAATTACATCCTGGTTTTGAAACTATCTTTTCATAATTCAAGCAATTGCTTACCTAATCTAATTAGATTATGGCTTTCTACAAGTAAAAGCCCTGTTTTATTGAAATTTCTATCACGTGACCAACAAAACCACCGTCGTCATACCTTGATTCAAAGTGATGATTTATTATATCCCCAGATAGAATGTACCTGTGCATGGAAATCCATAAATATCCTTACATTTACGGGCTGACTCCCACAGGACCAAACTACTCGCGGTAAACAAAAAATACGATATCACACCCTGTTTAAATAATGTATGCTTTACCGAAAGAATATCTCTTTTTACTCAAGTTGTCCAAAATATTCCAAAAGCGATTTGCCAATTTAGGTTGGTTCAATTCGTTCTACATCGCTTTTGTTTGCGTCTTGAACTTTTTGCCAATATTTCTTGTAATAACGTTGTTACGATGTGATGGTACGAAAAAGTTTCGCTTCGAGAATCAGGTGATGTGGTTTTGTCAAAAACGTCTCAATTTTAGACAAAACCATATCACCTGATTCTCGAAGCGAAACTTTTGCTAAGCGAAGCTTCTGATCAAGTAGTTTTTCATTTCCTCATGTATGTTTAACACCTATGTTTTTATGTTTCTTCACTTATAGGTAAAATATTCAAAGATCTGAATGGCTGACAGACACAACGCACAACCTGAACCATAGATCTTAGAGCCTTGAAATTTGGAGAATTTCTTCAAAAAGGCAACGAAGTCGTTCCGAATAAAGTTACAAGTGTTTTCGTGCAAATACAGTATAAAATTGCATTGCCCTTCCTTGAACCGTTCATTCAAACGTTTTCTGGTAAATTTCACGATTCTCATAACCTAATCGTTCCGCCGAACTTCCCACATACCGCAGCGTTCAAACACATTTTATCACCGTACTAACTAATTTATGAGACATTTATCCACTTTATCTGGCACTGGGGATTATTAATTGAATAAATTCGGTATTGATTCGTAAATCGGATTGGACGCGGCCGTGCGTTAGTTCACGAACACGCTGCTTGTTAGTTATTCAGTATTTTCAGAATTTTTGAACTGATATGCTTGTTGGTTTGTATTGATTTGATTAGTCGATTTGTGAAGCATGGAGCCGTGTTCTCAATTTGTTGGAATAAAATCAGCAATCGAATATTGACTTGTTATACTTTTGTTTGTTTGTTGTTGGTTTCGTAGTATTTTTTTAAATATTCAAACATCCTCTGTTCCTATTTATAAATCAAAACCTGATAGATAAGAAACTATGTCAATGTCATTAGATTTCTGTTAATTTGTCTCGTGCTGTAAAATTAGAACAGGTAAGTACAATCCAATTTAATTCGTTAATTAACCGTAAATTGCCTTCTAATTATCAACTCTATTCACAATTCGTTCTAACAAACCTTCTACAAAGACAGGGGGACCCTTTAATTTACAGGCCCAATTTCCCATACAACAATACAGCCAAACGAAGTTAATTCAAATCTTCATTATCCTAATGTATACAAAACCGCAATGAAAGACTCATTTTGCCTCACTGCGCACTGGTCACAGAGCCCACAAAAAAACCTTTAATTTAGGAACCGAAAGGACGAAAAGAAAGGTATATTCCTGGCCTATCTATATGTTAATGAGGAGCTCGATCAAATGTATGTTAAAACCGACGGCATTACCTCCGGGTATCCGGTTAAATTGAAATAACAGAGGTCACGCTAAACGTCAATTTGTAGGCACGAAATGTTCCTTTGGGCTGCATGAACCATCTACTAATATAACGACATATTTTGAACGACCTTTGCTGATTATTATTAAATGGGTAGTTTCATAGTTTTTGTGACCATGCGAATCGCAAAACAAAATAGATGAGCAAATCACCTGTAAGGCCTACCACAAGTTTTGCTTTGTCTCTGACTCTGGTTTTGAGTCTGTGTGAGTTTTGACCAGTGTCTTATACTGAGCGTCTGACGTTTCGACGTTTGACTGGCCTCTAGCTCAGTTGGTAGTAGCTCTGCCTTCTGCGCCGTAGGTCGTGGGTTCGATCCCCACCGAGAACAAATATTTGTGTGGTGAACATAAATGTTTGTTCTCTGTCTGGGTGTTATATTGTATTCTAAGTATGTATTTACAAAAAAAAAAAATGTATTCAAGTATTATATCAGCTATCTGGTTCCCATATTACAAGCTCTGCTTAGTTTGGGGCTGGGTAGTGTTGTGTGAATTGTCCAGAATATTTATTATTATTATTATTATTATTATTTATTTAGCCAGCTCTTACACAGACTTAAAACCAGAGCCAGACAAAGCTTCTGGTAGGCCTACTGGTAAGAATAAGATGAGCAGTGATGAACGAAAGCGTCTATAGAATGGTGGCCTTGGAATATACTCAGCCATTTATAGGTACGAATGGTTGTTAGGTAGTTTAGTTTTAACTAACATAAATTGTATGTTCACTCAAAAACTGTGTTGAACAGTATCTTTTAAAGCCGATTAAACGTCAAGTAACTGATCGCTACCCAGGGAGTGAAAGAAACATTAGCAGTCGTAGGTATCAGGAATGGCTGCCCTGGGACCTCTCGTAATGGCACTGAACTAGATTTGCAACTAGTAGCCTAAGGAACTGTTCACATACTGACTTGCCATTTATGGGAAACATTTTTTTGTGTAGTTCTGAGTTTCACCTATTCATTTTTTCTGCGGCATATACTTTGCTTATAAAATGACGTATACTTTGTATATGATCGGGTCGTGGTGCTTAATTTAAAAGGTACCTAAACTTAAGGATTTTTATAAAAATCTGCAAATCTATGCTAAACTCAGTTTTGACTAACATTTCTCAATTTTTTTTATGAACAATGTTATATTTACCATGATTATATTTTGTGAGTTTTGATTCCCGATATTTCGCCACAAAAGTTATGTTTCTTCATTTATCTATTGAAATGCTAGTAAGGATACATAAAATGAAATACGACAGAGCTACGACGTAGCTTGCTACGCTTGCTACGGCGTAGTCATTGTCGCCTAAAATAATGTCGCTGTATAATCTTCCTCGCTAGCGATGGCGATTCACAGTGTCATCATGATTCTATCGTGTTTCCTGTAGGATACAAAGTATCTTACAGGGAAGCCATTAAAATGCGTATTTCGATACCGGCCAGTCTAAATGTTAATGCGTTCACCACACATAGTACCTACTGTGAGTACAGTATCGCAACTTTTGCTTGACCCTTGAGTAGGTTTCTCCAAAAACCTGTTGACTAAAAATTTGATGAACTAAAAATACCAAAATACCCCTACCTAGAGAAAGTCCCTGCCTAGAGATTGCGATCAAACGCAAGCCTATAATTTGTAAAAAAAAATATTACTACATAATATAGTAACTAAAAGTACCTCCTTTACCATTACGAGTTAATAAAATATTGGATAGGTATGCTATAAATTAAGAAAAATGTTGATTCACTATTACTTGTAGCAGTAGTCAGTGTTACATAATGCACATGAGATACTGACTATGTGCGACTAGAACCGCGTCCACGGGACAATACTATGCAAATACGGACACGGGCCGATATTGCTTGTAATGTATGCGAGCCAATAACAAGCCTACCACACCAGATAGGACTCCCAGACCTAATACTTGGCCCACAGGTAAGCAACCTTCATAAAGTGTGGCCAATGAAATTTCTATTCCGAACGCGGTGGGAGTCTGAAGACCCGAATAAAACCCGAAAACCTCTTTACTTCGTATATTAAGTAAATATAATTAGAAATTTATAAATGCACAAGAAATTGATGAGAGGCTACGACCATTACGGAAAGGCGAGTGACGTCACAGTCATTTTGGCGGCAGTGTCTAGAGAGCTGTCATCTGTCATGATCCTTAGTTGACGTTGACATAATTACAAGAGAAGTATGTAGATTCATGGATGCATCAGCTTGCAGGTGACACACAGTGTTGTTTATATTTCAACAGAGTCGATATAACCACAGAGCACCAAACACGCTTTTGCTTACGCAAAATAGAGGGAGCATGATGACTTATTACTAAGAGAACCAGTGTCGCCAAACTCATACACGTAAAAACAAACACACATAGAAATAAAAGTTATGATTGGTCGAAAAAAACGTTAAAAAGGACCTAAAACCAAAAAAATAATTTAATTGATAATAAACCTTAAAGCTATCGTAACATGGTTCTAAACTTAATAAAATAAACAGTGCTAAAATGAAATTCTACTTACCAAGAGATGGCAGCTTTCATTCAGTATTTTTTTCTTTTAGTCTCTATTTAGTTGTAATAAGATTGTTAATACAATGGCTGTTACTTGATTGACAACAAAACAAAGCTACTTGACGCTAGATGGCGTTATAGAAAACAATTCTGTTAGTCTTTATCCACAAGGTATAAGATTCATAATACAATGGCTATTACTTGACATAGCCACTCACTTAGTGATGTACCAATGCGGATACAAGACAAATGTATCGACATCGATGACTACCTACCTTCTTCTTCTTATCGTGTCACTGGTTTTTTCGAACCAAGTGAGGTGAAAGGATTTTAAGTGCGCCTCAAAGAGGCTCCTTTCGTGCACTTATTTTACACATATTTTCGAACTATTTAAGTTCTATGGCATGCCCGGTTTCCCCACGATGTTTTTCTTCACCGTTTAAGAGCACTGGCATTGTGTAAATAAATTTTTGGGCAGAAAACCTCGTTGGTACACGACTGGATTTGAGCCCACGACCTAGATCGGAAGGTGGGGCCGCTACCACTAGCCCACCAGCGCTCTCACCTACCTACTGATGTATAACGATCGGTAGCACGTCAGGTTATATTTATGGTGGTCAAAATAAAAGCTTTTCTTATCTATCTTTCTTTATTTACCCAATCAAATGTTTACAACTCGTAAAATTGTTTAATTAACTGTTTCAAATATTGTTTCTTTTTCTTCTTGTGTTTTCTTTTTCCTGTTGCATCGATACATTTATTTTGAATATCGGAAAACTGAAACCAGAATTATTATGTTATTTCTTCAAAATATTTCTGTAATTTTCATCTTACCCAGTCACTGTGGGCTATAAGAATAAGAAAAGAATCAGAATAATAACAGAATAATACATTCAGAATAAAATCATCACTAAAGCAAGAAAAAAAGTCAGCTCCCTAAACCTAACTATTTATATGATCAGAACTAATAAAGTATTCGATAGCACATTCATCACTTTATTGGGGTACAGCCCTAATTGAGTAGCGAAAGTTGAGATTTATAGAAACGCGACCTTAACGAATATCATTCACAGTCTATTTTTGTTTGATGGTTTTGCATTCTAAACAAAACCAATTTAAGCAATAAAATAATACTAACCTGTGATACGATATGCCCCCTTTTGTTAAATTATTGGTTCGGCTATCGTTTTAGCACTGCAAAACAGCACAATACAGCATTTTTATATTTTTTCGTGTTTTTCTCAGTTACGTTTCTTCTGACAGACTTCAAACACGACTAAACAAAGGAGGGCTTGAAGTCGTGGTACTGCGCGTATTTGAAGCGTGAGAAGGTCGTCTACATACTAGTTCCATTAACCGAATTAAAATGTACGTGTGAACATAATGTACATAATGTTTACACGTACATTAAGAAAAAAGGCCCGTATTCAGACACAGTGCTTGAGTCTGAGTCGAGCCTCAAACATAGAATTTTGTAATTTTTCAATGGAGAACTAAACAAATCTGTGCTTGAGAGTGCTTGAAGCTAGACACATACTACTCAAGCACTGTATACGGCTTAAGATTACAAAGCCTTTAGTATAATTCATCGTATTTTTTTGCAAAATTATCGTTTTACACAAAACATATGACCAATTTTAAAGGAAATCCAGGGCGGGGCAAATTTGGCAAATTCTATGATCCTCCCTCGGTGATTTCCACAAGGCCGCCGCTGGCAAGTCTTTTTTGCGTGACGTACATTTTTTATGTTCTACAACAAGCCAATTCCATCATGATGTTTTAATTAAGTGGTGGCATAGCAAAAATAGTTCACTTAAACTTCCGGACAGAAAAAAATCATTGGTGCACAACTAGATTTAAACACACGACTTTAGGATCGGAAGGCGGGGTCGCTACCACTTGACCACGGGGCTCTTAAATCTAGGACGAGGTCAGGATGTAGTTTTTGGGTGTATTAAAGAAACATCTCCAAACATTAGCACTAACTCACTAGTCCGAGTAACTGTTTAATCAGCCGTTAGGCATCCCCCTTAGGCGTCGTTAACAAATCGCAACTTTGTCCCACAAACGCAAACCAGATGCTTCTAATAGCTTTTTAACCCAATTACGAGACTCGATGGTACGTTTTCAGACATTGAAATGTTTATTAGTATTTACTGCGCACTTGTCTAGATGCACACCCAGCGGACGACTTGTAACCTACAAAATACCTTGTGGTATAGTGTAACATAACCGTTGTCACCGAATTGTCGCGAATGTCATCAACGAAATTGGCCTGAAAATAACATACCAGCGATGCACATGCAATGTACTAATACCTTTTTGTTAGAGAAATCAAGTGGAAAAACAGGAAGTAAGATAAAAGAATAACGTGTGACAGCTTTTTCTTTTTTATGACAACTTTCATGTAAGATCTTTGTTCTTGCAACGGCTGTCGATTCTACAGCCGCTGCTGACAATACAAAAGAGGATCTTTAAGAGGCTTCCGTGTTTTCGTCCGCTCCAAGTTCATTGGCGATTATAAAGACCTTGAAGGTTTATGGTGCGCTCGTAAAAAACGTTAGCGCCTTACATAAGTTTAATGCTTTCGTGAAATATTGTTTTGTCGTTCTCTAAGTGGCTTTATGTTTTAAATTTTATGACTAGAACTTGTTTTTGTAGTCTTACAGTTGCAGTAGTATTAGGAAAAGTCAAGTTAAATCTCAAAATTATACTTACAGGTATTCGCATACACTATTACTACGATGTTTATGAAGGAAGGTAAGTTCTTCGAGGCTCACTTAAAATCCTTTCGTCACACTCGTCCACAAGACCTAGTGCCACGACACGGAAAGAGGGCGCGCACCAAGCGCTTTGCTTCAACTTGTAAGTTGCGGCCAGGCAAGGAGTAGAATTCCTTGCCGGTATCTATTTTTCCGAACCCTTATAACTCGGATGTTTGCAATAGTAGAGTGAACATGTATCTTCTAGGTACCTAAGCGTGCTACACCGTCGACCGCATCATCACTTAACAGCAGGTGAGTTTGCGGTCAAACGAAAGCCTATATTATGTAAAAAAAAAGGGGTAGGTAAATCAAAATTTTGTAAGCAACGTATATGACTAAATGGAAATTTCTATATCCTTGTTATTAGTTAAGGTATGCAAGGAATTTGTGCCGTGTTTCAAGAGCGCTCCAGCTAATATGATGCAACTTTAAGCCGCTTAAGGTGTCTTCCGAGCCGTTCGCTAAACAAAGCCAGTCGCGCGGAAAAGTATCCGAGCTGAAAACTTTGTGCTCGAAATTATTAACATGCAGGTAGATTGAAAATATAATTAAATAAGCTCAAGACATTTACCTCGTTACTAACAAGCGTTGCTTAAAACATAATCAGTGTGTAAGCAACTGTCATCTATGTATTACCACTAAAGTAATGACAAACAGTGACAGGGCTAACTAATGTCTCACACCTAAGTCCCACTTGTAAAGGCATGCACACATCTAGGCGGTGGCAATGGCGATCAGCTGAAACGCTGCCAAATATTGCTGTTTATTTGAAAGCGATATTTGACAGCGCTTCACTGATCACCATTGGAGATTGCTTAAAATGTGCGCAAGGCTTAAGACCTCTCAGCTCAGTTCAGCTCTGCCTTCAGCGCCGTAGGCCGTGGGTTCAATCCTCACCGAGAACTAATATTTGTGTGGTAAACACAGATTTTTGTTCTCTGTCTGGGTTTTATATTGTATTCTAAGTATTTACAAAGAAAAATGTATGCAAGTAATATATCAGCTATCCGGTTCTGCTCGAAGTAGATAGTGTTGTGTGAATTGTCTACAATTATTTATTTATTTACATAATTTATCGTCAGGTGTAATTCTTCACGTGATGCTATGCATAAACCACAATAGTAAACATTCAAAACTATTAACATATGCTTCGATCAATCACGTTGAGAGGCCGACACGCGTACCGTGCAGAAGATAATTTAACAGCTCGTTGCATCGGCGAGCCAATTTTAGGAATGATATGCCAATGTCAACAGCAGTATTGCAGTCCTTATTCAAAAAACGTCAACACTAGCGCGAAACTTATGACTTAATTTTTTTTTATACAACTAAGTTGACAAACATTCATATGGCCCACCTGATGGGAAGCGGTTACCGTAGCCTTTGGACGCCTGCAATACCAGAGGCATCACAAGCGCGTTGCCGACCCTTTACATTTTTAAAACACCCTTTTTAAAAACCCCATGCTATAGTCCTTAGGGAAAAAAAACAAACTAGGAACGCTACGAAAAACTAGGAACAAGCATAAGGGCCACCTGTGGTAACCACCACCTCTAACAAATCATTGTCCCATAGGTCACATACCACAAGAACGTGCCCTACGATACACTGCCCTGCATCAATCGACTTGACTCAAACAAAATAATGTTCATTACGTAATTTCACCGGCACCCACACCCTTTAAACCGAAACACAGCAGGAATAGGCATGGTGGCAGTACTTCTCTGGATGGGCTCTTCACATTGAGCTCTACTACTTGGTACTACTACTAGTAGCTAAGAGATGAGTATTTTCAGACAAAACTTCTTCGCTTATTTATGCCTCCTATCTGTTACATTAGCGATGGATTATTTTTTACGAACAACGTATTCCAGTAGACCTACCACAAGCTCTATTTGGATCTGTCTCTGGCTCTAGTTCTGTGAGTGCTGTCTAAATAAATCCTAACGTCACATGCACAGTATAATACACTGGTGAGCACTCACACAGACTCAAAACCAGAGCCAGAGACAGAGAAGACATAGGTTGTGGTACACATTCCGTTTAAACGTCACATGCATAATTCGCGCTGGAATTTTGACTTCACGATTGTGTCACGATTTTATCGCGTTTCTTATGCGGTTTCTTAGTGAATAAGGGGACTGTCTAGCGAGGGAGCCTGTGGGAAGTTGATTGACGATACACAATTTGATTTCGCAAGCCTTTATTTACTTCTACTGTGAAATTGCATGCATAAAGTTTGTTTTGGACTGATTTACGACAGCCAAGTAAAAAACAGGCTTTTACACCTATTGCAAATGATTTATCCAAGTACCAATTTAAGTACCAATTTTTCGCTCACTTTTCTATTTACGAGACACTAAGTGCTTGAGACGTGATTTTAGAAAAAGAAAGCCTTTCCAGCACCTATACCTACATTATTTTAGCCTAGTAAACTTGAACACATACACACACACATGAAAAACTTAGTCAACTAGTGCAGAGTTAACTAAGCTTTCTTTTCTTACATAACTATGTATAAATAAATAATAAATTTGGATCAGTTGAGCTATTTCTAGATCATTTAAAATGGTCTACAGATAGCTCAACTGTTTCTTGTAAATATTTGTTTAATTTAAAGTTTCTTTACATGACAATATTTTTATCTAGGTATATAATATTCCTTTCTTTCTTTTTTTTTACATAATTATGTACGCAGCAGAGCTTGCTTAGCCATTCTTAACTAGAATCATCATCACCATCATTATTCTGAAGAAGACCACTGGTGAACGTAGGCTTCGACTCATTTTCAGGGTAAAAAGTTGTATCTAGGTATGTATATATATATTATGTATATTGACTAAAAAATGGTAAATAGCTAAGCAGCAGTGCCATTTTCAATCATACCAAATAAAAACTCATTTTGCGTCGGCATTTTCAATCATAATTTCTATAACAAAGTTACTTTATTAAGCAAGACGCGTTGCTTAATAAGATTCCTGGTGATTTATTAAGCGGCCCATATTCCGGGGGGCATATCCTGGCACAGTGTACGAATGCAGTAGAAAAACTACTCACAAAGCATTAACCTATTTTTTAAGAACTTTCCGTGCTCCTGTCTATAATTTGTGGGACCGACTGTATTATGGGAAGCAGATAGAACAGGCTACAAACACCTAGGTCTCCTACAAACTTACTTTCTGATTAATTTCAAAATTTAACGTCCGATTTGTATGCAATTTTTCATAGTCTTTTACATTTAAATTAAAAAAAGCCTTTTAAATTCAAAAAATGTAATCCATAAGTAAAAGGGAAACTAATTTACACCACCAAATCAAATATTTTTTTGTCATAGACATTACAGTGAGTTTTTTATGTACATGAAATGTCAGTGGTTTTCATCATATGATATGATGAAAACCACTGAAATCAATCTATCCGGGTTTTGAAAATTTTTGTATGATATGAATCATATCATACAAAAATTGTCAAAACCCGGAACGAGGTTATCCGATAGATAATCAAGTAATAAAGGTAATTAAAGGTAATTTATTATTATTATTAAAGTAATTTATTATTAAAGGTTATTTTTAGTAATAAAGGTAATTTCTAATAAAGATAATAAAGGTAATCGACATAACTTTTTTTTTGGTATTTTTAGTTTTTTAGAGTGGAGGCCGCGATTAGGTAAGCGTAGTGTAGGACGCCCTCCGGCAAGTTAAGGCGACGATCTGCGAAATGTAGCTGGCAAGCACTGGAGGAGAAGAGCCAAAGACCGGACTCGGCGCGTCTTGGAAGAGACCTACGTCCAGCAGTGGAGTGATAGTATATGGTATGGATAGGTTGATGATGGTGATACAAAAATAGCGTGTTCCACACACTGTGAAAAAACGTGCGATCAATCCTGCTAGGCCCTCTGATATACTGTGTTTGTACGTGTACGTTCCTGAGCTATCGCTGCTCTGTACCAGGATGGATGCCGGTAATCGACCAAGGTAAACTTTCTATTAAATTGTATAAATACCTGACAACTTGAGATATTTATGTGGATAACTAAATTAAGGCCCCGAAAGTTCGGTGACACGTGTGCTACCAAAAACTTAATTACGTAGGCTTATATATTATTAAATTACCTAAATTCTTTAGGGAAACACACAAGACTTTAGTATTATAGAAATAAGGATACAATAAAGTAGGTATGGTATTCGTATTTCATGCAATAGTATGTTTTCTTTTATACTTTGGTTGTCTCTGTGTTATTTTCTGTAACTATGTTATCTGAAATAAAGATTTATTAATATTTTCTGAAGTGTAAAAGATTTTCTAAACGATTTCCACTAAAACTGTACATTTTCCAAGCAAATACAAGCAAGTAAGTCAAAGGTGGCGACCGCCGTAAGCGTCCAACCTCTGTTAAATTGGTTACACTGACTTTGATTACACAATCCGGGATGACCGAGGCGGCTTAACTTATTAGTTGGAATCCGCAGCCTCACTTCCACACTTCAAAGGAACTTATGCGCAATATACTAGAATTTAGGTTTAGTATGGACTGAGAAAAGCACAATTTTGAAGGACAATAAAACGAAAACGAAAAGCACTAACCCACTCCATAAAACACAACGGCTAACTAGAAGAAAATGCTAATTAGTTCTGTATACTATTTTTATGCAATAAAGTATTTTTTAATATACCTAATCTAAAAACAAAAATATCAAATCATCGTTTGATCCTTTTCATACTTCATTTTCAAAAATATATTTTGACATATTTTTCGTAATTTTAGGCTTTGTTTCTTTGCAATTTGCAACAAACATATTCAGTGAATTGATATCTTATAAGATTGTCAGCTTCATAAGATAAGAATCAACTTAACATTAATCGACGAGCAAGCGAAGATATCAGTGGTAACAAAGAAGGTTTGGTATTGTAAGTTTTAGCAAACAGACACAGATTTTATTTGTGAACACCATATAAATTATCTGCCTGGTGTCTCACTAGCAAAGCCAGGGTTGACAGCCAGTCTTAAATATTAATCAAAAACTTAATATAACCAACAAAGTTCCCAAGACCAACAAACAGACCCAACAAATAAACAAACAACAAAATACAACGTAATCTGCTCCTACTGTTTCATTACACGACACAGCGCCCAACTTGGCAAGGACCTGACAAACCATATATCCTGAACTTTACGCTGCCTCTCCCCATAATCTTGGGAAATTTAATTCAAATTAGCGCTGTACTACTTTTCAACTTGTGAAGGCTGAGCTTGAGACGTCTTATCTGACAAGGACTCCGAGGAAATTGTCTCAAGAGATGGGAATGCTCTCATTATGCGCGATTTGTAATTTTTATTTAGCCCGGAGCGTTGTACGAGTATTTCCTTCTTTCTCATTTTAGGAACTTAAAACATTGCTCATGACCACTCTGTTATGTTTGTTACTGCTGGTTTGTAAGAGATGGCAATAGTTTTGCCCGTTGGCAAATAAAGCTACATCATGCACCTACATACACTTGGTCATTTCATCGAGTTATGCATTCAATTTTTATTGTAGTTTGTTGGAGATCTGAAAAAAGGATCATCGCAAATGATTTAAGGCCTGCGCACACCTAGTTCGCTGGCGAACGCGATCAATATAACGCTATCAAATATCGCTGTCAGATTTGAGATTTGACAGCGATATTTGACAGCGTTTCACTGATCGCTACCGCCAGCGAACTATATAGGTGTGCGCAGGCCTTTAAGGCGATGAAAACCTTGAAACAATTTCACTATGGTCTACTTTGAACTTTTAAAAATTACAAATACAGTGTCGAGTACACGAAAGGAGCCTCTCCGAGGCGTACTTAAAATCCTTTAACCACACTGGTTTGAAAGAACCACTGACACATTAAGAAGAAGAAGAAAATATAGATCACTGAACTTATTTATCGAAAATTGCAATCTTGTATATGTGCAATTCGATTGCATAGTTTAGCCAAAAAATAATTTGATTTTATATTTTGACTCACACAAACTCAAAACCAGAGCCAGAGACAGAGCCAGACAGAGCTTATGGTAGGCCTAAAGATCATCGACGGCAGTCTGCCCCTTAACGACTGCAAGAACCGAGAACTTACCTTGAAAAATATCAACTTACTCAAGCGTTTTCTTCTAACAAGGTGTCATTTTAATAAAAGGTGTAGCATTTCCGTGGCTGGGATATTATAATAATCTCTTTGTGATGTTATAACAAACTGGCAAAAAACACTCGGTACAGAAAGAGCTGGATAACATTGTTGTTTTTATTTCTTTCTTTCTTTTTTGCACCAAAACTAGTTCACACAAGGAGACAGCTAGACAGCATTTTCTTCAACCCAACCTCGGCAGGTGAAAAAATAGAGTAAAAACAGGTTTGTCGGTTATAATTAGACTAGCGGTTGCCTGTGACTGTACTGGCTTTGTAGTGGTGATTGCTAACTTCAAATACTAAGGCGTTTTCTAATTAAGGTCCGTTTATTTATTCCTTCTTCCTATAGATTTTCAAGGATAAAAAATTGCTTGTATGCTAATCCGGATACAAACTATCTTGTAACCTTTTTATTTACGTTACCTGTTTAAGTTATTCCATTATGTAGACGATTTATTAGCGTCATAGGCAATTGTGTACTCATACCCCTATTTAAGGGTCCTGGTGTATATTTATAGCTTAAATGAGCAGAGTTAATAAGCAGGTATGAAATTAAACCGAGGTGCGTTAATTACGGCAGCATCTGTCGCGACTGCCAATAATGTTTTACAAAATAATTGCTCACTTCGGTTAGAAACCTCAAATTGTACATTGAGAAATCACGGCCTTGGTAAAGATGTGGGCATAATGGTTCGTTTAAAAATAATTACGAATAAACTTTTATCTGTGTTTTTGTAATTCGGAAAAATTAGGAAATTGGAGTGGAAATAATGGTCATAATACCTATTATACCTAGGAGTACTGTCAATCCACGGGTTTCCTCACGATGTTTTCCTTCACCGTTTGAGAGCACTAGCATTGTGTACATACATTTTTCCATAGAAAAACGCATTGGTACACGACTGGATTTGAACCCAGGACCTTAGGAACATCGTGAGGAAACCCACGGCTTAGTCAGCTCTGCACGTATTGACCATGTCTTTCCTGTGGATTAGGCCGACTAAGCTGTCAGGATTGTATAGGTGCTGGGCAAGCCTATTCCATTTAAAATCCAGTCCCAGGCACTATAGCGTCCCGTAAGTAGGGGCATGAGTAATCACCAGCTGGCCCTGACGCTATACAGTATGTTAGTTTAAACGAGGGACATATTGAAACCCACAATAGTGCATGATTATATGATACTAATAAAAATATGAACAAAAAAAAAACACTGATAAATAACAGACAGAACCATACCAAAAATTTCGCAAAAGTCTCGCAACGTGTGTACACCCTTGCGCTAGCGATTTAATATTATCACAGACCACGTGCGCGGGTCAATGACCTTTAGGTATACTCCATTTTCCCTTCATACTTTAAACCTGGCTTACCTGGGTATGGCTCCCTTCCTCGTCCTTGGGCATGCGTCGGTACGGTGCACTGACCGAATGTTCGCAATCGTTGGTTAACACCTAGCATAAGATTGTACGACGGAATCTGGCGGTTGGGAAACATCTCTCGGTACAAAATAATGGCTCCTCGCACACTATCATTAGATAACACGTAGGCACGAACCATATCCCAATATTCTTCATTAGAATATCGATAAGACGTCATTTTTGGTTATTAAAAGAACACGTTTACAGGACACAGTTATCCCGAAGTAAGCGGGGTTGTTTTTGCGATACGCGGAAACGCAAGATTAGACATGCGGAAATAGCAGCGCACTCGCATAGACTGACTGCGGTCAGCGCGGGAGTGTGTCCTCCTGTCGGTGCAACACAAAGGGAAGGGGCGGGGTTTGCGCACAAGCTTCCTTTTCGGCAGGATCGGCACGTGTTTTGCCGCGTGATTATTTTACTGTTTACAAGTTCACTTCTTGCGCGCTCAGTGTTCATGAATAATGTATTTTAGTGGACAATTAAGTCACAAATTAAGGTTATAGGTTTTTTACATATTTGGGACGAGAATCGAATACTGAATACCCTCCCTCAATAAGTCCCTCGTTTAACCTAACACACTGTATAAATCATCTACAAGTTCAATCAATAATCAAGTTTTCTAACATCTTGTTGATAGAAATTTAGAAGACAAAAGACCCAAAGGCCAAAGCCCCAAATGCTGGTCGCACCAGATAATTGAGCGTTTAAAAATGCTCATACATCGGGCGCTCCAGCAAACCACCGACCGTTCCAAATAAAAATATCTACTTCGTCTTTTTCCTGACCTTATCCCACTTTATGTTGAGTCACAACTTGTCTTCCTCCTCCATTCCCCTCTGTCAGCCGTCATCTCTGTATTCACCTCTCTTTCACACAGTTCATTCATGTTTTCCAAATGGATAGATATTGGATGTTTTTAAAATTGGAAGGAGTCAAGATTCTTAGCCATGAGAGACCGACTATAGAGGAGGGAGCATCATCGCACTAAGTCGAGTGGCACCACACTGGAACTTCACTGCTATTATTACGTTAGAAACAAAGCCGTAGTTTGTTGCCTGTTCTTCTAGGCTTGGTTGCGTGGAACTAGCACCTAGACTCACCTAGTTGTAAGACGTTTCAAAGTGATCCTACTGAATAAATATATATTTGATTTGATTTGGAGGAGGTATGTCGACAACAAAGAAAGTGAAACAGCAAGTTAAATTACGACGCAAAATGAGAGTAATATTACAAATTTCAATAACACTCACAGTATGGCGGCGGCCTTACTCACCTGCTCATATTAAAGGTAGGTTGCTAAGCATTTATAATTTGAGTAATGCATGGTACAGCCAGCATGAAATTAGATGACGATTTAATACAGTCATATGATTTTTATGAATTTTAGTTACAAACAAATAGGGCTCGAAGAACCGAAAACCGTTGGGGAATAAAGGTTCTCGATTAGCAACCTTGAACTGGGTGACGAAACGTGGACGCCCACCTACCCTGGGTTGGGTAAACATTGTTCTTCCTGGAAACACCTGTAACCAGCAGTGAACTTCTTCAGGTTGATGATGATGACCACAGGGTGGCAGACACGAGCACGAATGACGTCATCTTAAAACCTCTTATTTTAATTTATTCATTAACAAAATCTACACCTCTTGAGGTTTACTAAATGTATCTTATAACGATTTTTTAAAACCTTTTTATTGATGTTGCTGATTGTACGGTACGAACGACCTTTTAGCTGAAAATGCATTAATTTCGGCTACTGTGGCGATAAAGGCGAGAATTGATCCTTTGAAGTAAATTTACTGACGATTAAAATTGACTTATTTGTCACTGCTAATAAATAAACAATATTTTATTACGATCTTCTTTTTCTTCTTATCGTGTCACTGATTCTTTTCGAACCAAGTGTGGTGAAAGGATTACGATGATGACACATAGATTTTACCTACCCTATAAAAAGTGTAGAACATTTATTTACATTTGTTTTGTATATTTTTGTATATCACAGTTTGGCTCATTCACAAATGAATCAAAATTCAGTTGGTAGTACCACGGTACATTAGCCATTTCTTCTGTGAAGTAGCTTTGTCTTTGTGCAGGTATTATAACCATAGTGCAAAATAAAATTTGCATAAGTTGGGACGAGGCGAGATAGCGTTGCGTTTTGCATAAAAAATCAGATCAAGTATATTGATATTGCAAAAAAGGAAAAGGATTCCCACAAACATAATCACAATTTAGGTAAAAAATACGGCAGGACAGCGAAAATACCTTTAGGCGCAAACACACTTTAATTTCATACCTATTCCTGGCACGCACCACCAATTTTGAAGTGTCTCCCAATGTCTGCGAACTTTTATTCTTCCGATTTCTTAAGTCGTGGCAACGTATGCTTTTTTGGAAGGCCTAATGTCTATGAGCTTGTTTTTATGGATGTGGCTCCTTTGAAATGAAATTGAAATGCTACCAAGCAGTGTTTCTATTGTTTTAGTTTGAAGGGCGTGGGTGCCGATGAAGTTACTAGAGATTTAGGTAGTAGGTATAGGTAGATTTAGGATTAGGTAGTTTAGGTACCGAGGGTGCGAGTCCTATAAAAATAAGATGGCATTGGTTACCTACCCTAATATTGAGATGTATTGAGGCCGGGAGACGGACCTACTTGGGTAATAGCTCTCGGTTTAGGCTAAGTTATAAGATGTAATGTTCTAGACCTAATTTTAAGCTTGACCTTAGTCTAAGTGAGAAAAAAAAAAATGCTTCAAGCTGATGGACGCAGGGCAGGGGTCCACGGACACGGCGCGTAATCTACCGAGCCAGAGTGCTTTGTTACAGGTGATAGTTACCACTTAGCATCAGGTGGACAATAAGTTTGTTCCAAAAATCAGCCGTGTTTTTTTGGTATAATCTGTAACGGAATTAAACTATCCTCGACATGGGGATAGCATTAAATCAATTCTCACAATTTTGATCACCCACTAACTAGATTTTAGAAGGCAGGAATTGTAAAAAACTACCTGGAACATTGATATTTCAAAGGCCCAAGGGAAATGAGATGAAACCCAAAAACCACAATGAAATATTTCAAAGAAAAAAAGGTTTGGGCTGTGTTCAAAAATTTAACATCACTGTTAGCCCTCAAGAAAATCCCTTACAGACCGGGAAATTATTTACTTGTTTAATATAGTTGGCTTCGTCATTCGAGGCACGTCTTACCCGGCAAGGTGCGAAGACTTATTCATGACGGGAGTACCTACATTGATATTTTTACGATTTCAACCCTATTTTGTTGAGGCAAGGTTCAAAATGTGTACTGATATTTTGTAGCTAATCTGGGAGGGATATAATTTTTATGTTATCTCTTTGGTACTCATTCGTGTAAAAGAACCATCTAGGTTATGATTTCAGTAAGATCTGTAGTAAAAATAGGTTAAGCATGCATGATCTCATACCACCACCTCCCTTTCACCAAAGGACTAGTAGACGCACGGCTCAGTACCATCCATACCTGGTTAGCATAATACCACTCATTCGCACTAAGCGTTTTGGCTCCACCTTTATTATGCGAACCTCCAGGGAATGGAACTCATTGCCGTCAGCTGTTTTCCTAACCACTACATAGGTGTCTTTTAGATCATCCTGCTCCATCGTCGCTTACCATCAGGTGAGATTGTAGCCAAAAGATGGTCTATATAATGTAAAAAAAAGCACGACGACGCCTGAATGTGAGTGTTACAGAACACTGAATAGTTCTTAAAACTTTCACGATGAATGGAAAATTAGATTTTCCTAAGGCAGTTTTTTAATAAAAAGTCATATCAAATTTCGGTACATTTGATCTTATTGTCAAACTTTCCATGTTATGAAAATCGAGTTGTAATGTTACCGAAAAAGGTATATTGTTTATTACACCGGCTCTTATAACTTTTCAAATTGTAATTTATTGGTTTGAAATAGTTATTTTTGGGCATTTTAATTAAACTTCGCCGAATAAAGACTTTTTAATCGAATGAAGGCTTTTTAATCGAATAAAGGCAAGTTGATTTGCAAGGAAAAGTTACGAACAAGGCAACATAATCTGAGAAATTCAGGTCGTCTCACTCTACAGCTTTCTAAAGTAAATAAATAATGCATACAATCTACTGAAATGAACAAATAATATAGAAGTTGCAAATAGATAAATATCCAACTGCATAAGTGCCAGTGTTTTTTAAAGATATTTCATTTGTCTGTTCAAGACGAGAGTTTCAGGTGGTAGGGAAATTAGGGGGGATTGGAAGGGGAGTGTCATCTATCATGTTTAAACTGACATGCGAATGTGTTTTCTGAATTACTTTCGTTCGTATGAAACTGATATGAGATGTGGTCGCTCACTGTGGGCATGCAAACTGAAAGTCGTGCAATAAACTTAGTATAGTCTCGAGTCTCTTCTCGAGACTTATCGCCATCGCAGGTGATCTAGATGTGCGCAAGGCTTTAGTGATGATGAGTGGGAAACCAATAAAACGTCGTCGAATATCATTGCATCGTTAAATCATATCTGTATGTTTATGACGGCTGGCATGTAATTGGAAACATGTTTGCTTTTCGGAGTCAATCCAATTAAGTGACGATTTATTGCTTTGTTCGTTTTTGAGTGTTTTATAGTGAAATGAAATAAATAAGTGTTTTTTTACAATAACAATGTGATGGATGTTTCAGCCGTTGTTTTATTAAATCGATTGATTTGTTGTTCTACCGTTTGAACCTCTTTTAATATCACTGTCACATCACACCATCACAGATGGTGGGTGGTCTTGAAGTCAATTGCACTATACATGGTTGAAGTTAGAATAGAAATAGAACTTAAAATGTTTTTATTCAGAACAACGTTACATAGTGTGCAAATTAAAAGCTATACGATGAAATTGCGAAAGTTATATTATATCTATAGGCCTGCCATAAGCTCTGTCTGGCTCTGAGTCTGTGTGAGTGCTCACCAGTGTATTGTACTGAGTGTCTGACGTTTCAACGTAGGATTTATTTAGTCAGCAACACAGACTCAAAACCAGAGCCAGAGATAGAGCCAGACAGAGCTTGTGGTTGGCCTACTGTGTAGCAGTTATTAGTATTAGTTATGCTATTGAATACAAAGAAAGGTTGATCGTGTGAGGGTGGGTGTGTGTGTGTGTGTGTGAATGGAAGGTATTAGAATTTTTGATATATTAGTGGCGTACGGTCAGTGGATCTATAACGTGATGTTAGCAGTTTGGGTGCGTGGTAGACAATTTACGGCCACAAAATTATGCAGTCATAAAACCTTTTTAGCGGTCCCACGGTTAACGGTATTTGTTTTTGACAAGACTGAGAACATAGGTGCCTAGTGGTAGCGGTCCCGCCTTCCGATCCTTAGGTAGTGAGTGGGTTTAAAGCATTAAATCCTGTCGTTAAAAAAAATATGCGAACTAAGCCAGTACTCTCAAACGGTGAAGGAAAACATCGGGAGGAAACTGGCATGAAGACAACACTAAGAAGACAAGACTAAAGTAGAATTAGAGGCAGAAAAATTAGTATCTGATGGATGGACTATGAAGTGGTAAAACCACCCTTATAAAAAAGCAGCCAAGTGCGAGTCGGACTCGCCCATGAAGGGTTCCGTAGCATCAAGTAACATAATATACAGAAAATAAACAGGAAACAGGTTCTTGTAGTTCGTCGAAAGGTAAATTGCGGTTTACGATTTATGACGTATAAAAAAAAAACTACTGGCTAGATCTCGTTCAAACCAAATATCGTTGAAAGTTTGCATAGTAATGTACAACATATATTTTTTTTAGTTTTATCATTCCCTTATTTTAGAAGTTAGAGGGGGGGGGACCAACTTTTTTCAACTTTGGAAGTGTCTCTCGCGCAAACTATTCAGTTTAGAAAAAAACTATATTAGAAACCTCAACATCATTTTTGAAGACCTATTTATAGATACCCCACACGTATGGGTTCGACGAAAAAATTTTTTTTGAGTTGCAGTTTGAAGTATGGGGACCCCCAAAATTTATAGTTTTTTTTCTATTTTTGTGTAAAAATCTTAATGCGGTTTACAGAATACATCTACTCGCCAAGTTTCATCAGTGTAGCTCTTATGGTTTCGGAGAAAAATGGCTGTGACACGGTCGGACAGACAGACAGACAGACAGACAGACAGACAGACAGACAGACAGACAGACAGACAGACATGACGAATCTATAAGGGTTCCGTTTTTGCCATTTGGCTACGGAACCCTAAAAAACTACAACTAACCTACTCATAATAGCATGCTTTTCAGGAACAGTTATACTCGTAACTTGAAAGTTTTTCTGTAGCTCTATCGGAAATAAATGCAAAAAAGCATAGTAAATCCGCAATTCAATTCCCAAATTCGCTCACAAATCATGGAGTAATTCAAAATGAATTTGAATTCGTCCGAAGATTAAATAATAAAGTGCCTGAATGGCGACTGGTTGGTACGATTCTGTCGCAGCGTGTGGGATTTATTTCACCCGTGCCGCCACCGAATGCTTGCATGTGGGGCCGCTAGTAAGGAATACCTACTTGAATCAGGATTTTTATTCAGTTTTTCGCAAATTTAAATCACATAATATAAGTTTCAAAAACTTTTGAAAATCAAATCTAAAATGTCTATTCAATGGTATCTTAAGAATCACTTTAAAAACATCTTAAAGCTAGACGAGTCTAGGTGCCAGTTCTACGTGACCAAGCTTAGAAAAACAAAGCAAACAACGGCTTGGTTCGTACGGTTTTTTTCAATGATCCTTTCACTAAACAAAAATAATAACAGCAGTGGAGTTTCAGTGCGGTGCCACACCAACTTAGTGAAACCGACTTCATAGCCAAACTGCTGAACTGATTTTGATTAAATTTCCATGAGATCAATCTGAAAAAGAAAGTGAGAAAGAAAAGAAGTCTGAAGTTTTTTTTTTATCTTTTAGACAAACAACTTTTTCAAATCGGCGCATAAATGCCCAAATTATGCGATAACAAACATAAAAAACATACGACCGAATTGAGAACTTCCTCCTTTTTTATTTGAAGTTGATTAAAATGGGACTCTTTTTGTAGTTAGTATTGCGGAATAGTTTTAAACTTCACACATTATTTTAAGCTTTATCAAAAATCTAAGCCTAACACCTCGTAACAGATATCGAACAAAAGTCTTCACTCAAAATCAATGACACGCTGAACAAACGATACGATTGCATTTACCGGGACCAGGAAACCGGAAATCAGGCTTCATGCTCAATTTCAGGCTCCCTATTGACAACGTTTTTCTCTCACATTTGTCTGAAGACTCCAATCAGGAACAAACCGTCTTTGTGAACGCAAAATACTAGATTTACGAGGGTAGAGCAAAAGTTTTTATATTCCAGTATTTCGACATAAATCACGTCTGACCTTATTTCCTATCGTGAAAAAGAAAAACTATGAACAGCAACTTTTATTCCCACCTCTAATTTTATACCGTTTCCGTAGCAGCTACGAGTTCGTAGACCTTTGCGTAGCAATTGCTACGAGTCTTTTGCGTAGCGAACGCCTATAATGCACAGCCTCCACTATTGTTTTCCAATATAATATATGTATAATATAGTATATGTATAATGTAGTATATTAAGTTTAAAAACTTGAGAAACAGACTTCATAGCAAAACTGCTGAACTGATTTTGATTAAAATTTCTCTGGGAGTATTATTACGCAAACGTTTGCAATCTGTTTTTTTTAGAACTCTAGCTTTTCTTTATTTCTTTCTGTTTTTACTATTTTTGGTCAGTCATTTAAAAAAAATACCAAAGCACTGCGCGTATATTCTATGTTTTACAATTTTTTCTCTTATTTTTGTTCTATTTAGTTGTTTGACATGCCTGAAATTTGTTTACATTACAGATCCAGAAAGAAACAATAAATATTAATAAAGATTCACTTCATCTTGTCTGGAGAAACATAATACAGATTGTTATCTACCAAATAACAATTAGTACTAAAAACCTTTAAAAGTAACAAGATGGCCAAAACGCTGATAAATTTACCAGCCAAGAGGAATAAAACAGCCTAACGTTTACCTTTTTTTATAGCCGGCTATAGAAGTTATAGTACGACATAATTTCGAGGTTCCATTATGCCACAATATATCAAAGTTGTACAAAGAACTTAGATATTACTTATTCCTACAGTAAAAAATCGGTTGTCCGTAAAGTCGGTTTACTGACGATAATTGAACGTGACAACATACAGCTGTCCACGCAGACGAATCGCTCACTCAAGTAGGAGAGAGATACATGTCGAACGCTGCCGAACGTGGAGGCCGATTGTGCCTCTTTGTCGCTCGATCCGCGCTCTCGCTTGCACTTCAAGCCTTATGCTATGTTTCCATGCGTGCCGTGCAGCCCGGCAGGCTGCCTGGCGAGCTGCGCGGCATGCAACCAGTGTTACCAGGTACACGGTAATTACCGTAGATGCACGGTATTTTTGGCTTAAACACGGTATACGGTAATGTTTCACTACCGTGTCATTTTCTACGGTATTTTTAATTATGAATTACCTTGACAGTCAATATGTAAATAATTACGAAGTAGGTATTCCCCGATCATCAAAATACGTCTAAATGTAAAAGTATGCCCTTTGCCCTGCCCACTAGTTAAACAATTAGTGTATACTATTTACTCCACCACTGCAAAATAAGACTCGTACACTTATCTATGTCCCGGGCACGGTGAAAGCATCTATGCTTACTCACCTGTGCACGGACGACCTGACTGTTGTAAGAATAGAAACCGGTTTAGGAGGTAATCTTAACTCTCTAATTCTAGCATCTGTTTACATGGATGGCGGAGCGCAAGCACCACCTCCAGAACTCGAAAACCTACTGAACCACTGCAGACGACTCAAAACAGAATGCATCATAGGCTGTGACGCCAACGCACACAGCACAGTATGGGGATGCCAGGACACGAATGAAAGGGGGAGGGACCTCCTTGACTTCGTTCTTAGGCACAACCTTAACATTCTGAACAGAGGATCGGAACCGACTTTTGTGACGTCATGGGCCAGGACGATAGTAGACGTCACACTAGCCACAGATACTATTGCAGAACTGATAAATGACTGGCATGTCGCCACACATGAGGCATCGTGTGCGGACCACAGGAGAATCAGGTTCAGCCTGAAGATCGGCGAGATGGTTCCGCGAAGATACCGAAATCCAAAGAGAACGGACTCAGGTCTGTATGTAGAAACTATGGACGCAGCCCTGGAGGGGCTGCGGCTGACTGAACCCACAGACGCACTGACTCCAGCCGAAATAGAAACAAGACTAGCATCGCTGGTTCACAGCATGACAACCAGCTACGAAAAAGCCTGTCCTCTAATCACGGAAAGCAATAAGATAATTCATCGCAAAGACAGATGGTGGAACAAAACTCTTGGCAAACTGAGAAAGAAGGCTCGTCACCACTTTAACAGGGCCATGAATACAAACAATGAAAAAGACTGGGCGGACTACAGAGTAGTAAGACAGGAACTGAAGCATGAAATAAGACAAAGCCGCAATAACTCGTGGAGGAAATACAGTAGCTCGATTTCATCCCAGAGCGAAACGGCCCGTCTAAGCAAAATACTTTCGAGTGATACCAAGATAAAACTGGGCACTCTCAAGAAGCCAGACGGTTCTTACACGACAACAGATAAAGAACAATTCGAGCTTCTGCTGCAAACACACTTTCCGGACTGCAACCTTAACGGGAACGCAAGCTGGGCAGCAGATCATGAGGGCCACAACCCCAAAAAAGGAGACTGGGAACTAGCCGACGCCATCGTTACAAACGAGGCACTGTCGTGGGCCATTAGAACCTTTGAACCCTTTAAAGCAGCCGGCACGGATGGCATCTTCCCGGCTTTTTTACAATGGAATCTCACAAAAATTGAGGCAACACTCGCCGCTATTTTCAGAGGTTGCATTGCCTGGAAATACATCCCTCACGCATGGAGGGAAGTCAGAGTAGTTTTTCTACCCAAGCCAGGGAAGTCTGACTACACCCAGCCCAAATCGTTCCGGCCCATAAGTCTAAGCTCTTTTCTTCTAAAGACCTTGGAAAGGCTCTGCGACAGACACATACGCAGCGGACCGCTACTAAAGAACCCGATAAACAACAATCAACATGCCTATCAGTCGGGCAAATCGACGGAAACAGCCCTTCACAATGTAGTGCACAAAATCGAAAGCGCGCTAGACTGCAAGCAATCGTGTCTGATAGCATTCATTGACATCGAAGGCGCCTTTGACAAAACAACTTTCCCGAGCATCGAAAGAGGCCTGAGGAATCAAGGTGTGGAAGAAAATCTAAACGAATGGATCAACAAGATGCTATCAAACAGAGCAGCCCTTATAGAACACTCAGAGGTCACAAGATGCCTAGTCACTAAAGGCTGCCCACAAGGAGGAGTCCTGTCCCCTCTGCTGTGGGTACTTGTAGCCAACGAGCTACTAGACTCCCTTAACAAGGACGGGCTACAAACCATTGGCTATGCTGATGATATCGCAATTATGATTTCGGGACTTTTCGAATCGACCCTATGCGAAAAAATGCAGAAAGCACTCCGGATTGTGGAGTCGTGGTGCCACACTCACAGCTTAACTGTAAATCCCAGCAAGACAGAACTTGTACTCTTCACCCGCAAGCTGAAGCTGCCAAATCTGAATCTACCTTCCCTTTTTGGAACCAAACTGGCTCTCAGCAAAGAGGTCAAATATCTCGGAATATGGCTAGATAGTAAGCTCTTATGGGGTAAACAACTAGAACACGTCACGACAAAAGCCACAAACGTGCTATGGCAGTGCAGACGCGCCGTTGGCAAGGATTGGGGGCTAAAACCAAAGCTTTGTCTCTGGATGTACACGGTAATGGTACGACCGGTACTAACCTACGGTGCCGTGGTATGGTGGCCCAGAACAAACTTAGTCACCACAATCAGTAAGCTGCAGCAGGTACAAAGGCTCGCGTGCTCCCTGATTAGCGGTTGTTCAAAATCCACACCGTCTGCAGGGCTGGATATAATACTAGGACTAACGCCACTCCATCTCCACATACAGCAGGAAGCGATGGCGGCGGCGTTAAGGATAAGATCCACGAACCAGTGGAAAAGTAGTGGCAAACCAACAAACCACTCAAGAATTCTGGACAAGGCCATACAAGCCATCCCGGAAGCCATGAAGGGCACCGACAGAATAGCCACAACATACCTAACTGACAAAAAGTACCAGATAGACAGCCAAGAAGGAACGGAAGATCCTATCTCGGCCTCCGACATCCTTCACGTCTACACTGATGGTTCTAAACAAAAAGTAGGAGCAGGCTGTGGTTTCTACTGCCCCGAAACAGGGCTATCACGCGTGCAACCCCTTAGCAAGGCAACAACTGCGTTCCAGGCAGAAACCCTCGGGCTCTTCCTGGCCGCTGCAGAGATGCTCTCATACTTAGAGTCTAAAACGAGCGCGGATACAGCAATCGCAAGGACAATACTAATCTTCACAACAGACAGCGCAGCACTCATTAACGCACTGGGCAGATCTGACACAAGATCAGAATCAGTCGCACAATGCCACACTGCGCTTCAAGAACTAGCAAAAATACACACAGTCAAAATAAAATGGACAAAGAGTCACGGCTCGTGTTCAGGAAACAATGAAGCCGACTCCCTAGCAAGAGCGGGTGCGAAACAGACACCTACCACGAACGACCTAGGTCTCTGCAAGCCCCCATCGGCAGAAATAAGAAATAGACTGAAGATGCACTCCCAGAAGGAGCACCAAAAGCAATGGGAACGCAGATCAGACTGCAAACACACAAAAACGATGCTTCCAGTGATGGACAAGCACATCACAACTAACCTACTTAGGATGAAAAGGGAAGATCTAAAATTGATGGTAGGAATCATTACGGGCCATTGTGACCTAAACTACCACTTACTGAAGACTGGAGCAACAGATAGCGACTCATGTCGCGGCTGCCTACAGGAAAAAGAAACTGTGGAGCATGTAGTACTGCACTGCCCCGCAACGGAAGAAGCGAGGTGCAAGACAGGGCTCAGGGAACTGATTGAGTCTTGTCCTTCCACATCCACATCTGAGTCACCATTGGGTCATCTTGAACATTGCTGCCACCAACCCAAAGTCCTTCTCCGCTATTTTAAGGAGTTGGGCTGGCTGGGGTAAGGGTTAGCAGGGGGACAATGCACAATACACCCCATCGCGGGACGTCAGTGCAGATCTCATTCCCCCAACACAATTAGAATTAGAATTAGAATTAGTGTATATGAAAATTGCTTGTATAATAAATGAATGAATGAATCGCTTTCTCGCAACTCTCACCGTACTCTTTTTTCTTCGATAGTTTTGTTGGTGTTTGATTGACATTTGGCAATTGCGCAGTGCATTATTCAATGAAACAATACTTTTAATTTCGTTCGACACAACGTACCTACACAAAAATGGGTAGTCATAGTGACACTGATAGCTTTTTTCCCCCAAGCATTGTGGATTTTTTTCTTGTCCTTATGGAATTTATGCTCGGGGTTCCATAATAATTCTTGTTCCTGGTAATGTTCCAGGAACGTCAAAATTGTCTCGTTAGACCAATGGACCATGTTGTAATTATTACGACCAATATAGAAGAGTACTCGGTGATTACGACTTTGTAACCTAACTAAACATGAAGACATTTGTCAAACAATAATTGACTCGTTGTCTTAGCAACAGTCACAGAGGTTTTATTCTAACTGATGCAACCTCAACAGTAATCTCCGATCGTAGCGACTTTTTTTAGCAACGTCCACTCGTCACGAAAGCGCGAGAGAGACTGACTGCCCACCAGTGTTGCCACGTGCCAAAGCAAAATATCTGGGGACAGACGGACAGATAGACAGACAGACAGTCAGACGGACAGACAGTGAAGTCTTAGTAACTATATTAACTATACTAATAGTATTATCAAAAGTGGATCTAAATGAATATTTTTTGCCTTTATTATGTTTAAAGATGTTCATCTTATCATAGACTAAATCAGATTCCAAAAATCTGTATAAAAGTAGGGTAAAATCTGTAATCTGTAATACTACCCTAAATTCTGTATAAATACAGATAAATCTGTATAATTGGCAACACCAATTTGGCCCGCGCGCGCTCGGGCGTACCGTTTCCACGCGCGTGAATGTGAATGTGCACGTTGAATGTCGAGTTGAACGCACGCGTGGAAACGTGGCATTAAATGGACGTCTCAGAGCAGGGAAGAGGAATCACAATGGAAGCCGCGATAAGGCGTTGCCGCTCTTACTTAGCTGTGTATTACACCAGTGATCTTATCTTTGTCTATCCCACAGAACGTAGCTACGAGTAGAAGAGAAAGTAGATGTAAGTTTGGCAACACCTTACTCCTGTGTAAATCGTGTCTGTTGATTTCCGACATGTTGGACAAAACATTGCGGTGCAGTGCTGAGAAAACTCAATAAATTGTGTTAAAAATAAAGCGTTTCTACAAAATCAATTCACCTAGTGAAAAAATGTGTTTTTTTTTTTTTTTTTTTTTTTTTTTTTTAATTGCCATCTCGAAATGGCACTAACTTAAAATAACCTGTTGCTATTATAATGCAACAACATTTGATCTATATCTATTATTATCTAAATAATAGGTAAATCTTTAATCATTAAAAATATTATAAGTGATAATTAAATTCAATTTCATTAATTCAATTTCATTACTTCAATTTCGCCCCATCACTAGCTCTTTAGTTATTTATTTTAAAGGCAGGGTAGGGTAGGTAATAAAAACAACATAAAACTACTTTATTACTAAAATTAATGCCTATCTATCAATTTTATCATTCAGCATAAATCAGCATTGCGCTATTAATAAATACATCATAAATAAGTTACAAATAAAAATTATCATAACATTACAAATAAAAATAAAATTAAAATAAAAACATAAGTATTAACAATATTACAATTCATTACGTTCATAATTTCAAATAAATGAATTACAGGCATCTTAGTATAAATCCAGTTACAAAATAAATTCATGCATAATTACAAATAATAACAATAATCATAATTAAAATAAAATAAGGACGCTCCATGAAAGAGACAAATTAAAAACAATGCTCGTTTGACAAAGGTAGAATAGGTTACTTTATTGTGCCTGTCATAACCGTCAACGTCAGATTCGTCAGAGTCACTGTCAAGTGTCAAAAGCGGAAGAAGAAATGTTATTCTGGCAAGTATTATCTTTTATTATTGTTGTGATTACGTATTATTTACCAAAAATAAAAACAACATCTCCCCGTTCGCCTCCCCACAATAACAATCACCCACAGGAAACGTCTCTCAATCAATAAGACCAAGGCATCACTTCTCAACAATTGACCCATTCTCCTTCCCAATTATGCGAATTATCCGCCTACCCGCAGCCCACACGTTAACATTGGCTCCGTAAACAATAATTGTTTTAAAATACAAAGTTACGTTTTTCTTCTAATCAGGAAACATATTTACGTAAAGTGCATTAAAACCTACATCATATATTGTTAGTGACAAAGTAATTTCAGTTAAATAGGCAATAATTTGATCAAACCTAAAAGGAGTGAAATCACATTGAATCAGTGCAGTTTCTCTCAAATAAACACAAAAGTAACTATAAACAACTACTACCTATGATAAAGTGAGTAATTTTTAAATGTAATCATGATGTATCAGTAAAGAAACAAACAAAAACTGTTTTGTTTACTATTACTAAAACTTGACCTTTGGACCTGCAGGCAATTCAATTGAACTTTACTACGATTGGAAGGCTACCATCTATTTCTTCTATTATTACTTTGTTTAATACCTAACTGTGTGGGCTGTGGGCTTGGGTTTGATTTTGGGGAAATATATGGTCAGGTGAAAACAGACAACTGACTAGAGTTATGTCTATTAATTTGGGTACTAAGTGCCTACATACCTGAGTTTGGGTAGCTACACTACACTACCAATTCTTTGTTAGCAATCATTGTTTCCATCGGTCAGGTGTTGAGCTTTTAAGAATAGTATTGCCCAATACAGCTTATTTAGAATTTATCAACGTTAACTCTTTACTGCGCTTGCTCCTACTCTGTAGCAAGTAGGTCAAGTTGTGCCTGGCATTTCTCTTTTGAGGGAGTTACAGGATAGGTGGAAAATAAATAGAACAGTACTACATTCTTTATTACAAAACATTATATTATTTGTGATAACAGCCAGTAAAATTAGTTAGTCTAACAGCTAAGTTTAATAAATTAGTAAGCTACTCGTACTTACCAACTTGAGAGGTGTTAGATACTACTGGTTAGATTGGTCCAGTAATCACATAAGGGTCATGTCATCAACGAGGCCAAGGGCTATGACCATGCCGAGGGCGAGAGCAGTTAAGCCGGCTAGGATGGAGAAAGGAGCGCCAGGGACGGGGTCGGGGGTGCCTAACCAGCCGAGGTCGGCGGGAGTGCCAGGGCCTCCAGAGTTCTTTTCGCAGCCGCTGACGTCGACAGGGCCCAGGGCTGACGGCACGGTGACGCGACGACCTGAGGCGCTCGACAGTGCTGAGCTGCCGGCTGGAGGCCTGGGGCGGGATGTGGGGCAGAGGGAGCAGGGGGACATCGCAAGTCCGGCATTCGAACCCCTCGTCAATAGCACTGTCAGCAGACTGCGCGCATGCCTCGAGTCAACCTCAAGGACGGTGGACGAAACCTTGCGCCTCGGGCAGCGGACCCCAGCGGAGGCGATGCGGAACCCCTCACCCGCCTCGCAGCCAGCCTCCCTCTCGGGGGCACCCAGCCCCTGCGCTGAGGAGGAAGGTAGGGAGTCGGAGGACTCTCCCGATGCGCGATGCCAGTTTTTGGAGCTGTCGATGATGTCACTGGGTGAGGGCGGCCCAGTCCACGAGGCGCCCCGGCTTGCCACCCAGGTACTAAATCGCACGATAGCTGAGTTGGATCGCTCGCGCAACCTCAGCCGCGATATCAGGGAGGGCATCCTCGCTGGTCTGCATGCGCTGCACGGCTGCGTGCTGCGCCTTGCCGACTCGCGCGCGCGCCACCTTGCTGATAAGGAGCGCCTGCGTGCCGCCGCCGAGAGACAACAAACTCTGCAACAGAAGATCCACGCCGGTAAGTTGGAGGCTATCAATAGTTATGTACAAACCAATCTGGAGGAGTTGCGGCGAACTAACGCCGCGACGCACCTGCTTCTGCAGGAGATGCGCGACCGTCAGCACGACGGTGTGCCTGCTCCCTCTGCTGCTGCCGCCGCTGTCCCTGCCTTTACTGCCACCAGCGCTACTGCCGAACAGATGGACAGGTTGGTTGAGGAAGTGCGTGCTCTTCGGGAAGAGTGCCGCCAACCAAGGCCACCTGCCGCCCCCCCCCTCGCGTTTGTCGATCCTGACGGCGCTGGGGCTCCCGTTGGCTCGCATGTCGAGCAGACGGAGAGGTCCTGGCAGCCCTCTTCAGGGGACGGACCCGGTCCGCGAGGGAGTGCGGGGCTCCGTAAGACCCGTGGCGAGCCCCTCTCGTATGCGGCGACAGTAGCCAGGTATCCGATCATCGTGGAGTCGAGTGACCCCACCTGCACGGGCGAGAAGATCATCGCGACTATCAAGAGCGGCGTTGACGTCGTGAGTATGGGGGTCGGGGTTAATGGGGTTCGCAAGTGCAAGGACGGACGAGTTGCAATCTCCCTGGAGTCGGCGGAAGAGCGCGCGCGCATGGGTGAGGCCATCGTGGGGCTTGGCGACGGGCTGCGAGTGCACGAGCCGCGCGCTCGTGACCCGCGGCTCCGGCTTGGAGGGGTCATCGCGGAGCTCGGGGATGCTGCGCTTGAGGAGGCTCTACTGCGGCAGAATGCCGCGCTGCTGCGAGGCGTGCCGGACGCTGAACGTAGGGCGAAGGTGCTGCGCCGCGTGCGCGGCAGGAATGCTGCGCTCAACGGTGTTGTCGTGCAGGTCAGCCCAGAGGTATGGGGCGCGCTGCGAGACCGTCGCGTGCGCATCGGCTACCAGGTAATAGTAGCGGTGGACCAGTCACCCGTGGTGCAGTGCTACCGCTGTTTAGGGTTCTCACATGTGGCGACTGAGTGTCGTGCGCCGGAGGCGGCGTGCGGACACTGTGCGCTCGCGCATGACACGCGTGTGTGTCCGCAGCGGGCGATGACGCCGTGCTGCGTCAATTGCAGTACGCGCCGGCCGCGCGCGCGTGCTGACCATCCCGCCTACAGCGCCGACTGCCCCGAGTGGAGGAAGTGGGACGGGATAGCCCGCCTGGCTGTCCGCTACTGCTGAGGGCACTTTTCAGGCTTCTGCCGACATGGATCTGAGGAATGTAAAGGTGCTTCAGTACAATTTGGGTAGAGGGCGCGCTGCGACGAATGAGTGTCTCCGTGAGGCCACCTGTCGGCGAGTTCAGATTTTGATGTTGCAGGAGCCGTATGTAGGGGTTGAACCCTGCATGGCGGTTCCCAGGGGTTGTAGGGTAGTTCAGAGTACTGGAAGTGTCGAACGGGCGATTCGGTCTGCAATCGTTATCACGGATCCTAACATAGAGTGTATTGAGAATTCAAAATTTATGACCAGGGACATCATAGGGGTTATCGTTAGAGTTGATAAACTGAAAATAGGAATAATAAGCGTTTACTTGGATAAGGAATTAGATTTAGTTAGTTATATGTCTACTGTGAAGAGGATCGTGCAGGCAATGAGCGTCGATCGGATTCTACTGGGTGGAGACATGAACGCCCGAAGTCCCTGGTGGGGTTGTGATGCGGAGGACGTGCGAGGCCTGACTGTGACGGATTGCCTGGCTGAGCTGGGTTTGGAGGTGCTGAACGAGGGCACTGAGCCCACCTTTCTCTCGTATCGAGCTGGAAGAGCTTGCACCAGCATCATCGACGTGACAGCATGCTCCGCCTCGTTGCTGGCCAGTGTTACCGATTGGCGAGTGGATGCTGAGCTCTGTACCTTGTCTGATCACCGGCCCATTACGCTCACCCTGCGAGTGAGGACAGAACGGAGTTCAGTGACGGAGGATGGCAATACTACGCGAGTATACGACACGAGTAAGGCGGACTGGCTGAGGTTCAGGTCGGAGCTCGAGCGTGAATTCAACGCGCTTGACATGGAGGGCAGCTTGGCAACCGTTGACGGCCGTGAGAGGGTGAACTCAGTTGCGGATCGGTACACGGGCTGCATTGTGAAAGCCTGTGAGAGCGCCATCCCTCGGATTCCCCGTAGGAGAATCACCAAAGCCTGCAAATGGTGGACGCCTGAGCTGGTCCGGCTGAAAGCGGAAATGGTTCGTCGTAGGAGAAGGATTTCTAAGGCCAATCCGCGGAGAAGGCAGTTGGTGGTGGACCACTACTTGAAAAAATGTGTTGTTCTGCTGTGTATTGTTCTTCCAGAACAACAAAAGGAGGTGTAAAAGACCCGGAATAGTCATTTAATACGTAAGTCTTAGTCAATATATTTCATCTTTTTACATGCTAAAAGAGCGAGATTTTTTACCAGAAAAACAGTAATAATTAAATTTTATTTCATGTTAGTCATATATTCATAAGTGTTATTGATGAAAACTAAGTGTAAAACCATTAATTATTGTAAAATAAAATGTATTGATTTAGGCATCTGTGCTAGTGATGTCCTACACCAGCCAATTTGGCTATATCGATAATATTTAAGTTTCCGTTTTTTATGCATATAACTCAATGCTTTGAATGAGTTTACTGCGGGATAAATGTTTGTAAGATCTGCAAATATTTGTAGCGGGTCACTCGTAGTTCCTGATACCCACGATACGGGTATCCTAGTGTAATCTTACTGGGGGATCATGACTACTAAGTACTCAATACTCAATACATTTATTGCTTTACACATGGTTTAGTTTCTGCATACATCGTTTTTAGGTGTAATTAGGTATCACATGGACTCTGCATGGGTATAGAAAACGTGGAGGCAGGCCGAGGTTTTAAGGTAAGTTAGCTTGATATCTTGATATTAGGATTATGAAGTGACTGTTGTAATGTTGTGGAATCATAATAATGTGAAACATCTTTCGTTTCGTTTTTTTTTGTACACAATATTTTTTTAAATGCTAAAAAAAACCGCGCACAGTCAAATTGGCGGGAATGAAAATCTGATACCTACCTACCTACTCTGCGCTGTGGATGTTATGTTCTCTTAGGTTTATCACAATTTTATTTTGTTTAATAAATACTAAGTAGGTACTTAGTCGTTGGGTGCTGAATAAGATTTAAAACTCGATTGAGAGACATAGCTGGAGAAGTAAACTTCTGATTCTAGAATTAATTTGTTTTTTGTTTCCTCGCAAATTAGAGAATAGTACTAAGTATACAATGCTCGGCTGAAATAGTAATTAACGGTCTCGGTTTTATTTATCTCATTTATAATTTTTTTTAGATTCCCAAAATGCCCCAGAACGGAAAAAGATGCAAGAAAGCGGTGTGGAAACACAAGACCTTTCTACAACACCCAAGCGAGCAGTGAGAATTTTAAAAGTTTAAGCCGTTTCATAAATTTTCATACCGTGAAAATCCCTCATTGTGTATTGAATTATATTATTGTAATTTAGTTGAACAAATCAAAGAGTTTATATCCAATTATGACGCCTTTTTCATTGATTTCGGTATTCAATAAATAATGCTGGACAATTCACACAACATTATCTAGCCCTAGAATAAGCAGAACTTGTGTTATGGGTGCTAGATAACTGATATACCTACATAATACAATACATTACATGTATAGATATTTTTTATTTTTATATAGAAAAGACCAGAACACCCGGAATAAATACCTGCAGATCGTACAAATATTTGTTCTAAGGCGGGAATCGAACCCGCAACCTCTTGCGTCGCAGGTGGACATTCGCCCACTGCACCACAGAGGTCGTCAAATCGTCGTAATTCATCGATAGGTTAGTTAATGTCGTTACTTCTCTAGTCACGCACACTAATACATATCTACAACTGAACACTAACAAAAATCGGACACGCTTTGAAATTTATTTATCCATCCCTAGTAAATAAAACATCCTTGTCTCAGAGCGAGGTAACGCCGCATGAGCCATGTTTGTTTGCGCGTGCAGCCGGCTCCATCGAATTATAAGACGTTGTCACGTCAAAAACTGTAATTAGGTTAGGAAAAATGGCTTTGTGTGAATAAATTGATAGCTACTGAGCAATATGCTCTTAATTATATTAAATTATCTGGAACCTTTGATCTGTCGAGCACTGTAACTCTTTTAAGTACCAAACAGTAATGATACCTCCACAATAAAAATGGTTTCCACCGTTATTTTTTATCGTTCTGTGCTCGAAGGAAATTTCGACCATTATCATTAGCTCAAACTCACAAATCCTCTTTTAATCCTTTCAATTCTTATTCTGCTCGCATATTTTTACATTTTAGGCAGAGTTTTGCTAAATATCTCAGTTGACTGACGATTCAGAGTTTTATTACTAAAATCGCAGGCTTAAATCTTTAGTGCAGACTAATGTAACCTAGATTTAGAATTTGTTTACTAAAAACACAGACTAAATACTTTAGCGCAGACTAAAATTTACATTTACTCATTATATAATCCCACTTAATTTGACCCAGGCCAATAAAGTTAGCACTACTAATCGTTGGGCCGTTATAATCAGAGGAACGCTGTTAAATATAACTGTCATATTTAACAGCGACTCAATGAAAAAAAGTATGTATTTTTTTTTTAAAGTACCTACGTACATTTTTTGATATACAAAAGATTCAAACTGTAGAATATATTTTCGAATGGCAACCATGAACTGAATTAACCTTTATCTTCGTCTTATTTAAGAGCAATGCTCTTGTCAGCGTTATGTATGGATTTTTCAGGTATTTCTTTTGTGGGCAACCTCTTTGACCTCCTTATACGGCATGACAGCGATATTCGCTTTTATTTGGCTCATGTAGCTTATCCCCTTCTTCCCCTTCCTCTCTTTTCATCTACCTAAAATTGGTTCTTATCAAATCGTTTTTATTACGACCTACACTGTATCGATTTCTATATCCAAGAAATTACTATAAATCGCTGCACCAGCGTAAACTTAGATATTGCGAGCTTCATCTCAATGGATCCCAGCATTTGCAGTCAGATCACGTGGCCAATCGGTGCACTCGGTCCAGAATAAATACAAGATATCTTGCTAGGATTGAAGGAATCCTTGCAAGACTCGCTTTTGTTTGGACTGTGGCTTTTGGGGACGTGAATTTTAGACCAATGTGCAAGTTTCTTATTTTCGGAAAAAATATTTAAATTTTCTCGTAAGACATTAGTTTTATCTCTCTCTGGCTGTGGTTTTGAGTCTGTGTGAGTGCTGAACAGTGTAAATACTGTGTGTGTGACGTTTCGACGTAGAATTTATTAATACAGCACTCACACAGACTCAAAACCAGAGCTAGAGACAGAGCCAGACAGAGCTTGTGGTAGGCCTACTGGTATATATTACTATGCAGTTATTATTGTAGTGTACATATTTCTGAAAAAAAAACTATGAAAACCAAACGATGACAAAATAAATAAAATAGATATTGTGGGCAATCCACGCAACACTATCTAGCCCCAAATTAAGCAGAGCTTGTACGATGGGAACGTTAGCTGATATAATACTGTGCATGTATTGTTTTTTTGTAAATACAAATATGTACTTAGAATACAATATGACACCCGGACAGAGAAGACAAAATTCCTAGAAATCATTGAATATTACAAAGATCAGCTCGGGACCAAAATTCTCGGTAAATTTGATTTAATAAAAGAAATCGTTTTCATTTCAAGTTTGTTTTAATAAACTTTATTCAAAATCCTGTCTGTACAGACTTTTTAGGGTTCCGTAGCCAAATGGCAAAAACGGAACCCTTATAGATTCGTCATGTCTGTCTGTCTGTCTGTCTGTCTGTCTGTCTGTCTGTCTGTCCGTCCGTATGTCACAGCCATTTTTCTCCGAAACCGTAAGAGCTAGACTGATGAAACTTGGTGAGTAGATGTATTCTGTGAACCGCATTAAGATTTTTACAGAAAAATAGAAAAAAAACTATAAATTTTGGGGGTCCCCATACTTTAAACTGAAACTCAAAATTTTTTTTTCATCGAACCCATACGTTTGGGGTATCTATGAATAGGTCTTCAAAAATGATGTTGAGGTTTCTAATATCGTTTTTTTCTAAACTGAATAGTTTGCGCGAGACTCTCGCGCAAACTATACTCGCGGCGAGAGACACTTCCAAAGTGGAAAAAGTTGGCCCCCCCCCCTCTAACTTCTAAAATAAGAGAATGATAAAACTAAAAAAAATATATGTTGTACATTACTATGCAAACTTTCAACGATATTTGGTTTGAACGAGATCTAGTCAGTAGTTTTTTTTTATACGTCATAAATCGTAATCCGCAATTTACCTTTCGACGAACTACAAGAACCTTTATATTATGTTACTTGATGCTACGGAACCCTTCATAAACGAGTCCGACTCGCACTTGGCTGCTTTTTTATTTTATACAAAACTAGCTGTTGGCACAAACATATTGCCCGCCTTATGTTAAGTGGTAACCAAGCATTGCCACCTCGTAGATCACGCACGTCAGGAACGTCCACTACGATGCACCACTCTGCGTCCATCAACTTGAGGCATACAGATGTTCAGTCTCACGTGCCAGTAATTTTACCCTTCAAACCGAAACACGACAATACACCATGCCTTTTTCACGGCAGAAATAGACATGGTGGTAGAACCGGACGAGTCACACACAAAGAGCTCTATTACTACTAGCTATAAGTGGTTCATCGCTCAACTAATAATGTATTTATCAGTCGGTGCTTGTAGGTATTCTCGCTCAGTATAACATCACACCGAATTCCTACAATGAGATTGCATTAAATATTTATAAGCCTTCAACATTTTAATATCAAAAGCTTGTGAATAAAACCATACATATTCCTTTCACTGGCGTTTTCAGGGTTCCGCAGCGCGAGCGTAAATTGGCTAACATTTTAAGTAGCTTTTCATACTTGTGCAAATTTTGAGAGCCCTGTTTCATCGGTCAAAATGGTAAGTAAGCTTGTATGAGCTGCGGTTCAGCTCTTGAGTTAGTGAGCGATCTTGAAACTTAGCTCTAGGTATACATCACGAGGTAGGTTCTATTAAATACATCGCTATTTTTCACACAGTTGGCTGGTAGAAAATGCTGTCTAACACTAAGCTTTCTTACAAATACTATAGATCAGTCATAATAAGCTTTAGTGTCTCATAATTCTTCTTTCTGGGTAATGTGGGCATGACTGGAAAAATTGCCCTTATCGCAGTATAAAGCATCTACCAATAGATGCAAAAGTCTGTTTCATATTTCTACTAACTGTAAAAACATCTGTGAAACCTGTCGAGCCACAAGCATAGGTTTATTGACAGTTCTTCTTTGAAAAATGACGAAATCTATGCTTGAGGCTTGACTCAGGCTCAAGCACTGTTTCTGAAAACGGGCCTTTAAAGGCTTGCGCACATCTAAGCGATCTGCGATAGCAATCGCCATCGCCATGGCCTAGGTGTGCGAAGGCCTTTAACCATACTCTTGAAGGAAAAAGCTGTCTAGACCTGTGTGAAAAGAGTTTCTATTTCTGAGTAGTCAATTGCGTAAATAACAGAAAATGTATTCAAATCGAGCCCGCGGGCATAAAATTACGTTTTAAAGCTTGTTTTACGGTTTCTTTCGGAGAGATTGTATTATTTTACATAGCTAGGGCTGAGATTATATTATGAGACCATGGGGTGAATAATAAATAATCTGGCCAAATATTATCTGATGTTAGGTAATATAAGTTCATGCATTTCACGAAGACGCATCCAGTGATATTTATCTGGTTGTAATTGACGCGTCTTTGTCAATTGCATCAACTTTACATTGTATTGTAAAAGAATCAATGCCGCTAGCGTCTTATGGGTGCTTCCATCTGGTATAGATTTAGATCAGTTGAGCTATCTCTAGATCGTTTGTATTTGTGTTTTGCGTTTTGATGTTTTCTTAATTTCGGTATTCAAAATTAGACCGATTGGCACACACGTAGCTATAATATAAATATGAATATGCCTTGCTATAATATACATAATAACGGTTAATTAAGTATAAGTCGGTGACGTCTTAGAATATGAATATAAGATATTATAGATAACATTGAATATAATAGCTGCGTGTTCACTTGAATATTTGTATAAAAAATCTATAGTAATATGCCTTGCTAAGTGTGACGGGCTTTAATCTTCTTTAGGACATAAAAGTAAAGTTCAATTTGTAAAAAAAAGAACAAGGATAATGCCACTTTTGTTTCCAATTCTAAAAAAAGAACATCTGCTGGTAATTATTCAAGAAGATGAATGCCGTTTAAGATAATACTCCTCACGTACAGGTTTATCTTTTTGACAAATTGCCAGGGGCAGTACCTTTATTTTATAAGTGATGTACACTGGCTCCGGTTCTTTTATTTGGCTTTTGTAGGCAGAAATTTGCAAATTTTAGGGTTCCATAGCCAAATGGCAAACACGGAACCCTTATAGATTCGTCATGTCTGTCTGTCTGTCCGTCCGTATGTCACAGCCACTTTTCTCCAAAACTGTGATAGCTATACTGATGAAACTTGGTAAGTATAATGTATTCTGTGAACCGCATTAAGATTTTCACACAAAAATAGAAAAAAAAACAATAAATTTTGGGGGTCCCCCATACTTAGAACTGAAATTATAAAAATATGTCAACCCATACGTGGGCACCACTTGGTAGTGGTTTTAGCCCACAGATCATCCTTAAATTAAGTTGAAATGTTAATTTTCATAGGTAATCTACAATAAAAAAACACATCAACAAAGTGATTAAGAAGTTGATTTGGGTAGATATGAAACTGGATTTTTAGAAAGAAAAAAAAAAATAAAGAAAACTGAACTGCATTCAAAATTGCATTGCATTTATGATCGAAAAGTATTTCCAGTCATTTTTTTTTATGTTTTTCGTCTTTTTTCACGCAGTTATCTAGCGTGGACTCCACCTGTAGAATGACTCATCTTACGTCACTGCGTCAGCTTTGACAACCGATTATTAGTTTTAAAATCAAAATGGAATTCCGATTGTGGATCCCACGGTCGTATTTACAAGAGCGAAGAAGCTATGAATAAATTTTGCTAAGTTCGTTACTGGCTGGATTGCCTGTACTGACTTGCTTGTACCCTGAAATAATTATTAAAGGAGGATAGAAGCGAATTTCGTTAACTTTCATGTGACGGAAAATTTATCAAATTGTCAGGTAATCCGGTAGATTTTTTTTCTTCTGCCGTAAAGGCGCGGTGTATACCCACGACACCGCTCGAGCTTTTTTATTTTATTGCTAACTCAGGGAATTTGTTTTTTCCTACCCCATGCCTATTT
This sequence comes from Thera obeliscata, assembly GCA_947578465.1. Lineage (NCBI taxonomy): Eukaryota > Metazoa > Arthropoda > Insecta > Lepidoptera > Geometridae > Thera > Thera obeliscata. The sequence continues at coordinate 9,867,280 of OX387914.1, forward strand.
CTCCTGTGAAGCAGCTTTGCTGTGTTTCGGTTTGAAGGGTGTGGGTGCCGATGAAATTACTGGCACGTGAGGCTGAACATCTGTACACCTCAAGTTCCTGTTCACGTGCTCGTTCCTCGTTCATGCGTGATCTGTGAAGCACTTGACCACTTAACATTAGGTGGGCCATATGCTTGTTCCACCAGCTAGTAGTATGAAAAATAAACCTTTTCACTTATATTAGGGGTTGAACTTCGTCGCTGTCTCGTGGTTTCATATCTATGCGAGTATTTGGATTGTATCGCTGTACTACTTGGTCGGAATGAGCCCCACTGCCAACGATATTATTTTGCAGGAGCCGCCTATAGTTGGGAATAGATTGGGTTTGCCTGAACGTTACTTATTAATTTTATCGCTTTGGAGTTCTTTAAACGCCTTACGCTCGATCGGGCTTTCTTTTATCGGAACGTTCCAACGCTATGCATAATTTAGATAGTTATTTCTTTTATTCTAATACATAGCTGTGGTGGTGTAACGATGTTAAGGGAGCAGAGGATCGAGCAGGTAAGTAGTTGACTGTAACGTCAAACCTGTAGATGGAGCCACGGTCACGTCGAGTTAACAGTCCCTATAACTCTTGTTAGACGTCGAGTGTGATTAGGATCCGATGGCGCAGCGGTCAGCAAATCTCGCTCGGCTCTTAACATTTGGGACGTTATAAAAATATTTGTAAGTAAACAGAATAAAATCATTAAATAAAAAAAAGATGTGAAAATTAATTTACTTACCTGCATAATTTTAACTAAAATTCACGGATGACAAATCGATCAATCAAATATTCAACAACTAATTATTTCAGAATTAAAAACTTTTCTGGGGGTTGAAGACAAATAGGTACTTACCAATTTTGAATTTTGTGCATGTATATCAAGGCTTGCGCCACTACCTAGGCCACTGGCAAACGCGATCAGTGAAACGCTGTCAAATTTGACAGCGTTTCATTGATCGCGGTCGCCAGCGGCCTAGGTGTGCGCAGGCCTTTATTGCTGAATATTTTTAATTCTAAATTGAATTAAAAACTTTTACAATTATTTACCCTTGCCACACACAATCGTACAGCTAAAAATATTGAAATAGATTAGGTATATTACTGTCATTTTTTTCTGGATTTAATACGCTTGAAATTAATCCCCAAACAAGCAAGATATCCTGGATCCTCGGATATATCAAGTTTACTTCCAGGAATTCATTAAATCATAAAAGCATCGTACACGAGTCCCCTTACCCCAAAATCTGCCAAACGCCGAGATTCCCCATAAATCCATTAAAACATTGTAGAAGTTAAAATTGACAATTTGACGAGTGGTATCAACGTCACAAAGATATTAGGGGTATTAAACAACTTTCTTAGATGATCAATCACAGTTTCAAATTGTTTTATAAGAATCATCAGTAGAAGACATCTTAGGATCAGCGCACACAGAGAGGAGCGCAGCGGAGAGGATTTTATTAAAGCACTCGATAATCAACTTAAAAATTATTGTAATAATGTGCATAATATGCTTGAACCTGACAAAAAATGCTCGCGCGTCCGCGATTCGTCAGATATATTATGCACTTTATACGAATATATTTAAAGTTGATTTTCGAGTGCTTGCTGCGCTGCTCTCTGTCTGTGCTGACCCTTACTTCAAATTAGCGTGAAGTCAAAAATTAACTATATTGCGCTACGTTTAGATTCATAATAGCATGCTCACAGCAACGTTGATCAGATGGTTTTTTGAAAATTCATTGAAATAACGAGTAAAATAAAAAAAAAAACTGTGAGGAAGATGTTGCATTTTTGTCTTAATCGCAAGGATCACTTTAAAAATAAAGTGACGATTAAAAATGTGATAAAAGTGATGCAATTTTGACGTAGTCGTAAGAATCAAAATAAAACTGAAGTGATAAGTAAAAGTGCAGGAAGTGATGCAATTTTGTCGTAATCGTATGGATAACTTTAAAACGAAATAGACGAGTAAAAATGTGTGAAAAGTGATGGAATTTTGTTATAATCGTAAGGATCACTATCAAACTGCTAGTTCTACGTGACCAAGGCTAGTAGAATAAGCAAATTGTATAAAAAATCTGTCATTTATAAATACGTAGGTAAGTATCTGTAGAAAGTGAGACTAGTAGATGCTATTACTCATTCTACGGCTGTAGCAAACGGTCTCAGCTTTTCCGCATCGAGAAAGTTTCAATGAGATTGTATTGGCTGAATCCCAAGTTCGAAGTGTATTTGGAGTTCAACCCAATCTAGTGCTCGTAAGTGTAAAATATTGCGTTACTACTTTTTTCAGTTACATTTTAAATGTCCAAGTGGAGTTAAAGATGCGGGTTCCATTCTCGAATAAATAAATAGAAAAAAATCTGAATTTTAAAAAAGATAGTAAAAAAATTCAATCTTCAAATTTGTAGGTATTTACTTATTGATTTTTTACTTGTTCATGGTTTTTAATAAAAGTCCAAGAGCTTTTTATTTTTTGTTTATTTTATCCTGTTATTTCAAAAAACCAATTTAATTCGTAGATATTAAATACAAACTTAAATAAAACAAAGCATCTATAGAAATAAGATCTGTAGCAACCTGCGACGAAGTGAATTATTTATACCTTAAAAGCGTTTCTTTGTTCCTCTCTAGTTTAATTACGGGGGTAGGTAAATTGATTTGTTTTTTCCGTGACGTTGTTTTCTTTTAAAACACCCGTCTTGGAAGATTCAAGAGACTTCATATTATCTCGTTTCGTCTAAATCTTATCAAAATTACTTATTTGATTTACTTACAACATACTTAACCTACATAATATTTTATACAAGCATTTAAAAAACCTATGTTACACATACCTTTTAGGGCCTGGCAATTCGCTGAAACGCTGTCATATTTGAGAGCGTTTCAGCTGATCGCCATCGCCATTGCCTAGATGTGTGCAGGTCTTTAGGGCGTCTATTGCACATTCGACAGTTTTTTATCAAAAATTTTGCAAGTGACGATTTGACAAATACTGGTCAAAATTTTATTGTTCGATTAGCAATCCGTGAAACTAGTCCTTAAAGTAGCTACTTTTTTAGTAGGTATTTCAGATAGAAAACAGAATTCAAACCAAACCAGTTCTTTTTCTAAATAAAAAAAAAATCTCTGTAGGAAACCAGAGACTATAATATGTATTTCCTTTTGCTGTTTGTTTTTTTTTTGCATCTAAAATTCTGTCCCCAGCACTACAGCATCCCGTAAATAGGGGTCCGAGTGAAAAGTTACCCCAGATGCTGTATAAATCATCTACATTAAATGAAAAGGCCGGTTTACTTCACTGTCTTAAAATGGGTATAAGTTTGATCACCGGTCATAAAAACGCCTGTTTGAAGTTCCAATGAAGTGACAATTCAGGCAAACTTTTAAACGTCAAAAAGCTATTTAATCAGGTGCCTGTCAAATCCTCCATAAAAAAGTTGGTACTTGAAAAGTACTTTGCATCGGCGTTTACGGCTCAGGCTATGGATGAGTTCTTAAAAAACGGTGGTAGGTATTCGTACGTTAGTCAAATACTATATTACGAACGACTATCGGTAAATAGATTACAGAATGCTACAGTGCTACCAATCTATCGTGCAACACAGTTCGTGAAGATTGCTGAATCCGAGTTCGATTTTCAAATATTTGAAACGAATTCAGATTCAGTCATCGTCTAATTGTGTTGCAAGCACCGCTGTATAGTTAACCATATATAGAGGAACTAATAATCGTCATTTTATTTCATTTTGCTGCCAGTCTTCTTTTGTTTTAAAAACATGAAAAAATAAACAAATATCAGTGGACATTTCACGCAACGATAATGATGATGACGGTAAGATTTCTATCGTGGGAACCATACTTGTATAGTGGGCGAGATAGCGAGTTGCGTGCTTTAGGGAATTGTACGTTGCGTGTTGAGGGCTTTCAGGAATCAGGCCTTAAGTACATACTTAGTCGTAAAAAATGTGCCAAATTACCAAAATTGAGAGACAGCTTGCATTCATTACCGCGTTTAAAACTTTTAACTCGTTTTCAGTTTCATTAAAGGTTATACCTCAGCGTAACTGGTGTAATTATGTACGCAATTTGGCTTCGGTTTAACTAGAGCTAACATGGTTGCGTGTACGTGCTAACTTTGGTAACCCAGTAATCGTCTAAGCAGGAAAGTGTTAAATCAGCGTTCATATGTTTTAAGTAAGTACTCTCAAGTATATTTATGGTGGTAACACTGTATATATTTTTTATTCTTATATGCCCTGCGCACACTTAGGCAATGGCGATAGCGATCAGCTGCAACGCTATCAAATATCGCTGTCGTTATTCGATGTCATGTTATGTCGTTATTGTCGTACGTAGCCCTTTATTATTTCATCTATGTTAGAACAGCGTTCAAATGTTTTAGGTGCTCTCTAATATTTTTATGTTGGTAACACTGTACATTTTTATTCTTATGTCTTATATCTGTATTCAACCTGTATTATATTTTTAAATTTAGCATGACTTTTAATTTAAGTGATAATTTATTACCTATTTCAATTTGTATGACTAGTCTAAGAACATTTTAAATGTGAAAAGATGAATAAAGAATTGAATGAATTGAAATACTTGTCGGTTTCAATTATTTACCAGCTGGTTGGGTGATTGTGAAATTCTGTTGTTATCAAAAAATTGAAACTAATATGACAGCGATTCACTGATCGCCACCACAGAACGCTTAGATGTGCGTAGGCTTACGGCTGTGAAAGCTATAATATCACAAGTTTTAATTCCCATTCTTATTTCAGTTTTACGGTAAAATGGCCTAAAACTACGAAATATATTACACCCAGCGGGATCACGAACGAATAACAATTTGTAACCCCAAGACATGATAATAGACCGCATCTTCATTTATGAAACCATGGGGGTTCTATCATGCTCTGCGGGCAGTTCGAAACTACGGGGTTCTTGGGTTACTTGTAATAATTGAGTGGTTTATAAGGGTCCTAATCTACTCTTAGGTATATTTATAAACGAAAAGTGAACTCTTTAAAAGGGTCTAACTGAATTTATTGACATAAATAATCTTACAAGTATTTAAAAAATGTTCAAATTAGGAAGAAAACAAGAAACAGTTGACAAAAGCTAGAAACCTAGACTCACCTAGCCTTAAAACATTTCAAAGTGATTCTTGTGATACAACTGAATAAACATATTTTTGACTTTGACTTCTGATTTGCCTTGGCGATGGTTACCACTGAACAAAAGGAGAGCCAGTTCTTGGTCCACCCCGTAAGATAAAGAAAAAATATCAGAATAGCTCTACTAAGGCTAATATTTCAATCTAGCCATAGATAAATTGATCCGTCACATAAAAATACAACCATCTCTTGTATAAGCTTGTCAAAAACATGGACTGACATTTTTTATTTGATGAATAGCGTTATTCTGTGGATGGAACGATCAGCCCTTAAATGATTCAACTCCAAATAACAACCTAAAATAGTATACAGAAGACAATCTTTATCTCAGCGGGGGTGTAACGAAGCACCCTGCTGAAGGGATGTCCGATCACTTTCTCTTTTGTTTATGTACTCGTTGTCTTGCACTAAGATAATATTATAAACTTTTGCGTTGGGACCACGTTGGGAACCAGTAGTTGGCGACGAAGCCAAAGAGAATAGACAGCAAACTACGGTTTGGTTCCTCGAGGCAAGGGCTAGGACAATAACGTTAGAAATGAACCCTACGATGCTGCCCTGCGTCCATCAACTTGAGGCATACAGTCACTGACTTGAATAAAAAAAATACGGGTTGCACTCCGGGAGTGCCGGCAGAAGTGAAAACTTGATTATTAACGTAGGAACCCTAAAAGTTGTTTATTTTATCAAGTTCCTCAATGTAGTAAAACCCCAATCAAAGTCCTAAGGAACCCTAAAAATTTTAGCATTATCAAGCTCCTAAGTGTAGTTGAAATTCCAATCAAAGTCCTAAGGAACCCTAAAAATGTTAACATTATCAAGCTCCTAAGTGTAGTTGAAACTCCAATCAAAGTCCTAAGGAACCCTAAAAGTTGACCACTTAATCAAATTCCTCAATGTAGTAAAACCCCAATCAAAGTCCTAAGGAACCCTAAAAATTTTAACATTATCAAGCTTCTAAGTGTAGTTGAAACTCCAATCAAAGTCCTAAGGAACCCTAAAAGTCGACCATTTAATCAAATTCCTCAATATAGTATAACCCTAATCAAAACCCTATACGGAACCCTAAATTTTACGTAAAGCCAAATCCTCAACGGGTCGGAACCGCTAGAAGGGACCTTGTCGCGCGACCTACAAGTAGGTCCTAAATGAAGTAAAACGGCAGACATAGGAGGAGGGGGTTCTGGGGGGTAAGGGGGGTAACAGCACGGCTCGCTTCGCTCGCCGCGCTGTTCCCCGTGGTCGCGTGGCGGCTCGCTTCGCTCGCCGCGACGCTCCCCCCGGGTTCAGGAAGAGGGGGTTCTTGGGGGCTTAGGGGGGTAACAGCACGGCTCGCTTCACTCGCCACGCTGTTCCCCGTGATCGCGTGGCGGCTCGCTTCGCTCGCCGTGACGCTCCCCCCGGGTTTCGGAGGAGGGGGTTCTGGGGGGCTTAGGGGGGGTCACAGCACGGCTCGCTTCGCTCGCCGCGCTGTTCCCCGTGGTCACGTGGCGGCTCGCTTCGCTCGCCGCGACGCTCCCCCCGGGTTCAGGAGGAGGGGGTTCTGGGGGGCTTGGGGGGAGTCACAGCACGGCTCGCTTCGCTCGCCGCGCTGTTCCCATGGTCGCATGGCGGCTCGCTTCGCTCGCCGCAATGCTCCACTCGAAAAATAAATACAGTAGATCTATAAAATCATGTACCAATGACCACTACTACCTGCCGCGGGCGGCCGCTAGTTCATAAAATCTATAATAGGTATGTACCTATACCTACTACAGTCACGAAAAACGCCTTGGTATGCTTGCTACTAACTATTATCTATTCTGTGACGTTACCGTGTCATAGTAACTACTAGCGTATCTGTAGCGTCTTACGCTTTTTTTCGATTTTTATTATGAACTCTACGTTGTAGTCTTAGGGTACATTTCTGCAAAAAATCCGTCCTACGCTTTTTCGATAAGGTCACGTGATCCTGACGCCCTGACGCCCTGACGCGAGTTTAAGATTTTATACCCATTACAGAAAGTGCTCAACGCCGCTAAAGAAGTTTTCACTTCAAAAAACTGGTTAGTGCATAATTTTCCTTTCTCTAGGTATATCTTTTTTCAGAAGATGTCACGGTTTTTTTATAAAAAAAACTGGTCAGTGCATAATTTTCCTTTCTCTAGGTATATCTTTTTTCAGAAGCTGTCACGGTTTTTTTTTAATTATTGTCGAACGCAAAAGATCAAACAATTCAGATAGGTACTACTATAAGGATTTTAATAACGAAATAGCTATTTGCTGAACAAAGCAAGTAAAGCTCATACGGCAATATGATAAACTTAAACTGGCGACCATCCCCAATTTGAACTATGAACCTTATTCCAAAGACTTAAAGTTAAGACTTAAGTGTTTTGTTGGAAAGTAGAACATTTATTAGCGTTCACTAACCATGGAATGTGTGACGTTATTTAAGGTTTCCGTGACGATGTAATTTAAAACTTTGTTGTGCTATCGGAATATGCCAGGAATTTTAACGATACTTAGGTATTACCTACTTTTTTTTTTTTTTTAGAGTGTACATTATGTAGGCCAATTTCATGTCTATTTTAGTCCATGCATACCTAATTACAAATTATATACCTAATTACAAACTTTTCTCAAGTAAAAATATTTAATGCTAGTGAATTCCTGAGCGACTTCGATCGCGTTATGCTTTTTCCATACAAACTTCAACCCCCGCTGCGCCTTTTTAGGGGTTGAGTTTCGGGAGTCCCTTTCTTAGTACACCCCTACGCTACACCTGAAATCTACTCTCCAAATGTAATTCCTAGACCATATGTTTAGGCTGTGCGTTGATTGTAATTTTTATGCTGGTGATCGTCTGACGATTCTTACGGGACAATAGAACATACATAATAATATATATAGAAGTTTTATAGGTTTAGGTCTGTAATAGAATCGCGTTCGCGTGAAGCTAACTTTTTGACACCCCTCCCCTATTCAAACACTTAGGGGTGTGTATTTTCAAAAATAGTTTTTTAAGTGTATGTACTTCTCTAATGAATACTCGTGAGAATTTTTCGTTTCTTCACCCAAACCAAACAAAAATATTTTAATCAATAACATGTTATGGAACTACGGAGTAAAATAAACAAAGTAGTTTCATGAATGTGGATTTGTTCTTTCGGAAAATAAAGGATTTAGGTCCTTATTGACCTCCATACGAGGCTTTACTAGAAAATAGACTTTGTAAAGGTGAGCCTCATCTGACCTCTAGTGGCAACTTACCCACAACGTAACAAAATATCTAAAGTATTGATTCCCAACGTGGTCCAGGTAGACCCCCAGGGGTCCACGGTAGACTCGATGGGGGTCTCCATGCCGTGATAAAAAATGGGGGCTCACAATTCGTAACCGGGGTTCCACGAAAGATAGTGAAGATCTAAAATTTTGGCTTGACTTTACCTATCAATGTAGGCAGATAATATTTTAAGAAGCTTATAGTGACAGTTATTTGTAAAAAACTTTTTTTGAAAACTGTTAATTCGAGGTAGGAACTAAGACGCAACGCAAATGTACATATATAGTAAGATCGAATCTGCTTATTTAATGTCGACAGTAAAAATGTAGCAGCAGGGCACCTAAACCAGTAAAATTTGAAAGTGGTCTATGAGAAGAAAAAGGTTGGAAACCTCTGATCTAAAGCCACGTTAGCCTTTACAAAATAGAGCAAGCATTTTACAGGAGGTGTTGATAGTAACAATCCCGGGTTCAGGCTGAAACCCGAGCATTCAACACGAACGGATTCCACATCGTTTGATCCTGTAGTGCGAGCCAAATCCCGAATATCCGGGATACCTACGGGCAAAATGTCATCAAATAACCCGATGCACCGGGAATAATAAAAGCCTCCTGATCAGAAGGTCTAAGTAGCAAAATGTCCAACAGAGCACAAGGTCTAATGATTAGCAAAATATCCAACTATCAAATGGTCTGTCTGTATAGCAGAACGTCTAGTTAGCAAAAAGTCAGTAAAGTCATCATAATCTTGTAGACTTTTTACCAGTTCATTAGCACTTTGAGTTTTGGATTTATCATCGCATCTCATCATCTTCAGCCTGAAGAAGTCCACTGCTGGACATAGGCCTCCACATTTCCAGGAAGAACGATTCTGAGCCCTTTCCATCCATCGACTTCCCGCGATCTTAACAATGTCGTCGGTCCATCTGGTGGGTGGGCGCCCTACGCTTCGTCTTCCGGTTCGTGGTCGCCATTCGAGAACCTTTATTCCCCAACGGTTGTCGGTTCTTCGAGCTATATCGCCTGCCCATTGCCACTTCAACTTGCTAACTCTACGAGCTATGTCGGTGACTTTGGAGTTTTGGATTAATAGATACAAAATAAACGAGCATAAAATTAATAATAAGTGTAGTCTTCTTCTCATCGTGTTACTAGTTCTTTGGAGCCAAGTGTGGTGAAAGGATTTTTAGTGCGCCTCACAGAAACCCCCCTTTTGTGCACGTGACACATATTTTGAACTGTAGTGATACATTTTTTTTATCAAAACATAATTAATCCTTATTCGCGTACCATGGTATAGCTCAGTAGGCCTATCACAAGCTCTGTCTGGCTCTGTCTCTGGCTCTTGTTTTGAGTCTATGTGAGTGTTGACTTACTCAATCCTACGTCGAAACGTCACACACACAGTATAATACACTGGTGAGCACTCACACACACTCAAAACCAGAGCCAGACAGAGCTTGTGGGATAGTCTATTTCCGTGCTCCTTTACACCTTTATAAGCTTGAGCTCTGTGCGAATCCCCCTGGACTGGCACCATCTTTGACACATCTTCCTAAAAGCCTTCTTTACAGCACAAAAGCGCTGAAAGCCTTTCATTCTAATATTATATTTTGACGAGCCAACACTGTCTCAAGGATTTTATAGGGACATGAAAATTTTAGTACAACTTGAAGAGTTTTATCCATGTGTTCGCGAGTATCTTCGAGTTTTGAAATGGAATAGAGAAACATTCATCGCGCTACTTGTACTTTTATGGTCACTATACTGTTAGCTGAAAGTTGGTAGTCCAGTAAAATGACCCTGAAAATTTTGTGTTGTTAAATTTGTATCATATTTATCGTAAAATTTGTATCTTGTCTTCTTCCGTGAAGCAGCATCGCTGTTTTACGGTTTGAAGGGTGTGGGTGCCAGTGAAATTACTGGCACGTGAGGCATAACATCTATATGCCTCAAGTTGATGGACGCAGGGCAGTGCATCGTAGGGCACGTTCCTGACGTGCGTGACCTACGAGGCAATGCTGTGTTATATCCGATGGTTACCACCTAACATCAGGTGGGCTATATGCTTGTCCAAATTTATGAACAAGCATGTTTTTTTTAGGTAGTTTAGTTTTTTTGTTCTATCAGGCATGCTGTCTTCGTCTGTAAGTGTAAACACATTTGACTTTATAAAAGTAAGCACTGTATCTCTTGAAAATGTATCAGTGAAAATGATGTTAGTGTTCAATAGATAAAATAAAATAAAAATAAGTAAAATTAGAGTCCTCCACAGTTTTTACCACATCCACAAATTCAGTCATCGTATCTCTCCAATAATAAGTGCCGTTCACAACGTATGCCATTGGGTATTAGTCAAATAAATATTTTATGCATGCTGTAAAACGTATTATGATGGGTATCATGGAACGTATGGGCGCAATTTCCTTTTGCGGATAGCTCATCCGTTGTTATTTCCCAGCGACTGCCTCAACAAACCAGGTAAGTAGCTGTAAAATAAATGGATTAAGTACGTACCAAACGAAAACCAGCGTGCATGGAGACGCGTTTAGGCAAGCGTAGTGGGACGCCCTCCGGCAAGGTGCGGGGCGACGATCTGTGAAATGTAAGGAAGCACTGGAGAAGAACAGCCAAAGACTCAGTGGCGTCTCTTGAGAGAGATCTACGTCCAGGAACCTTACCACAAGGTCTGTCTGGCTGTCTTTGGCTATGGCTATATCGAAACGTCACGCGCACAGTATAAAACACTGGTGAGAGTATAATACTCTACACAACACAAACCCAACACAAACTCAAAGCCAGAGCCAGAGACAGAGCCATACAGAGCTCATGGTAGGCCTACAGGTAAGTAGCTGTAAAATAAATGGATTAAGTACGTACCAAACGAATACTATAGGGTGGAGACCGCGTTTAGGTAAGGACGCCTTCCGGCAAGTTAGGGCGACGATCTGCGAAATGTATATAGCTGGCAAGCACTACAGCTTGCATGGAGACGCGTTGAGATAAGCGTAGGACGCACTCCGGCAAGTTGGGGCGAAGATCTGTAAAATGTAGCTGGCAAGCACTGGACGAGAACGGCCAAAGACTCAGTGGCGCGTCTTGGGAGAGACCTACGTCCCGTAAGGCCAGACAGATCTGGCTCTGTCTCTGGCTCTGGTTTTGAGTCTGTGTGAGCGTTGACCAAATAAATCCTACGTCGAAATATCACACACACAATATAATACACTGGTGAGCACTCACACAGACTCAAAACCAGAGCCAGAGACAGCCAGACAGAGCTTGTGGTAGGCCTACAACAGTGTACTGATATTGGTTAATAATAGTGATGATGTGCTTACCAAGGGTACCAGACTGACTCTATTTCATAGAATAATTCGAATGTAGGTACACAGTAATCTTGTGACCCGAAAAGGTTAGGTTCAAAAAAGTTGCGACTACCTTCGTGAAAGTAAATTATACCTTTTCAGCCTTTGATCCAAAAGAAAAAAATAATAGACGAATTAGAAGAAAGGGGTTCGATACAAAACTAGGCCAGGCAGACAGTTAATCTAGTGCTTAAAAAGATAGGTAGGTACCGGTATAAATAGGGTTACGTGTAGGTAATAGCTAGTAATTAAGCCAACTTTGATATGCCCAAGTTTACCACGCGTAATATCGATTTACTTTAAAGTAAGGTTACCTACATTCAGTTTTTCTTTCCACAAACCTTTTTCCTCGCCTGCTGCTGCTTCTATAATAAACTCCTAACAAAATTGCTTTCAATAAAAACAAAAACTCATGATCACCATAATACTTTGGTCCCGTGTCTCTTGACAAAGAATGGGCATTTGCAACGAGCTATTTGGTAGCTTATTGCATTGGTAATGCTTGTTAGGTATTGGTTCCAGCGGAGCGGTATCAGCGATTGTGGTCCAAGGCTTTGTCGGAGGCGATTCTTATTGCTTTGGTGCATGAGAAGTTTTTATAGATGCTGAAGTTCTAGACCGTCGTGATCTTAGCTCGGGCTTCTATCGGAGTTGCCAGCGTAGGTAACATATTGAAAATGAGATATATAATACTTGACGATCAATGTGGCACGGCGGGCGATGGTCCACGGTTGCCCTTGTAGCGACATATTGACCCGCCTAAAAGTCGCTAGAAGTCACTATAATTTTTTTTCTCGCTAAATGTGGAATTTTGTCCGCTAAACATTCATAAAATCCCCTAGTTCTAGCGACAAAGTCTCTAGAACGGCAACACTGGCTCGGATTTATAATTTTTATGCAATCATGCGCACCAGAACAGCGTCGCTGATAAGCCACATCCGCGGTAGCACCAACGTTGAATTCCGGCTTCTTAATTTACTGCATGGCAAAACTTTTACCGTTCGCCCAGTTAGTGACCCAGTAGGCAAGCATCTGTTGAAGCCTGAATACAATATATCAACATTTTATGTAATATTTTTTCATTGCCTTTGCATAAATTACTTATATTAGTTTTTGAGTTTATATTTCTGTGTTGTACTAGCTAATTGGATATTTTTAAATCAAAATAAATATATTTAATTGCATTAAATTGAATAAGCTGAATAAATTTGATGAGTTAAATAATAAAATCCAGCAGCATAGGCACATTGTATTTTTTTTTATTTGTATAAAAGAAGACATAAAATCCTACAGGGACAAAGGTGTTGAATAATGGACGAGTGAAAAGCAACAAATTGATATGGGAAATGGCATTGGGTTCTTCAAATGGCGGGTCTATCTGCTATGTTCTTAATAGAACGGCAGCGCATTAGCACCACCTCTAGTGGCATAAAATAAACTGGCTGTCGTTTTCCAGACGAATACTATTTTTATGAACATCGGTGTTCATAAAAATAGCGTTGAAAATCATGATAATTTCAAAAGTTATCAAGATTAAATTTCGCCTTTCGGTGATAGCTTGCACCACAGGCCCAGTCTATCCCGAGGCAGCTAGCTACAATACCATGCGCATCGCTCCGGCATTTGTTGGCTTCTGCAATTGTCGCCGCACATCGATTTCATTTTAATATGTCGGGACTACCTCCCGTTCGGTAAACTAATGTAGGTACGGTTCACTATGTTATTAGAAATTGTATGGCTACGGTAGCTTCCTTGGTGGTTGGAGCAATGAGTAATGAGAAACTCTCAGAGCTTTGTTATAGCTGTTTTTAATGTGTCTCAAACGGTGAAGGAAAACATCGTGAGGGAAACCAGCATGTCGTAGAACCTAAAAAGTTCGAAAATATGTGTCAACTGCACGAAAGGAGCCTTGTTGAGGCGCACTTGAAATCCTTTCACCATACTTGGTTCGAAGGAATCAGAAGAAGACGTAGAAGAAGAGGTCCGATAAGAAGAAGAAATGAGTACGCACAAAAATAGTATCTGATGCGCACTATTATCATTTCACGACACTGGTACAAAAGAACGAATGACACGAGAAGAAGAGTAGAATGTGTGAGCTGACTCCAAGGGGGCAATCTCACAAACCAATGGTGGAGCAACTAGTCACGCTACCAACAAAATGGAGGGTATCTCACCTATTGGTTCTATTGGTTGCGCAACTTATACAACGAATCAACCACTGGTGACGCAACCGGTATCTGAGATGAAACCCTAAGGTCTAAATTAGCTATGCCCCGGTTGTGCACCATTAGGTCCTAATTTATGTTTATTGTTTCTACCAATTTATAGAGCCAGGCACTAATTTTAAAAAGATGGTCTGTAGACCTCAGTCAATCTGCAGGCCCACTATGGAAGCTGCCACTGACCACCATGGAAATAAGGTATAACCATCGCTTCATAAGTCACGCACGTCAGGAACGTGTTATAGAAAGAAGAAAGAAAGAAAGAAAATTTATTTATTTGACAAAATACACGTACACAGAACGGAACATTACTTAGGTACTAAAATAAGTACAAAAAAAAAAAAAAAATAGGTAATAATAAAAAATAAAAATGTAACACACAAGACAGAAAAATGAGCTACGTCCCGCGCTGGGACGTATACAGGGTTATTCATAATTAGCTGCAAATACTCAGGAATTAGGTTCAACAAATAAAATAAAAAATATTTATGAAATGATTTTTTTTTTATTTTGATTTAAGTTTTTGTATCAAAATTTTATTTTTATTAATTTCTTTACGGCTATTGCATAATGATTACCATGTAGAACAGGACAATGACCCACCCAGGGGGTGACTGAACGCAGAGTGTCGCTAACGGCGCGCGGGCGCGGATTAAAGGTCAAAATAGGTCAGGCGCCAATGATTCCTTTATCGATTTTCTAGGGATTTTCATAACAAAACTTAAAAAAAAATATTTCATAAATATTTTTTATTTTATTTTTTGAACCTAATTCCTGAGTATTTGCAGCTAATAATGAATAACCCTGTATACCTACGTGCCAGTAATTTCATCGGCACCCACACCCTTCAAACCGAAACACAGCAATGCTGCTTCACGGCAGAAATAGGTATGGTTGTAGTACTTCCCCGGACGACCCCTTCACTACTGGAAATATTATGGACTATTTGGAAAGATCTCTCTATCATGGACTATGCAGATATCCATAGAGACATCAAGATTGAAGATCAGTTTACTGAAAAATCACCTCGTTCTAGAACTCTATAAAAGCCGTGCCCCATTTTTAACCGACTTCCAATCAAAAAGGAGGAGGTTCTCAATTCGGTTGTATGTTTTTTTTTTTTTATTTTTTTTTTTATTTTTTTTTTTAATGTTTGTTACCGCATAACTTCGCCATTTGTGAGCCGATTTGAAAAATTATTTTTTTATCTGAATGGTACTGCTTCCAGATTGGTCCCATTTTAATTTTATTAAAATCGGTGTTGCCATTTTTTTTTAAATAATTTTTTTAATGTTTGTAACTGCATGCCTCCGTCATTTATGAACCGATTTAGAAAATTATTTTTTTATTTGGAAGGTTATTTTTACGTCCAGACTGTCCCAAACAAATTTCATTAAAATCGGTTTAGCCGTTTGGCAATGAAGTCGGTTTCTCAAGTTTTTTAAACTTATAATTATATTAGCTGATCTCGAATGCCTCACATTGTTGAGGTTGTACTATGAAACTTAATATCGCAAGATAGACAGAGAATACTAGGTAGGTATACTGACCCGATAAAAAAATATTAAAGATTTCTTTTTAATTCTACGTGCCAAAAAAGTTCCGCGGCCCATCCAGACTGTCTTCTAGACTTTTAGTTTTAGGTCTCTATAGCTGGCGCCGCCTTGAGCTTTTTTTAAATTTATGTAGCTTGTTGATGGAACAAGACACCTGACATATATAAAGCAGTGCCTCGTAGTTCACGTACATGAGGAACTTGCTCTGCGATGCACTGCCGTGCTTCCATCAACTGGAGGCATACAGGTGTGCCAGTAATTTCACCGGCACCCACACCCTTCAAACCGGAACACAGCAATGCTGCTTCACGGCAGAAATAGGCATGGTGGTAGTACGCAGTAGTACTTCCCCAGACGAGCCTTTCACAAAAAGCTCTACTACTATAAGTGTTTTTCAAGACTATTTATTATTTTTTGAATAAATACTTTATTTCGCAGTAGCACCGAACACACTGTAAAATGATGCATAAACTCCACAATGCAGCTCAGACGTCAGGATTCTCGCGATGAAAGGTAACTCGCTATAAGAGCCAGTTTTATTAAGAAACGAGTACCTATAGTCAGCTGCACTAGGGTGTATACGATTCCTTACCTTTAAGATCTGGAAATATTGCAATGGGGCACAAACAAAAAAATCTTATATTATAAAAATGACCATTATAACGCTGTGATAACCTTCACTTATAAGAACTCATTGCCTCGTAGGTCACGCACGTCAGGAACGTGCATCCTCTGCATCCACCATGTCATGAGCCCATGACCCATGTCATGAGTTTACCATGAAAGTTACGAACTGTATAAATCCTAAGTAGTGTGCAGCCGACTGTACCTATAGGCTATAATAAGCCATCATTTTTAAAGGCTTCGTAGCAGACGACTATTATACACTGTGTTGCGTTTGAACGAGCAATATTTTACTGATGACCACCATAATTGGTGAAAACTGGAGCGCACGGGATCGCACTAAATTACCAGCCTAATCAGGTCCTCCTCTTTGCTTCATGCTCCTCACTTCTGAGGGTCGTGACTTCTTCCATAACTATTTGTCCTTGACAATATCGCCACTTGGAGCTGTTACCGGCAACCTGTATGGCTTCATGGACCTTCACAATTAGAGTGGAGCGGTTTTGGTCGGACCAACGTATCGGGCTTCGGCCTCGTTGTCTCTTGCTATCAATTTTTTTCTCTGGCCTCTCAGCTCAGTTTAGGTAGTAGCTCTGCCTTCTGCACCGTAAGTCGTGGGGTTGATCCCCATCGAGAATAAAATATTTGTGTGGTGAATGCAGATGTTTGTTCTGGGTGTTATATTGTATTCGAAGTAAGTATTTACAAAAAAAATGTATAATGTGTATTATATCAGCTATCTGGTTCCCATAGCACAAGCTCTGCTTAATTTGGGGCTAGATAGTGTTTTGTGGATTGTCTAGAATATTTATATTTATATCAACTTTGCTAGTGATGACAAGTTTTTCCAGGTTGTCATCCTGTTTTCTGGCTATATCTTAATTCTACCTATCAGGTAAACTCATAACAAAACCACACACTAAGCCACGGAGGTACCTACTTGTATTCTTCTTCTTTTTTGGCATTTACTGCAATTAAGAAGTACGATACACATGCGGGCTTAATGCTCTAAGTCCTATTGGCTTTTATTCCCAAAAACGGAGATCCAAAGGCAAAATGCTAATGAATTTAGCAATTGAACCCTTTTGTTCTATGCCTAGTGTGTCTACTGTCAATACATGTCTTCAATGTGTGTCAATATACCTAGTCTGTTGATGGAACCTCTTATTGATCGTTCAATCGTTTCTTAGACATTTTCTAAAGCCTTTATGCCTTTGAGCACAAAAGTACTTGAACGCTATTGAAGACATTGGAGTCGATAATAAATTGAAGTAACCTTTTTCCAAGGTTTCTAGTCTTTGTGGTAGTTAATTTGAAGGATGACTAACCAACCCAGTATAGATAGTAATGTTGGGCGGCTAGCATAGCCGAGCACGACGACCTTAGACGTGCCCTTTGTCTACTAGATAGATACCTATCATCTATATACTTAACTTATACACCTACGTATAAGGATTATGTCTCTTGTGCCTGTAATTACAGCGCTACCAATTCAGAGCATAACAATGGTAGCATAACTGCTTGGTGCTTTCCAGCCCCAAACTAAGAAGAGCTTATACTATGAAACTAGAAAGCTTATAGAATTCAATATAACACGCAGACAGGGAACAAACATCTATAACAGCAGTTCAGCACCCAAATATTGGTACGCGGTGGGAATTGAAACCACGCCTTCCGGCGCAGAAGACAGAACTACTACTAACTGAGCTGAAAAGGCTGTGAGTATGTAGTGGGGTCACCATTTATGGGTACCGTGCTTTCAACTGGGTTATCTCCAGTTGTAGCAGTTGTAAGCCTTGGCTTAGAGGGTTTAGAACTTCATAAGTTTTTTGTCTCTTTTTTACTACTACGTCTTCAGTAACTGGCTACGTTTAATTACCAAACGGTACCATTGTAGGACGCCCTCCTAATGGTCCGACGACCTTGTTAAGATCCCCAGAAGTCGATGGATGGAGAGGACTCAGAATCGTTCTTCCAGGAAATGTATAGGGGATTATCCACATATAATTTCGTTATTTATAAGCCTGAAAAACACCACTGCTGGACAAATCCAGCTACTAAGTAACATGCGCAACCACGAAAGGGGCAACGGGGCCATGCAAATGTCACTTTATTATGCCCTGGAGTTCTAAAAGCTAATAAATCAATTTTCTGCACTACTAAGTATGTACCATGCGCAACCATGAAAGGGGCAATGGGGACATGCAAATATCACTTTATTATGCCCCCGGGGTAAAAAAAATATGGGTAGGGTGCTTGGTTATATGGTACTTTCACTTAACAGCGGTTAATGGTTCATTTATTTTGCGTGAATAAATGCATATTTAATGCATAAAGCGATAAGACCGCCCTTTGTAGGATAATGCCTTCTTCGTATATTTATTAGGTAAGCAACTTTTGCAAAACAAACTTTTTTTAAGTAAACTATATTAATGCATAAGCTTTTCTTGGGTATGTAGTCTAGTTCAGCTGACTGTACATATTTGTGTAGGTATATTAATTACCTCCGCTAGTGTTGAAAGAGCTTTGCCACGACTAAGCGGCGAAGGTCATAGGACGTTTGAAAGGAGTCTACGTCTATACCTACACTGATTGATGAGGTCAACGTGTCAAGTATTTAGACATAGACAGATTCGTAAGGGTGAAACCTTAGACCCCTAAAAGAGCACAAAAGCTATTAAAGGGTCGTATGTAGAAACAATATTTGAGTCTGAGTCGACTTCAATTTTGAGACTTCAGCAGCTTGACTTCAGCATTGATATTTTGACAGTTCTCCATTGATAAGTGTCAAAAAATGTATGCCCGAGACTCGACTCAGACTCAAGCATTGTTTATTCATTCGGGCCTTAGAATACAAGTTGCTCACCATTGATTTTCAAGATGGTGTTGCAACATTGCCATAGGACATTTCAGGGGCAAACCTGTGTGACCTTAAGAGTCCGGGAAAGATACCTAAACTCTGCGTGTGATAGATGGCGGAAAATAAATAAATATTGAGAGATTGATACTTAAATAGATAAAGTTTGAGTCCTAAGTGTGTCTGTTTGTTGGTCTAGTCTGCTGATTTTAATGTGGTTTCTGTTAGAAAGCATGGTAGTTCGGAGATGGCTCATGTTTTGTTGAAATACGTGCAGTGGTTTCCATATTCTAAGAGGTCAAGGGTTTTTTGATTTCTGAAAAATTTACTGTGCCACCCTGGATGCCGGTCAAATAATTATATTGCCGCCAACATTCTGGCTAAATTAGAACTTTGTAAATGCCGAACATGAACTTGTTTACTGCCCGCCAAAATAGGTGCACCTAAGCACAATAGCCACAATTAAGCTAACAGTTTCGCTGAAATGCTAACCTCATGCAAATGTGATGGTACGTAAATGACTGGTGCGGTGCCCTCGCAAAGCCATTCGGATGTACTTGAGGTCATAAGCAGGGGCAGAGCATTGCTACGGAGGAGTAACAGGTTTCTCCTTTCGTGGCATGGCTGTGCCTACAATACTTGGAGAGGATGTATTGAGAATAAAAGCTTATGGGTCAATGACTTTACCAAAGCCAGAAAGTAAATTCTTCTTCTTATCGTGTCACTCATTCTTTCGAACCAAGTGTGGTGAAAGGATTTCCACGAATTTCCACTTGCTACGATCCTGACATACTTCTTTCGCTTCACTCACTCTCCTATAACATTCTACACGTTGTTTTAGGGTCCTCCAGACCTGGCCTTTCTCTAAAACGGCTGCTATCTGATCGAGGAACATGCGCAGAGTTCCCCTTCCAGCAGTTCCATTCACACTCGCCTGGTGCCTGGTACCTGTTTTGCTAATCTTCTTTCATCCATTCTCTCTACATGCCCAAACCATCTTAGCATACCTTTCTCTACTCTCATCACTTCGTCTTCTTTCACATCGAATTTCTCTCTTATAACAGTTCCTCACTCTATCACTCAACTTTACACCACAAATTTTGTGTGCGCAATGCTCTCATTCATCAGTTTAAGAAATAATGACTGTGAATTTTTCGTGCAATGCCAATAGAACGATAGAGGCATCCTCCTCCTCGCGTCGTGTTCCTCATTACTGAGGGTCGTGATTCCCCCGACGTTGAGCCATTAAAGTTTTAACGATAGTCCGCCATCTCTGTCTATCTTTGGCATTGTGAAGAGCATCGTGAAGAGGAGGAGGTGATGCTGTATTATTATTGGTACCTACGAATTCCTTCCTACCATACGCGTCAAGTAAGTAGTTGACATAATCTATAATAGACAAAGATTTACTTACTATGTTTCAAGTCGCTCGTCACACCTTACTAAGTAGTCTTATTCGTGGTTGAGTGCCCCATTCTACCTCCCTTAATCCGTCCCTTTGTCCATTCCCAAAATAATGTAATTATTTTATTAGTAAGAGAGCACGTAGAGGCCTCGTATATTGTATGGGCAAGGGACAAAATAAGATTATGCGTACATATGTAATTTGCACGTCTTGGTTATATACCAAGTTCTTGTGTTATACAGTCCCTGGAGGTGCGTAATTTTCGGTCGGGTTGAGTACAAACCTTTTGTTATTACTTAGGTACCAAAAGTTCTGGAACCTTCTCTTCTTAGGGCTCGGTGACCATCATGTTCCAGCCGTAAGCGTAGAGATGAGAGGAATATTCTGCCAAAGTTTTTGCCTACAATAGAATACTTACAGTCCTGTATAGTATACCCCTAGTCTGAGTTTTACTCGATCCGTTACAACAATTCGTTTTGCCTACGTATCTCTTTTGTAAAGAGAATTATGATACAACAACTCGTTTCGATCGTTTCTACGTAACGTATTGTTGTTGTCTCATCTTTTCTCCATACAGAATAGAGAGAAACGTAAGCGAAACGAATTGTTCAAATTGATCGAGTAAAACTGGGACTTGGCCTTCTGATCTGACCATAGTATATCTTTCTGCATTTTGTGGTCCAGACCCCTAGAGTTTTGACCCCAAATTACCCAACCTATCTACAGTACTAGAATCTATCATAGGGAGTCGATTATTAGGTTAAAAAATAAAAGAGATAATAAGGAGAAAAATACGATTATATTCAATAACATTAAAACTAAAACAAAAATAATACAATAAATGTCTTTGAAAACATTCACAGCCATTCTCCAGTGATGAGGAATGTATAGGAGATAAATAATATTTCTACAAAATGTAGGTTATAAATAATGCTAAATATTCATAACTTATAATACTCATCAATCTTATAAGCTAATATTAAGTAGGTTATAACAATAATTATGAGCTAAGAAATATGAAAACTATTTTTTTTACCATCTATTTCTAGAATTAGGTTTGTCATGTAGGCAGTTGTCTTTTAATAATTGTGCGATAATGTTCAATTTTAATTTCAATTTCAATAGCCTTTATTAACAATCTTAACACTAGTATTACAAAATAAAAAGTACGTAAATATTTACTTATAATACAATATAACACCCAGACGGAGAACAAACATCTGTGTTCACTACACAAATATGTGTTCTCAGTGAGGATAGAACCCACGACCTACGGCGCAGAAGGCAGAGCTACTACCAACTGAGAGGATAGTCAAAGTCAGCCCTAAGTTGAAAAAATATCTTTGAGAGTTACTATAGTGTGGATTAAGGCAACTGGTATATTAGTTAAGTGAAAATCTACCTTAACTTTTTAAACTTATCTAAATATCGGATTATATTTGAAGGCACATCCGGTATTTTTTTTGCCAATCACTTATTACTAACTTAAGTTTTACCGTCTCAGAATAACGCTATGAGAATAAAAATACCGTCATTACTTAAGGCACTTGTCCAATCGTTGTAAAAGTCAAATCAATGTCAAAGATGTTACAAGCATCACTTTAAAACGTTTTAAAGCGTGGGCGAGCAAGCGATCAGATTTCAATTATGTCCTCGCTAAAGAAACGAACAACAGATACAGATTCTGTGCCAATAAAAGACACACATACATATTAGGGTCATATTTTCTTTATCAATAAGTTTCTTAAAAAAAGGAAAACATACGAGCACGTATAATAGCAGATCTGGATTTTATGAGACAAAATGGTTACTCTAGAGGCATTATCCAGGGAGGAAATAAGGGACTACGTTTGTATGGAGAGTCGCCTGTGTTGTACCCTCTTAATACCTAGTTGAACGCTTGACGGTGCCAATGAGAATTTTCAATTTTTATAGCCCAGAGAGCAAAATAATAAATCAACACACTCGTTACTCGCTTCTCGGTCTTCGCCGACACCGATGGTCAGACAAGTGCCTTAGACTTGTCAAAGCAAAGACGAGAGAATTTTTATCGGAATAGCGTTACTCTGATGGCAAAACAGCCTCAGAAAAATATATCCTTTATAATAATAACCACGGAAGAGAAAACATGAAGGAATCGTTTCATAGAATTTACTCTTCAGTGGTAACTTACCGAATCTTATATCTAAATATCGGATAATATTTAAAGGCACATTTCCGGTATCTTTTTTGCCAATCACTTATTCCTAACTTAGAAAAATACAAAGTTTATAATAATTCTCAGTTTAGTGAGAACCTAAGCTATGGCAAAACTTATATACACAGGGTTGTTTTTTGAGAAGGGCGGCGATGGCCAAGTTCGAAACCTTTAAGTTTAGTTAATATGCAGTTATTGTTTTTGTATAAATTGAAGGCATGACTCTTTTCAAGACTTTTCACTAACTCTCGTGGTTTCGGAATTGAATATCACCACCCTTCTCAAAAAACCATCCTGTATATCGGATTAATATTGAAAGGCACATTTCCGGTATATTTTTTGCCAATCACTTATTCTAATTCATGAGATTACAATCGATACATACCTAGTTTAATCGATTTAATAATTAACAAAATATTTTAATTGATACGGATTTAAATAAAAATATAAGGATGACCGCACCAGCACGGATTTTTGATGACTAAGTTTCCGCAAGTGAAACTTGAAACGAAATTAGTGAAAGGAAATAATTCAAAGTTCGTTTCAAATATCTTTGGAGCAGCGTTCAACTGTGAAAAAACCGAATGATGTCAGCATCGATCTAACTAACGAAGGCAGTCTATGAAACATTTATAACACAGATTTTTCTTGTTTTAGGTCCAATAAAAATGAAAACTGTGATAGAACCTCCGCGTTCGTAGAACTGGCAGTAATTGATTCCCGATGCACACCAAATCCGAACACCTACCTAACACGGAAACCTCATCGCAAAACCGTGCTTGTGCGACGAGCCTTAAAATCGGACACACTTGATATAAAATTCAAACAAAATCTGGCAGCAGAATCTGGCTTACCATACTCTGTCATAACTTTAATACCTACCTAATACGAATGTCTTATACTTTAACAGCCATATTAATAAACGCAATTTAAATTTAGTCATTGTTTAAAGTTAGTTCTGTCACTTTCTGTCATTACCCAGTGGTAAGAGATGGCAATAGTTTGAGCACAGCTTATCTTTTGACATATTTTTATAAGTAAGGTCATAGCAATGTGACCGTAACCTACAAATAAGTTAATAATCTATGTGTCATATCTAACATGACAAAGATGCGACCGATAATACAAATTGGGCACGACTTTTTACAATAATGAGCCAAAAGACTTTGATCGACCTATGAAGGTCATAGGAAATTGTATGAATATTTCCAAATATTATATTTATTAGGAAATATTTAAGGTAGAAATTAGAAATTACTCGATTAAGTAAACTTGAAATTCTTCTTATCGTGACAATGGTTCTTTCGAACCCAGTGTGGTGAAAGGATTTTAAGTGCGCTCAAAGAGGCTCCTTTCGTGCACTGATTGCCAACTTTAAATTGACTGTCAGAACATGAATTACTCCCAGATTTCCAAAACAAATCTTACGCTTACAACAGTAGACTTCTCCAGGATATTGATGAGTGCTAAACCTACAGAATAAAGATCAGATCAGCTCAGTCTGATGAAGGTGCGATGGACTTACTGCAAGGTCTTGTCCCGTAGTTTCTGTGCGGCTTGGAATGTGTTATGCATCAGCATACATACTGTCATGGGACCCACGCCTCCGGGCACCGGGGTGATTGCACCCGCCACTTTCACCACTTCTGTTTTGGACAAATTTAAAAAACAGATAAGAATAAAACATTTGAATGTGTTAAGAGACTTATTAACTTCAAAATGCTATTGCAATTGAACACTATTAACACATCTAAGCGTTTGCGATCAGAGAAACGCTGTCATAAATATGACAGCGTTTCTCTGATCGCAAACGCTTAGATGTGTTAATAGTTAATAGTGGGTTCCATAAGAAAACAAATATTATGTCCAAATGGACATAATATTTGTTTTCTTATGGAACCCACGCCCTCCTGCGCAAAAGGTAGAGTTACTACCAACTGAGCTATGAGGGTTGTCATGTATGTATGTGTTCAGATTCCTACAAACTCCGTCACTACCAGCCATATTAATAAACGCAATTTAAATTTAGTCATGGTTTAAAGTAAGCCCTGTCACTTTTTGTCATTACCCAGGAGTAAGAGATGGCAATAGTTTAAGCACAGCTTATCTTTTGACATATTTTTATTAATAGGGCTATACAAGTATAGTAGCAGTCAACAAAATTATTGCACATCGGCTAATTTCGGCATCATAGAGCATCGTTTTTTGACACTTTTCAATGGAGAACTGACAAAAAATCTATGCTTGAGGCTCGACTCAGACTCAGACAATTTATTCAATTCTTTATTATTTGTTAGTGTAGTGACGTTGGTTGATTTATTATTTTTAAACAATACCATTTAGCTTATCTTAAACGACAAATATTATTATGTAAACAAAACAAGTCGTAGTTTTGATAATCAACATGTTTGTTTATCCAAATCAACATAATAAGTAGGTGTATTGTGACGAAATTTTCTTTATCATTTTATTTATTTCGCGTGGCTTTAGATAGATATAAATATTTACGACTCATTAGTTTCTGTTTTCGTATTATCTTTGACCTACATTAAACTGGATATTTGTGGAATTTACAATTTATTTGGTTCAATACACAGACAGAATGAAGTAACTTACAATACAGAACGAACGACATTAGATAGATAAAGTATGATTCAAATTGATCCTTGTGACACACAACTGAAACACATTTTTGAATTTGAATTTGAATTGCGAGAAGTTTATGGGTTGAAACGGCCCAAAATCGCTCTTCCTATGGAAATAAATATTAGTATATTTATAGTCTCCAACTAATTGGGCTTCTGCAAAATAAAGTTATAACGATTTGATTATTCCACAAATAGCTCTATTAGTTTTGACTAATTTTGATGTGCCTAAACCAAACTTCATTGCAGTATTTATATATTTATTTTATTCAACACATTTTCAATCCATCAGAAGCTAAACCAAACTCAGGATTTTAAGCCTAAGCTAGGTTTGTCTAACCACTGGGTTCTCGATAAAACCTATAATTGAATTATTTATAATAGCTGAAAATAGCAATAATAAAAACAAAGGCACTCCGGGAATGTCGACAAAAGTGAAAAATTGATCAAAACCGCGTGTATATGTCCCTCCTTTTCCGGTTTCCGGCCGGACAGACTCCGAATTTTGGCGAAATTTGTCGATCTTTGCCGAAGAGGAGTCGAATGACGCGTGACGTTGACGATTTAATTGTTTTTTTTTCCCTACCTCAAAAATGCTCAAGCCCGTCAAAGAAATTTTCACTTCAATAAATATCATGAACATTCCACATAACACTATCTAGAACCAAACTAAGCAGAGCTTGCATGATGGGAACTAAATAGCTGAATTCATAGTTGGGTGTCTCACAATCACACTGGGAATAAAATATCAAGATTAGTATCGGAGTTAATTCGCCTACAACACCATTTCGTTCGCGGCCGGACCGGTTCGGTTCGACCGGCACCGATCGGCGCCGAACAATTTGCACTGCCACGGAACCGAGGTCACGCGTTTTGAATTTGTCATTAGAATCAGTCAAGTTAAAACAGTCCACTTTATTTCCTCTACTACCTGAGTAGCCAACAATGATATTGGGGCTCATATAGAACACAAACAATGAAAAAATAAGCTGTGAATAGGAACGAGATAACTTACCATCATAATCTACATCTCCGACGAGCCTTTTCTTTCCATTGTCATCTATTTCTGTGATACCGACATCGATCACAGTGGCACCTGGCTTCACCATATCTGCTTTGATGAGTCTTGGCAAACCTGTGTAAAAATTGCATAGGTATAGCATCACAGTTTAATAATAATAATAAAATCTTTATTTCAGACATCATAGGTCCATAGTTACACAATTACAATAGAAGATGCACACACAATATAACACAAAAACCTACACATAAAAATAATATTTAAAATACACAAACATCAATCTCATCATCATTAAAAACCTATTTCGCTAAAGTATTGGACGTTACTATAACAGTTTTAACCCAATGTGACAGTATAGGACTGTCAAACTTATCCTATAAGGTATTTACCTGTAGCAGTGATTATAATATCAGCATTCCGGCAGTAGTAAGCGAGCTTGTCAGCTGGTGTGTACCGATGGCAGATGGTGACTGTTGCATCCATTCCCAGGCCGCTGTCATGCCGTTTGTCACTGTGCAGCATCATCGCTATCGGCATACCGACGTTCTTAGACCGACCAACTACCACCGCGTTCCGACCTAGAGTTTCGATGTTGAACCTAAAAAAAATGTCTTCTAGTTTACGTTGGCGGCAAGTTTTTATCATCCACACTTGATGTGCGGGCTGGTTTTTCCGCAAGTAGGCCGCTGGCGGGCCCTTTTTGCGTGACCCTTGACACTTATTGCTCGAACTTTTTTAGGTTCTACAACACGCCGATTTCCTCACGATGTTTTCCTTCACCGTTTTTTAAGAGTACTGGCATAGTGTACAAAAATTTTTCTGTAGAAAAACTCATTGGTATACGACTGGATTTGAACCCACGACCTTCAGATCCTTCAGGCCGCTACCACTAGACCACCAGTGCTCTCTTTACGTTAGCGGAATAAGGTCTGTACTGACGTCCTACTATGGGGTATATTGTGTATTGTCCATCTGCTAACCAAGAGCACTGGTGGTCCAGTGGTAGCGGCCCCGCCTTCCGATCCGAAGGTCGTGGGTTCAAATTCAGTCGTGTACCAAGAGTTTTTCTGTCGAAAAATGTATGTGCACTATGCCAGTACTCTCAAAACGGTGAAGGAAAACATCGTGAGGAAACCGGCGTGTCGTAGAACCTAAAAAGTTCGAGCAACTCGTGTACGCGGAAAACCCAGCCCGTACATCAAGCGCGGATGATAAATTTGCCGAATTTGTTTTTCCCCTTGCTAACCTCACCCCAGCCAGCCAAACTCCTTAAAATAGCGGAGTAGGACCATGGGTTAATGGCAACAATGTTCCAGTGGACCGGATGGTGAAAGAATGTCCTGTCTTTTCTATGTTCTTTAGCAAAAAGAGCCTCTTTGAGGCACACTTAAAATCCTTTTTCCACACTGGTTCTAAAGAACTAGTGTGGAAAAACATTACAAGAAGAAGTAAATGGAAATAGTTTTGTTGGCAACTTTAGTTGAAGGTTATTGAAGACTGGCTGAATATTATGTCTACACATTATTTTGTCCTCATGTGTGACCTACGAGGCAATGCTTTGTTAAAGACGATGGTTACCACTTAACATCAGGTAGGCCATATGCTTGATCTTACAGTTAGTTGAAAAAAGTGTCAAGGTCATATTTTTACAGAGACTTGTCTCTGAATTAACTGTAAATTTTATTAATTAATTAATTATTTTCGATATTTTAGAATTAACAAGTAATTTTATTTTGATTGTTCAGGTGTGAAGACTTCTAATAAGTAAAAAAAAAACTAGGCAGGAAATTAGAGATATTACATTAACGTTGGAGCATTCACTTACCTTTTAAGCATCTCCACAACTGCTAAAGCAGTAGCCGGGACAATTGTAGGCATATCCAAGCACAGCTGCCCAACATTGACAATATGGAACCCATCAACATCTTTCTCTGGAGCAACTGCATTACAGACCCTTCTTTCATTCATAGAATCCGGAACTGGCAGCTGGACCAAGATACCGTCCACATTGCTATCAGCATTAAGCTCATCAATCAGACTGATTAATTGCTCCTCGGAAATATTACTATCACGTTTAAGAGTTTCAGCATTAATCCCAACATAAGCAGCTGCCTTGATTTTGTTGTTCACATATTTGTGACTTGCGGGGTCATCCCCGACAATGATGCAACGGAGAGATGGTGCCCGGTTACCGAGACTCACCCAGTTTGCAATTTTCACTTTTAACTCGTTTTGGATGGTGGCTGATAAAGCTTTTCCATCTAAGATTTGGGCCATTATCCTATGACAAAAAGAAATAAAAATAAACAAAAATGGTAATAAAAAATAATAATTATGCTGAAAAATGCAAAGGAATTAAACTCAAGTAAGGTGCACTGATAACATAGAAGAAAAAACTATTGGACTTTCCTATGTTCCATACCATCCTAAGTTTAAAATAATAAAATACACATAAACACAAAATCTAAGTAGACTTGCAAATTAAAGTTTTTTAAAAGCTTATTTTATTAGGTAGAACAAATCAAGTGAAGCGGGAAAATAAATTGTGTTTTTAAAACAACCAAACCACAGCAAAAGCCACAATACACTTTAACAAATTTACCTGGCCGAGCCATAGGAATCAAGATATGTGTGACTTCTCATTTTGGATGTTAGAAGCGAACTGATAATGCGTGGAGAGAAGATTTGCCTCATCATTTACTGTTGACGTACATAGTTCATTAGGTGATAAGGTCAAGTGATAAATTCTTACAACGAAATAAATTAAAAATTGTATTAATGTCTGGCTTAAACTGCATTTTTACAGTTTTAAATTATGATCAACTATGTCAGGGCAATAGTTCAGTTCATATCAAAACTACTGGTTTAATGTAGGTGTGAACCAGTTAGACTGAACTCACAACAAAGAAATAATAAACTGGATAAAACTAGGGATTGTCAAGAAAAAATAACCAAGACACTCACACTTCTCCATAAATTTGAAACCAGAACGAATTTAAACACCAGGATTCTTTTGTTTTTTGCCAGCTATTTGGTTTGTAGTAGACCAGCCAGTGGGTGCCTAAATTAATAAAATAAAGGAGTGTGAAAAGAGGTTGACCTACCTTGTTGGATTGATGGAACTTTACAGACGTTTCCACTGATGTTATGGAATTGATCGAATTGCCCGATTATCAACTTCCCTATTTATAATCTCACGGCTTTCAATTGACAATAGGTACGACGAGATACCAATGAAAAACCAAGTACAAGATGTGCTACATAGTACCCAGTATTAATCAATAAAAATTGGATGGAGTTCCTAATCAATGTGCTTACGTTTTGAGTATTCTTGCAATTTATCCAAAATGTAGGTATTCACGCTGATTCACTATCACTGTTTTTAGTTGATGGTTGGTATTTTGGGTTTTAATTTATTAGTTTCTTTCACACAACTTAGAATAAATGCTTGTGAATGTGCTTCCCAACATGATAAAGCGAAATTCCATGGATTTTGTTAAGTTGAGGTTAGGTTTTTCCAAACGTCACGCGAGTTTCAGGTGTCAAGTTTGACATTGGTTGTCAAAAATTAAAATACGTCACGAAGAAGTCACTCACAAATTGAGCGTCAAGTGCGAGCAGTGCCAGCAGAGTAAAAGGAGCGCGAATTTTTGAACTTACCTATTTCATGATCTTTTGAGTCTTTTTTTAACACAACAATTTTTTATGGATAAAAATTCATGTAGTTATTCGCAATAAACATTGCTATTTAGGCCTATTTACCTACTTTTAGTTTCCTGGTGGCGGCATTGGCATTGTGGGCGCGGTTCTGACGTAGTACAGGTCATTGAGATAACCACAGGTCAATGTCCATGTCCACGTAAGTATATGAATATGCAATAAAAACATCATATTTCAAAATACATACCTACAGCGTCCGACTACAGGCAACAATAAGTTTATTGTTTTTTTTTCCACTTCAATTTAAACAAATTCTATAAAGCTCGTTTTTGTGTTAATGTGAAATGCATGATTAATGATGATGAATGGTGAAGTTTTTTACTTGATGAAATAGTTAACCTTCTACCTACCTACCTGCAAACTTACTTGGCATCTATAGATCTACCTATAGGTATTTGTAGGTACCTACCTATCTATGTAATGTATGTACCTACACCGCTTACACTAAACAGTCTACAAGAGACAGATGACGACACCGGACTCGAATCAGACCCAATCACAAAGTGGGGTCACATCTGTGGCCCTCAGCTGGTATTATCTTATCTACTAACCCCCTGCGAAGTAGTAACTATCTGCTTGTTACGCAGGTTCACACATCTCACATACCTACATGCCTAAATAAGTGAAACAAATACCTAAGTAGGTACTATGAAATTTTACAATTATGATACTCTCGCTACCAAATGTGAATTTAAAGATAGGTAGGTACAAAAGTAATGACGTTACAACATAACTTTACCAAGCTTTTAACTTGATTTACAGCATAGGTACCTAAAATAGTTTAAAAGATGATGTATTTTTGAAGTGGGTAGGTACCTTACCTACTTACATACAGGGTGTGGCGTAAAGAGTGGATAATCCTTTACCTACGGGTCGGGGGCATCACAACTGTTCAGAAAATAAAAACATGTACCCAGTAAAAGTCCCACGGTTTTCGAGTTATTAAACATTTTAGAAATTTTCATTATTTTGTACTTCTGTCCATACTTTTCGATGCCAAGATCACAAATCAAGGAATTTTCTCCATCTGTTTTTTTTTAGCATTCTTAGATAACTGTTCTATCAAATGATAACTGCCATTGGTATGTCAAAGGTACAGTTTTTTTTTTAGAATTTTCTTAGAAATAAAAATGAGATTTGCCAATTTTTTCCAAAAGTTTGACCTCCTGTGGTTTAAAAAAAATGTATGGTCACCCTGAGTGACCAACTAATAAATAACTTGCCTACTTCATTGAGATTCCAAAATGGTATAGCACTTGCTAGTTCCAATTTTCAATGCAAAGAATATTTGTGTTAAAAAAGGGTAAGGGTCATTTTTTCAAATTACAAGTAAGATTTTACATAGCAATCGAATTTACTAAAAATAGAAAATAAAACAAATTAGATATTTAAAATACATTTATTACATTAAAATTTCTTACAACAAGTGCTCAAAATGGCTCAAAATGCTCAAAATGCGCGCAAGATATAGCATTCTTTTATTTGAAGATGCAGGGCTTGCATAAGAGCAAGTGGAAACCATTTTGAGCACTTGTTGTGAGAAATTTTAATGTATTAAATGTATTTTAAATATCTAATTTGTTTTATTTTCTGTTTTTAGTAAATTCGATTGCTATGTAAAATCTTACTTGTAATTTGAAACAATGACCCTTACCCTTTTTTAACACCAATATTCTTTGCATTGAAAGTTGGAACTAGCAAGTGCTATACCATTTCGGAATCTCAATGAAGTAGGCAAGTTATTTATTAGTTGGTCACTCAGGGTGACCATACATTTTTTTTAAACCACAGGAGGTCAAACTTTTGGAAAAAATTGGCAAATCACATTTTTATTTCTAAAAAAAATTCTAAAAATAAAACTGTACCTTTGACATACCAATGGCAGTTATCATTTGATAGAACAGTTATCTAAGAATGCTATAAAAAAAACAGATGGAGAAAATTCCTTGATTTGTGATCTTGGCATCGAAAAGTATGGACAGAAGTACAAAATAATGAAAATTTCGAAAATGTTTAATAACTCGAAAACCGTGGGACTTTTACTGGGTACATGTTTTTATTTTCTGAACAGTTGTGATGCCCCCGACCCGTAGGTAAAGGATTATCCACTCTTTACGCCACACCCTGTATAGGTGTCTCACAGGCCCAGCTTGTTAGAAACTTCAATCTGAATTCTGATAAATTTTAGAAGTTTCGGTGGTTATGTACTACCATACTTCATTTAAACAACTTTGTGGAAAAAAAATACAGACAAGAGATTTTTTATACAACTAAAATAAAAAACCCAGATATTGCTAGGCTTGTCATACTTACACCAAAGTTGGATAATGAAGTAACTTTAAGTAGGTCTAGTAAAAGTATGTTTAATTTTTTTTATCCAAAAGCCAGATGTCGGATTGAAAGCTGGGATATAATTCGCAAAACAGTAGGTAAACGATGATTTTGACATTTTGGATTACAAATGTGAATGCATGCGTGCTCGCCATTGACAAAACGCCAAAGCGTAGACGCGCAGTGTAATTATTGAACGTTTTACGGAGTAGACTTCCTGTTTTGGCTCTACATTGTCGTTGGAAAGCGACTTCAGCGCAAAGTAACTTTCGCGCCATAACCGCTCAGCTGACTAATATTCAATTAAAACTTTTAAATTTCCTCAAGACCCTTTAGCAATATTTTCCGTTTACACTTCGCTCGGCAAAATAAACAAAGCATAGATTTATTTTTATGGAAACTTTTAATTGTGATCTTCGCTAGACATTTTTAATTACATTCTCATAGTCTATACCTACCAGGATTTTTATCTTGGAGATCTTTTGAATTTGGAATTTATTTTCTTTAATGATAGTTGCTGATTGGAGAAGCTACAGACCTACCCAACCCAACCAGAAACTGGAATGATAGTGCCAAAACAAAACCTCGAATAGGTTTTAATTACATAAAATATGCGCAAGGCTATAATAGTTTTTTTTTGAAGTCAGGGATTTTTTATTGGAAGCCTTATGGGCAAAAAGAGGGCTACTAGATAATTCTCCACTGTAGCTCTGAGATCCGATTACGATAAGTGGCTAAGCATGCTCCATCTTAGGCTGCAACCTCACTTTCCATCAGGTGTGATGGCAGCCAAATGCTTACCTATCGATATTAAAAAACAAATAAGTTTTTTTTAATTTGAAAGGTTTTGTACTTTGCTGGTCTCATAAAAATTTGGCGAAGATTTATTGATGAGGAACTTCAGCATAGGTAATGTGCAGAATAGCTCCTCAAAATGCACTAAATTGCTCACTTTGAGCACAACTCGGCGTTCTGTGGTGGCGATCTGTGAAACACTGTTAAATATGACAGCGATATTTGACACATTCTTTTCAGTCTTTAGCTCACAGAAAGGTCTAAATAGACCTTGTTTTACCCGTTAGTGTAGTAATGTTGCTAAAACTCCGCCACGTTTTTAGCACTGAACAAATGATTAGAAGCGCAGCACACCTTATTGTCCCTAGTGTTTTCTTTTTCAGACAAAATTGCGGCTATATTTCGTTCGGCCGGTGCTAAGCGGTTTTTAATGTATTTCTGCTGAGCTAAAATTACCTACGTATACCCTACTGTTTGCTGTACCCTGAGCACCAGCTTTTGTTCCCACACACCCAATGTTTCGGTAGCCTACGACGTGCTTAAGTGGTGCTAGGTCATCAATCTGTGCAGTTCTGTGCTTTGGAGGAAGGAACCAAGTCAAATTCGGTGTAGTGGTTGTTGAATGAATCTAAAAAAAAAATTCTTGATACGGTAAGTAATAGCAAAAAAAAAAAAGTTTTGTATGAAAACGAGAAATTATCTTTCTTTCCATTATATCCAAAACAAAAACGATTCAACAGGCCAAACTACGTAAAAATAATTATCATCAAATTAGTGAATCAATTAACTTTCTAATTGGAAGGATACTTAAAATGCTGTTTTTCAAATTTAATAAAAAAAACTTTTCATTAGGAACTCTCCAAATTTTCCTAGTGATACTTCTAACAAAGTTTAACAAGTTTTAATGTTTTACAAAACTCAGGCACCTGTAAAATAAATTAAAATTGATTAAAACGTTGTTCCTTCTCAAAGGATATTGAAAAAAACCTCATTTCGATGAAAAACACGAATGACGCCAAGTTCAATTTTCCAACCTAATTAATTATCGACTTCGATAGCTTAACTTTTTAGGGTTCTGTAGCTACCCAAAGGGTGCCTGGACTCGTATTACCTTTTAAGGTTACACCACACCTGGGACCCTGTTAGATGATTTATAAGCTTATACCTACTTACGCCACAACCGACGGCCTGGCAGAATGTCCAATATAAAAAAAAAATATTGTGAACAATCCGCTCAACACTATCTAGTCCCAAATAAAGCAGAGCTTGTACTATGGGAACCAGATAGCTGATATAATAAATACTAAGATGGTTTTTTTTGTTAATACATATTTATAATACTTACAATGTAGGTAAAGTATACTTATGTACTCGTACCTACTTAGATAGTTTTTAAAAGATACGGTAGGTACGGTAGGTACGGTACGGTACGATAATCTACTATAGATTTACCGTTTGTAACTAGATTTACGATATCCTCGTAGTATTAAGTACTTTGTCTTAATATTTATAATCTTTTACTCATAATTATGAGGTACACCATTCAGACAGAAGGTATAATAAAGGTACCTACTTTTATGAAATTACAAACTCTTTTTTCAAATTCTTACTCTAACTTCTCATAGAACCCTTTGTACGCCAGCTCGACTCACACTTGTCGGGTTTTATTTTAATAAGTTTTGTTAATTAGTAAGGTAGCTTCATGGTGAGTTCAAAGAGTTTTTTAAAGTGAGTAGATACCGGGAAGGACATACTTTACGTAGGCTTTAGGAAGTTCGTTTATTCCCTTATTCATTAGACGGGCTTTGGAACTTGTTGATCTTCAATTTCTTCCTAAATTGGTGATGTAGTTGGGTACCTACTCTACCTACTTCTACCTATACATAGGTTGGTTTGCCTGACTTTTTTGGAATTATTAGATCTCGCATAGCGGTTTTTTGGCATCGGCTAAATGGCTCCAAAAAAGTAGTGGGTTCCCGTTATTTTAACAGGATAAAAAGTATCCTATGTCAGTCTCCTGTTTCGATCCCTTTTTTATATATGTGTAGTATTGGTTATTATTTTCTGTTAAAGAAAATTTTCCATCACAAAAAAAAATGATGTTTAATATCGCATTCTCCGCGTTATACGATTCAACTCGTCGGTCCCGCCCCTACTTTACAGTACTACCCTGCTTCAAACGTACCGTGAACGTATCGTAGGGTGATTACTGAAAGATTAGCTCACGTTCGATGAGCCATGAATACGACTCGTATAGGTATGTACCGCTGACGTAGGTTACTAGATACCGCACTTGCTTTGTTCCTCCCTCAAGTGAGAGCAATACGCTCTTTTTATTCTAGAATGTGAGCTCAGCTCTTGTGGCATGCAGTTTTCTCCAATTTAGTTTTTCGAATGCGGCCTCTATACGCTGAGTCTTCATTATTCAAATAACCACTTTGAAAAACTTGTAAATCGACTCTAATATTAGAAAATTAATAGGCTTAAGGGGCCAGCGGAGGGTAAATTTTCATACAAACGTAATACCAAAATAATTACTAGTTTAGGCAGATTTTCACTATATTATTGTAATAACTGTATTCGTATAGTATTTATCTAGGTTCCTGAACAGTTTTTATTTTTGAATTACTTACCTCAAATGAAATAAACACCAAGCGCATTTTATACATTTTTTTCATTGCAAAATGTGATTGGCGTTAATTTCATTTGACGTATGTAATTTAAAATAAAAACTGTTCAGGAACCTAGATAAATAGGTACTATACAAATACAGTTATTACAATAATATAGTGAAAATCTGCCTAAACTAGTAATTATTTTAGTATTACGTTTATATGAAAATTCGCCCTCCGCTGGCCCCTTAAGTAAATGCCTATATTCCTAACAAAATCAAACTTTTGCGGGGACGTTCTCGGAGTCTCAGTGAAGGTTGACTATTGAAATTAGAGCAGCCGTTGTATAACCATGCAATACATATTTATACAACGAGACAATGCTTTGTTTTTTACATCAGGTAGGCCATATAATTCATATATCTATCTAAATATATAAAACTCTTACGTTACTGACTGACTGACAATCAACGCACAGCCTAAACCGTAAGACCTACAAACATGAAACTTGGAGGGTATGTTCGTTTTATAGCATAAGGGTGCACTAAGAAAGGAAATTGGAAAATTATTTCCCTAAGCGGAGAAAAAGAGGAAAAACTTTTAAAAGGAAAATCAACGGGGCGTAACGTCTGCGGGGCGAGCGAAGCCGTGGGCGGCCGCTAGTATCATATATTTTTGTCTAGTTGTTGTACCTAGTGGCAGAGTCCTTGACATCGCCGAACCGGCTCTGTCGGAAGACCAGCGTTGGTTGCTAGCCAACCAACATAATAGGCATGACGACTAATTTTCAAAATCTCTTCTATCATATTTAGAAGTATCTATTATGTCTAAAATATATCATATTTCTGTAGAAAATTAAGGTTTTTGTGCAATAAAAGTTCATTTAAATTTAAATTTTCAAATTCACGCCAAAACGCTCGCTGGTGTCATGGCGTCTGTTATTACGTCACGGCTATATATATCAACAGTAAACATTGGTGCTTTTGTACTAAATCAGAATGACGTATAGATAGCCGTGACGTAATTCGCTCTGATCGGTGTTTAAGCCATCATGGCGGATTGTTGTATTTTGAAGATTTATTTTAACAATTAAATGAATAATCTCGACATTAATAAGAGAATAAATACATTTTTCAAAATCTTTGAATCCTTTTTCATTAGATCAGATAAATATTTTGGCGATACTTGATTACTGTCGTCATGCCTATTATGCTGAGCCAGAGTCCGTTTTGCGAAGCACAAAGCTCACCTCTGTAGTTTGATATGTTGTAACTTTATATTGTTAGCGTGAGTTTTCTTTGCTTTGCAAATAAATATTTTTTCTTTCTTTCTTTCTTGCTTTACTTGTTCCATCCACACGACGATGTTAAGTACAATGGTAACGATCGCCTACAACAAAGCGTATCTAGTTTAACTATGTCCATGAAGAGAGGGTAGGTCTCTCCCTTCTTTGAGAATCCAATGTCCCGTCCCGCTTCGGTTCACTTGGATATACCCGTTTTTGGATCAATCAATGTTTGCTTGCGATTCCATCGCGATTTTGTAGGCAATGTGTGCATAATGTTTGCAGCATGAAAGCCAGATTCAGTAATGGGTTTTGCTGTGGTTACTCTGTAAAATGAATCATCATTTTATTTATGCCTTAGCTGGCAGACTAGCAGACGGGCCACCTGATGGAAAGTATATAGTCACCGTCGCCCATAACCACCTGCAATAACAGAGGTGGTGCTGATGCGTTGCCGGTCAAGGACCCCATGACATCATCATAGTCGGCGTTTAGTGGTAGGGCCCACCTTTCGATCCTAAGGTCGTGAGTTTAAATCTAGCCGTGTACTATTAGGTAAGTATTTCTGTATAATGTATGTGCAATTGTGCACAATGTGAGTACTAGAGTGGAGACCGCGTGTAGGTAAGCGTAGTGTAGGACGCCCTCCAGCAAGGAGGGGCGACGATCTGCGAAATGTAGCTGGCAATCACTGGAGGAGAAGAGCCGGAACCGGGCTCAGTAGCGCGTCTTGGAAGAGACCTACGTCCAGCAGTGGACTGATTTATGTTGATAATGATGATGATGTGCACTATGCCAGTACAATCAAACCGATTATTTGCTACAAAGTAGTGTTAACCAGTTTTGGGAATAGGACATCCCTTATCGGATCAAGCAAGGGATGACATCTCTAGTGGTGGAAAAAAGAAGCAGAGGAAGGGAGATGGATGGCGTCGTTATAAGTAGTTGTATTGTTTGCCGTGTAATAAAATAAAGTAACACAAAGTTGTAGCTATATTCAATGAAGAGTTTTCGTTCTATCAGTAGGTACGGATTTTTGTATGAAGTAGCAGTATACTCGGATTTTTAATTAGACGAAGCTAGCTGACGTTTACTGTGTTGTCAGTTTTTGATGAAATAAAAATAGTGTTGTGACAAAGTGAATGATTGAAAAAACTCCTGAATGAATGAAATTGCCTCGTTTTTCTAGTGAATAGTTAGTGTGCCGAACTTGACTTGACGTGCTTGGTTGAGGATCCATATCGTTTGCGCGAAACAATATAGCAACAAAATACACAACAATTACCACAAACACAACGTAGGTAACGAAAAACTTTACAAAAACAATACCTAACTGAACAGCGTGAGCGCAGAAAAACATTCGTGCTATCAGACCAGAGGTTATAAGCCGAATTACAAACAAAATGGTGGCGTTCATCGGTGTTGGCACTAGTCGCCACGCCGCGCTTTGTAATAAAACGTCAAAAAACTGATTGTACCTAGTTACATACTACAAGTAACTTATATCATAGCACTTTTATACATTTTTTTATACAAATTTCAATATTATTTTATAGTTTGAAATGATTAACTATTCACTCATTGTTCATTCATCTGATTGAACGAGAACTGAACGCAGCACTATTACTCTAAATGTAGCAACATTATTTTACAAAGTGACATTAGCAACTGTCAGTCGGTATCGTCTAATTAAAAATCCGACTATAGTAAAAAGATGACAGATAAAATTTCCAAGAATAATAGGGCTAGTGAAACTGATTGTCTATGGAATATAAAAAAAAAATATTTCATAAGAAATCATAGCAACAAAACTAATAATAGACAAAAGAAAAATAATCAAAGGGTTGAAATATAAAATTCTAAGAATATCAAATTGTTTTGGATAGCCTTACACGAAAGGTTGCCATGACCGATGGGACTCTGAATAATAGATAAGACTATACCCTACCTAGTCATTGGTTAAGTCCTGCCTTTGACGGTGAACGCTATATGAATATCGTATGTTAGAAAAAAAGAGAGAAAAAAAAAGAAAAATCATTTATTCAACCACCACAATTAACATACCTTAAAAATAAACATACAAAAAATACAACACTTAATTGTAGATAAAAATCAATAAAAATAATATTCGGACGCTAAAAGTGATGGTGAAAAGGCCTAAAATTCTGCATAATATGCTACCATCTTATCCACTAGTACGTAGTAAGAACCAATAGTAAAGACGAAACCAATATAATTAGAAGTTTAAAAAACTTGAGAAATCGACTTCATTGCCAAACGGCTAAACCAATTTTAATGAAATGTGTTTGGGACAATCTGGACGTAAAAATAACCTTCCAAATAAAAAAATAATTTTCTAAATCGGTTCATAAATGACGGAGGCATGCAGTTACAAACATTAAAAAAAATATTAAAAAAAAATGGCAGCACCGATTTTAATAAAATTAAAACGGGACCAATCTGGAAGCAGTACCTTTCAGATAAAAAAATAATTTTTCAAATCGGCTCACAAATGACGAAGTTATGCGGTAACAAACATTTAAAAAAAAAAATTAAAAAAAAAAAAAAAACATACAACCGAATTGAGAACCTCCTCCTTTTTGATTGGAAGTCGGTTAAAAAGAGTGAGAAAGAGGATAAATCGATTTGTCTGCCAATTACATTTATTTACTCGTGGACATCAACCGTGATCATGGTACATGCAACTGTGTCGAAATATCGGGAGTCAAGACTCACAAAATTGAATCATGGAAAATATCCCGGTTTTATAAAAGTTTACTCAGTAGTTCTTTCAAAAGACAGCTTGCATTGACCATTATAGTGTTGAGTAGGACATACAAGAGGCACCTCGTTTGTCACAAGCATTCACTCAAAAATGTCCCGGTCCTCATGTTCAATGCATGTACCACCTCACAATATTTTGTCATACTCTTTCCGGCGTCACTTGCGAGAGCGGGACGAAAAAGTTCCGTCTGTCAACCCTCGCCTTCGGCACGGGTAGACATTTGTAGGAACTCTTTGCAATGACAGCCTTTCCGCACTTGTAATTAAATATACTATTGCACTTCATTTTAGTTGTTTCGTGAGTATTTTATTTTAGGTAGGTATGTGTATGCGTCGTACTTGCATTTGTAATTTTTATTGTAAATAATTGTAGTTTTACTTAGTTTCGTGCGGCAACCTTATGGCAACCGTTTCTTAGAAAATATGCTTCCATAGTTTCTATTGAACACGCAAAGGTCTTCGATTATTACCAACTGGAGGTTTCAAACGGACAAAATGATAGAGCTTTGCTTTGTTCATTATCTATTCTACAAAGGATTACGGCCCAAATCGAAGAAATAAAAATATCAAGACCAGCATTGAGGAAGACACTAGCTGAACGATTATGTAATTCTGCTGCAACCAAAAGTTTAATACTAACAATGAATGATACTAACAACGAACAGCGATCACATAGGTATCTTGTTGCCAT
This sequence comes from Thera obeliscata, assembly GCA_947578465.1. Lineage (NCBI taxonomy): Eukaryota > Metazoa > Arthropoda > Insecta > Lepidoptera > Geometridae > Thera > Thera obeliscata. The sequence goes on from OX387914.1 coordinate 9,907,871, forward strand.
AACTTTTTACCACTAAGTAGGTACCTATATATTTTTTTTAACAACTAGCTGATGGAACAAGCATTATAGCCCACCTGATGTTAAGTGGTAACCATCGCCTATAACAAAGCATTGCCTCGTAGGTCACGCACGAACATGCCCTACGATGCACTGCCCTGCGTCCATCAACTTGAGGCATACAGATGTTTAGCCTCACGTGTCAGTAATTTCACCGGCACCCAGACCCTTCAAACCGAAACATAGCAATGCTGCTTCCCGGCAGAAAAAGGCGTGGTGGTAGTACTTCCCCGGACGAGTCCTTCACAACGAGTTCTACTACTATTAGCCATTTTTACAAAGTGAAGTTCCTATTCACTATCTCATGTTTATTACGTGAACATTCAGACTTGTTGCAATTGTTCCTTGCAAAGATGAGTTTTGTTTCATTTAGGTTTTGATTGCAATCCAAGCTCAAAATAATGTCAAAACTGACAGATGCGACTTTGATTGCAACAAAAGATAAGCAATCACCCGTGAACTACCAGTAATCATGATAGACAGATTGAAATTGCTTACAATCTTTGATTGTCAATTTATTATACCTTTACAGCCATATTAATAAACTTAATTAAAATTTAGTCATGGTTTAAAGTTAGCCCTGTCACTTTTTGTCATTACCCAGTGGTAAGAGATGGCAATAGTTTAAGCACAGCTTATCTTTTGACATATTTTTAATAATAGAGGGCTATTAGCGTACAAAATTAAAACAACTTTCAATTTTTTTCAGTGATTCAATGCCCTTAGGCCAACAACCTTTTTATTTTCCCGAACAATCGATCGATAAGAAACATACCAGACATTGTGAAACAGCAACAAAACTAGAAAATGTTTATTCCAATCGTGCTAGGAACATGGCACTGATTTGATAGCTGACAGGAATCAAGCTCGCGAAACAGTGCAATTTGTGAACAAAACGTCCATGCATCTAGAATTAACCCTGTTTTGCGGGAGGGCGGGCTGTCATTATGACAAGTGGTGAAAAGCCGTGTAAAATGCCATCTATGTTTTTCAAAATCAATAGGGGTTTCTTGAAATTTGTAGCATTATTTTGAAACCTTCTTCGAGGTAAATCGGGATTGGTCTATTGGTCAAATACCATGGGAGCAGCGGCCGGCAAAAGTTGTATGAAAATCCATCTGTCGTGTTTAGCGGCCAGATAAATTACATAGTAAACGAAATCTCTGTAGAGTAATTTAAAAATGGAACTATCTTTTACGCCGAATCATGGCAACCAAAGAGTTAAATTATCAAAGGTTTTATTTAAATTTCGAACGGGCTTGCAAAGTTAAATGCTTTTATTGAAAAAAAAACAGTATATTTCATTACAAGTGCGGGAAGGCTGTCATTGCAAAGAGTTCCGACAAATGTCTACCCGAGCCGAAGGCGAGGGTTGACAGTCGGAACAAGTTGCAATGACGGTTCCGCACGTGTACTGAACGACTATTTTTAATACAGTTGCGAAAAAATTAAGCAATTTAATAAAATAATAAAAATACCATTTGCTTTTTTCTCTTCTCTCCACGCAATAAGTTCGTCGTATGTATGCATGTAGCGACTTTTTGATTTTCCGGTAAAATGTTCTCCGAAGCATTTTGTGCAATTATACTGAGTTCCGGTGGTGTTAATTCAAAAAAACTAGGGGTCAAAATTACTCATTTTGTGCAACAAATAAACTCGCAAAGAAAATTTCTGAAAAATGGCGCCAAGCGCCAACCGTAAAATATAAGCAGAGATTTTTTTTTTCTTCACCCATTCTGGAAGGCAAAGGGAACTATACCCATACAGCCAAGTCTTCAGTAGATTTTTTTTATTGATATGAATTGAAAATGAAATTTAATGAGATGAAATGAAATGAAACCTAACATAACTCATTCAATCAAATCATTAAATCTGTTAATGAAACAAATTAGTAGCTTATTTTTAGAAATAATACGTATTTGCATGAATCTTAAAAACTTCGATGAATTTTTTTAGTAAAAACTTCATGGTTGGTTTTTCTTTTTAGACATTATTTTGACAGTTGGGAAAGAAAAAGCACTAGTGCGGGAATGGTAAAAAAAAGCACGCGTGTGTAATAGCCCACATCCCGAACGCTATACGTCCTTGCAATACGCCACTTTTTGAGCAACTGTATTAAAAACAAATGAACGCGAGAAAAATGAGCGTTGTGCGTTGGTTGTCGTAAAGGCCTGCACAAACCTAGGTCGCTGGAGATGGCGATCAGTGAAACGCTGTCAAATATGACAGCGATATTTGACAGCGTTTCAACTGATCGCCTTTGCCTAGATGTGCGCAGGCCTATAATGTAGGTATTTGACAAAATGAGTTCAAGTAGTACTACTTAGTTTTAATTTCACTTCACAACTATACAAGCCTTGCCACAACTAGGCATAGATGGACTTACGTACATTACGTGGGATTTGCACAATACATGTTCGTCCATCAATGCTTCTTTTGCTGGTCATCGCATTATTGGACTACATTCGCTAATAACATTCGCCCATTTCCGTAGTAGGTATTTCCAATACTTTTTTTTTTATAAATCCACTTTTTGCGATCGCCTTAAAAGTAATAAATCCAACGAAACGAATTTCGTCTATTTATTTTAGGTAAAATTAATACAAAACCATTTCAACCGTTTCAACTTGCGAAATGTGTGTCTTTCTCTCGAAACATCCCAACTTTCAACTTCGATGTTTAACTTGACTTTAGGTGGAAATCATGCAGTATTTAAACCGAGTATGCTGAATGCTAATATTGAACCAAAAGACACCACTCATCACAGACCCGTTAGCTTCTCTTTAGAGTAGTACATTTTACTCTGTAGAGAAAGACCGTCTCTTTTTCCGGCTAAGCGATGGTATTCTAAATTAAAAAACGGAAAAAAATAATTCAATCAAATGATTTTAAATCTGACATCGATTCCAATTGCTGTCAAAATGGATTGATGGACTGGTTTTCTGACCCAGTGTAAATAAATAAGAGAAAAATTTAATTTAATTAAACATTAAACGATTAGGAGTTATAAAATAAAAAAAATGTACAAGGCAAATCCATAATAAGATTCGACGCCAAAAAAGTAAATATAATAATAAGCCCGAGTTCCTAAAGCTATACCACCAGGTTTCAGTCTGTCAAGATTTTTTAAATGCTGAATGCCGAATAATGCCATAATTAATTAAATAAATAAATATTATAGACTAGCCCCAAACTAAGCAGAGCTAAATTAATTGCGTTTTGGATTGATTGAATTGAGACTTGCCGATATATTTCCTGTAGAAAGCCGGACGAAGTAAAACTCGGTAATGTCAATAGAGCATTCGGCTATTTTCGGGAATTTGATTCCTGCGCTCACTTCATCACGGTGAAGTTTCTCATATTAACTCTGGAGCATTATTTGTGCACTTGCAGTTAATACTTGCAGATATTCATGGAAGGTATACATTTACATGTTAATGAGTATGCCGTCTTGCTCAGGGCACGATAGAGCATTGAATATCACGAGGTAATATCCATTTTGGGATATTATTACTGCTATAAACCCTTCTCTCTATTCTCGGGTAGGAAACTCCTTATGTAGGGTAAGTTAGGTGCACTATGCTCATGAAAGGTTGAACTCTGCAAAAATAGTGCAAGATAGCCAGTTTAAACCGCTTTATCCGGAACCGACCGAAGATCTAACTCAGCTATAAATCCAGGAAACTAAATTACGACTAACCCAATGAAAACTATGCCGTAAAAGCATAAAAGATCAATATTTTACAATGAACTCTAATAAATCCGGTGAAGTGAACGTGATTCCGAACGTATCGTTCACGATTGAATGGATATTCACTCGTTCGTTCATTAAATCGGTTTCATATCGCGGCGTTCGGTTTATCTGTAACTAGTGGAAATCGAGTTGTTCATATTGCGGTGCTTCGTAAACGAATAACCTTCCGAGTATGAGGTAGCTACGACTTTTATGAATTTTGGAGTTATTTGTACCTTCTTTGATCTGAAGAGATTCACGTCCTCTACGTCCAGTGCTTCTTTCTCTAGGCTTTCAAAAATAATAGGGTACTAGAATTGTATAAGGGCACTAGTGACGCTGATTTATTTATTTCAGCCTATGTTGTCCCACTGCAGGGTAAAGGCCGTCCTACCTTTTTCCCAGCTTTCTCGGTCCATTGTAGATTGGACCAGTCTGGTAGATCTAGCTCGACGCGCCATCGCCGTGGTGGTCTACCACGTGGACGTTTTGCATTGGGCACCCAATCAAAATAGACTCATCTAGCTCTCAAGCGCTTCAAACGGATCCTTGTGATATAACTGAAATAAACGATATAAACACATAAACTGAGTAACATTTTGACTTTGACATTGATTGATCGATAAGTAAATAAAACATCAACCAAAAAAATGAAGCAATTAGACAACAATACATAAACATTCAAGAAATAAATAAAACTGGCAAGAACAATACTTGTGATTATTAAAATTAAAATGAAATTGTCGCAAGACTTGCACAAAGTTTCGTCTACATATTTTTGCCAGCAGAATCTGCAGTGATTACGTTATAAAGTATTATAAAGTAAGAATTCACTGAGGTCTGGTAAGAAATTCCGGTCTGCCAGACCGTCGTATAATTGACACTTCATTTGCTGGCAGTGTCTGAAATGTCTTAGGGCTTGGCCAGACTACCGCATTACGGCGTGCCGTGTCATAAAAGTATTAGATGCATTTCGTGCCGACAACGCCGCGCCTTTGGAGCCCAATCGCATTAATGTCAAATGACTTTTTTGTTTTTTGTTCTCGTAAACGTTACATTGAAGTACTTAAATTGGCTTTGTCACTCTCTGTCATTATCCGTTGGTAAGAGATGGCAATAGCTTAAACACTAAACATCCTTTGACAGATTTTTATAAGATAGACTGCATTCTAAGCATTTGTACAGTGTTTATGGTTACTTACTATTTAATAGTACATTGTTACCTGAGTGTTGAAAGTCACGTTTTTTGAGTCCCGAGACGGGTTTGGCGCCAGAGCGTAAGCGAGGGCGCCTTGAGGGCGGAGCTTGAGGGACTTAAAAGACTTTCACCCGAGGTAAACACTGTGCTTTTCATTACGAATACAAGGAAAGTAAAAATAAAAACATGAAAGAAAAATTAGTGAAAATGAAGATTGAATTGCCGCCTTCCCGGTTTTTTTTTTTCTTTTTCTCTGGCGGGCCTTCGGCTTCGACTCGCCAGCATTATTCAGCCATTGTTTTCATTCTCATAATTTAAAAAATGGTAAATTGTTTGCTCAAATCTATGTTATTTTAAATAAATAGTTGAAGCTATATATTAATCAAGTAATTTAGAAGATATATTATTTATTTAATACTATCTTTATGTTATTTAAATTTAAATTTTACATTGCGCTCTAATTAGACTTTTTAAACTTCTTACCGTTGTAATGGGTTTCCAACCTACTTGCTGAATAAAAAGTTGGAATTTGGTTCAACGACCTCCTTCAGAAGAACTTTAGAAAGACTTTAGAAAGTTGGAACATGGTTGAATAAAAAAGAAATTGTTTTTTTTATAATTTGACAGCTGTCAGTAGAAAGCGATTCTCCCTAGGGCTGAAAGTTTTACTTTCAATTAGGCCCCTCAGGCAACTTCAGACCTACTTTCAGAGTATGAGTAATGAAATAGAACTTACAATATAGCCATCAAAGTAACTAGTAGAATCGGTACTCGTAAATACCTAATAATGAAAGCCTTTTGATGTGTTACTCACACAGCAGACCTATTTGCTTGAAATAGTTGCAAAAAATGATGCGAGTGTGGCACGAGTCGCCAGAAGGCGTCAAAGATTTAGTTGTGTGGCTAAGCCTTTACTTCTATTTTTTATTTCCAGTTGCATCCACGGCTTGCTAGGTTTTTACTCAAATCTTCTTCAAATCGTCTTAAGTGCATCTACACGAAGGAAATGCCATTCAGAACATAATCGTTCCTTGTGACGGTAAGACGCAAGAGAGACCCCATAGTCCCCCCCCACCCTTGACCTGTAATAATTCTTACCAAATAAATGATTATTGATTATTCAAGTAATTTAATGACCTATGATCCATGTGATCTAAGTAATAAGCAGGATTATCTTTGTATTTTCAACGTCTTTACGCCTCACCAGGGGGCTAATTCTCGGGCCGATCTCGATCATTTTGAAATTTTATTTTATTGCTTCTTATCACAACCCCGCACTTTTTGTACGTTTTCCGTATATCGTAGCTGTCGAGGCTTTTACGAAGAGGTCGTTTATGAATTACTCAAGGAAATTATCCATTCCCCATTCGAAAAGAAGCAATAAAATAAAATTTCAAAATGATCGAGATCGGCCCGAGAATTAGGCCCCAGATCCTAATTGGTGGTGCATTTTCAACTAATCTTTGATACTGGGCCAAGTACGACGCATAGTGAAACTATTTAAAATGTCGTTTCACTAAACTGTTTTTAATAAGACTTCAGAAGAGCAAAAGCAGATTTGTCATAGTTTTTGCAGGCGCTTATTGAATTTCAGGGTTCATGCAAGGAGAGTCAACGGGAAACCCTCAAACGAACGTCAACTTCTGTCTGTGCAGACAAATGCGGATTTCGGTTTTATTATTTAAAAACAAACAAGTTTTTGTTTGTCTACTACTCCTCTCTGTCCATTTTTGTTTTGAATCTAATTATGGATTTGGCCCAAAAGCGATAACCAAAAACCAAAGTCATAAAGTAGGTAACCAACCCTGGTTACCATGCAATCGAAACCGCCGCCCGGTGGAAGTATACACTTACAAAAGATTCAAAATATTAGTAAAAAATGGCAAGTGCTCTTGACTCTTGATGTAGCGATACCCTTGGTGCACAAGTTCCACTCAAACTTGGCCAGTTTTTTATTTCCTGTCACACTGCTGTCTGACAGGAAATAAAAAACTAGCCAAGTGTGTTCTTTTTCTAATTTCCTCCCTCGATATTACTGCCATTTTTAGGAAAATTCAAATTACTTTTTCATACAGGCAAAAATCTAGCACTCCTTTCAGAGAACCCCTTTGTGAAGTTTCATGATTTTCGTAGAAATGAAATATTTGATAGAAACTTTGATCGAGAAATCAGAAATGAGTTTGGAGGCTGTAAAAAACCAGCAATGCTACGGCTAAAAACGATATTGCCCGTAGCACACCTCCGCTGAGGAACCGTTATAGCGAGCGGTAACGCAGAAATTTTGTCATGTCTTGTTCAGTGTAGAAGATGCGGATCACTAGCGAACTCGTAGATTTGACTATATTCCATCTCTTTCTCCGCGCGGTTTCGTCGATCTGCTGGCCTACCATGAGCTTCATATGGTTATGGTTATGGCTGTCAAAATTGTGTCAACAGTGTCAACACATTCAAACCCAAGAAGAAAATGAATGTGTGGGTCAGCCTATCTATACACAATTCGACAGCCATAGCCATAACCAAATGGAGCTCGTGGTAGCCCTGCTGCTCTGACGCCAGCCACACTATCGCGCTCTGTAGGCCTAGCATGAGTTCTGTCTGGCTCTGTCTCTGGCTCTGGTTTGAGTCTGTGTAAGTGCTCACCAGTGTATTATACTATGTGTGTGAAGTTTTGACACACATAGTAGGATTTATTTAGTCAACACTCACACAGACTCAAAACCAGAACCAGAGACAGAGCCAGACGGAGCTCATGGTAGGCCGGCTGGCCACCGTTTTTTTTTTCACTTGATCGCAGCGAAATTCATCTAGCGGTGCCGCCTCAACGGTTCCGCAGCAAAGGTGTGCTACGGGTTTATGGCATTTCGTATCACGTTATACTATGAACGGTATAGGAAAGGGTTTACTTCCTGAAGATAAGGTGGTGGTAGCGATCGAACGAACTTTCAAGATGTTCAAGTATATTCGTTGATAACGTTAGTGTGATATCATTTATTTGATATCTGGGTCACAGTTGGATACAGTTATGCATAAGGAGTCCAAGCGCCAAATTTCATTTTTTGATTTTTTCGCATTTTCGTAATCACTAGGGCATAATTAAGCCATAGAAAAAACACTCTTGCAGCCAGCTTCACTCTTAGTGGTATTTTTTGATACCCAGTCCAAGCGCCTTCTATAGCAAACTAAGTATTTTGAAATGCAATACAAGTCCAACAACCAATTTCAAACTAACAACCAAATTTTATGATGAAAAAGCACATTTCCATTAAACATTACTAGTCCAAACGACGTAGTGTTACGCATCAGTAGTCTACGCGACAGTTGTTTGTAACTTCTGAACGTAATCTTTGTTTGGGAAGGAGAGGCTGGCAGAAGAACCCAAGTCATGTTTAAGGAAGCACATATTATACTAGTTTACCAAAGTCAAAAACTTAATTCTTTGGTCAATTTAATTGTTGCGGAGAATAGAATAAAAAAAAATAAAAGCCAGAATACACGTATAAAGATAAAGATAAAAATATTTTATTGTAAAACTGTGTATAAAACATCTTAAAAGTAATTATGTTCCAACAGCTTACCTATTTTGGGCGTACAATATAGCAAAAAAGTATAAAAATAGACCTGATGATCTCTCCTCGAAAAGCACCCTATATTTCTGAAACTGCAATTAATACTTTATACTCCACAAGACTACAAGAAAGTTATGGCAAGCTGCAGAACAAAGAATCACAAATACTGAAGAAAAGGAAAAAACTATTGTCAACAGAAAAAAGATAACAGTGGGCGAGAAGGTCAATAATAATTGGTTAAGAATAAACCAGATAAAGGAAACCTAAAATCATCCATTGCCTCATTATGTCAAGGCAGGAGCAGTAGAAGAGGAAGAAAGCTTAGAAATTGATGTAAAGAAAAGAAAGGGTAGGAAAGGACAAAATGTTTCAGAGAAAAAACTAAAAGATTTAAAATTAAATTATGAAACAGTGCATAATATCCCAAACGACGCTATAGCATTTGACAAAGATTTGATTTTTGATGACACGATTGAAGATGATATTGTTGTTGAAGGTGTTGATGGCCATTTAGGTTTTTGATCCGGAACATATTGAAGAAGAGTAGATTTATATATTATTTACCTACTCCATCCTACATCCTACCCGATATGTTCTGGGTTTGGGGTTGGTGTTTACCAATAATATCATCAATCATTATTCTGTCTGTCTGAAAGCTGAAGATAATATCTGAGATAGTCCTTATCTTGTTTTAAATTATTATTGTTTATTAAATTATGATAATTATATTGTTTTATTTTCTGGACATACTATCAGTGCCATTTTAATAGTTTTTTATTTATTTTTATCAATCCTCTGTAACATCTACTAAAAGATGCTGAGTAAATACGGAAATTCAAGGGGTATTTATTAAACGATAGGAAAATAGTCCAGGAAACATTTTTATGTTATACTTATACTCATTTTGCAAAATGAGTACATCATATTAATTCGTTTCCACGTGCACTTACAGCTAATCTTCCAGAATAAATAATTATTTTGTCTCTTGGACTCGTTTTGCAAAATGAGAACATCATATTTATTAGGAGTCCAAGTGCATTTTTAACGATATATTCCAAAATAAAACCTTTTTTTGTGTTTTTTTCTCGTAACATGTTAAATTACAAATATAAGCTTCGATGTACATAGATTTACTTTCTGAAGATGCAAATGCAAATCTTCTACCAATAAAAACGCGTTTATGTAATTTCCCAAAAAACTGAAAATGGCGCTTGGACTCACTATGCATAACTGTATCCAGTTGATAGTATAAGCTTCGGTAAACGAAGCTTAAGACGCCCCATCACCCGATTTCTTGACCATTCTATACTCCTCAAACTAAGCAGAGCTTGTGCGTTGTTAACCTAAATACTTTTACTTAGAATAATTTCAAATTAGAGGTGAATTAAATATTAAAGTGAACACTGAAATAATACAATATAACACCCAGGAAACAAACATCTATGGTTCCACACGAATATTTGTTTTCGTTGAGGATCGAACCCACGCCCTACGACACAGAAAATAACCAACAGAACCGTGACGCCTGTCAAAATCCTAGTGCTGTACGTAACTGGGTTTCACAACCAGTTACGTAGTTGTGAAGATCACGAGGAGTCGGTGGATGGAGAGGACTCATAATAATTCTTCCTGAAAATGTGTAGGACAGTAGGCCTACCACAAGCTCTGTCTGGCTCTGGTTTTGAGTCTGTGTTAGTGTTAACAAAATAAATCCTACTTCGAAACCTCACACACACAGTATAATACACTGGTGAGCAATCACACAGACTCAAAACCAGAGCCAGAGACAGAGCCAGACAGAGCTTGTGGTAAAGACTACGTCAGGCAGTAGTGGCCGATGATGATGAGGCTGGCAAATACACAATAAAGTATTCCCTCAGTATCTCGTGATCATTAACCCGCTCTTATTCAATTTCAGCGTAAAATAATACATTTTATAACGTGGTGCCGACGACACTGCGACACCGCCGTCTCGTGGTAATTCTAAACTTTGTTAAAAGCTTATTACCGAGTATCTAGCTCCAATACGTGTAAATGTAGGAGGAACGCTTCACCTAGTTTTTTTGTAAGATAATATGCTGAACAGGGGCCTAATTCTCGGGCCGATCTCGAACATTTTGCAATTATATCTTATTGCTTCTTTTCGAAGAGAAAATGGCAGATTTCCTTGAGTAATTCATCAACGACCTCATCGTAGAAGCCTCGACAGCTAAGATATACGGAAAACGTAGAAAAAGTGCGGGGTTGTGAAAAGAAGAAATAAAATAAAATTGCAAAATGATCGAGATCGGCCCGAGAATTAGGCCCCAGGAGCCTAATTTTCGAGCCGACCGAGATTTTCAATGTCCCTTATATACACATTGGCATTGCACAACCCCGCACTTTTTCTACGTTGTCCGTATATCGTAGCTGTCGAGGCTTCTACTTTGAGGTTGTCGATGAATTACTCAAGGAAATCTGCCTTTCTCTCTTTGAAAACCAGCAATAAAATAAAATTGCAAAATGATCCGAGATGAGCCGAGAATTAGGCTCCTGATCTCTGGTGTATCTTTTTCTTTGTAATTGATTTATCAGCATCCTGCCTTCTGCGCCGTAGGTCATGAGTTCGATAACAATTTTTTTTATACTTCTAGCTGATGGAACAAACATATGGCCCACCTGATGTTAAGCAGTAACCATCGCCTATAACAAAGCATTGCCTCGTAGGTCACGCACGTCAGGAACGTGCCCTTCGATGCACTGCCCTGCGTTCATCAACAAATATTTGTGTGATTTTTGTTTTCTTCTTCTTATCGTGTCACTGGTTCTTTTGAACCAAGTGTGGTGAAAGATTTCTAAGTATGGTATAGTATGGTTTTTGAAGTGAAAACTTCTTTAGCGGCGTTGGAGCACTTTCTGTAATGGGTATAAAATCTTAAACTCGCGTCAGGGCGTCAGGATCACGTGACCTTATCGAAAAAGCGTAGGACGGATTTTTTGCAGAAATGTACCCTAAGACTACAACGTAGAGTTCATAATAAAAATCGAAAAAAAGCGTAAGACGCTACAGATACGCTAGTAGTTACTATGACACGGTAACGTCACAGAATAGATAATAGTTAGTAGCAAGCATACCAAGGCGTTTTTCGTGACTGTAGTAGGTATAGGTACATACCTATTATAGATTTTATGAACTAGCGGCCGCCCGCGGCAGGTAGTAGTGGTCATTGGTACAAGATTTTATAGATCTACTGTATTTATTTTTCGAGTGGAGCATTGCGGCGAGCGAAGCGAGCCGCCATGCGACCATGGGAACAGCGCGGCGAGCGAAGCGAGCCGTGCTGTGACTCCCCCCAAGCCCCCCAGAACCCCCTCCTCCGAAACCCGGGGGGAGCGTCGCGGCGAGCGAAGCGAGCCGCCACGCGATCACGGGGAACAGCGTGGCGAGTGAAGCGAGCCGTGCTGTTACCCCCCTAAGCCCCCCAGAACCCCCTCTTCCTGAACCCGGGGGGAGCGTTGCGGCGAGCGAAGCGAGCCGCCACGCGACCACGGGGAACAGCGCGGCGAGCGAAGCGAGCCGTGCTGTGACCCCCCTTAGCCCCCCAGAACCCCCTCCTCCTATGTCTGCCGTTTTACTTCATTTAGGACCTACTTGTAGGTCGCGCGACAAGGTCCCTTCTAGCGGTTCCGACCCGTTGAGGATTTGGCTTTACGTAAAATTTAGGGTTCCGTATAGGGTTTTGATTGGGGTTATACTATATTGAGGAATTTGATTAAATGGTCGACTTTTAGGGTTCCTTAGGACTTTGATTGGAGTTTCAACTACACTTAGAAGCTTGATAATGTTAAAATTTTTAGGGTTCCTTAGGACTTTGATTGAGGTTTTACTACATTGAGGAATTTGATTAAGTGGTCAACTTTTAGGGTTCCTTAGGACTTTGATTGGAGTTTCAACTACACTTAGGAGCTTGATAATGTTAACATTTTTAGGGTTCCTTAGGACTTTGATTGGAATTTCAACTACACTTAGGAGCTTGATAATGCTAAAATTTTTAGGGTTCCTTAGGACTTTGATTGGGGTTTTACTACATTGAGGAACTTGATAAAATAAACAACTTTTAGGGTTCCTTAGGCCTTTAATTGGACTTTCAACTACACTTAGGACCTTGATTATGTAAACAATTTTAGGGTTCCTTAGCACTTTGATTGGAATTTCAACTACACTTAGGAGCTTGATAATGCTAAAATTTTTAGGGTTCCTTAGGACTTTGATTGGGGTTTTACTACATTGAGGAACTTGATAAAATAAACAACTTTTAGGGTTCCTACGTTAATAATCAAGTTTTCACTTCTGCCGGCACTCCCGGAGTGCAACCCGTATTTTTTTTTTGGTTGTTCTTTGTTTGGGTGTTATATTATATTCTAAGTATTTATTTACATAAAAAATCGGTTGTCTGTAAAGTCGGTTTGCTGACGATAGTTGAACGTGACAACGTCATACAGCTGTCCATGTGGACGCACTCAAGTAGGAGAGAGACAGATGTTGGACGCTGCCGAACGCGGAGGCCGATTGTACCTCTTTGTTGCTCGTTCCGCGCTCTCGCTTGCACTTCAAGTCTTAAATGGAACGCATCAGAGCGAGGTAACGCCGCATTAGTTTTTGTTTTTCCGTGCGTGCAGCCGGCTCCATCGAATTATAAGATGTTGTCACGTCAAAAATTACAAATAGTACCTATATCAGCTACCGGTTTCCCACAGTGCAAGCTCTGCTTAGTTTTAGTGCTGTGTTTATTTTTCACAATATTTATTCAATTTTCATGCCATTATCGTTGGCACAGTAATACAGCGGTTGTTGTTTTATATAGACGACTGCACGACGTGTTATGATCTGCTATATCCAGCTTGGCAGCCGCGACATTGTCACAGCATTCCTCGCTAAGACGTGGTTTTTGATAAGCTCCTGCCAAGATGCTGATATTTTCATCGCTTGATGGAAAGCTTGGCGGAGAAATGTGAAATACGTTGTTCTGAAGTTTATGCGTTAAATTTTGGCGAAGCAACACAAACGGTTCAAGTTTTACTAAGAAAATTACCAGAAAATTGCCAGAGACAGAGCCAGACAGAGCTTGTGGTAGGCCAACAGGTATTGCCTTCGCCCTTGTGAAGCCGATCGGAAAATCAGATCTAGTGACACTTGCGAAGACGAGTACGATTGTTCTCTCTCAAAGCCTTCGCTATAAGACACTATTATCAGATCTTTCGTTGTCTCTCCTAACGCTTCTTCGATATGACGTTGACAACCGTCAGGCGACTTCTTGCTCGCACATTGCAACATTAACTCGAAGATCATAAATCACCAAATGTAATGACAAATATAAAACAAGTTTCGGAGAAAAACATTAAGTACTAATTAATAAAAGTTTTAAGTTAAAAAAAAAACAACAAACATTACATTTTGAACACACACAGTTTTTATTTACCAAAATGTTCGAAAACGAATAAATACAACTTTTTATAAAAAAAATGTTACTAGCTATATTCAGTTTTTCACTCAGTGATTCATCATATTCAAAAATGTTAAAGTGTCAGTGAGAACTTGTCTGACAGTAGTCAGCATCTTAAGTGGATCCGCTACTGTCCACGGGTAAAGCCGTTCTTAATTGCAGAATCCCAGCCAAGATTTCCACAAAATGCCTCTGTAATTATACTATGTACTAATTACACTTTTCCTTTTACTAAACTGTTCTTATGGCCAACAAATGTACTTGTGTGGTGTCAGTGGATGTCGGCTAATGCGTTTTGAAGTGTTTTTTGTTGTAAAAATGTGTTCAAAAGGGGTCAAGATTCAATTCTTGGCCTTAAAAATTGAATCTCGACCCCGATAACTAATTTTTTTATAAATAAATTACCATTTAGTATTTTACTTCAATTGGAATAGTAAAAAGCAGCCAAGTGCGAGTCGGACTCGCCCATGAAGGGTTCCGTAGCACGACGAACTACAAGAACCTTTATATATGTTACTTGATGTAACATAATAAGGTTCCTGTAGTTCGTTGAAAGGTAAATTGCGGTTTACGGTTTATGACGTATAAAAAAAAAACTACTGACTAGATCTCGTTCAAACCAAATATCGTTGAAAGTTTACATAGTAATGTACAACATGTATTTTTTAGTATTATTATTCTCTTACTTTAGAAGTTAGAGGGGGGGGGACCAACTTTTTTCCACTTTGGAAGTGTCTCTCGCGCAAACTATTCAGTTTAGAAAAAAGCTATATTAGAAACCTCAACATCATTTTTGAAGACCTATTCATAAATACCCCACACGTATGGGATCGATGAAAAAAAAAATTTTGTGTTTCCGTTTATGACGTATAAAAAAAAAACTACTGACTAGATCTCGTTCAAACCAAATATCGTTGAAAGTTTACATAGTAATGTACAACATATATTTTTTTTAGTATTATCATTCTCTTACTTTAGAAGTTAGAGGGGGGGGGGGACCAACTTTTTTCCACTTTGGAAGTGTCTCTCGCGCAAACTATTCAGTTTAGAAAAAAACTATGTTAAAAACCTCAACATCATTTTTGAAGACCTATTCATAGATACCCCACACGTATGGGTTCGATGAAAAAAAATTTTTTGAGTTTCAGTTTCAAGTATGGGGACCCCCAAAATTTATAGTTTTTTTTCTATTTTTATGTAAAAACCTTAATGCGGTTCACAGAATACATCTACTCACCAACTTTCATCAGTCTAGCTTTTATGGTTTCGGAGAAAAATGGCTGTGACACGGCCGGACAGACAGACAGACAGACAGACAGACATGACGAATCTATAAGGGTTCCGTTTTTGCCATTTGGCTACGGAACCCTAAAAAGTGCAATTTGTAATTATGGATTTTGTAGGGCGATGTCACTTAAATTAATCTATGTTTCAAAGTCTTCACTGTTATGTGTGAACCATATTGCATATGGAGATATGAGGAGGCCAGGTGGGACTCCTTTCATACTATTTATACTCTAGTAATACTTATATAACGTCATACAGCTGTCCACGCGGACGCATCGCTCACTCAAGTAGGAGAGAGACAGATGGCGAACACTGCCGAACGCGGAGGCCGATTGTGTCTCTTTGTCGCTCGTTCCGCGCTCTCGCTTGCACTTCAAGCCTTAAATGGAACGCCTTATAATGAGGTAACGCCACATGAGTCATGTTTTGTCGTACGTGCAGCCGGCTCCATCGAATTATAAGACGTTGTCACGTCAAAAATTTTAAAGCCATTTTCGCCGTATTTTCATTCATGTATTTTCATCGTACTAAATCAGCTCTCCATCCGAACTCCTACATCTTCATCCACCCGAGAAGATAACGCGCGATCTTCTAAGCCATTCTCCAATTCCTCCATCCGTTTCAGCATCAACCTTTCTGAAACAAAATAACCAGATTGATTTTACAATGGAGAAATATCCAAAGTTGAAAGGCTCCCAACACTGTTATCAGTTGTTCAGTTCACTGGTCAGGATAAGTCCACTATGCTTTATGATTTGTGAAATTTCCGAAACAGAAACCATGTTATCTTATACATTCTTCGACAGATTTTTCAGTTTGGCAACGGGACTTGAATACAAAACAGGTTTGGATGCTTTTGTGCTAGGTTTTAACGTTTTGAAGTCCAAAAGGAAACCTTAGCTGAATTTATTGATCAAATCAGACAAATGGTTATAGGTAAAATAGTCTTACTTTAATCTAAAAGGTTTCTAAAAATCTATGAGCCATATCGAAAAGTTCTCAAATATTCAAGATATATCAGTAATAATTAGCATTACTTGAATACAAAACAGGTTTGGATGCTTTTGTGCTGGGTTTTTAACGTTTTGAAGTCCAAAAGGAAACCTTAGGTATAACTGAATTTATTGATCAAATCAGACAAATGGCTATAGGTAAAATAGTCTTCCTTTAATCTAAAAGGTTTCAAAAAATCTATGAGCCATATCGAAAAGACCTAAGTTCTCAAATATTCAAGATATATCACTAATAATTAGCATTACTTGAATACAAAACAGGTTTGGATGCTTTTGTGCTGGGTTTTTAACGTTTTGAAGTCCAAAAAGGAAACCTTAGCTGAATTTATTGATCAACTCAGACAAATGGTTATAGGTAAAATAGTCTTACTTTAATCTAAAAGGTTTCTAAAAATCTATGAGCCATATCGAAAAGACCTAGTTCTCAAATATTCAAGATATTACTTGAATACAAAACAGGTTTGGATGCTTTTGTGCTGGGTTTTTAACGTTTCAAGTCCAAAAGGAAACCTTAGCTGAATTTATTGATCAAATCAGACAAATGGTTATAGGTAAAATAGTCTTACTTTAATCTTAAAGGTTTTTTTAAATCTATGAGCCTATCGAAAAGACCTACTCTCAAATATTCAAGATTATATCACTAATAATTAGCATTGTTTCTAAAATAAGGAGAAGGCTAAAAAGTCAGCAAATTATTTTTATGCTACAACCAGTTTTTTTATGCTGAAAAAATATAAGCATTTTAGGTTATGTTCCATCAAATATTAATTATGTAGTAAATGACTTCGAAAGTGTTATTATCGCTTATCTGAATTTTTGTGCTGGGTTTTTAACGTTTTGAAGTCCAAAAGGAAACCTAAGCTGAATTTATAGATCAAATCAGACAAATGGTTATAGGTAAAATAGTCTTACTTCTAAAAAGCTTTTAAACTATGAGCCATATCGAAAAGACCTAAGTTCTCAAATATTGAAGATTATATCACTAATAATTAGCATTGTTTCTAAAATAAGGAGAAGGCTAAAAAGTCAACAAATTATTTTTATGCTACAACCAGTTTATTTATGCTGAAAAAATATAAGCATTTTAGGTTATGTTCCATCAAATATTAATTATGTAGTAAATGACTTCGAAAGTGTTATTATCGCTTATCTGAATAATTACTACCTAAAAAAGGCAATCAAAAAGTGATTTGTGTTAAAGACCCGTTTAAGTCTAACAATTATGATACTGATCGGGAAAGTTTTAATAGTATGAAACAGTAATTAACAATAGTTAACTATCGATGGTCAATTGAAAAGTCAAAATATCCTGGCAGTCGGGTCAGCTTGTAAAGTCCACTGCTTGAGGCTCGACTCAGACTCAAGCGCTGTTTATGAATACAGGCCATAGAGAGACGGATATTTTTTATACGTGCTTGTAATTTCACCGGCATCCCACACCTTTCTAACCGAAAAAAAAACCAACTGCTTTGCGTTAGAAATACGCATGGTGATAGTACTGCCTCGGAGTAGTCCACAAAGCGTCCTAAAACGAATAAAAAGAAAAATAGTAAATGCATTTCATTTATCTCTTACATCGAACTTAACTTGAGACGTGACATGTTTCGGGAGCCCCAAGGCTACACTTCGATCCTTCGAACTTATCTCAAAAATCCGATCGCGATCCTTGAACTTTGATTTTATAGTTTACCCGGAGCTGTGTGAAGAATTTTCAAAGGAATTTTATTTATTTACTCCTTAGTGAAATTCCTGCGAGCATAGCTTGGTGTTATCTTAATACTTTTAAAAATTTGCTGGTTTGAATAGTAGCGCACCTGATAGAAATGAAACGCGTTTATTTTAGCATGCGACCGTAACACTGTACTCTGTACTGTAGGTATTCCATAAGGAAAACCTCGAAAGAATAATCAGTTTATAGAGTAGGATGTGTAAAACGCATAACTTAAAGTACTTACAAATAGAAAACTAGAATTTCTTCAGTGACACAGACGTTCTGGCGTCTTGGAATTTCATTATACGACAGCATAACATATTGTTAGACGCATTTTCTTTGCTCTTGAACTTCAAATTTATTTACTTAGGTCGTCAAAAAATATAGGAAAATGGGCGAAAGATGTAACAGAATAGTACCTTATAGAAGAAAAAGAGGGGAATGCGAAAGTTTGTCGAAATTTTACTTTTCTTTCGTGTGTCATAAAACTCGCTCTTTGAACGAGCACTAAAGTATTTATCGATAGACACCAGGGAAAGAGTTAAACGCTAAGTTGCTCTCAAAGTTTCCTAGTTCAGAGTTCATCGAACAATCAACTCAAAGTTTGATGTAACTTTTGCACCGCAACTTTCTCACTAGACCGAACGTTTTTATGACTTTCGTTCCACATAAAAGGCAACTTCAAAACGTTTAAAAATAGTGGCGGATCAGGACTTTACTAACTTATCTCTTTGCCGAAATTTATCTAATTGATTGGCTGGTTTAAGATCGGCGCAAATGAGAGGCGACAACCACCAGTGGTCAGTGACATAGATTTTGTAGGGATTGCAAGTGCCACTTCCGTGCTGCTGTGGCTGTGGCTTGTGTCCCATTTGCAGAGAGCCTTTGCAGTAAAACATATGTATACCGCACCAGATAAGGCTACCCCAGATCGCCAAAATATGCGCAAGGCTAAAGGAATTAGAGTCCTTAGCAAAACTAAAACACACCATGCTTCTAAAAGTTTCCATCTTAAATCGAAAATCCATTAGACATTTTTGTACAACCGGAATCACATTCTGTAAAAGCGTTCTCATGTATCAAAGTTACGTGTCTTTCAAACTTCAGATCAGGTGAGACTGCCTGGATTTATCTTGATTCGTATACGGGGAGCTAGGGAGTTCGTTTGGGATGGTTTTGTTTGCATGTAGTTTGTCTGTTTGCTGTAATCGGACTACGATGTGACTTTGTACGATACTTCTTCCGTTTCAGACTTATTTGGTACCCAAATATTTTTTAGTTCATCGTTGCTATTGTTAAATTTGTTATCACTTTTTGTATGTACCTGAGTTTTTGATATTGTTTTTATGCTAAATTGTATGTTCTTAAATATCGATACCTACGTGGTAAAATATTATGTTAAATACTTAGTCTTGTGTAATAGATTTATCGTTTTGGAGTGTTTGCTAAGATTGTGAGAATCACAAAAGGATAGTCAAATAATATAAAACGTGTGCAGTATAAAATATATTTAGTTGAAGTAAAGCATGTCAAATTATAAACAACATTTTCTTTTAATAAATTATAACTAAAGAGATCTTAATCCAACACACCCCCTTAATTAATAAAAGAAAACGCTTCTAACCCCAACCCTGATACACACAAATAGTGAGCCTGCTTCGGCAGGGATTTCGATAGCACATCCGCCAACATATTGTTCGTAGGAACGTATTTCAACACTATATCAGTATTAAATTTTAACACATTCCGTATAAAATGACATCTTATATCAATATGCTTGCATCGAGAATGAAAAACTGGATCTTTCGCTAAAGAAATAGCGCCCTGATTATCTGCATATAAAGAAATCTTTGCGTACCTGTGTAATTTGATTTCAGTGAGCAAACTATGCAGATAGACTGCTTCTTTCATCGCTTGAGAAAGACTGACATACTCTGCCTCGCATGTAGAAGTCGCAACGCTTTTCTGTTTTTGACTTTTCCACGATATGCATGCACCTCCTAAAATAAATGCATTCCCAGAATATGAGCATCTATCCAAGAGACAGTTTCCCCAATCTGCATCAGAGAAACCTACAACAGATTTTTCAGTTTTCTTGAACACAAGTCCATATTCTTGCGTTCTTTTCAAATATCGCAACAGCCGTTTTGCTGCTTTCCAGCATGTTATATTTGGAGTATTCGTGAACTGTGCCAACCTGACTACTGAATTTGCTATGTCTGGTCTGGTGCCCGTGGCCAGATACAGAAGACTTCCTATCAACTCACGGTATGGCCACTCTGCATCATCCTTTCCACATTCCTCTCCATTTTCAACACCAAACTTCTGTCCGACTTCCATTGGAGTGGAAACAGTTTCTTTGCAATCTTCCATGTTAAATTTTTTCAACAAATCGTTGACATACCTTTGTTGTGACAATTTAATGACGTTTCCCTTTTTGACAATGTCAATGCCCAAAACATAACTTGCCAGTCCAAAGTCTTTCAACTCAAACTCTTTGGACAATTCCCGTTTGAAGTTTTCAATACATCCTTTTTGACTACACGCAACGAGAATATCATCAACGTAGATCACAACAAACATCTTCGTACCATTTTCATCAATGTCTTTAAAATAAAGACATGGTTCATTCACAGTAGATTTCAACTTCATTTTTCTCAGCTTTTCGTCCAACAATATGTTCCATTGACGTCCAGCTTGTTTCAAACCATATAAAGATTTTTTTAAACGACAAACATCACCTCCTGCTTCAAGATCTTCCAACATCTTTTTCGCTTTGACCTTCAATGCAAAATTCTCATCTTCTGAATTGACTAGCTTCTGCAGACAGTCTTTCAACAGCTGAGGTATCTTCATGTATATTTCTTCATCAAGAAAACCGTTCAGATATGCTGTTGAAACATCCAATTGATGGATTTCCATATCTAGTTCAACCGCAAGTGCTGTTAATAATCTGACAGTATCAAGTCTTGCAACTGGAGAAAAGGTATTATGATAATCAACACCATACCGCTGACTAAAACCTTGCGCCACAAGTCTTGCCTTCTTTTTCTCCGTTTTGTCAACATTTACTTTCGTTGTTAGCACATAACGACAACCAACGACAGTACGATGTGCAGGTTTCTTTACAATATCCCATGTCTCATTTTTCAGTAAACTCTTAACTTCCGACATGATGGCTTGCTCCCATCCATATCTTTCGTTTCCTGCTAGAACTTCCTTCAAACTAAACTCTGCTGCACCTACAAAATCATCACAGTCTGCGAATTCATCAGTTTCTTCAAACGTTTGAATGTCCGGTTCCACCTCTACCATTCGGTAAACCTTTTTAGGACGACCTACGCCAGTTCTGTCCATACGTGGTCTTCCAGGTCCTCGTTTCACGACTCGTTCTTGAACCTCTTCTTGATGCGTAGGATCCTCTTCAACGGATCGTATGCCAATATCACCACTACCAGATCCACGGTGAGATGGGCCAGCATCCATCCTCAATTCTATCGATGGTTCAGGTGAAATTATTGGATGTTCTCCATCTGGTCCCATATCATTTGATTGATTTTCAGGGTACCTTTTTGAAATAATTTCTATTTCCGCAACCTTTGGCTCCTCAATAAATATAGGTTCATCCACCTTAATGCCTGTATGAGGTTGATCAGTTTTGAACGGATCAATTTCGAGATTTCTCGTAGAAGTTTCATGTTCATGAAAGCGAACATCTCGTGATATGACTACTTTCTTATCTTGAGGAATCCAGACTCTATAACCTTTAGCGTTCCTAGGGTATCCAACAAAAACACCTTCCACACTTCGAGCGGCAAACTTACGTTTTTGTTCTTTATCCAAAACATGTACTTTGCAGCCGAACTTCTGAAAGTAGTGTAGCTGGACTGGTTTTCCATACCACTTCTCGTACGGGATTTGTCCAGTAAGAGTACTCGATGGACATCGGTTCCTCACGTGGCACGCCGTTACTACAGCATCAGCCCAGAAACCTGGTGACAATCCGGACGATATCAACATACACCTTGCCATTTCTACGAGGGTTCTGTTCATCCTCTCTGCAACTCCATTTTGTTGCGGAGTTCGAGGAGCGGTCAGTCGCCTTGATATTCCCTCATTTTTCAAAAATACATTGAAATCTCGGTTACAGAATTCACCTCCGTTATCCGTTTGTAAGTATTAAATTTTTTTTCCGGTTAGTTTTTCCACAAAACTTTTATATGTTACAAAGTTTGTAAGCACATCATTCTTTTTAGTCATCAAGAACACTTCGCACCAGCGTGTGCTGTCGTCAATAAAAGTAACAAAATATTTTGCGCCTCCTATCGCTTCAGTTTGTATAGGGCCTACTACGTCGGAATAAACGATTTTTAAAATATCATCGCACGGTCCACTTGTTCTGTGAAAAGGCAACGCGCTCATTTTTCCTTTCATACAAATATCGCAATCGTGAAATTCACGGCTGTCTATTGCTCCACTCTTAATGCCGGAATGGATTAACACCTTTGATAAATCTTTCGCATTGAGATGACCTAAACGCTCATGCCACAGCCACGCATCATTATTCGAGGCCACAGATACAGACTCAGTTTTCTCTCTTACATAGTATAAGCTCCCTGAACGATCCGCGACAAACTGAACTTCACCTTGACTATTTGTAACTACAGCTTTATTCTGACTAAAAGTTACTACGGAACCCTCATCTGTAATTTTAGCCACTGAGATCAAGTTACTTCGCAAATCCGGAACATATAGCGTGTCTGACAATGAGACTACTGTTCTAAGCTCATCTTTACATGCAGACAACGTGACGACACCCTTACCTTGCACATTTGTAGTGGAATTTGATGCCAAATTTAATATACCAGTTGTAGGTATCATGCCATTTACAAACTTACTCGCATCGTTACATAAGTGTGACGTACACCCACTATCTAAGATCCAGTTTTCCTTTCCACTGTGAACAGCTCTACATTCACCTGAAACACAGTTAAAATTTTCAAAACTAGTATCAAAAACAGTCCTATGTATATCACCATCACACTCATTTGACACACACTTCACATCTCCTTTCTTAGGACATTCAGATGCTTTGTGGCCTAGTTTATGGCATTTGAAGCATTTGAACATAAAACCCTTTGGTTTTTCCGCGCTTTTCTTATTTTCCGACTTTCCCTTCGCAACCATAGCTCTGTCCGTCTTTGGTTGATGTCTTGAGCAACTTTCCTCCAATATCTTTATCTTCAAAACTTCTGGGTCTGGAATTGCATCCCGAGATTCAATTGCGCATCTGAAGTTTTCAAAACTTGCAGGCAAGCTATATAACAACATAATGGAGAAAAGGTCATTATGAATTTCCACATTCATAGCATTCAATTTATCTTTAATATCAAAGTATTTCATGACATGCTCTTCGACGTCATCATCTTGCTCAGACTTCGCCATAGTTAACTGCTTCAGCAGGGTTGCCTTCCTGGCTGGTCCCTTCGAAGCGTAAATTGACTTCAACTTGTCCCAAACTTCCTTCGAGGTTGCGCACCCTCTTACGTGTCGCAACTCACTCGCACTCATCGATAATATGAGGTCTGCTTTTGCTTTTGAGTCATTTGACGTCCACAACCGTGCAGCCTCCGAATCAACTGGCTTGGGTAGCAAGCCGGTCACATAGCCCCATGCATCGCTCTTTACCAGGAGAGCCTCTGCATGTACGACCCAACTATCGTAATTTGATTTATTCAACAAATCGATCCTTACACTACCCGTTGCCATTTTTTTCTGATTCCCTCGCTCTCCGTTTACTTATTAAACATATCCTGGGCCCATAACCCTTGTGAGAATCACAAAAGGATAGTCAAATAATATAAAACGTGTGCAGTATAAAATATATTTAGTTGAAGTAAAGCATGTCAAATTATAAACAACATTTTCTTTTAATAAATTATAACTAAAGAGATCTTAATCCAACAAAGATGCAATGTGAAATAAACAATTTGAATTTGAATTTGTATGCTGCAACCTTCTTAAATATTACTTTCTTATGAAATGGAACCGTTATTTTGTTCAACATCATTTTGTTTAGTCTGAAATTGAAAATTTTACATCATCTCTAACAAATATTAGAAATTTTTGGTATCCCACTGTACACATATAATATATTTACATTGTGACGTGAATCAATAACTCCCCTAAATCCGATTGAGCTAAAAACTCTTGATAAACATCGGTCAAACTTTCTATTGTTATTCCTAAACTCTGTGAATAAAATTATATCAAGGAATTCCAGTAGAAGTTCATCGGGTCCTTAATTAATTTTCATAATCAATGTTGGCCTAATTTCGAACAGATTGCTGTGCCTATTGAGTGATTAATATCGCTCAGAAAGCCGTTCTTGGAGGCATGGTGCTTTATAAGCTCAGTGTTGTTTAATTTATAATAAACTATTAGCTGTCTCGCCCACGGCTTAGTCAACGGTAGTCATTTGATAAAACGTGTAGAGCCTCTAATTCATGACATGACATTTTAAGCGACTTTACTGAAAAGTGTTTTATTAATATAAATATCCTCGGGATATAATATTTAGAGTCCCAGGGAGACCTTAGCCCAACAATGAAATGACACTCGACACTGGCAAAATTCATCCAAAATGGACAGATGGCATTAATTAAGAAGAAGAAGAAAACTTATCGGCCTGCTAGGCTAAATTACTGCTCTATGACCATTATGATTAAGAGCTATATGTCGCGATAAGTTAATTAATTACTTTGGTATTTTTAGCTGCTAAGGCAGAAGGACGTGCGTAGCGACGATGACGTCAGAGTTTTTCTAAGTTATGTTATGGATCCAAATTTCAGACTTGCTATCACATCCCGTATGGTCTAGTGGCTAGGATACCTGGCTTTCACCCAGGAGGCTCGGGTTCGATTCCCGGTACGGGAATACTTTTTGCTTTTACTCCCAAATTTGTTTTTTAATAGGTACATATCCTGCTTGGTTAGTTTCAACACGATACTCCAACACCCAACTACGTTTAATTAATTCCAGTATTAGAGAACATTTCAGTGGATTGGGCCGTCACAATCGCCACTCGCCTAATGGGCCATGCCTAGTAGACTAATTAGGAAATCAAGTGTTGCGGCTTCGCCAGAATAATTTCGATAATTCGAGAATTTCGTGCATTGACAACAGATCGTATTACGGCTTGTAGAAATCTGGGTCGAAATTAAAATTAATGAGGCAAAGCTGCTACTTTTTCGGCGATCTCATTTCCTGAATCATTTGACTTGGTCGTTATTGTCCGCAAATCCACTGGTTTCCTTGATTAAATGCAAAAATAACTGAATTCAGCAAGCAAGTCACGGATTGTCCTGTGTGGGTTTACGAGTGTTTCAATTTTGAATGATCAATCTCTCCGAAAACTATAAAGTTTTTTTACATTGTGGGTAGGGTAGAAACAATGCTTGAGTCTGAGTCACGAGTTTTCAATGGAGAATGGATTGCTCCATTGAAACTGTCAAAAACCTATGCTTGAGGTCGACTTGACTCAAGCAAAGTTTCATCATCTGAATATGAAACGCACAAGACTGAAGAAGCTGACACAATGAAGGTAGCTGAATATTTTTTTTGAAAGTTGGAGTGGCACCACATTGTAATTTCACTGCTATTTTTATTTTGTAGGAGGACCGTACATAAAAAACGTTAGAAAAGGTTTCCTGTTCTTCCAGGCTTGGTCACGTGGCACTGGCAACTTAGACTCACCTATAGTTTCAAGACGCTTCAAAGTGAACTGAATAAACGATTTTTGACTTTGACTTTGCTTATAGATCGTAAGAACGTAGTAGAATAACATGAAAATGGAGAATTTGATTAATTTTAGGTAGGTTTATTGAAATTTATTAGGGTTTTCTAGAATACTCCCTATACCAGTGTTTTCTTGTAAAAAAACATTGTTATTACCTTATTGGGAGCTATTTAGCTGATTAAATCTTTGTAGGTATGTAAGACGGATGGTAAGGTCGGACCTTATTTACATAATTCTCTCGGCTCTAATCAAGCGAGTGTTCTAAAGTGGTTATAATACTTTGCGCATCCAAGAACCGATGCCCGCTCACTGCCGTAATATTGCCTTTGTTTTTTCTTTCTCTTTGTTTATAAAATACGGGACTAAAATGTTTGAAAAGAATATTGTTTTCTGCTTATTTTGTCTCGCTGCTAGACAAAGGTCTCCATCGCAAATCAAGAGTTTTATAGATGTAAGTAATTAATTTCTCATCCCACCAGCTCGGAAAGTGAGTTTTTGCTATTCAATATAATGACTGCCAAAGTCGTTTAAAGTAAATTTGAATTTAGAATATCGTGTTCACTATGTTTGTGAATACACAACCTATTTACTTCTACCTCCATGGTGCCGAATTTATCATACAACCTTTTTTAATTTGTTAAAAACTCATACTCGGAACCTTCTTGGTGTGTTACTTTTAGTCGCGACATGTTCTTTTTTGCATTTAGTCATTTCCTCGCTGAGGTGGGATGAAAAGTTACGTGTTGCACTCGAATGCAAAGATTTTACAAACAAGATTTTTTGTTATAACGAGAAGGGGCTCGGATTCATTTTTCTGTCATTTTGGGAAGTCACATAGTTTTTTCATTTTAATTGTTTTTCTAGTGTTATTTTGAGTTCTGTTGTGTAATTTCGGTGGTATTTTAACCAAAATTACTTGAGGTAAAAGTCAAGTGTCTTGGCTCAAAGTTAGCATTTGGAATGAAAGTGTATATTTAAGATCAAATCAGAATATCATATAATAAATTTTATTATATGATATTCTGATTTGATCTAAAATGTTTCAGATAGTTTTGGAAAAAACGGCCATCTTTTGTTTTCAAAGCTTTTGTTTCCGAAATGGACAGATGCCATTAAGTGAAGAAGAAGAAGAAGAAGAATGGGCTCCAGTTGAGTAGCGTGCTTGCTGCGCGTTTTCGCGCCGTCTTCAACGCAAGTCTGCAATACAATAATTATTGTAACGAGGGCCCCCGTAACTCGTCGAGAGCCGAAATTAATTTGAATTATAGAAGCCCAAGTATTATTTGCTGGCACAGAATTACCTTGCTCAAATTGTTTACTGTTGAAAGCCAGACAATTGTTCTGATGGAATTGGGGCCTGGACGCAAATAAATACCAACTTAAGGGTTTTGCACACAGCGCTGCAGAAATGCTTCTTTGAGCGTTATGATATTCTGAGAAACTTAATGCTTATGATTTTCTGTGAAGACGAAGTAAAACAATTTTAGTTGCTACAAGTAGATATTAACTATGAATATTTTTAATTTAACTTGAAATTATAAAAGTAGCTTTCAGACAACTTAGACTTGTTTTAAAAACATGTGGATTTTTTTTTTTAACTCTTCTTTTAAATAATCCACCTACTTGGTACCTTACCAAAGAGATCTGAGAAGATCTAGAGTCCAATAAAATTTGATCAGTTTTTTTTTTGTTATTGCATAAAGAAAAAAAAAATTGTATCTATATAGACTTATTACACTACATCTACTTAAACATTTACATTTACTATTACTACATTAATTATTATCTTTTAAACTTGTATCTAATTATTACTTATTATTATTATACATACTTTGTAAACCTATTTTACGAGAGAAAAATGAAACTTAACTTTAAAAATAATTCTCAAAAATGCATGTTTAACTTCGAATAATCCAACAGTAGGTACCCAATTGTCAGAAGCCTTGCGCACATCTAAGCGTTCTGCAGTGGCGATCAGTGAAACACTGTGAAATATGACAAAGTTTCACCGATCACCACCGCAGAACGCTAAGATGTGTGCAGGGCTTTATTGTCTCACGAAGTTATGTTCCCCGGGTGACTGACCACAAGCTGGCTGTACGGTCTGTTTACTGCAAATTTTAAATTTAAATCTGCTGTGAATGTGACTCGTCTGGTTCTCTGAACGGTCATCTCTAGAATTCATACATAGTTTAAGTCAATGACTTTCGAATGTTTTTTAGCGAACTAGTAGAAATTCAGTCTTTTTCTAAGTTTTTGTGAGCAATAAAGTATTTTCTATTTTCTATCTATCTATAGCTTACAGACATCGCGAGATCTCAACTTGAGATGAAACACTAGTACTACTAATAAGTTTTATAATCGTATCTTTTGATTCGGAACACGTGCCAGTAATATTTTCACGGGGATCCCATAATACTTCACAGGATAAAGGCGAATGGCGAGTCTTGGCCCAGTTTCAAATGCTTGCCTGCCGTGTGATCACAATCACTGGTGTCAAATTTCTTTGCGGTTCTTGGCACTTATTCTGTGTTTCAGATGCTGGTATCGTAAGATAAAGGGATAAACTACGGGTTATGTAGACTTTGAGATTACGATAGCTGTCACGACGTTTTCTGTAGGCAAATTGGTAGAAAGAAACTTTTTTTTTTCTATGTAACTAGCTGATGGAACACGCATATGGCCCACCTGATGTTAAGTGGTAACCATCGCCTATAACAAAGCAATGCCTCGCAGGTCACGCACGTCAGGAATGCTCCCTACGATCCACTGACCTGCGTCCATCAATTGGAGGCATACAGATATTCAGCCTCACGTGCCAGTAATTTCAAAACTAGGGTTCTTAACTTTCAATCAAGATATATCTAGCTTCATTTACCTCAAGTGCTAGAATACTCTAAATGGCTCTCTCGAGGTCTTTCTTTAGATTGTCTGGGATTTATTCATCATCATCATCATCATCATCATTATCAGCCTGAAGAAGTCCACTGCTGGACATAGGCCTCCCCTACTCGTTTCCAGGAAGAACGATTCTGAGCCCTTTCCATCCATCGACTTCCCGCGATCTTAACAATGTCGTCGGTCCATCTGGTGGGTGGGCGCCCAACGCTTCGTCTTCCGGTTCGTGGTCGCCATTCGAGAACCTTTATTCCCCAACGGTTGTCGGTTCTTCGAGCTATATGGCCTGCCCATTGCCACTTCAACTTACTAACTCTACGAGCTATGTCGGTGACCTTGGTTCTTCTACGGATATCCTCATTTCTGATTCTATCACGTAGTGAAACTCCCAGCATAGCTCTCTCCATAGCTCGTTGCGCGACTTTGAGCTTGTGCACGAGGCCTATAGTTAGCGACCACGTCTCAGTTCCGTATGTCATCACTGGCAACACGCACTGATTAAAGACTTTTGTCTTTAATCAAAACAAAGGATTTATTAGAACTAGCGTTTTGCCGTGATTTAGTCAACATCTGCTTCGTTTTACTCGAGGTTTAGTCTTTGTTCTTTCATCGGCTTACCCATAAAACTGTGAACTACAGTCGAATGCATTAGGTCGACCGCATACACACGTTTTCCGTATCCGGACATCCGAGTGCATGGAATCAATAAATTGGTTCTGTTCGAAAAAATTGATCGTGATTTTACATGGATTCCGGAATACGGAAAACGTGTTATACTGCCAACCTTATGGTGTCTCTAAGACTGTTAATACATTTTATTTGGAAATTTTAGGTATTTCGAAAGATATTTAAATTTTTCATAGGTATTTATTTTTAACCTTGATTCACCAAGAAAATAATATCAAACATCTCTCCCTTCAGATTGAAATTTTAGTACTACCAATTCATCAGCACAAAAATTGGAATTCAGACATTTTCCGAGCTTAGGCTCAAGATTATTTTCATCAAACTTGCTAACAAAAACACAAATGAGCCAGAGTTTGCGCTTGAATAAAATGGTATTCTTAGGAACAGTGCTAAGTCTAAATTGAGACGCAACCAATATTTGGAACGTTTCCAATGAGAAGTGCTCTAAAATTTTAGCTTCAGACTCGGTTATAAACGTAACTCAAGCTACCTTTAAGATGACTCAGTCATCCTGAAACTTCTTACAGCCCCTTCCCACCAGTGTGTGATATCGCGCACGGAAGCGGATCAGCTCGCACGACACACCATGGGAACGGTCTCATGCGCCGAGGTGCGCAGTAGCACAGGAGCCCTTTCTGTGTCGTTGCCGTGCGTCGTCGTCGGCTGTGCGTGATGATCTGCAGAACCACGCATTGTAGGAAGGCAGCATTACCGTAAATTTAAACAAAAACTGAGTGAGTCATTATTTTTCGTAAGAATACCAGCGGTTAAGTTGGAAGTTTTCGGCTTTGTAACGTACTCAGAGGCTCTGCGTGAAATAGTAGGCAAAGTTTCATTGTTTGAATTCGTGGACGGATGCCTATCTATCAAAGACGATGGCACAGTGTAACAAATAAAAAGTAGAAAGGTGTTGATGAAAATTTTTCTAAATTGTTATGCTGCCGCGGTAGAATTATTTGATATTTACCTAGATACATTAATACTTTATTGTAAACAAAAGAAACATAATATAATAGAAACAAAAATAGGCACAATGGGCGTTTCAGACAACCTTTGGATGAAGAGATTTTACGAAAAACAGAAAAACGGCGGTGTACTTTTGTATGATCAAATTTGCTAAACTTGTGTACCTTCTAAACAGCTAATAAAACATAAATTAAATTCAAATAAAACACATAATACCTGTAACACCTAAATAAATGTAAATATAGTCATATATTTACTTACTTAAGATACAATAAAATGCACACCCCAGCATGCATGTATTCTTAGACCCAAAGCTGACTTTGTATTCTATCTATATAGAAAGCGCAGCGCTTGACTATGGAAATCAACTGAAACGGAGCAGGTTTGGTTATCGCGGCTGGACAGATTTTTATGATGAGCGAATAATTGTTACACACGGGAATCAACTACTGAAAATTGTATTTCTTTTTTTAACTTGCTATTTATTTTGAGTTGTATTTCTGCTTTGCATTATCTTCTCTAGGTAAATCCAACCAAATACTTGAGTCATTAATAACCGCGAGAGTAATGGACCGGGAGTTTTCTACGCACGTTTTTCATTAAATCCTCGGGGCGGAGGGAAATTTGTAAAATCAATGGCAGGCAGCAATGGGAATCAAGCGTTGAAATATTGCCAGTTCGTTGCTTATATTGATACAATAATTAGGTCATTTATGTGACTGGCCTCTCAGCTCAGCTCAATTGGTAGTAGCTCTGCCTTCTGCTTCTCTTTTTTTTTCTTTCTCTTCTTCTTTTATGACAATTATTTTTTTATGAGTGTTTGTAATTCTAAATACTTAACCTATAAGTACTGATAATTGCAGGCTGAGTTTAAGAAAAATGTGCTGAATCAATTTAATTACTGACATCTAATGCCGCCTTCCTACGGTGCGTGATATCACGCACCAGCCCGCACCACGCACGACGACGACGCACGGCAACGCACACAGAAAATGCTCCTGTGCTACCGCGCACCTCGGCGCACGAGACCGTTCCCATGGTGTGTCGTGCGTGCTGGTGCGGGCTGGTGCGCGATATCACGCACCAGTGGGAAGGGGCTATAATACCTTACCACATTTTATGCAATAAATTTTCATTTCATCCTCACCGAGAACTAATAATTGTGTTATGAACACAGATGTTTGTTCTCTATCTGGGTGTTATGTATTGTATTCTAAGTATGTATTTACAAAAAAATTGTGTTGTATGAGCTCTGCTTAATTTGGGGCTTAATGGTATTGTGTGAATTGTCCACAGTATTTATTTACTTGTAATAGTGTTATGGTGAACTGGGTTGAAACTTAGGACGCCTCTTCATTCTATGGACCGAGACATTGCAAAAATCGGTGGTCTTCTGGTCTTGTGGTGGTAATCTCCATTCACATACAGTTTACCAGAATCGTTCTTCTTGGAAATTATGGAGGAGGCTTATTTTCAGCAGTGTTCTTTTTCATTCTAAATATTACGATAGTAGTTATATAAGTTACTATTATAATTGTCTGACAACCGAGAAAAATAAAAAATAAAAAAATTAGTTACATGAGATATTATTATGTAATTCTCAAATATAAAAAAAGCATTCTTTACTAACACCGATGGCTTTAAAATTGCCAAATCAACACGTTTTATTCTCATAATTATTATGTTAAATTCATACATAGTTATTCAAAGCTCGTTCTTTAAAACATTCATAGGGATAAACAAATTCATAAAATTGATACATATTTATTGTAAAAATGTTTTTTTCGCAGATTGATGGAATATGGTATGAGCACGTACATACTTCCCACGTTTTCAATTAAAAAAATTCAGGGTTTCAGTAACCCCATACCACAGAATACAAATAAGTATGAAACGTTGCATAAAACATTAGCTTTATAGCTCTGTCACTGTTTGTCATTGTGCATTGGAAAGAGATAGCCATAGCAAGTATTTATTTAGGTTATGACTGATTTTTCTACCTACAGAATAACGCTATTCTTCAAATAAGAAATGTCAGTACTTTTTATTGACAAGCCTAAAAAGTCGATATATTTTTATTTGACGGTAACTGGCTTTATCAAAAGTTTCTATTTATTGGTATCTAGGTACTGTTGTACCTATATTTTCTGCCTGTCTTCAACTGTTCGTTCTGTGTGCTTATAAGTCAAATAAATGCATTTATTTTTTACTTTCTTTTATTGAACAATAATTTGCCTAACAACACCTAATTAACATGCATAGACTGTATGTAATCTAATTAACATCTATAGACTGTAATTTGTTATTAAAAATATGGATGAACAGTGTGAAAGATGACATTGATAAGAAAGAAATAAATACGGAGTTGACGGCTGATAGAGGAGAATGGAAGAGGAGAACATGTTGTGCCGACCCCACATAAAGTGGGATAAGGGAAGAAAGAAGAAGATACTGTTCTTTATTGGCTAGGACTAAGGCTCAATTCCACTTATTACTAATTAACCAATCAAATATTTGACAGTTGCTTAACTGAAATTTTGGCTCACAAATGTAATTGACTGGCCCCTCAGCTCGGCAGTAGCTCTACCTTTTGCGCCGTAGGTCGTGGGTTCGATCCCCAACGAGAACAAATATTTGTTTGGTGAACACAGATGTTTGTTCTCTGTCATGGCTGTTACATTGTATTCTTTGTATGTATTTACAAAATAAAAAAGTATTTAAGTAATTATATCAGCTATCTGGTTAATATAGTACAATCTCTGTTTAGTTTGGAGCTAGATAGTGTTGTGTGGATTGTACGCATTATTTATTTATTTATTATTCGATCGGTTCATATTCGAGATTCAGGTTCGGTAGTCATTTGTGTAACCGGCCTAAATATGAAAAGCTGTTGTTGTTATCGTGTTTTTTGTATTACGTTGGTGGGTAGTACAAAAGCAAGGTATTCGTGGGAGTAACCTATTTACTCTAATATTATAGATTGATGAAATAAACAGGTCTTTGACATTGTAGATGATAATAACGTCAGAGGCAACTGGTGTTTTACTCATGCTCCTACTTATACGGGACGCTATAGTGCTTGGGACAGGGTTTTAGATGGAATAGGCTTACCCAGCACCTGTACCAGCTTGCTAGCATAGTCGGCCTAATCTACGTTTGGGAGCATAAGCATTGTGTACATAAGTTTTTCGAATAGACGATTGTAAAAAAAGCGGCCAAGTGCGAGTCGGACTCGCCCATGAAGGGTTCCGTAGCAACAAGTAACATAATATTTAAAAATATATGAAATAAAAGGTTCTTGTAGTTCGTCGAAAGGTAAATTGCGGTTTACGATTTATGACGTATAAAAAAAAAACTACTAACTAGATCTCGTTCAAACCAAATATCGTTGGAAGTTTGCATAGTAATGTACAACATATATTTTTTTTAGTTTTATCATTCTCTTATTTTAGAAGTTAGAGGGGGGGGGACCAACTTTTTTCCACTTTGGAAGTGTCTCTCGCGCAAACTATTCAGTTTAGAAAAAAACATTATTAGAAACCTCAACATCATTTTTAAAGACCTATTCATAGATACCCCACACGTATGGGTTCGATGAAAAAACATTTTTTGAGTTTCCGTTTCAAGTATGGGGACCCCCAAAATTTATGGGTTTTTTTCTATTTTTGTGTAAAAATCTTAATGCGGTTCACAAAATACATCTACTCACCAAGTTTCATCAGTCTAGCTTTTATAGTTTCAGAGAAAAATGGCTGTGACATACGGACGGACAGACAGACAGACAGACAGACATGACGAATCTATAAGGGTTCCGTTTTTGCCATTTGGCTACGGAACCCTAAAAAGGTACACGACTGGATTCAAACCCGCGACCGTAGGATCGGAAGGCGAGGTTACTACTACTAGACTACCAGGGCTCACAATAGATTGATAATTATAATAAAAAATAAATAGATTTCAATGAAAGTAAGGAAAATACATTTCTAGGGTAGAAATAGAGAAAAGAACTGATTTAGAAAAATCTGTAGAAATAAATTAAGCATTCTTTGCACACCCAGACAATACTGAGCGAGTAAATCAAAGAATACCAAGACTGAATGTTATACACAATACTGAGTATAAACACTAATGTAAAGTTCACTGCTTCTCCTGCAAAGATTTTAGATTTGCTTCTTCATCATCATTGATTAATCTTTAATGACATGACAACGTCTTATAATTCGATGGAGCCGGCTGCACGCATGAAAAAACATGACTCTTGCGGCATTACCTCGCTTTGAGGCGTTTCATTTAAAGCTAGAAGTGCAAGCGAGAGCGCGGAACGAGCGACAAAGAGGCACAATCGGCCTCCGCGTTCGGCAGCGTTCGACATAATCTGTCTATCTCCTACTTGAGTGAGCGATGCGTCCGCGTGGACAGCTGTATGACGTTGTCACGTTCAACTATCGTCAGTAAACCGACTTTACGTATAAATTTCGTATAAAGTCGGATGTAGACTTCTTTTTCTTGTCGTGTCACAAGTTCTTACGAACCATCGTGGTGAAAGGTGAATTTTCGTTTAGTACAATCTACATTTTTCTAGTTATCTGAAATGAATGATTAATTCTTCTTAAATGACACTCAGACAATCAGTATTGAAAGTTTTACCATATAAAGATTATATCACAATGTGGTGAGTTCATTCAACCATAATACAAATGTTAGCTTATGCCTGAATAAATTGCAGAGTTAGAGCTTTCTGTGATAAATTAACACCAAGATCTTTCAGTTGGTTAAAAGTAGATACGCGGTACACACCCATCATATTTGTTGGTATGTTGCGCTAAATCAACGAGTGACGCATACGCCTCGAAATTAGGAGCCTGTCGTCATCTTCAGTAAAGTACGTGCGCGAGTATGATTAGTTAAATTCACTCAATGTTATACAAGCATCGGTGGTTCAGTGGTAGAATGCTCGCCTGCCACGCGGGCGGCCCGGGTTCGATTCCCGGCCGATGCAAGCTCGTTTTGCTGTTTTGTTCTTTCATCTTATGTACGCCTGTGTATTTAAGTCGTTTTGAAACGTTTGTTTTATTTTTCTTCAAAATAAAAGAACTATGAACCTTCTTTCTGCTATTTTAGTAGATCCACTAGTACCCGTAAATATCCAATACGAAAACTTACATTCGATAGTTGTTTAGTAAAAGCTTTTTCATGTTACTGAATTAGTCACGTAGCTTTGGCCTCTCCTCACCCCTCCCGGTTTTTGTGTTATTCCATGATTTATTGTGAAGCGATTTGTAGCCGGAATGAGAGATTGGTATTCACAATGCTATTTTGGATGCAGCGCAGATTCTGATTTGCAAGAGTTGTTTGGGTAGTGATTACTGTAATTCTAAGGCTTCGTAAGTCATACACACACTTATAATAAGTTATTGTCTTCATTGATAAAATGAACCAAATTTATCCTTATTTGTTTATTTATTAGGTTCACCAAGAAATAATACACAAAAGTTAAAATTTGGTCGAGCAAAAAAATATCCTTCCCCGTGCCTATCCACTGAAGGCATGCTGAAGGGATGGAGGGTGCTTATCCTTTTTTATTTTTTTATCCTTTTTTTTCCTATTTGCTTGTGAGTACGTACTTAAAAAAATTATTGTAATTGCGACGTTTGTAACGTTTGTGGCTCTCGACAGAATTGATTCGGTTAAAAATATACCCGGTCATTTGTGATCAAGAATAGCAGAAACCTCCCTAGTTTATACATAACTTCAATGTTTCCAACTAACCGCCTACACACTTTAGATGTTAATAAATTGGCAAATAGACTGGTAAAACAAAACTTTCACAATTTCGAATAAAAATATTTACTGTGCGTTACAAAACAATGCAATGCAAACTAAACAATAACAGGACCGCATAATGCAATACGAAGTAACGCTCACAGAGTCCAGAAAAAAACTGCGAGACGTCTTAATTAAACGTACCAATAGATTAGCGATTTACGCGATCGCAATAGTTATCATCATCATCATACCGGCTTATTATGCAGGATTATGTTAACCATCAGTTCGTGGTCGCCATTATCGTATCGTGTATCGTAATCGTAATAGTAGACACGTTTAATGCAAGACATTAAATTAACAAAGAAACACCCACACCATGTAGGTAGGTAGCGGTTGAAGTACAGATTAATTTGTTTAAAGTTTAGTCAGTCAAGGCTTAAATAAAAGTATCGGAAAACTCTTAGCTTCAAGTGTATTACCGTTGAGGCCAGAGGCAAATTAACTGCATAAGCCGGCAAACATGTTCACCAAAGTAATTTTACTAGGAAGTATGCGCCAAGAACCTAAAGTTTTGGTTTTATTGAAGGACTAGCAGCCCGTCCCGGCTTCGCACGGGGTAGACAATATTGTTGTACATTATTTTGTTCTATCGCTAATAGTTTCGGCAGCGCATTCGACGAAAGACATTTTAAGACTAATTTTTCTACACCTTTGGTTACATTGTTCAAATTTTACCAAGGATCCCTAATTTTTTTCAAAATGAAATGTAGCCTATGTCAAATTTGAAGAATGTAGCTATTGGTGAAAGAAATTTTTAAATCGGCCCAGTACTTTTTGAGCCTATTCATTACAAACATACAAACATACAAAAATAGGTACAAATCTTTCCTCTTTATAATATTAGTGTAGATATAACCGCAGTAAGCTGTTATATCAACTATTTATTTTAAATTTAGGTGCAAATCATGTTCTGATTATATTAAATAATTCAGACAGCTTTTTTTATGCTTACAAAACATAGTTTCTAACAAATATGCAAAAAAAGAAAATGAATAAATAATAACAGTAAGCGAGGATGAGGTAACATCATCATACATTAGGATAGTAACGAGTTATGGTGTCTTTAAACCTAGCCAAGCAGGCCGCTAAGTCTGTTGCCTTCTCTATTTGTTACCATAATAGTGACAGTGACAGGAATACTTTAGCGTCAACTATTAGGCATTACAGGTTTAAGGTAAAAGAAAGTGTTTTTATTCATTTTCTTTGTAATTGTATTATTTTCCTTTCCTTGTTTATTATTTTATTTTAACCCTACTCAACCAGTCCTTAGAATTCGCGTATTTATTACTGTACATGAAGAAATGTGACACCAAAAAACAAGAGAAAGTGACAGTTTTTTGACATAATATAAAAAGTTTCACGATATACGACCTCCTTTCAAGTTATAGTAGCAAAGTTGTTTCCCACCTCCATGGTTAGCACACAGGATGAATGTTTTCGCAAAGAACTCAGGCCACAATCAGCTGGCTGCATTATGCATGAAACCATCGCAAGGCGACGCGGGTGGACGGAGTTGCACAACTGATATTAATATTTGTTTGTCAGGTGCTTTTGCTATTTTTTTTTTCTATTATAAAAATACCCTTTTTGAAATTTTTAAATCTCTTTACTTATAACAATGGGAGCACGAACCATCATGGCAGCAATACAAACAGTTACAAATACATATGTATAAAAAAAACGTTCACTAAGGGCGTCTTTTTAATTTTTTTTCTTAAGTTTAATGAAATGAAATGTATTTATTCGCTTGAAGTATGGTTAATTTCGAAAAACTTCTTATTAATAACAGTGTAGTACCACATACTTCGTTGGAGACCGACATGCAAAGTTTAATGCTAGATTGCTAACATAAAGTAAAACTAAATAATAATAATTGCAGATAAGCTGATGCACCGCTGTACCATCCATACCTGGTGGTGGGGTGATTGCGTATTTTTTGTTGCAACCAAAACCTATGTCCGATCTGTAAGGTATGTCTCAGTTTAAGGCTAAGTTATTATTTTGAGCATCGATTATAAGAATAATGATGGCAACAAGATGGTTATCGCTGCTACTTGTTAGTATTATTTATTTGTTAGTTTTAAACTTTTGATTGCAACAGAATTACACAATCGCTAATAAGTCAAACGATCTTCTTAATATAAGCATAAGCAATAATCAATACAGCAGTTTATTTCACAGAACAGTGTAAGTATACTTTATAACGAAGATATAAGCTTGTTGTGCCCACGCGAACATCATAGACCCCAATATGTTTAAAAAAAACAGTGTTTATAAGGTTAGAATTTTTATTTCCTTCATAGTTGTTCTCACCTGACAGTATTTAAATAAACACTAAATTCTACATAGAAAAATTCAAACATGCCTCCATTTTTAGTCCGCATGCCGCAGAAAGTGTCAATTTCAAAACTGGCAACAACTCAAACTTTAAATCAACGGTTGGAATTTACCGCCAACCAATCAATTTATAGAACACACGAACGCTTTTAGGTTAGTGATAAAGAATAGTACGGACGTAAAATCGCAATGCGATATTACGTTATTTAATACTCTTAGGTGCTATACATAAAAAGTAGGTGTTCAAACCTTTGGTATATGAGCATTTGATGAAGCAGATCTCATCGGACAATAACTAATACGTACTTATTTAAATACCTAAGTTTTTCGATTTAGTTAGTACGCCAACGCCATTATCTACTTTTAAAGTTGGCAGGTAGAAAATGCTTATAGCATTAAGCCTTCCTTTTGTACATTTAATTTTAAGTTTTAGTAAAATATTGCAACTACATATAAAGCGTGTGTTTATTTTTACTAAAAATGTAAATTCGTTATGGGCTGTATGTTAGAAAGTTAAGTATTTACATAGTATATTAAGAGCTGTGTAGATTTTGTTCTAAAATAACATAACATCTATATGTATAGTGTCATTAATATTAAGATACTTATCGCCTTCAACAATACACAAAAAACATAGTTTATTCACCCACACAACAACAACAATATCGTAACACACAAACCTATGCATGTGTGTGTTTATTTCACACATTTAATCGAGGCTATCAATCCAAAGTGTCCTATGTCTAACTTCATAAAAATCTTTTGACCAATCAAACGCTTGCAAACATATCAAAACAAAAGCTACGAATTAGATGGGTAATTAATTTAGCTTCGTGATTGATGAGCTGGCTGATGACGCAACGTATTCATCAGGGAATCGCATTAGGTGTGTCCACAGTGCTGACCATTCAGTCAGCTGTGTTGTTTAAACCAACTAGAAGCTCTAGCTACTGAATAAGTTCTCATACAAAAAGGTCGGAACCATGCCGTAAGCTAGTTGCTTGTTCTTCGTCTCTCTCTTGCTCTCTATTCTTCTGACCAACGCAAGCTTAAGAGGGCATCACACAGGCGACTCTCCATACAAACGTAGTCCCCTATTTCCTCCCTGGATAATGCCTCTAGAGTAACCATTTATTCTCATAAAATCCAGATCTGCTATATACGTGCTCGTATGTTTTCCTTTTTTTCATAAACTTATTGATAAAGAAAATATGACCATCATATGATTTATATGAAATATGAATTGGAGGTGATATTTTCTTTATCAATAAGTTTATGAAAAAAAGGAAAACATACGAGCACGTATATAGCAGATCTGGATTTTATGAGAAAAAATGGTTACTCTAGAGGCATTATCCAGGGAGGAAATAGGGGACTACGATTGTATGGAGAGTCGCCTGTGTGATTCCCTCTTAACAAAACGATAGCAGGAATAGAGCCGTGAGTTTGCTGCCGGTTCATTTGAGCTAGGTCGCATGTAACATAAAATTTTCAGTTGCTTTGGAACTCTTCAATATGATCCCGAATAGATATTTTTTGACTAAATTCGACTGAAATTGACTATTAAACATGATTTTATATTTGCCTCACTCTATTTTCCCTGAAGAAATAAGCTAAGTGGTCCTAAGATTGTCTAGAAGAAATAGCTTTTTAGCGATAAGGCTACCCATTATAGTTTATGAGAAATAAGGCAAATTCTCTTTTTATGCATTTGTATGGTGTAAAATAAATAGTTTTCTATCTATCTATCTTAGCTGGTTTTGCTAATTGAAAATAATAATAAATAAATTGAAAATAATAATATTCGTCAGTTGTTTATCTCTTGGGCAAGAAAAAAATTTAATTACACATCTGTCAAATATTTAATTAGTCGATTAACAATCCGTGAAACTAGCAATTTTTTTAAGTTAGCATGATTGAGTTTATTCGAGCGCAAGATTTTTAAGACTGGTCAGGCTATTTCCTCTCCCCTGCCTACCGTGTGTCCACTGCCTATTTCAATATTTGGTTCGTGCAATATATCACATTTTGGATTGTCGGCTTGTTCTCAATTGGTGTCTGTTTTGGATGTAATTACGTTGACGATTGATTTTGGCAGCCATTTTGCCATATTGCCAATATGATTCTAGTTGTGACGCTCTTTGTAATTGTGGTGGCAACTGAACGCTGCGATGGTGTGTGGTATAACTGTATCTTTTACCACAAATCAATATTTTAATTTAAATTATTTAAATAAAATAAAATTATTCTATTAATTTTTAAATATTTAATGGAATTCAGTGTAATATTAATACTAAATATTCCCACTCATATAACACAGGAATACTATGTTAATGCTGTTTACCTCCACCTCGATGGGCACCAATTTTAATCCACGTCTACTTATAGAAAAAAAATATGACAAGCTGGCACAACTGATGTTGAACGGTTGCCTCCATCTATATAAATTATATTTCCTCAAAAAGCACGACCGAAAACGTGTCCAATGAAACTTTGTAAAATAAATTTGTTTTATCTGTTTATAAGATGTACATGGTGTCAAAGAACTAGCATTTTATGCTGAAGGGGCTGATTTTTGTAAATTCGTTGACTTTTCTTGAAGAAATGTATAGCGAAGTATGCTTCAAAACTTAAGTTTACTAACCTCTCAGGATAATAATATACTAAGAAGTTCTGGGACATCCTGTATAAGACGTTTATGAATAAGGTGGTATTTCCAAGTAACTACAGTGTACAGTATTTCAAGAAATACAGCCTTGAGTGCCTCACGTTTGTCCAATAAACGTTACTTAAGTGCGCTGTGAGCTTTGCTAATGTCCCTGAGAGGGATATTGGTTTCTGGGAAACAGGCAACGTCATAACAATGTAATGCTGCCTTCCTACGGTGCGTGGTTCTGCAGATCATCACGCACCGCGCACGATGACGCACGGCAACGCACACAGAAAAGGCTCCTGTGCTACCGCACACCTCGGCACACGAGACCGTTTCCATGGTGTGTCGTGCGAGCTGGTGCAGGCTGGTGCGCGATGTCACGCACCAGTGGGAAGGGGCTATAAGATCGGCAAAGTACCTACCTAATAGCTAAATAAAGCAGTGAATAGCGGAAAAAAGCGGAAAGTTCGCAAAAGTTTTTTTTTATTTTTGTTTTATTTTTACTTAGCAAACTTGTACCTTACTTATCATTATTTTTACACTTGACATTGTATACCTATTGACTGATTGATTTTCTGATTTGTTTGACGTTAATATTTACCACTATAGATAGTGCAATTCACGAAGACGCGCCCCTCGCGGGGTGCGGGGAGTTTGCTCCGAGCGGCAGTCGCCAACCGTAGTCTATTCATTGTAGTGTGCGTATGCACTCATAGGTAATTAGTGTGTACCGATAACACTCAAACATTGACGGAAGCTTGCACACATATACTATAAACGGTTAGGAGGAATAGTGGGGCGCGCCTTCGTGGATTGCACTATCTATACCTACCTTATACTTGATGTTACAAGCCTCAAGCATAGATTTTTTGACACTTTTCAACGAAGAACTGTCAAAAAATCTATCTTGAGGCTCGACTCAGACTCAAGCACTGTTTCAATCTAGCCTAAATATGTATTTATAAAAAATGTATTCAAGCATATCTGGCTACCATTGTACAGAAGGATACAGCTAAAGTTACATAAAAACAAAGAAAAATGACGCTTACCACAAGGACATAAGAGCGAGCAGTGTATAGTCTGATGTGCATCCTTGTGTACAAGCTCGGCTTAATTTGGGGCTAGATAGTGGGGATTGACCACGATAGTTATTTGTTGTAAGTGACGGCTAACGTTTTATAGGAAATCCCGGCTCAAGTGGCGGACACTTCGCAAATTAACCATTTCGCTTATTATTATTGTTTACTAGTTATTGAGTGGACGTGTCTTGCCTTCTTGCAGCTTCACTCATTTGCTAGAGGATCAGAAGCTGCGGGAACTGAATTAATAAATAGAGCTAATGCTAAATAAGATAATTAATAGATTCAGGCGTGACTTTTCGGAATTCCATTGTTAAACATAAACTAAGTAGAACAATAAATATTAGTACTAATCCGCTAATCTAATCTACGTAAGCTAATTTAATGTAGACTTGTGTGTGCACCCCACGCAACACTCGCAAATACTGCAAAGCGAAATAAGGTGTATTAGACACAACAATAATACCACAAGAAATAAAAAACTTAAGACTCGACACGTGTTTCGTGCTTCGTAGGCGAAACACGTGATTAGTACTATATATTTATTGTTCTACTTAGTTATGCTAAATAAGATGTTAGCCGTTTTCGACCACAGTCTTTTTCTTCTTAAATTTATAAGAGCTTAGCTCTTGTCGGGATTTTGATGCAATTTTCTCCAATTAAGTCTTTCGAATGCGAATCCTTGACTTCCTTATACGACATGACAGTGACTTTTTCTTTTATCTAGCTCATGTAACTTATTCTTGGCCTTCCTCTTCCCCTTTTCCCTTCAACCTTTCCTCCAATGATGTTCTTTATGTAACAACTCTTTTTCTGCTCGACTAAAGTGATCAGCTGAAAAAAACCTTGGTCATTTTTCACAAAGCACTATTTAACCTTATTGTCTTACTTATTTTGTCTTGATTGTCACATGTCGACCCAGTCAGATTTTTTTTGGTATTGTCTAAGGTATTCAACTGAAGTTAATTTTAGCGTTACGCAATTTCAAAGATATTTTTGCGGTGACAACGTCTTATAATTCGATAGAGCCGGCTGCACGCATGAAAAAACATGACTCATGCGGCGTAACCTCGCTCTGAGGCGTTCCATCGCTCTGAGGCGTTCCATTTAAGGCTTGAAGTGCAAGCGAGAGCGCGGAATATAGAGGCACAATTGGCCTCCGATAAAGAGGCACAATTGGCCTCCGCGTTCGACAACTGTGTATTTTCTTATGACGTTGTCACGTTCAACTATCGTCAGTAAACCAACTTTACAGATAACCGATTTTTTAGCTAAATCCACAATTGTTTTTACACCAATACCTACCGGTCAATAATGTTATAGGAATACCGAGGCATACTCGTATGAATGATTAGCATCATTTGGCAGTGAAATAACAATCATAATCCCAAAGTAATATTGTGATTGCAATCAACAGAATCCATTTGGTTAATGATTATCTATCCAATAGTTGCGATAGATTGTGGATTGATGAAATTTGTCCTCATCTGATATCCGAATCGAACTAATAACATTGA
Organism: Thera obeliscata; assembly: GCA_947578465.1. Classification (NCBI taxonomy): domain Eukaryota; kingdom Metazoa; phylum Arthropoda; class Insecta; order Lepidoptera; family Geometridae; genus Thera; species Thera obeliscata. Next base: position 9,951,680 of record OX387914.1, read on the forward strand.
TATCTGTTGCTGATCAATCATTCGATTCTGATTACAGAAGCTGATTTCAACATAACACAATTGTTGTATACACCACTATTTTGTAACTACCAAAAAAAAAATATAGGGTAATGTAGTAGGGGTAGAACATTATGAATGTGCAATCAGAATTTTTAGTTTCGATAAAATGACAAAGTTATTAAATGTTAACATTTTCAGAAATCCTGCATAAAATTATGGACACATTAGTTACGTAGTACTAGAGAGAAAAAAAATTACGCTGTTCGGTTCCGCTTGATATTTAGCGTTTATGAATGAAATGATTTTTTCATTACTCATTCTCTGAAAGTAGGTCTGAAGTTGCCTGAGGGGCCTAATTGAAAGTAAAACTTTCAGCCCTAGGGAGAATCGCTTTCTACTGACAGCTGTCAAATTATAAAAAAAAACAAGTTCTATTTTATTCAACCATGTTCCAACTTTCTAAAGTCTTTCTAACTGCAAGGAGGTTGTTCAACCAAATTCCAACTTTTTATTCAGCAAGTAGGTTGGAAACCCATTACAACGGTAAGAAGTTTAAAAAGTCTAATTAGAGCGCAATGTAATATTTAAATTTAAATAACATAAAGATAGTATTAAATAAATAATATATCTTCTAAATTACTTGATTAGTGTATAGTTTCAACTATTTATTTAAAATAACATAGATTTAAATTATGAAAATGAAAATAATGGCTGAATAATGCTGGCGAGCCGAAGCCGAAGGCCCGCCGCCAGAGAAAAAGAAAAAAAAAACCGGGAAGGCGGCAATTCAATTTTCATTTTCACTAATTTTTCTTTCATGTTTTTATTTTTACTTTCCTTGTATTCGTAATGAAAAGCACAGTGTTTACCTCGGGTGAAAGTCTTTTGAGTCCCTCAAGCTCCATTGGCGCCCTCGCTAACGCTCTGGCGCCAAACCCGTCTCGGGACTCAAAAAACGTGACTTTCAACACTCAGGTAACAATGTACTATTGCTTGTTGAATCATTTCTCATTATTTGACTAAAAATTTTGGTTATTTGAAAAGATTTTTTTTATGTCTCAAAATTTTTCGTGGATGGGTTCAGCATCAGCAGCCAATATCGGCATTTTTTTTTTGGTAATTACAAAATAGTGGTGTATAATGTACGGTCGCGGTATGAAAATGTTCGTCACCTTAGAGTCGGTTTTCGTTTGCACCAGTGCCTTGATCATGAACACATTTCGACATAATTTGTGACGTTAACTTATCGGTGTATTCTGCCTATTCAGTTTCAAAAGGTAGGTATGTGATCGTGATACGTTGAACAAATCAAGTTGAAAATCGACGAACATTTTCATTCTACCACTATACATCTGTATGTAGATAGATAGATAGATAGATAGATAACACTTTATTGTACACCACAAGAATAGGACATTACATATTTAACGAAAATACTTAAACTAAAGCGAAGTACAATGGGCGGTCTTATCGCTATGAGCGATCTCTTCCAGACAACCTTTGGATGGACAGGATTTTATTGAAATTCGAAAAGGCGGTGCCATAAGGGCTTCTACACTAATTTGACTACTTATTTAAACTAAAATTTGCATGTACTTAAGTAGGAACTATAAATAAATAAATACTGTAGACTACTACAGTTTATAAACGTGAGTACATAGATAGAAATAATAATATAAACGTACATAAATACTGACAACATAGGTAAACCATTATGAACCGTCTAATTCAGATGAATAGTGGCTATGCAAAAGCTTTTTGAATATGGGCAGGGATTTCGCTTTTCTAATGTCAACAGGAAGAGAGTTCCAAAGGCGGATAGCTTTTACAGTAAAAGAGTGCTTATAGAAAGAAGAAGAGTGGACAGGAGTTTGAAGTTGTAAAGTTACAGAAGATCGTAAGGTACGAGAGTGTGAATGATCTAAATATTCAAAGCGTTCTTTTAGATATGGGGGGGTGGAGGGGTTAAACAAGACACTGTACAAGAGGGAAAGGTGATGAGTATTCCTGCGAAAGCGAATAGGCAACCACTTGAGCTTATTGCGAAAATCGGAAACATGGTCATATTTGCGTAAGCCAAATATGAACCTAATGGAGAAGTTTTGGAGGCGCTCGAGCTTGACTAGTTGTGCCTCAGTGAGATCAGGGTAGCAGGCGTCGGCATAATCAAGAATAGGAAGCAAAAGAGATTGCGCAAGCGTAACTTTGGTTGATGTGGGTAAAAAGTTTTTTAACCTTCTCAGTGAAGCAGCTGACGCAAACATTTTCCTGCTCAGTTCGGCTAGATGCGGCTCCCATGACATGGTTTTGTCCAAAATAACTCCCAAGTTCTTGACTGAGTCACTAAAAGGAATCGGAATACTGTCGAAAACTACTTGCGGAAGAGTAGACCAACTTATACGAGAGATCATCCGGGACCCAGTAGACAAAGTGGTTACATCAGTATAGCGTACGCTTAGCAAGAAGGAGTACCGAGTTCAAACCTTAGTGAATGTGTTTCGCTTTTTGTGACAAATTTTATTTTACAGTTTTATTTCTGACCAATATTTAACTAGATACTATAGTCCTGATACCATACAGAGAGGGCGCTAGTAGTACCAAAATGACAGAAACTGCAGATATGAGTTATGTCACCACAAGAATACCAAAAATCAGTAAATTGGTAAAATCAATGTCCCTTGAAGGAATAAATGAGAGTACATCGCTTAACTCATCACTCTCAACTGACCTTATGGGCAAAAGTCTGGATCTATCAACACATATTCTTTCAAGCACTATGGAGGAAATGAAATCCGAAATGAATAGTCTAAGGATAAACTTACAAAGTACGCATAATGAACTTGAAAATGTTATACTGGAAAATATAGACCTCAAAAAGCACATATCACAACTAGCTCAGGAAGTAGACGTCTTAAAACAAATCTGTAAAAGTCCAGCATCTTCACTCCGAAAACACATACATACTTCAAGTAGTAGTAAAAAGAGCGCCAAGCGTCGCTTGACAGAGAGTTTCCGGAACAGCCCTCTCACTCTACGCGAAAAAACCAATGATACTACTAAGGATTGTTACCCCCCACAAGACTTGGAGCTAGAGCAAAGTGTTAAACAGGGAGGAGAGTCTTTCAAATATCCAGAGCCTACAACATCAGAGCTTCATGATAGTATAGAGCCACTTCATGAAAATGTTAAGCCAGTTCATGAAATTTTAGAGTCTATTGGTAACCAAGAACCAAGAAGTCTGCATAACACGCATCGAAAATCAGCTGTCTCTACTACAAGTAACCCCTCGAATAGACTGTTTCTATTTGGGGGAACACAATGCATAAATCTAGCGTCGTGTCTTAGGAGATCGAGAACACGCAGTATCTATGAGCGCTACCAAATAATTTCTTTTATAAAATCGAACGCCTCATCAGAAGAGATACTCAATAGTGCTAAGCTATTTGACCTTGCACCAGAGGACCGTGTAATAATCTGCGTCGGTCAACATGATCAAAATCCATTGAAGGTTTTAACGGAAATATGTATATACCTCAAAAATATTAAGTGTCCTGTTTTCATCCTTAAAGTTCTTAAAAATGAGTACTTAAATGAAAAGAGCCTGAATAATATGTTGACAATGATTGCTAGGCAAAATGAAAATTGTAAATTTGTTGATTTAGACTTTGATTATGACCGCTATTTGTTGATTAATATGTGCAATAGAATCAATTCCGTCTTGGACCAGTTCGATTATGATACAAGGTTTTTGTCTTTTGGCAGAAGAAATATGCATTCTAGGCGTGTTAATAACAACATACGAGGCTCCTACACAGAAACTGATCATATCGGGCAGGTAGCGCTAGCATATAGTAAACGTTCCATGGTTCATAAAGGTACTCAAACAGAGGGCTCTACATCCTCACAGATTCTTCTGGGACCAGATGAGAGCGCTTCTGAACAATTGTTTTTTCGTGCCTAAGGATAGGAATTTAAGTATTTTACATCAAAATGTTGCAGGATTATTGACTAAACGTGACATTTTGGAGTTACACATCTCAGAGCTCCGGACGCAAGGCAAAGATCCTGATTTGATTTGCTTATCCGAGACATTTATAGAAAAAGGCTCTGAAAGCCTAATTAATATTACAGGCTACAATCTAGCAGCTTCATACTGCAGAGGTAAAAAGCAAAAGCGTGGTGGTGTCTGTATTCTGGTCAGAAAGGGATTAACTTGTAAAGAAGCCGTTTTTGTCAAGGAACAATGCAGGGACTGTCACTTTGAATGTTGTGGTGTTGACTTAACATGCCAAAATATGACTGTGTTCTGCCTTTATAGGACGCCAACATCTGACTTTAATATCTTCGTTGAAAACTTAACGTCCATTTGCCACAACAGCTGCTTCAAGCGAAAGAAAAAGATAGTTCTGGCGGGTGATCTGAATATTAATATTTTAGAACCTAATAATAGAACTAGGGAATTACGTAACTTAGCTATGAACTATAATCTATCATTTCATATACAAGAAGCAACACGTCAGAGTACGTGCATAGATCACATGATTAGCAACATACCGGCAGCTAAGGGAGAACTCCTGCATTGGGACATTTCAGATCACAATACAGCTCAATTGTTATGTATACCAGTTAAATGCAAAGATATTTTACTGGAGTATCATATTTATAAAAGAGATTATAGTGAAGAAAATATAAATAAATTCAGGGAGTGCTTGGCAAACTTATCATTCTCGGAAGTTTACAGTGTATGTGATATGAACACAGCCTTTAATTGTTTTCATGATTTATTGATGACATTTTATGATATATCGTTTCCTAAATTAAAAATTAAAATCTCAAACCGAATCATAACTCCTAAATGGATAACCAAGGGCTTGAAAGTTTCTTGTAAAACTAAAAGAGTATTGCGTTACAAATATTACACACATAGAACAAAGGTTAACAAAACAAATTATAAGCAATATTCTCGACTTCTTAGAGCTTGTATAGACAAATCAATAAAAACAACTAAAGAAAAAACTCTTAAAAACTCAAAAAACAAGTGTAAAACAGCGTGGCAGCTCATCAAACAAGAGTCTGAAAATATTAAGCCCATGGACTTCATAACTGAAATAATCAATGGAGATGTAAAAGTGGATAGCCCTAATAAAATTGCGAACGAATTTAACAACTACTGGGTTAATCTTACTAGTAAAACTAACGACAATCTCCAAATCACTCATAAAAATCACATTGGCAGCAGCATATTTCTAAAACCCTATGGATATGCTGACGTACAAAAGATACTACTATCTCTTAGGAATACCAAGGCTGTAGGTTATGACAACATTGCCACCAATGTCATAAAGATGTGCTCTAATGAATTAGTACCGGTCCTAACTCATCTGATAAATTTATCTTTTACAGAAGGATGCTTTCCTGACGCCTTAAAATATGCGACTGTAAAGCCCCTTTTCAAGAAAGGAGATAGAAAAAATCTCGGAAACTATAGACCAATAACTCTGATACCTATAATATCAAAGGTATTTGAACGTGCTATGCAAAATCGTGTATTAAATTTTATTGAAAAACATAATGTTTTTAAAAATGAGCAATATGGTTTCCAAAAAGGTAAATCGACAACATTAGCCTGCTTTAACCTAATGAAAGACGTAACTCATAACTTAGACTCGGGAAACTTAGTGACTGTGGTTTTTTTTGACATGTCTCGCGCATTCGACTTTGTTTCGCATAGGTTACTACTTGACAAAATTGAAAAATATGGTATTCGAGGTCCAGCTCTCAAATGGTTCGAAGCGTACTTAACAAACAGAATGCAATGTGTAGAAATTCCTAACATAGATAAAAACAACGACCTAAAACCAGCACTGTCAAGTTATTTGCACAATGGTAGCGGCGTGCCACAGGGTAGTGTTCTGGGACCCCTTTTATTCTTACTTTATATAAATGACCTTCCAGACGTCACTGACATGCGATGTACACTATTTGCAGATGACATATCTATAATTATTCCAGCTAATAAAAATTCTGACATTTCTAATTATACTAATGACATAAATAATACTATTGACTCCGTAATATCATGGTTAGATAAAAATAATTTACATGTTAATGTTACAAAGACGAATTTCATTCAATTTAGTACGTATGGTAGGAAACATGAAAATATCTGTTTGAGCCATGACGGTCATAGCATAAACGAAGTTAATGAAACCAAATTTTTGGGTATCATGTTGGATCGTAACTGCAACTGGAAACCACACGTCGATCAAGTATGCCAAAAGCTTAATAAGTTTGTGTATGTCCTCTACAAACTTCGAAAAACTGCAAATCATAGCACAATACTAACGGCTTATCACGGATATGTAGCCTCAGTACTAAAATATGGCATTATACTCTGGGGCAACTCCACTGACGTAAATAAAGCTTTAATAGCCCAGAAAAAATGTGTTAGAGCAATTGTTGGCATACCGCCTTGGGAGTCGTGTAGGCCAATATTTGTTAACCTCAAGCTATTAACACTGCCTAGTATGTATGTTTTGGAAGCGGCTAAATTTGTCAAGGAACACATCCATCTTTTTACGAAAGCTCGAGATATCTACCCGAGGACTGTGAGAGACCCAGATAGAATTGTTTTATCTAAAGTACCAAGAACGACGCTGTATCATAAAAACAGTTTTGTAATGTGTGGACATATTTATAACAAAATTCCAAAGGACATAGTAGATCTTCCAATGAGAATGTTCATAAGAAAACTTAAACAGTTTCTAACTGAAAACTCTTTTTATAGTATAAAAGAGTTTTTAAACTATAAATAAATAATTTTGTATTCTTAGTGTAGGTAATTAAATGGTATGTATGATATTATGTTATTATTTTCTTTAATACTTAATTCAATCATGTTTAATTTTTAGTGACATTTTTTAACTTAGCTTTGACATACCAACATAATACTTAATTATTTATTGACATACCTACCATCCAATTTTTATTTTTATTTTATTATGTACCTACCAAATTATTTTATTTCTTTTTTTGCATGCCGAGTTAAACGGTGAAGTGTGTGAACTCAATTAGTTATAAGATCTGTACTCAACCATACTTCAAGCAAACAATAAATCATTTCATTTCATTTCATTTCATTTCATTTCATTTCATTTCATTTCATTTCATTTCATTTCATTTCATTTCATTTCATTTCAACTGCCTAAAATAATGACCTGGGTTTTTTTTGGGTTTACAGAGAGCCCAAAATTATTGCTCCATGTGAGAATACGCATAAGGTCACTATTGGTGTTAGCGATCGCTCCGCTCAAGTCATTAATTGAAGCCTGTGTGTAGATCTGGAGATCATCTGCGTAAAGGTGGTAGGAGGAAGTTAATGTTTGGGAGATAGAATTTATAAAAATAGCGAAGAGAAGAGGAGATAAAACGCCGCCCTGAGGCACTCCGGCAGTAAGATCGCACCATGATGAGTAAGTGTCATCAATGCGGATGCGTTGCCGGCGTCCAAACAGGTAACTATGAAACCAGTCAATAGACGTTGGAGATACGTTAAGAGAGCGTAGTACACCCAGCAGAATATCAAAGTCCACACTATTAAAAGCGTTGCTAAAGTCAAGCAAAGTCAACACAGTTACATGTCCATTGTCCATACCCAGACGAATATCATCGGTGATTTTGGTCAGAGCCGAAGTAGTGCTATGACCACGACGAAACCCGGATTGTAGAGGATTGATGAGGGAATTTATGCTAAGGAATGTACTTAGTTGGCCGTGAACCAGGCGCTCTAGTACTTTGGATAGGAAAGGAAGAATAGATATGGGGCGATACTCAGAGAATGTGGAGGGATTAGCTTTTTTAGGTAGAGGAATGATCTGAGCATTTTTCCAGATATCAGGGAAGGTTCTGGTGGAAATGGAAAAATTAAGGATATGGGATAGGACAGGAATGATTTCATCGAGTATGGGCACCAACATATTGCGACTAATGTTGTCATTGCCGACTGCGTTGGATGAAATGGATGTTATACTCCTCTTAACGTCACAATCTGAAAATTGACTAAAATTAAAAGGTGAGAAATCTGGGGGTGGTATAGTTGAAAGGTTTTGAATAGTATTAAGCTTATTTAGTCCATTGATATTGGAAGAAGAGGAGAAATGCTTATTTAATAAGTCGAAGTTTAGATCTTTGGGAATAGAGTCCAGTCTGGATTTACCAACCCCTAATGTATCACAAGCTCTGTCTGTCTCTGGCTCTGGTTTTGAGTATATATGAGTGCTGTCTAAATGAATCCTAAGTCGAAACGACACACAAACAGTATATACAATACACTGTTGAGCACTCACACAGATTCAAAACCAGAGCCAGAGACAGAGCCAGATGAGCTTGTGGTAGGCCTATAGATGTACGTAATACACGTTGTAAGTTATGTATACAATAATTTTAAATCTTTATACGCAGTTTTTCTTTGACGTCTCTTTGAATTTTCCCACGCTGCGCTGACAGGTCTCGAAGAAACAGCCTGTATGACACAAATGTTACTATTATTTTCTCGCATAGGTAATTTTTTTTATAATATTAAAACTATATCAGGTGTTTGCAGGTGGATAAAACCAACATTCTGATCATTCAAAATATTTTGAAAAGCATAATATACTCGTATGGCCTGCGCACACCTAGGCCGCTGGCGTCGGCGATCCGTGAAACGCTGTCAAATTTGACAGCGATATTTGACAGTGTTTCACTGATCGCTACCGCCAGCGAACTAGGTGTGCGCAGGCCTTTAGACAGTTGTCTTTAAGCTTGGTCGCGTAGTCACCTAGCATGAAGACGATCCAATGTGATCCTTGTGATATAATTAAAAAAATAAGTGCAAAAGAGGAGCTTTTCTGAGACACAGCTCAAATCCTTTCACCACACTGATTTAAAAGAACCAGCGACAAGTTATGAAGAACTGATTATTATTTTTTGAGTTTGAGAAACCGGATAATTTTGCCAATTGTTCGAATAAAAATGATATAAATACCATTTCTGTAACTAAGATAAAATAACGAGTCTTATTATCCGTCTTGATTTAAGCTGAAGCGCACAGTAATGATCAAAAACATTAGATGTCCAATTATAATTATATAAACGAAGGCAATTTGCTTACCTACAGCTCAGAGACCAGTGTAGGAAGACCATAAGACCTGCTGTAGTGGTTAGAAACTGAATAAAAACTAGTTTTGACTCTAGTTGCTGTCAAAATATGGATAAAGAAATTGAAGTCTGTAAAAAAGTGGTAGTGGTAAAAAGAAGGCAATCACGTGTAGAATAAAGTAGGACATTGGTTCTTTGAAAACGGAAAAAGCTAGATCTTTAGTCTTTTTAAAATTGCACATTTTCCATTCTCTCTGTGCCCGTCTCACTTCTCGATTTATGCTTAGATGTGCGCAAGGCCTTACTTTTGACAGTTGTGGACTATCAATCACGGAAAAATATTTGTATTCAAGTATTATTTATTATTTAATTCTTTATTGCACCAAAAACAAGTTACAATAGGAGAACTTAATGCTAGACAGCATTTTCTATCAGCCAACCTTGACAGGTGAAAAACAAAGAGGTATAAAGAGTAGTGAGGGTTAAGTATGTTCCAAGTTAAGTGTTTTTATATAAAAACTGTGCCAATAATCAAAATGCTACTCACTAGCAATCCGTGCCTGAAAAAAACCGATACCAAGCCACCAATAAAAACCAACGCACATTTTTTAATTAACTTTGAAAATTCATAAAACAATGCACGTAACGGTAGAACGCATGAGTCAATCCGATTCCATTTTGCGAGTGCCTATGTGTGGGCAATCTAGGTCATAGAATTTTACAAACTTACAGAAGTGTCACGTTGATACTAAATAGTTATATTATAAAAAAAGCTTTTTCATCTATTGTATTGGTTTATTTAACGTCAACGGTGTTTACTATTTTATAATAGGTACTCATCAATACCAGTGGGCCTACCACAAGCTCTGTCTGGCGCTGTCTCTATCTCTGGTTTTGAGTGTGTGTGAGTGTTGACTAAATAAATCCACGTTGAAACGTCACACAGACTTAAAACCAGAGCCAGACAGAGATTGTGGTAGGCCTACTGCTAGATATTAAATACTCATTCAATCAATTTATTATTTAAGTAATAAGTTTTTTTCCTTCTGTTTATCCTCTGTCTGGGTATATTGTATTCTAAGTGTGTATTTATAATAATTAATATGTACCTATAGAGGTTAAATAATGCATTTATATAAATATCTTGAACATTCCGCACAACACTATCTAGCCTCAAACTAAGCAGAGCTTTAAAACTTTTCAAGTATGTGAATTTAAAAATACGCATGAAATCGATGAGTTTCTTGAGGATATTAAACGTCTTATCTATGATCAAGTTAGATATTCTATGGTCAAAGTCCGAAAAGTCGCAGGTTTTATGGTGAACCTAGTACGCCTCGATTTAATTACTTCGGACCCCAGCGTCAGATTTAAAATAGTTAGTTTCAGGTTCGGAAACTCTAGGTACAATCTGCACTAAGATAATTGCACTTCATAGTATCGTGCACTTCATACACCATTCGAACCAAACGACGAAAAATAAGACGCCCCTACGTATATTGTAAAGATCGAAGTCAATGAATTTTTTTTTTTTTTTTTTCATTAAATTAGTATACCCTTTTGATGCGGTACCCTAATAACATTACAATCTAGCCAAGTAGGCTAATGAGCAATTTTGCTTTCACTTATTTTTATAGAAATAACGTATTACTAAGAATGTGTCCATCGGCACTTTTCTTACAGTCTCTACACTTTGTGGTGACACTTTGTTCTTGTGTTCATTAAAAGTAGCACTATTATTACTGCACAATAACTTTAACATTACACTAACTCAAAAGGTTTGATTCTTTTGAGCCTTCTCACTTTGTCTGTGTTATCGAGGAGCTGGATGGCCTCGACATTCACGTGGTGATGAAGTCTTTTTTCGTGAGCTTCTGCGAATTTCTTAATTAATTTATCAACGAATTCGATCTGGAGGTCCCGGTGCAGATCTTCGTCTCTCACGTACCAGGGTGCATTAACAATGCCCCTTAACACTTTATTCTGGAATCGTTGTATTATTGCAGTATTACTTTTACAGGTACAGCCCCACAGCTGTATACCATAAGTCCATATCGGCATAAGGACTTGTTTGTACAACAAAAGTTTGTTAGGCACTGAAAGAGTAGATTGCCTTCCAAGCAGCCAGTACATCCTCTTGTAGCGTAACTCTAGCTCTTCTTTTTTCTTCTTGACGTGTGCTTTCCAGCGCAGCTTTGCGTCAAGAGTCATACCAAGGTATTTAGCTGTGTTTCCATATGGAATGATTTTATTGTTAATGAATACCGCACAGTATTGATCTTTCTTGTTAGTAAAGTTGATGTGAACCGATTTGGATTCATTTAGTTTTATTCTCCATTTTCTAGTCCAATCATGGATTTCATTAACAGCTACTTGTACCTTTTCAGCTGCTTCTGCATGAGTGTCTCCGACAGCCATTATGGCAGTGTCATCAGCAAAGGTTGCAATGGTATTATTGGCTATGACGGGAATATCACTTGCATAAAGAAGGTAAAGGACCGGACCTAGTACGCTTCCTTGTGGTACCCCAGCTCTTATTTTCTTAAGTTCAGAGAAGGCGTCTTCTTGCCTTATTCTAAAAGTTCTATCAGATAAGTAGGATTCTATTACATCTGTAAATTCAGGAGGTAATACTTTTCTTAATTTCAGTAATAGGCCTTCATGCCATACCTTATCGAATGCCTGTGCCACGTCCAAAAAGATAGTGGAGCAGACTTTTTTTTCCTCGAGAGTCCTCTCAATAACATCTGTAATTCTATGAACTTGATCTATTGTTGAATGCTGTTCTCGGAATCCAAATTGATGATCTGGTATGATGTTTTTACTTTCTATAAGTGGCTTAAGTCTTTTCAGTAACAGTTTTTCAAATAATTTTGACATGATAGGTAGCAGAGAAATTGGCCTATAAGATGAGGTCTCATGAGGTGGTTTTCCTGGCTTTGCTATCATAATGATTTCGGCAACCTTCCATAAATCTGGTACAACCTTTAGTCTGAGTGCTGCGTTTATAAGAGTCGTCAGTTCACTAGTGCTTTTCGTGGAAGATGGTGTAGTATTTCTCCCGAGATAAGGTCGAATCCAGGAGATTTCTTTGGGTTTATACGGTGTTTTATTTCACTCCAGACTTCTCTGGGTGTTACCAGTTTTATCGAAAGTGTTTCGTCACAAACTTCGTTAATGATAGGTACTTGGTTTGTATGGCCTTCGTTAGGTGTAAATATTTCTTCAAGATGTTCTGCAAATCTTTCGGCTTTCTGTTCGTTACTAACGGCCCATTTTCCAGACCCTATATTAATCGGAGGAATTTGGGTAATGGGTCGTTTCATATGTTTAGTTGCCTTCCAGAGTGAGTAGTTTGTACTGCGATCACTGGTGAGGTTCTGGAGATAGCTGTTAGTTGACTCGTCATTAAAAGCTAGAATTTTTCTTTTAAGCAGTTTTGTGAGATTATTTAATTTAGTTTTGTCTTGTGGAAATCTAGTTTGGTGCCAAACGTTTCTCTGTTTTCTTTTTTCACTTATGAGTTGCAAGATATCCTGAGGGTAGTGGTTTCTTGCACCTCTTTTTTTGATTACTGGTGTATTATTCCAGGCCACCTGTTGTATGATTTTAGTAAAATTGTCTATTTCTAGGTTAAGTTGCTCCGGGGCTTTCAGAGGAACTTTTAGGTCTATATTAAAATCTAATTCTATTTTAAAACTCTCCCAATCAGTATACTTATTTACCAGGGTCAGAGCGTTTTCTATTTGTGAAACTTGTTCACTTATTTCTAGGTATATTGGAGAATGGTCAGAGTTCATATCATAACTTTGCTTCATTCGTAGGTAGTTACTCGATAGATTTTTGTAGATGAAGAAGTCTATCAGGTCTGGAATTTTGTTTTGGTCAGTTGGCCAGTATGTTGGTGAACCAGTAGATATAACGTCACCTTTTATATGTTAAATGGCATTCAATAAGTTTCTGCCCTTTGTATTCGTTAGTCTGGATCCCCAGTACGTATTCTTTGCATTGAAGTCACCTCCAAGTACAAAAAATCTTTCTCCAAGGGTTTGTAAAAATCTTGAGTAGTTGTGTTCATGTATCGTATGGCGCGGTGGGCAGTATATGGCTGCTACCGTAAGAGAATACCGCGTTGTATTAATGCAAATAGCTACGGACTGGATATCTGGCTCTTCTTATTTACTTACTTCATAGTGCTTTATGTTTTCTTTCACGATAACAGCACTACCCCCCCTTCCTTTGTTATCTGGGTGTAGTGCATGATAGGTTTTATAGCCTTTGAAAGTGATGTGTGACTGTTTATTGAAATGCGTTTCAGATACGAGACACAAATCGACATTTTCTATGTCTAGGACTACTTGCAATTCGTTTTGGTGATTAAGTAGCCCATTGCAGTTCCAAGCCATGATTTTTAGTGTACAAATCATTTTTTACTCTTAGGAATAGCTTGTTTGGTGCTATTTTCTATTATTTTCAATCTCTCATCAAAGGATGTCATGAACTTCAGAATGACATCTAGCTTGTTATCGTTGCTTGGCTCTTTGCGTTGCATGGTTGGTGTGTTTTTGGCAGTTGCCTGGGCATATGACACTGATTTGTGAGTGGTGCTAACGGAAGGAGTTCTTACGTTAGAGCCTGGAGGAGCTACCTGCTGTTTGCTGCTGGTGTTTTGCTGTGTAGCCTGAGTTTTATTTATACTTTTGGTCCGCATCTTCTGCATTTCTTTAGCCACCATGCAGCCTCGGTAGTTTGCTGGGTGTGCTTCCCCACAGTGCACACACTTTGGTTTTTCTTCTGCAGGTTTTTTGCAGTCCTTTGTAAGGTGCTTACCTGTGCATTTAACACACCTTGGTTCTTTGGAGCAGTACTTTTGTGTATGACCATATACTTGGCATTTCTTGCACTGTGGGATAAGTTTGGTGGATCTTAGTGGTTGGATCTCGACCACGCACCCCAATATATATTTTATTTCATATATTTTTTTTATATCTTCTTCGTTGCTGAAGGTGGCCATGAACATGTTTAGTGGTTCCTTAGTTTTCCAACTTAGTTTGTTCACAACTTCTTCAATCTTGTAGCCTCTCCCATTTAGGTCTTCAATAATTCGGTCAGGTTTACAAGAGGAAGGCAATTTCTTGACCATAACTCTTATCGGTCTCTCTTGTTTATTTTCATAGGAGTGCCAGGGGCACTCGCTTTCGCTTAGAATTTTTGTTAAGGCTCTGTATGCCTCATCATTGATGGCATTTACTTTAACACTCTCACCGCTTAGTATCTTGATTTTAAAGGTACCAGCGGGCTGTTTTAAAGACAAGGAGTCGTAAAAATTTTGGTAATTATTCACCCCGTCTACTATGATCGGAGGTGGGGAAAGAATTTTTTTTGGTCTTTCTTTTGCTGGAGTATTGGCATTTCCTTGTGGTGAGACAGTGGGCGAGGTGTTCATTTTCCGCTTTTTCCTAGATTTCGCTCTTATCCACTCTGTCTCTTTTGCTAACTCTTCCTCGTCCGTAACATATTCCACCTGTACCGAGGAAGTTTCCATGCTTGATGTTGATGGCATGTTTGTTGATTGCGCAACGCATTTCAGCTGCTCTTGAAGAACTTCAATTTGGTTCTTTAAGTTCCCAACAAGGCCCTGAAGCTTTTCACGCTCTTGCCTTTGATACAAGCGGCATAACTTTTGACAAAAATATTTTTTTCCCTAATAAAAATAGAGATATTTGGGAGAGACCTTTGCCCAGCAGTGGGTCCATTATTAATGCTTATAGTCTTCCAGCAGTCATCCTGGGCGAAAGAATGCCATCAGAAGGTATAGGTAGCTAAATGTCCAACACAGAGCAATAGGTTTAATGAGCAGTAAGTTTATTTAGCAAAATGTCCATGTAGCAAAACGTCCAACTACTATCAGAATGAGATGGTCTGTATAGCAGAACTTCTATTAAGCAAAACGTCATTTTTAAAATGTGTAGACTCATGATACGGGCAAAACGACGTTTAAGTGTGTTTTACTGACCCAATAAATAATAATAAACATTTGAATTTTTCCAAACGGTGTATGGAGCTCAATTCACGTTAAAATTGGCCTCTCAGCGCAACCAGATTTAATTAAGTCAGCTTTTGTCAACGTCAGGTTCATCGTATGCGGCTGACACCATTCTATTGTGACTTTTGACAAGGCAGATTCACAGAATCGATCCAATTCGAAGGTGTACAAAATATACCTCGCAGCGCACCTCTCGGTGTATTATGAAGACCAAGCTCGGTACACAACAATCAATTTAAATTTAAAGTTATGTGTAATGATCTGTTAGCCCTTTCGTACACTACCATACGCTAATCGGCATATCTAGCGCCAAATTAAGCATTGAGCTATGTAAACCAGATAGCTGATATAATAGGTACTTGAATATATTTTTTGTAAATACTAATACTAATACTAATTTCGATTCTGTCCATAGTCAAAAGTCACAATAAATTTACTAAAGTCACAAGGTCTAATGTTTTATTTTTACTCAGTCGTAAAAATTAAACATTGGATAGTTGTGTGAACTGTCTTTAATATTGATTTATGAGTAAGCAGGTTCGTAGTAGTCAATTCTGGTAAATCTCTCTCTCTCTCTCTTAGCTGCTGTTAGAGCCGAATTAACTTTAACGCCAAATATAAATATAAGCGGTATTAGGAAATATTTTATCGTAAAAAAAACATCGTTAGACATTCTTTTAAATCTCCAGGTACTATATCTGAACGTGGTAGTCAATCACGTCCTTAAGTTGGTCTGTATGGCTTATAACGACACGGGCGCTCATATTTTACTTCACTCTGGGTTCTTAAAAATTTTGATCATAAAAAAAACTTCGTTAGACATTCCTTCAGGAACCTAATTCTCAGGCCGACCGAGATTTTCAATGTCCCTTAAATACACATTGGCATTGCACAACCCCGAACTTTTTCTACGTTTTCCGTATATCGTAGCTGTCGAGGCTTCTACGATGAGGTCGTCGATGAATTACTCAAGCAAATCATCCATTCTCTCAAAAAGAAGCAATAAAATACAATTGCAAAATGATCGAGATGAGCCAAGAATTAGGCTCCTGGGCTCTTTAAACCAGCAAAGATGTCTGAACAGAGTAGTCAGTCAAGTCTTTAATCTGGTCTGAATGGCTTAACAAGCCACGAGCGTTCATATCTTACGCCACTCCGGGCCCATACAATGCTGTGGTAGGTACTAGGTCCTTGCATAAGTTATGACTTCATAGTTAAGTAATGGCTTAGGTTTGTCGAAAAGCGGTACCGTCATAATATCAACCGTAAAAAATACCAATTCCAGATTTTAAAATGTATGAGTATCTACTTTTACATTTTTTTATAAGACATTTTGTGTATTACAAAATCCAGAAAAGAATCAAAATGTTTTCAGATTTTGAGCTAATTAATAACATTGGCAGATATTCCATGCTCCACCATCTAGCCCCAAACTAAGCAATCCTTGTACACACAGATACAGATCGAGTTACACAAAGTTTGTTCTCTGTCTGGGTTTTATATTGTATTGTAAGTGTGTATAATATATTTACAAAAAAATGTATTCAAGAATTTAATCAGCTATCTGGTTCCCATAGTACAAGCTTTGCTTAATATGGAGCTGGATATTGTTGTGTGGATAGCCCACAATATTTATTATTTATTTAAAGAAAAATACTTACCATTCATAAAGAGACTCAAGCCCGTATTCCGAAACAGTGCTTGAGTCTGAGTTCAGCCTCAATTATAGATTGTTTGACAGTTCTCCATTGAAAAATGACAGAAATCCATCACTACTTCGGAATACGGGCCTAAGAGCAAACTTTGATATTCATCTCACAAAATTATTCTCAAAGGTTCTAAAAACAAAAATTCCTTGGACATTTTAGCTGTATTTTGGTAATAAAATATGGACCAAAACGGCATGATCTTCCAAAAACACAAATCTCTTTATTACTGTAGGTAATCTATTCTTAGAAAATCGTAAGTTTACTCGGTTTGTAGGTCACGATCGTCTTGGGGATAAATGTAACAGGAAGCCCATTCACTGTTCTAGTTTGATGGCTGTTTTAGGTTAGCTTAACTAGCCTAATTTTTGTTACACCCTATCTATCTATCTATTAAGCCCGTGTGCACCAACTGCTGGGTATAGGCCTCCTACCTAATACGCCACTCTTTTCGGTCAACGATAAAATCAAAGCTAAAAATGTAATTTATTCAGTTGTCTAAGGATCACTTTGAAAGCTAGGCGAGTCTCGGTGTCAGTTCTAATAAACCCGTACGTCTTTAAAGCTAGGTGAGTCTAGATGACTACAGTTCTACTACCATACCAATAATGGCTCGAACACACCTAGTTCGCTGGCGGTAGCGATCAGTGAAACGCTGTCCAATATCGCTGCCAGATTTGAGATTTGACAGCGATATTTGACAGCGTTTCACTGATCGCTACCGCCAGCGAACAAAGTGTGCGCAGGCCTTAAGAGGGCTTTTTAGGGTTCCGTAGCCAAATGGCAAAAACGGAACCCTTATAGATTCGTCATGTCTGTCTGTCTGTCTGTCTGTCTGTCCGGCCGTGTCACAGCCATTTTTCTCCGAAACCATAAAAGCTAGACTGATGAAAGTTGGTGAGTAGATGTATTCTGTAAACCGCATTAAGGTTTTTACACAAAAATAGAAAAAAAACTATAAATTTTGGGGGTCCCCATACTTGAAACTGAAACTCAAAAATTTTTTTTTCATCGAACCCATACGTGTGGGGTTTCTATGAATAGGTCTTCAAAAATGATGTTGAGGTTTCTAATATAGTTTATTTCTAAACTGAATAGTTTGCGCGAGAGACACTTCCAAAGTGGAAAAAAGTTGGTCCCCCCCTCTAACTTCTAAAGTGAGAGAATGATAATACTAAAAAAAATATATGTTGTACATTACTATGTAAACTTTCAACGATATTTGGTTTGAACGAGATCTAGTCAGTAGTTTTTTTTTATACGTCATAAACCGTAAACCGCAATTTACCTTTCAACGAACTACAGGAACCTTATTATGTTACATCAAGTAACATATATAAAGGTTCTTGTAGTTCGTTGTGCTACGGAACCCTTCATGGGCGAGTCCGACTCGCACTTGGCTGCTTTTTTTTGTCTGTATTCAGTCATTATATTGTACGTCATTGATAGTGATAGGAGAAGCTAATTTAGATAATATTGTCGTGACAATATTGTTGTTAGTAAAATTAATTTAATCGACACGCAACGACACTTTTTACTAATCGCTATCGCTATTGAATGTCCTTATCTAATAGCTCTGTATATACAAAATATCCGCGGTCACAATTCGAGAACCTTCTTTAACAATCTATTGTACCATTGCTTAAATAAAATGAAATGAAATTGCAAAGCAATTTGACTTCCTAAAAGTTAAACATTACGGAAAACTCGTAGAAAAACTTTTATCTTGACACAGACCTAAATAAATATTGGCACAAGTTTTTTTCCTGAAAAAAGATGGCTATGATGGTACTTTGAATAAAGTTTTTGAGGATTTTTATGATACTTCATCTTCCAATCGTGTGGTTCTTTCAAACCAGTGTGCTGAAAGGATTTCAATTACGCCTCAGAGAGGCTCCTTTTATCGTGCTTATATGGTTTCATCATCATCAGCCAGCTGTTTACTGCTGGACATAAGGCCACAGCTTTCAATTGAACGTGTGGTTTATGAAAAACAAAAAGATTTAATCTACACAACACTATTTAGCCCCAAATTTAGCCTCAATTCTCAATTCGGTTGTATTTTTTATAGTGTTTGTTAGCATAGCTTCGTCATTTATGAAACGATTAGATTTTTTAATTTATTTTAATAATATCGGGTCAGGAGTTTGGCCATGAAGTCACGTATCTCAAGTTTTTCAAACTTCATCTTTAGTCTACCACAAGTTCTGTTTGGCTCTGTCTCTGGCTCTGGTTTTGAGTCTGTGTGAGTGCTCACCAGTGTATTCTACTGTGTGTGTGACGTTTCGGATTTATTTAGTCAACACTCACACAGACTCAAAACCAAATCCAGAGACAGAGCTAGACAGAGGGTAGGCTTACTTTTGAGAGAATATTTCAGCATTGTGACTTCCTCGGTCACACAATACTCTAGATATGACCATGGCACGGAGACCGAACTTGCAATATTGTATCGAAGGTATCTTACACCGGAAGGTAGTCGTAAAAGAATACCTACTGCTTAAGAACTGCATATTGTGTTCTATAGCAACCAACCTATTTTTATTTTTTTGAAGATTGAAGTACTAGATATACATTGTAATGTTATTGTAATATGCATTTTTACTTAATATTTAATCCTTAATAAAGAATTTTAGTTATTTATTTATTTTATCGATAGGTTATTGAAGATTTTTAGTTTCTTGTACGACTTAAAGTCGGAAAGTGTGAAAGTCGGATAATAGTATAAGAATTTAAAAATGTAAAAAAACATTTTATCTTGTAAATAATAATTGATTAAAATGTAGAATTATTCAAATATAGAGCAAAAATGTATAGCACAATAAAATAAACTCTGAAGGCCCAGCCACAGTGATATAATATGCATCGCTGTCATGAATGTTATCGCGGTGTTATCGTCTTTATGTGGCCGGGCCTTTACACAGCAAAAGTTAAACATCATGAAATAAATTGATCGACATGTTTATTGTTATTCGGTTACGAACTGTATACTTACATCTAAATATATGTCTTGCGCACGTCTAATCGTTTTGCGGTGGCGACCAGTGAAACGCTGTCAAGTATGACGGCGATATTATTTTGACAGCAAATCTTTACTACATAATTATGATTGGTTTAATGCTAGGTAGGAATGATGAACTCTCCCTAAGTTAAGAACCGTTTTGTAATCCAAGTTACATGCTCTGGTGACCTCACAATTTGAGTTCACTTTAGGTATAGGGTTCTGAACAAAGCGACAAAGACGCGCGACTAATGCCTTGCGCACATAAGCGTTCATCGGTGAAACGCTGTCAAATATCACTGTCAGTTTTGACAACGTTTCACTGATCGCCACCACAGAACGCTTAGATGTGCGCAACTAAAATTATGATAACTAATCTTATAAGTATAATCCAATAAGTAATTGATTTTTATTTTCAATTTATGTTAAGCTTCCTGTTTTTTAACATGTTTATTTTTAAATCCTGTTTAAAATTGTGGTGGCAGAATAAACAGTTTTTCTTTCTTTCTTTGATTAGTTATCATAATTTTGATTCGTAGTACTCAAATTGTAAAGTCACCAGTGCAAGTAAATGCATTGAAAAGCCATAGGGCACGACCTTGATGGACGTGTCAAAGTCTAAGTCAAAGATGTATTTATTCAGTAACACAAGAATCACTTTGAAACGCCTTATAGCTAGGTAAGTCTAGGTACCAGTTCCACGCGACCAAGCCTAGAAGAACAGGCAACAAACTTACCATTTTGTAGTACCTATGTGTAGACCCAAGTCAAGACTTATACTTTTTTTATGGTTGAGCGTCGCGTTGCTCGAAACTATCCCTTAGCGAGTCTAGAAGCTGGCAACTGGCTCCAAAGGACTCCCTTATTTAATTTCGTCCCAAGGCACCGGACCAGGACCACAACTAATTAATTTACGTTCTAAGTTCTAGCAAACACTCAGCTGATGAGATTGCCTGGCGTTGTTTAGACTTGCGGACGGTTGAATTACAGACTTGAGAATTATTGGCATCTAGAAGAAACCACTATTCATGCACTTTTATAAGTTTTTTTAGTAGTAGTAGCAGAGTTTTTTGTGAAGGGCTCGTCTGGGGAAGTAGAGGTACTTACCACCATGCTTATTTCTGCCGTGAAGCAGCATTGCTGTGTTTCGGTTTAAAGGGTGTTGGAGCTGGTGAAATAACAGGCGCGTAAGGCTGAACCTCTGTATGCCTCAAGTTGGGCGCAAGAAAGTGCGTCGTAGGGCACTTTCCTGACGTGCGTGACCTAAGAGGTAATGTTTTGGTATAGCCGATGGTTACCACTTAAGATCAGGTGGGCCATATGTTTGTTCCATCAGCTAGTTATATAAAAAAATATCAGCTCATTTCAGAATTTTAAGCTTTCTCCAAGGGCTTCCCGCGACTACAATTTAGACGGTCCTTCGGGGGATATCGTGTCTTCCTAAACTAAAATGTAAATGTAAACTTCTTATCAAGGGTGAACAAAATGTTCTAGATATAGACCCTCATTTGTAACGCCAACTGTTCTGGAACACAGCCAGAACGAAAACTACTTAACTTTAAAAACTGAGGCTACCTGCGACTCATGAATACGGGGTCATAATATACGTGAGGTAGAAGCTACAAGGAGGACGCTCTTTATCCAAAAATTTGGTTTAAAGAAAGAAAGAAAACATATTTATTCACAGACACTTAGCAATTTAAAGTACGATATCTACGCTATACTTACATACATACAAGAAATATACAGAGCCAAGAGCTGCAAAACGGTCCCTGACTCAGCGTGAAGTTAGTTGGCTAGCAACTAACGCTGGTCTTCCGTCAGGGCCGCGCAGTAATGCAACGGACAATCATACATAGCTATAATTAATTTATATAATAATTTGAATTGCAAAAGTGAGTAAAAATACAGAAGTTTTCCAAGATATACATGTATGTTTGTCTTTAAAACCGTTGATCAGATATGCATGAAATCTCATTGGTACACGACTGAATTTGAACCCACGACCTTAGGATCGGAAGGCGGGGCCGCTACACTTTTTATTTTTTGTTTAAAATAGTATAGGTACATGACAGAAGTGAAATTTGTTCCAACCTCACTGTATCCCACTGCACCGTATAATTTTATACCTACCGGCTTACGAAAACGTATTGCCAGGCGAACTAGCGATCTGTCGCTGCCAAAATAGCTCTTATGATAATGTGCTTTCCAACTTCTAGGGCTGAAAATCGCATGCGTCCAAATTAGCACAGCCAAGGCATTTTCACAATTAGGCAACATTTTGTTTATTGTTCTTTTATGCGTAATATTTCATGTAAGCGTTTTAAAAAACGTTTTTCGTGTAAACAGATATTTTAGCTGACATGTTATATGGAGCTCACCTGTTTTTAACCGACTTTAAATAAAAAATAAAAAAAGAGGAAGTTCAGAATTCGTTTTTTTTTCCTGTTTGTTATCGCCTAACTTCGTTATTTATGAGCCGATTTTAAAAAATCTTTATTATTGTTTTTAACCGACTTCCAATCAAAAAGGAGGAGGTTCTCAAATAGTTTTTTTTTTATTATGTCTGTTACCTTACCGCATAATTTCGTCATTTGTGAGCCAAAATTTCTTTTTTATATGACAAGTACTGCTTCCAGATTGGTCCCATTTTATTTTATCAAAATCGGTATTGCCATTTTTTTTTTAATTTGGTTTTTTTTTTAATGAAGTCGGATTCTCATGTTTTAAACATTTTTATGCTTGTTGATCGTTTCACCTTAGAACTTGTCAACCATTTTTTTTGCACCCTAGAAGTTTTTAGCACACTCCTCATTTCTGATTCTATTACGTACCTAGTGCATAGCTCTCTCCCAGCATAGCTCTCTCCATAGCTCGTTGCGGGACTTTGAGCTTGTGTAAGAGGCCAATATAGTTAATTTACAAGTATTATAAAGCCGAATACTATGAATCTAGTTCGCCACCGATGCCGCTGCCGCGCTCAGGTAAAAATCAGATTTTTACCTGACTGTTCAATGCAGCTGTTTGTAATGGTATCCGAATCGACACTAACAAAAATATTAAATTCAAAAGTGTCAATTGGGACATTGTGTCCCAATATATTTTGTTCGAATCGACAGCAAGTCAAATTTATTTGGTAGGTATTTATTGTTTTTTTATATAAGTCATTAGAATCAATTTATTAATTATATTCACATACTAGCGGCCGCTCGCGGCTTCGCTCACCCCGTTCCCGTTGCGTACCGTTCTCCGTTATAATATCTTTATAAATTGTAGCCTATGTGTTATTCGGATGTATAAGCTAATATTATTGAAAGGTTTCATTAAACCCCATTCAGTAGTTTTTGCGTGAAAGAGTAGGTACCAACCATACATCCATCCATACTTACAAACTTTCGCGTTATAATATTAGTAGGAGTAGGAAGTATGATATGCATATTTTTTTGTTGAGGTGACAACGAGGCCCCTTTATATATTTTCATATAATACTTGTAACCATTTTTTTTTTTAAGCTAGTAGCGAAATTTGGTGCTAAATAGTGTTGTGCCAATTGTCCACAATATTCATATGAATATCGCACTTTTTATTAATATTTCAAACAGTATAAACTGTTTGATTTGTTTGTCTGTACGTAACGCCATATAACCTCCAAAGTTAATATCAGTTTTTCAAAGCCATAACAAAAACATGAGCAATAGCCGTAAAATTTATTGCAGTGTCTATAGGTGTGAATATGCATAACAACAAAACAAAAGTGGAACGTAACCCAGCAGAAATAGGTGTGATAATCGTAAAAGTCGCGTATAATACACGGTGCCCCCGAACTAGTAGGTACGTTATGCCGAGAGGAGTGATTCTCTCTTATCTCTCTCTCTCTCTCTCTCTCTCTCGAACTTATGAAAATTCTGTGTTTTTCATTGAAGAAATATACCTTCGAAACTGAACTTATGGTGGAATGATGACATAGGTATATGGCGTGAGCAATACCTAACATCAACTGCTTATTGCTAGGTACTCAGTCAAATAAATGTATTTTCTTTCTTTCGTTCTCGAAGAACCGACAACCGTTGGGGTATAAAGGTTTTCGAATAGCGACCACAAACCGGAAGACGAAAAGTAGAGCGCCCACCCACCAGATGGGCCGACGACATTATTAAGATCGCGGGAAGTCGGTGGATGGAAAGAGCTCAGAATCGTTCTTCCTGGAAATGTACCTATGCCTATGTCTAGCAGTGGACTTCTCCAGGCGGATGACGATGATGACTATATGTTTAGTTTTAAAGCAAATCTTTTGGGTCACCTTGTAGAGGAGACGGGGAAAAGCAATACCGCAAATATTGAGAGGTGGGCCGCAAAATAAATGTAACACAGAAAATCAGTACATTCGTATTCAAATGATTATTGTTCAGACCACGATTACATTTATTTGGGCTATTTCTTGTGGCAGTGTTGGTTTGTTGGTTGTGTATGCTCGCTGTTCGGTTTTGCATAATATCAGTATTCGGACCAAGTTTTGTTGGATACTTCTTGGGCTGGATTTGGTTCATCGTAGAGAAAGTAAAAGTTTCATTAATATAACCTACTATTAGATAGGTTAAAAAAAAATGCTCGGCACTAACGCGACCTTTATCCATCTACAGGTTTGACGTAAGTACCTACGGTTTTTTTCCAACCTATATCGTCCCACTGCTAGGCAAAGGTCTTTCCCAAATCCTTCCAACCATCGCTTCATTCCACCATCCTCGCTCGAAAGTATCGAGATCGTCCCTCCAACGCTTTCTTGGCCGACCTCGAAGGTACGGTTGTAGACAATAAATATTGCACATCGGCTTTTCGGCTTTGTAGAGCGCTATCTCTTTCTGATGCACACTACTCTTTATGAAGACGAAATTAGCCGATGTGCAATATTTGTTGCCTACTAATAATAAATGTAAAAGTATTAAGTAGTAAAATGAGCTTTTGTTGTCAGACTTCATGGTTAATACTTCTAGATTGGTCTCATAAAAATATCATAAACATTGGTTCAATAGTTTTGCCCTGAAGTCGGTTTCTCAAATTTTTAAACTTGTCATATTTTACAAATTAGAACCAGAAAAGCCACGTCTAAAACTGCTAAGCTTATCTTATGAATAAGCTTGTAAGCATACTCATAATATTAATTAGGATTGTAGGCAATCAATTGCCCAGCTTACCATAAAACCACAATTTGCATCTAAAGTATGCCAGATTACCGAAAAGCAATTTTGAACCAAACAATGCAGGAACTAACATATACTAACTACGAGTATGTAACAATATGAATAAAAGCTAAACAACAAAAGTACTTTTTAATTAAAAAGAGTTGCTCAAAAAATTCAATATTGGGCTCATATTTCTAAAATTCATGAAACCTTTTTGTTATTTCGTGTACATTGTTTAGTTTTTGATATAAATGAATTCCTCCATGAGCGCTGGTGGTCTAGTGGTAGGCCTTCCGATTCTAAGGTCGTGGGTTCAAATCCTGTCGTGTACCAATTAGTTTTTTTTGTCTTAAAATGTATGTACACTATGCCAGTGCTCTCAAACGGTAAAGAAAAACATCGTGAGAAAACCGACATGTCGTAGAACCTAAAAATTTCGAAAATATATGTATCAAGTGCACGAAAAGAGCCTCTTTGAGGCGCACCCAAAATCCTTTCACCACACTTGGTACCAAAGAACCAGTGACAAGATAAGACTAAGAAGAGCAACATAATTTTAAATTACAAAGCTTTTAATTCAAAACCCTTTTTATAAACAAAATTAAACTTATCACAAACAAAAACCTCAAGTTCAATTTACCCACAAAAGCCTTACAAATGCTGAAAACAAACGTTTCTATACAAATACTATTACAAACCAGTTTGCTTAGGCGACCGCTCTAGTATTCTTGAACTATTACACAAAGCAGGTGTTCCCTACACAAATACTTAAAACAAAACGATTCTTATGTCAAGGGTAGTTGGGGTAAAATTGGGTTAAACTGACAAAAAAATATAACCATCTGAGAATAATAATAATAAGTTCCTACTCACATTATAAGTAGGTTTGGGTTCACTGCTAAGGTTTATTCTTCTTAAAGGGTTTCCGCCACGGGCCATAGAAAAAAACCCCAGTCCCGGCGCAAAAGAATTGTATCTCAGATTTTAGATAATTATAAGTAGAAACAATATCAGGTGTCACTATTTCCTGATTTCGTGGCTAACATGGTTATTTTGCCCAGAGAAGTTTCATAGGCGCCACATGTAAACATGACACTTTGTAGGAAAAACTACTTGTTACTGTACTAATTGACATTGAATTGGCAAAAAATGAATAAAACACACGCATATACCCTAGTACATAATGTTGTTATTGAGGAACAAGGACGACATAAGTTTATTCATACATGTTTCAAGTGTGCATTAAGAACTCAATACTCAGTCATTTAAAGCGCGCTCAATGCGTTCTTTTACATAAACAGTAATTATTAGCGTATATCTATGCATATATTCATTGTGTTAAAATAAATACTTTGTTTAAATGGAATAGTTTTTTAAACATACCTCTTGGGGCGGTTCAATAGCACGTACAATATGTACCACGAATTCTCGACGTGATTGAAGAAAATGTTCAAATAGAACATGTCTTCAAAGTCGCCGAAGTGACCGTGTACACAAAACACAATTGTCTGCCATATCACAAGAAAAATCAAAAGTCCAGGGATTAATGCCAAGTCGCCGTAAAAACAAAATAAATCAGGAGGAACCAACCACGAGTCGTATCAGTGTGTACGTATTATATTCATTTTTTGCAACTACCCGCACGTTTGTGTTGTTAATGAGTGAATTATTACAGTAAAATGAAGTTTTTTAAAAAATGGCATAGGTCAGATACATTATATTACCTATGTGTTAATGTGTTTATATGATGTGTTTTATTAGTTTTTTGCCAATTCAATGTCAATTACACACAGTAACATGAAGTTTTTCCTAAAAAGTGTCATTTTTGCATGTAGCGCCTATGAAACTTCTCTGGGTAAAAAAAACATGTTAGCCACGAAATCAGGAAATAGCGACACCTGATATTGTTTCTACTAATAAGTATCTAAAATCTGAGATACAATTCTTTTGCGCCGGGACTGGGGCAATTTTGGCGGAAACCCTTTAAGAGCTTAACCCTTGTCGAGGGTCACACATCACTATCTAGCCCAAAGTAAGTAGAACTTGAACGATGGGAACCAGATGGTTAATATACATATTTTTTTGCAGACACATTTTTAGAATACATTATAAAACAGACAGTGAACAAACATCTATGTTCACCACACAAATATTTGTGCTCGTTGGGATCGAACCCACGACTTACGGCGCAGAAGGCAGAGCTACTACCAACTGAGCTGAGAGGCCAGTCCATCGAATATTACTATTTATGAATATAATAAAACAAAATAAGAATTGTTGCCTCTTAATTATTAGAGACGACAAAAGTATTAGACCGATATTATAATGATACAGATGAATTTAATTGTACCAACATAACTATAATAAGAAAACAAGCAGAAAAAATAAATATTTAAGTTGAAACAAAATAAGATGAACTGTGTAACGCAAACCTGAAATGTAATTTCTAAAGAAACACTGTTGCTAAGGAAGAATCAAGTAACTGTACTCCTACGTTCTAATGCTGTACAAATATGATTTATTTTATTTGTAAGGGTAGGCTGTTTAGCTAAAGCGCTAGTTTAAATAAATTATAGTTTAAAAACTAAAAAAAAACGCTTTTATAACAAATTGAACTAAAAAGTTAAAAATAAAACTGTAATAATCAATTGAAAATTTATATTATTGTACAAAAAGCGTGGGGTGCTTTTTATAATAACTTCAGATATAATAAACTATTGATAAAATATTTACAACAATCAAAATCAAGCCCCCCACGCTTTTTGTACAATAATATAAATTTTCAATTGATTATTACAGTTTTATTTTTAACTTTTTAGTTCAATTTGTTATAAAAGCGTTTTTTTTTAGTTTTTTAAACTATAATTTATTTTTTACTTTTTAGTTTTTTTTTTTTTTTTTTTTTCATATTATTGCATTGTCATTGACCTTTGACAGGTGTGCAAAGTTTGAATCAAATCTGATCGTTCAAAGGTTTTTTTAAAAAAAAAATTATTTCTTTTCATTTTTTTTATTTTTTTTTCATATTATTGCATTGTCAACGACCTTTGACAGGTGTGCAAAGTTTGAATCAAATCTGATCGTTCAAAGTGTGTTTTTTTTAATTTCTTTTCATTTTTTTTTATTTTTTTTTATTTTTTTTTCATATTATTGCATTGTCATCGACCTTTGACAGGTGTGCAAAGTTTGAATCAAATCTGATCGTTCAAAGTAGGACAAAATCAAGCTCAAAGGGGTCGGTTACATACATACATACATACATACATACATACATACATACATACATACAGGTGAAGCTAATAAAAGCGTTATAAAAAAAAGATCATTTTTTCATATTCAATGTGATAAAAAAGTTGTTGATACGCCTATTTACTATATTTATATTTTATTGTCCTCAAAGCGAAACAAGACCCTCCTTACCTAACTTAACCCTAACTTAGGTGATCCTTGTGATAACAAGGATCACTTTGAAACGTCTTAAAGCTAGTAGAGCGTAGGTGCCAGTTCCACGCGACTAAGCCAAGAAGAACAGGCAACGAATAACGTTTTTATAGACTGCTAAACATAAAATAATCGCGTAAGTGAATATATCCGTTGGTGTACTTCTCGCTCGCACATTTTGACCCTTTGAATGATAACTAAACTTATAGTCGAAATGTCACAAGCTAAGTAGTACTTATTTTATTCAAACCAAAAACGTCATAAGTTCAGCCGTTCAGTTGAAGCTATGCTCAAGACTGTACCTGTCACCTGACAAGCCTTCTTGAGCGAGTCTTTCATAATTTTCTTTCCTTCTTTATCCTGCCAGCGGGGTATTAGCTCTTATCGCAAAATTAAAAGCTTTAGAACCACTGACGTTATTAAAAAAGCCCGTATTAAACGTGATTATCTTGTTTGTAATAACAGTGTTTTTACGTTTATGCTTTTGTTTATTTGTTTTGTTGGGATGACTTTTTCATCTACCTACTCTGATATTTATATGTTTTTTATATTTGCTGAAAATAGATAAAATATAGTCGGCTTCAGTAAAATATTTTGCATCTATAAAAACGCTGTACATTTTACAACAATATTATTTTTGTTACGTAAATTAATCGATTCCATGAAACGGTAGTTGTTTTAAAAAATGTACGAACATTTTTATGAACTTCTGTATTTGACAGCTATCTATATATAAAATAAAGTTGCGTATGTTACACTTTTTATAACTTGAGAACGGCTGAACCAATTTGGCTGACCTATTTATGGTGGGCACTTTTCATCCCAAAAAGTAACGGGAACGAACGAGGCGTAACGAGCGAACCAGTGGACGGCCGCTAGTATCAAATAAAAGCTTCCAATTTTAATCAACACATCAACTCGAACACGAATATTTTTTTTAGTTTTTCGTATAAAATATATGAAAACCAGAAAACAAGTCGGTGGAAATTCTCCGCACATTTAGTGAAGTGACGAGGACTTAAGACTACGGCCATAGTAATAATCATTTCAATCATTGTACATTTTATAAGCCTATATTTAGCTTTTGAAATGCTACGAGGATATTTGTAGGTTTTTAACTGATTTGTTTTGACGTATGTAAATAAGTGCGTCTTTAAAATTACTTTTATAGGGACACAATTAAAAAAACGAGTAATAATAAAATCGGGGGATATAGTTTAGTGTTGCAGCTAAACATATCTATCATCCCCATTCAAATTTCAATCAGACTCCTGGATAGCCCAATAATCTAAGAATTTATTACACTAAATCCCTAAAGACTGTCAAACATCGCGCGCGGTGAAGGTCCAGGGGGCTAATTCTCGGGCCGATCTCGATCATTTTGTAATTTTATTTTATTGCTTCTTTTCACAGCCCCGCACTTCTTCTACGTTTTCCGTATATCATAGCTGTCGAGGCTTAAACGATGAGGTCGTTGATGAATTACTCAAGGACATCATCCATTCTCTCTTCGAAAACAAGCAATAAAATAAAATTGCAAAATGATCGAGATCGTCCCGAGAATTAGCCCCCTGTCCATAACACAGCCATACCCCATTGTTTTCGTTTCTTCTTCTTCCTGCCTTTATCCCACTATGAGTGGCGTCAGCACAACATGTTCTCCTCCTATATTCTCCTCTGTCAGCCGTCATCTCTTCACTTCTTTCTTATCCATGTCATCTTTCACTCTGTTCATCTTTTCTTAAGCCATTTTTTTTATTTTTAACTGTTGTTTTTTTTGGAGTCCCGCTTCGCTTTTTACTAAGTCCAGGGCCGTTTCAGAGCGCGAAGTGAAGTGCCCTCACGGTTGTAGGTCGACCCTGTTTACACTAATTGCTGCAGACACTACCGCCACTCTGTGTTGTGTCTGAGATTCCGCGACAACCTTCCAGCCTTCCCGAATTCGAAGAGACTGTTTTGTTACTGTTTAAAACATGGACTTTGAGATTTATCTCTCTGGAAGGGCTGAGCGTGCGAAGCGTCATAGTTTCGAAATTAGCAAAAAAATGTGTTTTTCTGTTCTGTAGACCTACCGAAAGTTCTTTCTGGCTCTGTCTCTGGCTCTGGTTGTGAGTCTGTGTGAGTGCTCACCAGTGTATTAAACTGTGCGTGTTACGTTTCGACGTAGGATTTATTTAGTCAACACTCACACAGACTCAAAACCAGTGCCAGAAACAGAGCCATACAGACCTTGTGGTAGGCCTACTGGTTGCATTGTCGTCAAGGATTTTGATTGGAGAGGCACTTCCTACAAAAAGGGACGAAAAGGAGGGCTACTAGATATTTGAGTGCCTAGTTTGGTTTCATAATGGTCTTATAGCAGTCATTTAGCATAGCATGCCGCTAAGTCTGTTGAAATATTTATTTGTTGGCATGAAAGTGACAGTGTTTTTAAAGGCTTGGCCGCGTGGTATTAGCACTTAGACTCAACTAGCTTTAAGATGTTACAAAATTAACCTTGTGATACATCTGAATAACTATTTTTTTATGGGACTTTTAGCAAGTCGCTAAAAATTGGCATTATGATTGAGGGACATACACGGGGCAAAGATATGGTGAAGACTTTCGGCATTATGAGCAGAATAACTCCTCAAAATGCAGTAAATTGCTCACTTTGATTTTGCTGGCGAGGTCTATAACTCACAGAGTTACATCATACGCTTTCCATGAGGAGACAATAGAAACGATGGACAATTGATGCAAAACAATAGAAGAAGTTTTGTTTTGATGTTTTGAGTTACACCGCGTGGCATACATGGCAGTGTAGACTAACATCATTCATAATGCCTGACACTTTTTAGCGGCTCGCTAAAAGTCTCTTGTCCCTGTCACTTTCATGACATCAAAAAGAGATGGCAAAAGACTTAGCCGCCTGCTTAGCTAAATGACTCATAGAGGACCATTATATGAGCTCACGCGACTGCAGAGAGGAGGCATTGATGGCCAAAACGTTTTGGGTCGCAGACTTCATGTTTCTCTAATTCAGTAAACTTATTTAAACTATAGGACTTTGCAAGTGCTATAAAGCTTTGGAGTATTCTAGGCCTCAAGGTTTATGCCGATGAATAGTAATTTACGAAGCTTTCTTTATGGGTTGTAAAGAGCATCGCATTAAATAGCTAAGGGTTTCAAAGATCGAGAATGTAAACTTTATTCAACGCGATAAAAATAAAGATAAACTGTGCGATGATAAAACTTATTTGTGAAAGAGATGTTTCAAAATGCGCTAGGTCTATGTACACTTGTATGAAAAATGCGGTAAATACACTAAATTCATAAATGTTTAAAATTTTTCAATAGTGGTTGATTTTTGGCAGTGAATACCAAAAGGTGGCGCCATGACAGTTTTACCACAATGACGAACACATATAAATGTCAGTGTCATGCTAATTGACAGCGTTAGTTGTCAAAATGACATTTTTACTACTTCCGTCATATCCATGTCATGTCGGACCACCTTGTTTTGAGTGCGTTGTGTGGCTATCCTTGACCTAAATAATCTCTATGTACAACCAAACGAAGTAGAATTGAAAAGAAATGACGTTTTAAAGCGAATTCTACATTGGTAAGCTTTAATTAAGATTGGTGTACATAGACCAGGCGTGGGCTCCATAGTTCCATGAAACATCGCATTTAAAAGCAAGACTGGGTATATTATGGTAAAGAATTCACGCTGACAAACATCATATTATTACCAAAATCCTCTTTGAATCTCTGTAAACTGAGTGACGACTTATTGACTGACTTGACTTGACTAAAAACTATTTTATTTATGTAATATTGACACTCGACACTGGCAAAATTGATCCAAAATGGACAGATGCCATTAATTTAGAAGACGAAGAAGATGTCAAGTGAGAGACTTTTTAGGTTATAGGTGTATGTTTAGCGAATCCACACTCTCATACATATACTATAAGGTCTCGTAATCTACATTACATGAGAATATTTTAACGTATGTGGTATGCTAAAAATTTTAAAAAACTTTTGAAAACCTTCTCTGAAGTCTTTCTAAGAACTTTGGTATCTAACGAAAAATGTAATCGCCTTTTATGTTTCACTAGCTTTTAGCTGCGGCTTTGTTCTCATCGCATGTAAAGTGATCAACCGTAGGTTCTTTCTTTTATCAATTTATAGGTAACCTAAACGTAGTGTCCACTCTAGTATTCGTTGGCTCCAACGATTGTCTGTTCTACGGGCTATGTCGGGCTAATCCTTTGGGCTATGTCGACCACCTTGGTTCTCTGTCGGATAACCTCGTTCCAGATTTTATCCTTTAGTGAGACTGCCCCGAAAATCTGTTCCAAACATTACAGGATTTTATATGACTTGCCCAGCACCTATACCATCCTCACGAAAGACAGGGTAAATACCTGCGGTGCTGACTAAGCTGCGGGTTTCCTCGCGATGTTTTCCTTCACTGGTTGAGGCATTGTATATACATCATTTTTTTGAACTGAAAAATCCATAGGTACACGACTGGATTGGAACTCGTGACCGTAGGATCAGAAGGCGCGGTTATTAAAACTAACTACTAAAGCCTATCAGTGCTCTATATCTTATCATAAATACTCTTCTATACTCTCCAAGACACTACTAATTCATTTTAAGTTTCATCCAAATATTTTAGTTAGAGCATGATGAATGAGGCAAACAGTCAAACATCGCTTAAAATGAGTAGGATTTTTCTTCTAAATGTTATTTTCTTTTTGCGAAGTTTGAATACTTGGAATGTTAGGTAAATGGCCTGCCCTTGTCTGTTGTCCAAGCAACAAGTGTTCGATGATGTCAAAGTGCCCTTCATAAATAGCGATGTGAAATGTAAGGGCAACTGTCAGGCGTAAATGAAGGGCTGTCAACAAAACTAAAAAAGGCCCACTCTTGACAACCTATTACGAATATTTTATGTATCTGTACCCGAAGTTGGAGTTTTAATACCAAATTTCGTCTACCAAATGTTGTTTTCGTGTGAGCACGTGTCTCGCTCTTTTATATGGATTCTGATGTAGGTACAATATTTGTTGCCTACTACCATATTATGTTAGCAATTACCAACCAGCAGAGCTTATTCTTCTGAGTAATCCTTAAATGCCATCCCCGAGCTATCGTCATATTTAAAGATTAAATATAAATATGTGTTATCTAGTGAAAAAGGACCAGAATAGAAATAGTGGGCGTCATACACGTCAAAACATAGTCAATATATGAGACACTCTGGTGGGCGCTAGCCTTTATCCCGACATTGAATGAATTCTCTAAAATTGATACAATAGTATTGGAATACCAGGGAGTCTAGACAAAAACCAATTTCTGTTTGCATTCACGCTTTCATACATTTAAAGCCCCTCACTCACGAGAATTTTTGAAGCGATGCTGTCGCGCGTTCGCATCGATACAGTCGCGATGCGGTCGCTAGCTGTTTGCCTTCGCTCACATCACGACTCTCAATCGCGAACGCGATACTGTCGCGCTTCTATCGCAATGCAAACGTAATTCAGTAACGGCACAAAAATACCACAGTTGCAAGATGGACTTCCATGAGGCAACATTATACTCATTTATCACTCTCGCCCAGTCTGTGTTGCACTGATGTTCGGTTCTCTACTCACACGCAACCCTTTCTTCTCCCTGCGCTCTCTACCTGATGACAGGGTCGCGCGTTTGCATTTATTAGTTTAATTCATTTATTTCAGATCATATTATCCATAATTTGTTAGTTTATACAAAGTTGAAGTGTTAGTAACAATAAACACAATTTAACAAACATAATTATATGTATAACAAATATAATTATACAGTTGTGATGCTGTAGCGCGTTAGCATCGCTTCTGTAGCGCGTTACAAATGTGAGGCTGGTTTACACTTTGATTAGTGTGAATGCAGGTGATTAGGTTTAATACCGGTAGCGATCACCGAATGCTCAGAGGCACTCTGAATATCGACTTTAAGCTTGAACGCGTTCGCTTGGTAAAGTCTACACTCCGACCAAACCTACTCCAAACTGCCTTAGGCTCCGAAAAGTTCCAACTTCAGCTTGAGAACCGATTCGCTACCTTGGAAACTACTGAAGACGTGGATCAGGACCTAGACAACATTGTGGACATCCTCAGGGAAGAAGGCACAAGGTTCTGCCAAGTAAGACGTACAACCAAACAGTCCAAGTACTCGGACGAGACTCTTCGGCTTATGGAAAAACGGCGACTTACACCACTTTCTCCCGCGACGCTGCCAGAATACCAGGCTCTTAACAAAGCCATCGCGAAGCACATACGCTATGACCTCCGACGCGCCAACACTTTTCGCATTGAGCGAACAATCGAGCAAAACCGGGGGTCCAAAGTGTTTGTGCAACAACTCGGCCGAAGCCATCTGACGCAGCTCACAACACCGAGGGGGAATACCGTCGTTTCCAAGCCGGAAGTCTTAGCTGAGATTGACCGGCCGGTTGTACGCCACGCAAGTATCTTGTCCCGAACCCAGTAATGAGGATGCTAGAGCCACACTGACCCGCCACTACACAGAAGATCTCCCAGAGATCAGCCTTGACGAGATTGAGATAGCCTTGAGGCAGTTGAAAAATGGAAAAGCCCCAGGGGAAGACGGAATCACTTCAGAGCTCCTCAGAGCAGGTAGTTCTCCTGTTCTGAAGGAACTCCAACGTGTCTTCAATTCCGTTCTCAACCATGGGAGAACTCCAAGGGCATGGAGCAGGAGTGTCGTGGTATTGTTCTTCAAGAAAGGCAATAAAGCTTTATTGAAGAACTATAGACCGATCTCACTCTTGAGCCATGTCTACAAACTGTTTTCCAGGGTTATTTCGAACCGTCTTGCGCGAAGACTTGACGAGTTTCAAACACCGGAGCAGGCTGGGTTTCGAGGAGGATATGGCACCATAGACCACATTCACACAGTGCGGCAGATTATACAAAAATCTGAAGAGTATAATCAGCCCTTGTGCTTAGCGTTTGTGGACTATGAGAAGGCCTTTGACTCTGTTGAGACCTGGGCTGTTCTACAGTCCCTGCAACGATGTCAGGTTGACTGGCGATATATCGAAGTGTTGAGATGTCTTTACAATGACGCCACCATGTCTGTTCAGGTCCAGAACCAGCAGTCAAAACCTATCCAGTTGCGCCGCGGAGTGAGGCAAGGGGACGGTATTTCCCCCAAATTGTTCACAAGCGCGCTGGAAGATTTGTTTAAGACGCTGAGTTGGACTGGAATGGGCATCAATATCAATGGCGAATACATCTCACACTTACGATTTGCTGATGACATCGTCATATTGGCAGAATCGTTGCAGGACCTACAACAGATGCTGAACGGCCTAGCTGTTTCCTCACGACGGGTCGGCCTGGGCATGAACTTGGATAAAACTAAGATCATGTTCAATGATCGTATCACCCCAGAGCCGATCACCGTCGCCGGAATGCCTCTCGAAGTTGTGCAGGAGTATGTCTACCTCGGGCAAACCTTGCGGTTAGGTAGACACAACTTTGAGAGAGAGCTAAACCGGAGAATACAGCTGGGCTGGGCTGCGTTTGGGAAACTCCGTCAGGTTTTCTCGTCGCCGATCCCACAATGTCTGAAGACGAAAGTCTTCAACCAGTGCGTCCTACCTGTAATGACCTATGCTGCCGAAACGTGGACACTAACAGTAGGGTCGGTCCACAAATTAAAAGTCGCTCAGCGAGCTATGGAGAGGGCTATGCTCGGAGTCTCTCTGAAGGATAAAATCCGGAACGAGGTTATCCGACAGAGAACCAAGGTGGTCGACATAGCTCAAAGGATTAGTAAGCTGAAGTGGCAGTGGGCCGGTCATGTTTGCCGTAGAACAGACAATCGTTGGAGCAAACGAATACTAGAGTGGAGACCGCGTTTAGGTAAGCGTAGTGTAGGACGCCCTCCGGCAAGGTGGGGCGACGATCTGCGAAATGTAGCTGGCAAGCACTGGAGAAGAAGAGCCGAAGACCGGGCTCAGTGGCGCGTCTTGGGAGAGACCTACGTCCAGCAGTGGACTAATATAGGTTGATGATGATGATGATGAGGTGATTAGTGCGAGTACAAGTGTGTAGTGCGAGTAGTGTCCAATTCACTGCGAGTGTCTTCGGTCCACTTTACCAATTTTTACAACAACAAGCGTCCGACGCTACACGCTAAACACTCCTGTCCAGACGTGTTTAGTGGCAGGCACGCTGCGAGTGAGGGGGAAGGGAGGGCGCGCGGGATGGCTACTCGCAGTCCACTCGCAAAAAAATAGAACACGCTTCTATTCACTTTACTACACAGCCCACTAATCACTTGCACTAATCAGTCGTTGTCCACACCTAGTTACTAAGCACCTGCACTAATCACCTGCACCCGCACTAATCAAAGTGTAAACCAGCCTTAAAAAGTCGTGTGAGTGGGTGAGGGCGCTAACGTAGCTAGCTACGTAAAAATTACCTCGTACTTATTAAAATTTAATTGTATAACAAACCTGTAGATGAAGCTACGGTTAGTTTATTAGTCTCTGTGAGTTATCCGTCATGTGTGATAAGGATCCTCTATCGCAGTGGTCAGCGCGTCTCCGTGCGAAGGTCGTGGGTTTCGGTCCCACTCGGTTTTTATTATAAAACCTTTATGAGACAATAACAATTTACAATTGTGTTTTGCTCAGAATTTTCAATAGTTTTATATTTGAAAGGATTTCATTGTTTTTCCTTGGAGTGTTGCCAAATGGGTTTATCATTACCGAAGATTGATGTTTGGGTAGAAAGCTCTAAAACCCTTATTAATAAACTCTCAACAGTTTAGGTTTTTGTATGCTTTTTTCTTGGTTTCATCCGAAACAATAGCTTTGAAAAATAGTGTTTTTCCGTTGGTTAGTACATCCCTGTATCAAAAGTTGAATAGGGAGTTTATAACAGCCACGGTTTTATAAAACGTTTCAAGCTTTTTGCGATTGGGTAGATTGACAGTGTAATGTTGTCATGTGTAATAGTAATGTGTTATGTTAGAAGAAAGTCTTATAGAAAACAACAATGGCTCTTTCTATCCTACAAATATTTATTTAGCCTTAATAATGAAAACATACAACGTAATAAGCCCAAAATGAGCGGCTGACCACTGACCCATATTACTCGCAATGAAGATAAAAGTGCAAACACACATTTAAGAGGAAAGACGACATATTCATAATAATTTGTGTTCAAAAAACGAACGATGACAGTGAAAATGGGGACAACATCTAACCCGATGAAGTCATTGGGCTAGACGCTGTTCCCATTTTTGAATTTGATAATGAAGTTGGAGTTACAAAGAGCTCAAAATTGACTAAAATTAGTTTTTTTATACAACTATCTGTCACACGCACGTTAAGAACGTGCCCTACGATGCACTTCCCTGCGTCCATCAACTTGAGGCATACAGATGTTCAACCTCACGTGCCAGTAATTTCACCGGCACCCACACCCTTCAAACCGAAACACAGCGATGCTGCTTCACAGCAGAAATAGACATGGTGGTATATCGTACTTCCCCAGACGAGCCCTTCACAAAGAGCTCTACTACTGTTATATATTTCACACATTGTAATGGGCAAGTGAGACATGATGTGTGCATGTGTGGGTTATTTAATTTGTATTTATCTGCGTCTTATTTCTTATTATTGCTTACCTACAGCAAATACATAATTATTTATAAGGAGATGGCAATGATAAAGTTCGGCGGCAGTTGGTACTAAAATAGTACCGTCTGTCCCCATTTCTGAGACGTGGGGGGAACGGACATAAGAATTACCGTCTGTCCCCATTTGTCAGATTTGGGGGACAGAAAATAATTAAGAATTAAGTATCATGTCTGAAAAAAGTTACTTAACATGGTTTTCTCATTAGTTTTTAATAACTGTCAACCTCTAAATAGCACTTTTTAAATACGAGTGCTTTTTCTAAGCACTTTTTTTTCTGCCCACGACCACGGCTGTTTTAACACGGTCAAAACGTCGAGAATCAATGAGAAAGGTAATCGCGATAAATACCCGTTTGTTCCATATAACCTCTAAATACATATTACGCCTATCCCCTTATTACATATTACGCAAAAACTTTGTAATAATACCCAGTGTGTTGACACTCTAAAAATAAGGCAGCTGTCATTGGCATAATCTGCTCCTAACCAAACAGAAGGAATGAAAGTAAATGACTGCTTGTGGCTATAATAGTGAGCATAAGGCTTTCAAGGTAAATACCTTGAAAGCCTTATGCTCCGTGGACATGGTTCCTCCTTTATAGAAACACTGTCTTGAACTAGCGTTTTTCCTAAAAAAAAATTCGGGTAGGTTTTTTTTATAGCGGTAGAATAATTTCACACAACAAACCTTAAGGGGCCGGTGGAGAGCAAATTTTCATACAAACGTAATACCAAAATTATTACTAATTTAAGCAGATATTCACTATATTATTGTAATAATTGTATTTTTATTGTATTTATCTAGGTTCCTGGGCAGTTTTTATTTTAAATTACTTACCTCAAATGAAATTAACGCCAATCACATTATACAATGAAAAAAATGCGATTGGTGTTTATTTCATTAAAGGTTAGTAATTTGAAATAAAAACTGTTGAGGAACCTAGATAAATACTATACAAATACAATTATTACAATAATATAGTGTAAATCTGTCTAAATTAGAAATCATTTTGGTATTCCGTTGGTATGAAAATTTTCCCTCCGCTGGCCCCTTAACGGCCTTGTTTGACAAACAAAAAAACTTGTCTACACAATAATGTTCGTTTTGTCCCCAACTACAAAACTGTAGAAAATTTTCAATGGAGCATACTGGTAAGTAGAATAACCAAATCGTTTCGCTAGTTGCAACAAATTGAATGAGTTCATTTCATTCCAAACACATTTTGTAAGGTTGCAACGTACAAGTTGCACCAACTCCGAGATTGTTTTCCAAACTTCTCTGAATTGAGTTGTATTTCAGAAAACCATTGCATTTTAAAATGAGCTTTCGTTTGCGGAATATTTGGGAAGTGGTAGCGAGTTTCTGGAATTTTCTAGAGGTTCAAAAAGCACCAATTCCACATACGAGCAGTATTATGCAATTGTGCATTACCTTTGACTACACTATTTGCGTTTGCAAGATAACATTTTAGAACATTGATGCTGCTTGGAAGATTATTTCCGTCTGCTTTCTTTCACTTGCCTCTCAGCTTAGTTGGTAGTAGCTCTGCCTTCTACACTGAAGGTCGTGGGTTCGATCTCCACCCGAGATCATTTATGTGGTGAACAATAGCTTTTCTCTGTCTGGGTTGTTATATTGTATTTTAAAGTAGATATGAATTAATTCAAAAATCAAAATGTGCCTACCATGCATAGAGTTTTAAGAACCAAGATTCGAGTTATAGTAAAATATTGTCAAATCATAAAGTTACACAAAAAGTTACCTATCTATTACTTTGCAGGTCATAAATATCAATTTAACCTAAAATTTTGCACAAAATCAATGAGAATTTGCCGTCGATTTGTAAGCCGTAATGCCCCAAGCGTAATTTATTCTGATAATACGCATTAGTTCAGTCCCAATTAAATGGGATCTCAATAAGTCTCGGGCCGACCACAGCCAAGCTAGATTAGCTAGACCACTTTATGATAAGGTATTTTTGACGTGACAACGTCTTATAATTCGATGGAGCCGACTGCACGCACGAAAAACATGACTCATGCGGCGTTACCTCGCGCTGAGGCGTTCCATTTAAGGCTTGAAGTGCAAGCGAGAGTGCGGAACGAGCGACAAAGAGGCACAATCGGCCTCCGCGTTCGGAAGCTTTCGACATCTGTCTCTCTCCTGCTTGAGTGAGCGATGCGTCCGCGTGGACAGCTGTATGACGTTGTCGTTGACGTTCAACTATCGTCAGTAAACCGACTTTACAGACAACCGATTTTTTTTTGGTACCAAGAGTGTGTCTTATTATCTCCTATTCTAGTATAAGTTAAACTTCTATAACAACGGTGAGTCGCAGTTGCTACGCTGTGTCGCACTCTACTGTGGTGTCACGGAAGACCAGCGTTAAAGTGGCACTCGCTACTATAACATAATTATGCTGAGTGTTGACCACTTTTTATGTAATTGTTACTTGTGTAGCATAAAAATAAAATTTTGATTTGATTTGATTAAATTAGATTTCTAGAAAATAATACTATTTTAGGTAGCAGTACGTAGTAAGCAAACTCTTAGTTTTAAAATGAAAAACATCTGATAAAAACCCAGTTCGCAAAAAACCTTTTCGTGCACTAGACGTGACTGTAGAATGTAGCTGTTAATTCAAATAACACAACTATCTCGAAAAGTAGAATATTTTGTTGTGGAAATTAACCCAGTGACATTAATTCTTACAATGTTGATTATTGTTAGGAGGTATACGATCTCCACACAAGATTTTAAGAGACTTTTGAGACAACTTAAAAAACGTCAAAATGAAGTCGTATATTCTTAGCTTATCACCTCATATCGGCATGCGAGTTAAATCAATTAAAAAAAATGGGGGTAACATTCTTTGCTTATTTGACTTGACTTATTTGGCTTTGCTTTGCTTTGCGCGGTGCAAACCCTGCTAGATTTGAACCGCGCAAAGCAAAGCAAAGCGAGAGTCACCTGAGCTGTAAAGAATCCAATGCACAAGCTATTTCATTTTGGCCTAGCGCCTGGACCAAATATTCATTAGGAGTATAATTGAATGGACATTCAACATGTCTTTTGAACTGAGCGCCTCTGGCCCAACTTCGGGCCAAATATGTAATTAAATTGCGACTACCCTCGAGACTAGTTTAATTATTGTCTTCATATGAGACTGATTGGATGAGCTATTTCTATGAGAATTACTGTTTGAATAATGTTAAATTACACGTTTTTAATATTACCATAGTATTTGTATTAATATACTAGACGGTCGCATTTATGAACATAATTATAATTAATTTTTATTAAATATTTGATTATGCTTTTAATGTTATATATTCTGCCTAAAGATAAATAAGCTGCACACCAGTTTGATACTAACAAATAAATGATATTAACAAAGAACAGCGATCGAATATCTTATTACCATTAATTTTCGACCACTATTTAACTGTTGCTATGCTAGTTTCACAAAGTGAAGTTCCTCTTAGGCCTTGCCCTCGAATTTAGCGGGCAGCGGGGCGGCAGCGGCGGCGGCGCGGGATTCTTATGCGTAAAATCAAATGGACCGCCCCGCCCCGCCCCGCTGCAGAGCCGCCGCCACTGCCACCCGCTGCCCACCCGCTGCCCGCTAAATTCGAGGCAGAGGCCTTGCACCTTTTGATCAGGAGGCTTCCTATTCGCCATCTCATGTTTATTACATCAACATTCAGCCTTGTTGCAATCGTTCCTTTTCAAAATGAGATTTGTTACAATTCGTTTTTTATTGCAGTCGAAGCTCAAAATAATGTCAAAACTGACAGATGCGACTAGGTTTTGACTGCAACAAAAGATCCACAATCACTTCTGAAGGGCAAGTCCCACTTCATTTACAACATTTCATCTACGTAATTTTGTTTTCGTTTCGCCTACTTGTCTCTCTCTATTGTATGGAAAAAAGATGAGACAACAAAAATACGTTACGTAGTTAGAGTTGTTATCTCATCAATTTTCCATACAAAAGAGAAAGACACGTGCTCACACGAAAACAATATTTGGCAGACGAAATGTTGTAGCAGAACTCCGACTTCGGGTACTGATGTCAACGATTGTGTATAGTTACGGGCAACCGCTAGTTACCGCTCAACATCATTTTTTCTTACAAAAAACTCTTTTTACCCATATCTATTGATACTTTAAAAGACAGTTGGTTGTACAAAACAAGAGGTGATTGTAACTTTAAACTTTTACATCTGTTAGAATATTTTTGCAATCCACAACTACTTCGTACTTCGCGAACTAACCATGAGTTCACATCATGCAAGTTGGTAAAGTTAGCAAGTTCTTGGGTATACGAAAATGCAAGTTTTTCTTGTGGTTTTTCTGTCCAGTAAAACGAAAATAGTTTGTAGTTTTATTGATTCTTTCTTTGTCACCTTTTGCTCTTTTGTTTTTTTTTAATTGGAGTTCCGTGACTACTCTAGTAATAAATTTTTTTGAGAGTTATATGCGATCAGTGAAACGCTGTCTAATTTGACAGCGATATTTGACAGCGTTTCACTGATCGCCGACGCCACAACCCAGGTGTGCGCAGGCCTTGAGGGGGTACGATTTCCATAAAAACTTAATTTACACAACTATGGGCGAATAAAGTATTAATGTACACTGAAATAGCTGTAATAGGCTTTTACGGTGGTCCTTATTACCGGCCAGTTATATAAAATTGGAGTGTCAGCCGTTGGTCGTGGCAGTCGAGGCTTCAAAAAAAGAACTAACAGACTTTTACGACTATTTTGAGACATATGTTTTAAGCTCATTCAATGCCGAGTACCCGTTAGAAAGAATGACTAAAAATTTCTTTTTTGGTTTTCTATAAATATTTCTGTTATTCTAAAGTTTTCTCCAACTTTATATAACTGGCCGGCTATGAAGACCACTGTAAAATTCTATTACAGCTATTTCAGTGTACATTTATACTTTGTTTGCCCATAGTTGTGTAAATTCAGTTTGTATCGGAATCGAACAACCTTAAAAGTTATGGGTTATACAACTGTCAAATATTTGAATTATCAATTAGAAATTTTCGAAAGCAGTCCTAAAATGTCCTTTTAAGTTGGCTGAGTCACACTTCACATCAAGTGTGTCATATACGTTTGTTCCATTAGCTAGTGATACAAATAAAAAAATTGCACTCAAACAATTTTTTAAGGCAATTTAGTGACTAATCCGATATTTTATTGAACAAAATATTTCTATTCGTCTTTCTCCTAAGCCGAACTTAATAACTTCGTTCGCCCCAAAATCTCCTGAATTTCAGCCTTCGTTACACAAGATAGTTCCAAAGGTACAATAGGGGTGGCACAAAAATAATGTCGCTAGTACTAATTGTCCTGAGACTAGGGGACCGCGGTCACCGCTCGAGCGAGAAATTGTGTTAGACTCACAATAACAGGATGGTGGCTGGACTCAGGGCGGGGGTTGCTGGGGCTAATTGGTGTGGCACCACACTGGAACTTCACTGCTATCATTATTTTTGATTTGAAAAAGGATTACACAAACAAACGGTAAGAACGAAGCCGTAGTTTATTGTCTGTTCTTCGCTTGCAGTGATCCTTGTGATACGATTACATTATAACATTTTTGATTTGATTTGTTATTAAACAAAAACTCAAATTCTAAGCAAGCTTATAGTGTTTGCGTACACTTAAGTTTAATAACAAAGAAAGTCGCTTACCACCGTATTAATAGTTCCTATGTTATAATTCGTTGAGTGCGATTGGGATCCAACGGCGCAGTCACTAGCGTATCCCTTTTTAGGGTTCCGTAGCCAAATGGCAAAAACGGAACCCTTATAGATTCGTCATGTCTGTCTGTCTGTCTGTCTGTCCGACCGAGTCACAGCCATTTTTCTCCGAAACCATAAAAGCTAGACTGATGAAACTTTGTCAGTAGATGTATTCTGTAAACCGCATTAAGGTTTTTACATAAAAATAGAAAAAAAACTATAAATTTTGGGGGTCCCCGTACTTGAAACTGAAACTCAAAATTTTTTTTTTCTTCGAACCCATACGTGTGGGATATTTATAGATAGGTCTTTAAAAATGATGTTGAGGTTTCAAATATAGTTTTTTT
Organism: Thera obeliscata; assembly: GCA_947578465.1. Classification (NCBI taxonomy): domain Eukaryota; kingdom Metazoa; phylum Arthropoda; class Insecta; order Lepidoptera; family Geometridae; genus Thera; species Thera obeliscata. The sequence goes on from OX387914.1 coordinate 9,996,006, forward strand.
CTAAACTGAACAGTTTGCGCGAGAGACACTTCCAAAGTGGAAAAAAGTTGCCCCCCCCCCCCCCTCTAACTTCTAAAATAAGAGAATGATAAATCCAAAAAATATATATGTTGTACATTACTATGCAAACTTTCAACGATATTTGGTTTGAATGAGATCTAGTCAGTAGTTTTTTTTTATACGTCATAAATCGTAAACCGCAAATTTTTTTTTCATCGAACCCATACGTGTGGGGTATCTATGGATAGGTCTTTAAAAATGATGTTGAGGTTTCTAATATCGTTTTTTTTCTAAACTGAATAGTTTGCGCGAGAGACACTTCCAAAGTGGAAAAAAGTTGGTCTCCCCCCCTCTAACTTCTAAAATAAGAGAATGATAAATCCAAAAAAAATATATGTTGTACATTACTATGCAAACTTTCAACGATATTTGGTTTGAACGAGATCTAGTCAGTAGTTTTTTTTTTATACGTCATAAATCGTAAACCGCAATTTACCTTTCGACGAACTACAAAAACCTTTATATTATGTTAATTGATGCTACGGAACCCTTCATGGGCGAGTCCGACTCGCACTTGGCTGCTTTTTTCCCCAAATTTCGGCACAGTCCCAAAGCGAATGAATCATGATTACAGGTCTTGAATTAAGTCTATACGTAAATTAATACCTAAAATAAAGTTCCAAAAATCATGTTCATATTACTAAATCTTTTAAATTATTTTTAATAGTCAAAGTTTTATTGAACTATAACTTAAAAAAAAAAAATGAAAAGTAATTAGACTAAACCTTAAAAATCTAGCAGAAGTGGGTGTCCATGATAATTCAAGGTAAGATAAGATAAGATTCAAATGGTAAGAGTTCCAAATCACGATAATTTCAAGTGTGTGAAAACGCAATTAATGTGGCCCACTTCTGGGCAAAACACATTTAGGGACAAAACAAACAAAATAACAAGGGAACCATCGACACGACGAAGAAGAAGAAGAAGAAGTGTGTGAAAGATCAATATAATAATGATATTAAATCAAATCTTAATTACGTCCCTGTCCTTACCTATAGCTACGCTGGTGTGTGTTCCTAATTTCGACCAGCGTCGTAGAAAATTGCTAGTTGTATTGTATTGCAACTTTAAAATTAGATTTGCTTCTAAATTAAATAATTTACGCTCAAATTGACGTTATATGAAATGGGTTTAGGGACTTTAATAGTAGATTGTTATACAAGGGCAGTAAGTGAGCTTTTGCAGAACAAGATCCTTTTTGGCGCCCGTGCGAGCGCAGCTCGCAAAGGGCGCTAATGGATCGAGTGTACCCGAGATATTTAGATGCCCGAGCGAGCAAAGCGAGCGAGGGCAAATATAGTTCGAGGGTGCAATAGCTACTTATGACCGAGGTAAGCATTCTACTTTACATCATTCATACGAGGTAAATTTTTAACTAGCTGATGGAACAAACATATGGCCCACCTGATGTTAAGTGGTAACCATTGCCTATAGCAAAGCATTGCCTCGTAGGTCAAGCACGTCAGGAACGTGCCCTACAATGCACTGCCCTACGACCATCAACTTGAGGCATACGGATGTTCAGCCTCACGTGTCAGTGATTTCACCGGCACCCATACCCTTCAACTCGAAACACAGCAATGCTGCTTTTCGGCAGAAATAGGCTTACAATACAACAATAACACAACATTTATACGGGTATGACAAAATGTAATTTTAATTTGAGAAAAATAAAATTACAATAATAATATAAGTATTATTATAATTACACTATTAATTTTATTAAAATTAATAGTAAAATATTTGTACCGGTAGGTATCTGCTAAAACAGTCGTAGACGCACACTTATGCACACATCTGTAAGCTACTATATCTTTTCAGTAAAAAGTTTTCATATCATTTTGTAAGAAAAGAGATTGTTTCACCAAGGAGGTTTGCATAGCTCTTGAACTGTAATGAACCATCACCAAGGAGGTTTGCATAGCTCTTGAACTGCAATGAACCATTACGTATCAAGCATAGTGTGACGGTAAAAGTGATTTGAAAATGGAACGCATTTACAATGCACTGGGCTGCACACGCCTACTTACACAGCCTCTTTGCGCTAAAGAAAATCCTATTTACTGAGCATGTATGATGTAAAGTTTTATTACAATTGAAAGTCTGAAACTATTTAGTTGTTTTCAAAGACCGTGGATTTATTCTATGAAGAAATAACATCGTCAGCTAATAAACTACTATAGATTTCAATCTTAACACCATCATCAGCCTGCTAGACATAGGCCTCCCATGTAAGCATTTCCAAGAAGAACGATTTAGAGCCAAAGCTATTCAAACACATGCTCACATTTTTCAGTTAGTGTCGCATTTTTAGCATCCAGTGCACTTACCTAATAAAATTGTGATCTGAGAATCAGCAGGCTTTTTTGTTCTATCCCTTTGAAGGTTTCGAAAGAAGAAAGAAAGAAAGAAATCCCTTAAATCGTATTGCATTCTCCCTAATTAACGACAATGGGCCGGAAGAGAACCAGCAACAAAACCACGGCTCATTTGGATAAAAACGCCACGAAAAAACCGGCCCAATTTTTATTAACCGACTTCCAATCAAAAAGGAGGAGGTTCTCAATTCGGTTGTATGTTTTTTTTTTTTTTTTTTTTTTTTTTTTTTTTTTTTTTTTTTTTATTTTTTTTTTTATTTTTTTTTTTAATGTTTGTTACCGCATAACTTCGTCATTTGTGAGCCGATTTGAAAAATTATTTTTTTATCTGAAAGGTACTGCTTCCAGATTGGTCCCATTTTAATTTTATTAAAATCGGTGTTGCCATTTTTTTTTTAATAATTTTTTTAATGTTTGTAACTGCATGCCTCCGTCATTTATGAACCGATTTAGAAAATTATTTTTTTATTTGGAAGGTTATTCTTACGTCCAGATTGTCCCAAACAAATTTGATTAAAATCGGTTTAGCCGTTTGACAATGAAGTCGGTTTCTCAAGTTTTTTAAACTTAAATTATTGAATCAATGTAATGTACAGTTCTTGATAAATTATATCTCGGGTACGCCCATCTCATTTGATATAGCGAATAAATTGCCTATACTCGCGGCATTGGGGTGTTTACTTACCTAGTGGTGAGAGCACTGGTGGTCTAGTAGTAGCGGAATCGTCTTCCGATCTTAAGGCCGTGGGTTCAAATCCAGTCGTGTACCAATGAGTTATTCTGTCGAAAAATGTATGTGCATTATGCCTCTGTACAGGTCAGAGGTGTACCTATTATATAGTTACAATTTATTTCTTTTTCTACTTTTACGAACCCAGGAAACATAATTTAAGTTTAAAAAACTTGAGATACCGACTTCATTGTCAAACGGCTAAACCGATTTTAATCAAATTTGTTTGGGACAATCTGGACGTAAGAATAACCTTCCAAATAAAAAAATAATTTTCTAAATCGCTTCATAAATGACGGAGGCATGCAGTTACAAACATTAAAAAAATTATTAAAAAAAAAATGGCAACACCGATTTTAATAAAATTAAAATGGGACCAATCTGGAAGCAGTACCTTTCAGATAAAAAAATAATTTTTCAAATCGGCTCACAAATGACGAAGTTATGCGGTAACAAACATTAAAAAAAAAAATAAAAAAAAAAAAAAAAATAAATAAAAAAAAAAAAAAACATACAACCGAATTGAGAACCTCCTCCTTTTTGATTGGAAGTCGGTTAAAAAAGACAGAGCAAAGCAAGATGAAATAACAAAAGGATTAAGGCGCAAGGCTTGAGTTCCTGTTTGGTCTTTGGTAGTATTGCAGAACGATTAGGACAGAATCAAAAACAGAAATATGGGTTTTGTTTTATTTCATTATGATCATTTTCCTGCGCCCTTATCCCATGCTGCATGGGGTCGGCACAACAGATTATCTTCTTCTACTCACCTCTATCATTCGTCTTCTCAGTGCCCACTCCTTTCTTGCTCATGTCATCTCTTCTTCTTTAACCGTCATCCACATCCACCTAACACTTTTCTCGTAATATGACTTTCATCCCTCCGCATGACATGCTCATACCATGCTTACCAATTTCTCCTCATCTTTTACGTCATAGGCGTTAGTTTCAGATTTCCTTATTACTTTTAGACCTCATTTGTGAGGTCTAACGTCATCCTCCGGTAGAGAGCCTTGACCGGATGGAAGCCGAAGTCAGGCCGAAAAAGTCTAGGCCGTCTGAAAGAGTGATTGACGTCGTAAAAATCGCAAGAATCACCTGCCTACTTACCACAAGCTCTGTCTGGCTCTGTCTCTGGCTCTGGTTTTGAGTTTGTGTGAGTGCTCACCAGTGTATTATACGTGTGTGTGTGACGTTTCGACATAGGATTTATTTAGTCAACACTCACACAGACTCGAAACCAGAGCGAGAAACAGAGCCAGACAGAGTTTGTGGTAGGCCTACAAGACAAGAGACGCGTAAGACAGTTGAAGCTGACAGAAGATGAAGCCAGCAGTGGGTGATACTAGACCGAAATGATGAGTGTCATCCTAATAATTATAAGTTTAAAAAACTTGAGAAAGCGACTTCATTGCCAAACGGCTAAACTGATTTTAATGAAATTTGTTTGAGAAAATCTGGACGTAAAAAACACCTTCCAAATAAAAAAATAATTTTCTAAATCGGTTCATAAATGACGGAGGCATGCAGTTACAAACATTAAAAAAAATATTTAAAAAAAAATGGCAACACCGATTTTAATAAAATTAAAATGGGACCAATCTGAAAGCAGTACCTTTCAGATCAAAAAATATTTTTTCAAATCGGCTTACAAATGACGAAGTTATGCGGTAACAAACATTTAAAAAAAACCTCCTTTTTGATTGGAAGTCGGTTAAAAATACTGAAACCATTAGACCTAGTTCCTGGAACAGTGTGTACGATAGTGAACCAAGTAGCATCCAAATCTACTTAATGAGGAGTTAATGCCTATTAGTGCGATACGGTCCAGCGCTTTAATTAATTTAGGTTGCCTCATGCACCATAAATCCTTAGTTAGTGACTAGCCATAGGTCGAAACCTACGCTAGAATTCATGAGGACTAAAAATTCCCCTGATGTCTTTCAGCTGGTAGCTACTATGTTGGTTATGAAAAAATGAACATCTATTCACTAAGTCGATAAGATACGTCAAAGTGACAGTTGACGTATCATTACTTGTTAGCAAAAAAGTTTTTGCTAAGGGTTTGAAATGCTATTCAGGATTCGGTCCTGAGTTCACCATTAAAGTAAGGACAATAAAACTTATATTTTTATCCTTTTTGGCGGATATGTATAGGATAATGACCAACATTCAAATTACAAATCTCGACGACCAGGGTGTTTATTATCAACAGACTTCTAAAACAGTAGGAGGGCAGTAAGCCTACCCAAGCTCTGTCTGGCTCTGTCTCTGGCTCTGGTTTTAAGACGTAGGATTTATTTAGACAACACTAAGCACTAGTAGGTAAAAAACACTTTTTCATCCCCCGATCTCGGAAAGATAATTTGCAATTTTCTCGAGTGCAAATATTTTTCACCTCGTGCTCTTTTGATTCCCAAGCTAACACTCAAGATTCTTATTTTTTAACCACTCGCTAAGCTTGTTATTCAATTGTAAAATCGTTCGCTAGCTCGGTAATCAAAATTAATAAATATTATTACTAAATATTTCTAACAAATAAATATTTTTATCTAACAAGAATGAGTTTTAATGCTTAGTAGTATCTAAGATATAAGTAAACATGTCTATGTAATAAGCTCGATAACTACGTTAGTGTGTGATGGCCAAGTGAAGTGTACACTGACACTAATGTTCATGGCAACACTGTGTAATGGAGACAGGCTAAATTAATTAATGCAAATTCAATTCTGTATGCTCAATGTATATATTGATAGAATAGTGCAATATTGCTGTCAGTACTAAACAAAGATGTGGTCTAGTGGTGACCTAAAGAGCAAGTCCCATTTCGTCGACGAAATATTGTTTTCGTTTCGCTTATTTGTCTCTCTCTCTACACAACTATTTTGTAACTACCAAAAAAAAATTCAAGGCATAAAAAAAATATCTTTAAATAACCACAATTTTTTGTCAAAAATATTGAGAAATGATTGATTTTCGTAGTACGTAACTAATATGTTCATAATTTTTTGCAGGATTTCTGAAAATTTTCGAAACTAAAAATTCTGATTGCACATTAATAATGTTCTACCCCTACTACATTACCCTATTTTTTTTTTGGTAGTTACATAATAGTGGTGTTTATTGATAGAATAGGATATTGCTGTCACAGTATTGAACAAAGACGTGGTCTAGTGGTGACCTAAAGGGCAAGTCCCATTTCGTCGACGAAATGTTGTTTTCGTTTCGCCTATTTGTCTCTCTATTGTATGGAGAAAAGATGAGACGGCAAAAATATGTAACGTAAGATCGAAACGAGTTGTTGTCTCATCAATTTTCTATACAAAAATAGAGACACGTGTTCAGACGAAAACAACATTTGTTAGACGAAATGTAGTAAATATAGTAAATGTTAGTATCAAACTATTTATTGCAACAGAATCGCCTAGCAGAAAAAGTGGTTGCGTAAGTACTGTACCCGAAGTCGGAGTTTTGCTACCACGTTTTGTAACGAAATGTGGTTTTCGTTTCGCCTATTTGTCTCTCTCTATTGTATGGACCAAAGATGAGACAGCAAAAATATGTAACGTAAGATCGAAACGAGTTGTTGTCTCATCAATTTTCTATACAAAATAGAGAGACACGTGCTCACACAAAAACATCATTTTGGTAGACGAAATGTCGTAGCAAAACTCCGACTTTGGGTACTGAAAACTAGTTATGTACTAACCTCAATGTACAGGACTAAATACATTGGCCTATTTATTTTGTACCAGGCAGAATTCTAATGTGATTGGACCAGAGAGAGTTCTAGAAGATTCTCGGAGTTTTTCCGACGATTACTTAGAGCGGCCGAGATTTGAGCAAGTCGAAAACTTTCGTGAAGTTTCAGGCTTCTTATTTTATCAGTTAGGTAAGTGGCTAATGTATCTTAGGTACATTTTTGTGAAGAAAGTAAGCGTGTATATAGCGTGTATATACTTGTAGCATAATGCTGAAGGGCAAAAAAAAAGAAGTGTATCTCAATTCAGTTGTATTTTTTTATGTTTGTTATCACATGACTTCGTCTTTTTTTAAGCCAATTTTTTATTTTATGTTATACTTCGAAATTGACCTTCAAATTGGTCCCATAGAAATTTTATGAAAATCGGTTTAGTAAAAATCAAAATCAAAAGTGTATTTATTCAGTTGGGTTGCAAGAATCACTTTGAAACGTCTTAGAGCTAGGTGAGTCTATGTGCCAGTTCCAAGCGACCAGGCCTAGAACTAGTTTCGAACATTTCTCAAGTTTTTATGACATTGCTACTTTCATATTGTTCATTTTTATATATAAATATATACATTTTTATGTATAATACTCTTATATGCTATAATATAATACTCGTATGTATATAGACAGAGCCAGACTGAGTTTGTGGTAGGCCTGCTACAGCCTAGATAATTTGGAATACCACGTAGATGTATGTCTCACACTCGTGCATTGACGTACGACGACGGGTGTGTTTGCCAATGTTACTACGAGTCTGTAAACTCCACACAATTTATGCCTATCTTAGCACTAGTACAATATCGAAGCTTGTACGTAACTTTAATTTAACTGACATAATCATTATTACTGTGTTGTAAAGGCCTGCCCACACCTGGCGAACGTGATCAGTGAAACGCTGTCAAATTTGGCAGCGATATTTGACAGTGTTTCATTGATCGCGGTCGCCAGCGGCCTAGGTGTGCGCAGGCCTTAAGTGAATACAGAGATGACGGCTGATACAGGAGAATGGAAGAGGAGATCAAGTTATGCTGACCCCATATAAAGTGGGATAGGAGCAGGGAGAAGATGAAGGCTGTATTGTAAGTATGCATTTACAAAAAAAATGTATCCAGTTATTATATCAGCTATCCGGTTACCATAGTACAAGCTGTGATGTAATTTGGGGCTAGATGGTGTTGTGTGGACAATATTTATTTATTATTTGAGTCCGTGTAAGATAACTCTGCTCGTGACAAATGCGTGAAAAACATTAATGGACTGGAAATGAGTCATCCGATCAAAATCATGAATGGGAAAATCGAACTTGCATTGCGTTTAATGCAAGTCCATTATTTGTTAATACGAAATTATTTCAATAAGATTTTTTTCCCATTTGTCACGCGCAGTGTTATCTTACGCGGGCTCTAATTTATTGTTGAATTCACGTCAGGTAAATGTACCACGTGGTACGATTGTAGGCAATATATATTGCACATCAGTTTTTCTGCTTTCGTAGAGCACTATCTCTTTCTGACGCACACTACACTGTATGAAGTCGAAACTAGCCGATGTGAGAGTCCGCGCTAGATTTTACTATACAAAAGTAATGAGAGATTTTGAGAAACTGGTGCTAGAGGCACTGGTTTGTGCTTCACAGGAATGTAATTGGAATTGTTGAACTCAGAATGTTAGTAATTTAAGATTGGCCTGAAGACAGGCTCGGACAGTTAGGGTTGAATCGGAAACTCCTGTCAAGAAGTTGGTTAATACCAAGTTTAAAAGTATTTTCGCGAGTTTTGAAGGTAGTCATAGAAATTGTTGGAAACTATCGGGTTTCAGCAATGATTGCTTCTTTGTAACAATCGACTTTGGGATGACTTGAGCGCTTTTGAGGAAGAATGGGAGAAATTGGTGAAGGGCAGGGATGATTGGAGAGGCTGAAGGGTCCAATTATTTAATCTAGAGGTATACAGTAAGCCTACCTACCATAACCTCTGTCTGGTTCTGTCTCTGGCTCTGGTTTTGAGTCTGAAGTAAAACACTGTCAAATATGACAGATTTACCTTTCAACCGATCGTACATTTTTCCATTTGATTGATCGTACTCAAAAATGTTGAAGTAGGTACATTTATGTCCTAAGAGATCAGATATTGTACAAGCTCTGCTTAGGTTGGGGCTAGATAGTGTTGTGTGAATTGTCTATAATATTTATTTTTTTTACATATTTCCGAACTCGCATTTCAAATGCATTTAGCACATTCCCACCTTTTGCAGTAGCAAGCAGAATTATATCATCACGTCATTGCTCTCCGAGCGATATTTATAATTGCATTTAATTTCTAGCAACGTAAGTCCACGCTCACTAAAGTAGCTTGAACCGCTGCACGTGGACTTTGGCTCCAATCCTAATTATCTCCACTTCATTCGTGACACGGTCAGTTCAGCAAAAGTTCAATCTCAGGCATAAATTTAAAAGTTTCCACCTCATTCTTGCCTTTTACCATTTAAAGTGCCGTTTAAACAAATAGTCCAGTTATCTCCGCGCCATCTGCCAGCTAAAAGGATAGGAAATTAAGAGATTTTTTTGTCCCATTTTCGTTTCATAGACGTTTGCACTTTTAAACAACAAAACGGTGGTCTGTGAGCGAAAAATGCAACAGAGGCTTTTGTTCAAAAGAATTGAATTAAAAATGGCGACGGGAACGTTTTCTGTTTTTCGCGCACGCCCGACTGCCCACAAATGGACAATTAGCTGGTTCCAAGCCGGGATTAGGCTGTGGCTTCACGTATGCCAATATGTGCTAACTCGATTTGAAACCCACGTGTGACTGACCGATGTGTTAAGTCCTTCTCTCCTTTTTCTTAATTTTTTAGCGAACATGACAGATAGAGTACAAGCCATGCTTAGTTTGGGGCTAGATAGTGTTGAGTAGACTATCTACAATATTTGTTTATTTTATTTAATTTTATTTATAGGTACCTACTCAAAAAAATAATGATCTAACACTAACTTAAATAGTTGTAATGGGTCCATGACTTGAAAAGAAGCAACGTATCGATGTTTTGACGTTTTGAGTGACACTGCGTGACCAGCGACAACTCAAATGTGGAACGATTACTAAGTTGGCTCTTAACTAGGGCTTGTCTTTTTCTGGTTATAAAAAAAATGCGTGTTGAGTTACTAACTATGTTGACCCTGTGAAGGTACATGGCACAGATATTTCATGACATTATTTGAAAAAAAAAGTCGGTATGTCTTTTTAGTTATTTTTACAACTGATGGTCTACTAAATTGTATAGTGAATGTCAAAATAGTAAAACATGAAAGTTTTTTAGTTATGAGGACAATTAACAGTACACCCCATTGCGGAACGTCAGTGCACAGGCCTTTATTCTACAACCCTTAAAAATCTCAGTTTGTGTACAAAAACATTATCCATCTGTCAGGCTGTCAAGGCATGCTAAAAAGCTAAGTCTAGATAAGCCCTTATCTCTCTAGCCAGACAAATAAAATGTAACCTACTTGGTATTGCGGGAAGTTGTAATTTTTCGCGCATGACATTGTAATCCCACTTTTGGACTGCGAGTCGCGGCTAAACAATGTGTTTTGTATTTATTTTATGCGAGTTTTTATTTGGTTAGCAGTTTTTAATAATAAAAATAAATTTAGTGGACAATCAACACAACACTTTCCCAAATAAGGCAGAGTTTATACTGTGGGAACCAGGTAGCTGGTATAATACTTGTACACATTTTTTTTTGTAAATACATACTTACCTAACTTACAACTAGCGGCACATAACTTGAGCGGTGGGCAATACACGCTGTGCATGCGTCGTAGTGTGCCATGTCGCGCACACTGGATGTGTGGATGTGTGCAAGCGCCCTATTGGTTCAGGAAGCGGAGTGCGACTGGAGAACCAATCAGCGCTACGTACGCGCCCTTCATGCCGCGAGACCCCCTCAAGTACCTTATTTTTGACTTCTGCGCAATAACGGTCATCGCTCAAGTTATGTGCCGCTACCATAACATAGATAGATAGATAGATTGCCATCTAATGTGAATGTTATTTAGTCATTATCTGATTATGTTCTCTTGTTTGTCAATAAGATGCCAAAGAACAAACTCAAACAAAAAAACAAAGAGTTCTGGCGTCAACTCACTCGGTTTACAGTGCCCCACCAATTTATTTGTTCAGCCGTCATTTCATTTTGTTGTCGGTTGGTGACCCTTGAATTAGTTGGTGGTACTGTGTTTTTATTATTTTTCACCAACATTGTAAAAAAGGGGATTGACAATATTAAAACTATTTTGAATACTTTTGATGCTGTTACAAACACAATGCGGTTGATTACGTCATCAACATATTTAATATTTTATTTAAAAAAGTTTAATTTACAACTAAAGTAGCTATTACTTAATTCTTTTGTGATGGTAATAATCGTATAATTTATTCGATTCAAGCGCCAAATTCTCGACAGCAATATCCGAAATTACTTTACTGCCCAAAAACTTCCTTCCCTTTGTATTTGTGAGTATAATGGTAACATTAATCCGGTGAAAATCGTCAAAACAAACTTTATCTTTAAGCTACAAGTTTACCTACGGAATAGATTATGTCTTAGCTTCAAAACAGCCCCAGAATTATAGACATCTGTAGGCCTACCAAAAGCTCTGTCTCTGGTTCTGGTTTTGAGTCGGTGTCACTTAACAGATTCTGATAATTTAATAATTCTGATATTTATTGAAGGTTACAAAAATATATCAAACGAAAAACAATCTAAAGCAGTATATTCAGTTACAATTTCTCTTTGAAAGATAGCGATAATATAATTAAAATTCTGCGTGGATTCTTCGCGTGTCTTGAATTTTTATCGTGTTTTTATTATTTTGTTCCGTTAAAACTTACGAGTAATTTCGGAGTTCATCGTCAATCTATTAAAAATGTTTTAAATAACGATGTTAGGATGGCAAACTTTTACTAAGCTAAAGTATTTTGGCACAACTGAATTTATTTTGTATTTTATCATGGATTTACTATATACACAAAATATCACAAATCGGTCACAAAATATCGGTTGTACAGACGCGGTAAGAAAATGTTCGTCACCTGAGAGTCGGTTTTCGCTTGCACCAGTGCGCAGTGCCATGAACATGAACATGAATTTTGACATAATTATGTGTATTCTGTCTATTTAGTTTCAAAAGGTAGTATGTGATCGTGATACGTTGAGCAAATCAAGTTGAAAATCGACGAACATTTTCTTTCCGCCACTACACTTATAATGCATTAACTCTCTTCTCCTAAATTGTTCTTCTTCTTATCGTGTCACTGATTCTTTCAAAAGAGTGTGGTGAAAGGATTCCAAGAGCACCTCAGAGAGGCTCCTTTTGTGCACTCCTAAACTGTAAAAAGTAAGAACGAAATTAGTAAGGTGAAGTGGCAATGGGCAGGTCATATAGCTCGAAGAACCGACCACCGTTGGGGATTAAAGGTTCTCGAATGGCAACCACGAACCGGTTGGCAAAACTTAGGGCACCCACTCACCAGATGGACCGATGACATTGTTAAGATCGCGGGAAGTGGGTGGATGGAAAGGGCTCAGAATCATTTTTCCTGGAAATGTGTAGGGGAGGCCTATGTCCAGCAGTGGACTTCTTCAGGCTGATGATTTTAATGATAAGACTGAAAGAAGTTAAGAACTAAAGAGATATAACAGACATGTTTATCTAGAATATTCTTTGTATATTAGCTTAAGCTCGTTATGCCTTCCACGAATATCACGGAGAAAATCATCAAAAAGTGCAAACATTCGTTATTTTTCAGGTCTTTAAGAAAGCTTGGAGTAACGAGGCTATCTTTAGGAAACGTTTCTTTGTTTAAGATCTAACGTACACTGGCCGACATAAAGTTGCGAATTTTTTCACGTTGTTAAAAATACAGTCTATACAACTTACAAAAACGATTGTGTCTGAAATAATCGCATCAGCAGAATAGTTTTGACTAATAATCACCTCTTTTTAATTCACAAAGAAAATCACAACGAAACTTACGATTAACACTAACAAGTATTTATAAAATACACAAGAAACAGTTGCAGGCTGGTGCAAAAGATCCAGAGATGCTAAAAGATGTTTGAAGTTGCAAAATGTATTTTTTATACGCATACGTTTTTAATACAAAATGCTTCGACATTCCATTTAGAGTTCTGAAAAAGCCAAACTTAATTTCTTAAATTTTAGGCCACGAACAACTACGAAAACACTCGATAACCTAAGAATTTCCGTCGTTATATTCATATAAAAAACTTGTTGTACAGCCAAGACAAAAACGTGGATTTATGAAATCTCTGATACAACATGACGGAAGCCGCGAGCAGACGATAGTGTATCAGAAAATGTGATGCAGGATAAACACAGCGATATAAAAAGCTAAATTCTGTTATCCTAATGCTTATAAGATTGCTAACTTACTTGGAAAGGCACTCAGCGATCAGCTCTGCATGCGACGAAGAAAACTATTTTTTAAAAAGACGTTTAATCAGTGTAAAGTTTGCATGAGATGGTATTTTTATCATGAAGATAGGCGACCAGGTACTATGGTTTCCATCGCATATACATAAATAAAATAATAAAACTGGCCGAAATCTAAATTATCTAAAAATTTAATAATAAAGGACACGCTTCATATTAAAACAATTACTGTCGGTAATATACGATGAAAATAACACAATATCAGCTGTCAAATAATAATATAATTATTTAATTTTGTTCACTGGTAAAGGTATCCAACGTCTTTAACGGCTTCAATGTCAAAAATAAAGTGGCAGAAGAGCTGACATTTTTAGGCCATTACACCAAACGTATAGTCAACGTCTAAATTGTGACCTAGGTTTTCTGTCATTTTGGGAAGTCAGAGCTTATTCAATTGATTTTTTTGTTGATCTGGTGTTATTTTGAGTTCTGTTGTGTAATTTCGGTGGTATTTTAACCATCGCGGTTGACGCGGTCGCGGTCGCGTGGAACTGGCACCTAGATTCACATAAATAGAAGACGTTTCAAAGTGATTCTTGCATTCCAACTGAATAAAATACACTTTTGAGTGAGTGAGTGATTGTGTGTTCACGCACATTTTGACTTCTTCGTTTCGACGTGGGATTTATTTAGTCAACACTCACACAGACTCAAAACCAGAGACAGAGCCAGAGAGAGCTTGTGGTAGGCCAGTAGGCCTACCACAAGCTGTCTGGCTCCAATCTGTCTGGGATCAAATCTACTGATTTGATCGAAAATGTTTACAATAATGGTTTTGAACAAATGGCCACTAGGTATATTTTTTCAAAGCCTGACCTGACTCGACTAAAAACGATCTTACTTATGTAATATATCCCCACTTGACACAGGCAAAATTTTCTGAAGGGACAGCTGCCATCTAATTAAGAAGAAGAAGAATTATGACCTAACTTTACGCAGGTTTTTATACTTCAAGTTTTTCTTCACACTGAAAATAAACACACGTTCAAACTGGGGCCACAGTGACTGACAGTAGGCTTGGTGTGAAGGCAGCCTTAGTCTGGAATATCTATAATAAGGTTTCATCACCCTCTCAGACCTAGCACATCACATTTGCAATATTTCCATCACTAGGTATCAAACTGACAGATACCAATAGAGATATGAAAAGGGTCGTCCTCACTTATGGTACACGATTGATATTACCGCAAAAATTGCTATTCAAAAGAATAAAGAGTTTTGTAAGGCTGAAATTTACATAGCTTAGTTTTAGTGGTGATAACTCTTATGGCTTGCGTCGTAGAGGCGGGAATGGGTTGTCGATTTGAGTGGCTTATCGCTAGTGGAACCCCTAAGGCAGTTTTATGGTGTTGGGAATTTCGTGTTCATTGACTATCGACGGTGTTTTAGTGGAGTGCTCATTGGGGGGATTAGAGAGGGTATTTTAGCGTAAGTGGGTATTTTTTTAGCAGACTGTAAAGGGTACTTAGATTTTCAGTTTATGTACGTTGAGTAAATAGGTGTCTATGCATTGAAGTTAAGAGTATGTCGTGAAGTACTTATAGCGTGCCTGTTTGGACTTGCCTGTTTTGGCTACCTCCTTAAACATTATTAAGGATTTTGATTTTGATTTTTAGTGGGTTTGAGGGATCTAGACACTAAAAACGTGAGCCTATTTAAATTTATATATTTTTTTTATTTCAGATTAATTAAATTTATATGTTACAGAATGTTCCACACTATGACATTAAAACATTTAATGTTTGCCCTTATTTGACAACAATTTCCTCCAATTTCTTCCATCTTCAACGCATGGACTAAGAATAGCAAAGATAACGAGTATCTTTGCTATTCTTAGTCCATGCGTTTCAAAATGTTTTGTTTTTTGTCCCAGTTCTTCTGTTTTTAACTAATGATAAAAAAACTGTCACATTTATATTCATATCAAGTCTTGGAATATTTCAGCGCATACCTAAATTCCTTCCAAGCTTATCATTTTAGAATTTAATATTCTACTTCATGATATGGAATACACACGATCACATCGACAATGTGAATACAAATTTTCTGAAATACGTCAACAACGCTGTGAGAAATACTGTTGACGGTAACTTGTGTATTTTAAAGAATATATTTTGTCGGAAAATATTGTGGAAAATGATACGATCTGGGAGTGCTTTTTACTTTGATGGTTGTCACAAAAGGAGGGTATAGGAAGCATTAGGGTTATTCACGTATCATTGTATTTACTGATATTTCAAACATCATCCATATTTATTTGTATAGGATTACAGTGTGGAAATAAACAGAGAAAAAGCGTTGGTTGGCCGGGAATTGTTGTCGGCTTGGGAAAGTATATCAGTAACTTTTATCAGTCTGATAGGGACTTCATATTTCCAGGAAGAATGCATATGAAGTTTTTAATTTTCAATTTTTTTTTTCGGTTCCATCTGAAAACCAGCGCCACTCACTACGCTTGTAGAATCGGTTTTGGCTCACGCGCCTATGGACACGCGCACAGACGGATTTGTGCTCCACTTACATAATTATATTTGTATTTACTCTTTGATCTGTGTACTATTCTGTTTTCTTTCTTTTTGTGTTATGTGCTCTGTTTGTGCTGTGTTTATGTGTGTTGTGTGTCCAAAATAAATGTATTTTCTTTCTTTCTTTATTTTACGCCTACCTTTGTCTTTGAGGTCAGCGTTCTTGGCACCATGCCTCATGGACTTTTGCTAGATTTTTAAGGTTTAGTTTTAATTAGTTTTAGTTTTTTTTTAATATTATGTTTTTTTTGTTTTTAAGTTATAGTTCAATTAAACCCATATAATTACTTTGAGGTTTCCATCTTTTTGTTATTTCTTCGTTTTGCGTGTTACGTAAAGTTATTTTGAGTTGTACTAATGTTACAAATTTAGGTACAAATGTATGTAGGCTTTAAATAACTGGCACGTGAGGCTGGACGTTTGCATACTTCAAGTTGATTCACGTTTCTGACGTGTGTGACCTACGAGGCAATGCTTTACTATAGGTGATGGTTACCACTTAACATCAGGTAAGCCATAATTATGCTTGTTTCTCTAGCTAGTTGTATAAAAAAAAACCATTGCCCATTATTTCTAACTAGTCTGACCAACAAAGAACAGCAAAATAAAAATACTTATGTTTGTTCTGTCAGCGCAAGAAAACTATTTTAAAGTTAGATTGAGTTCAACAAACTATCTAAGTCATTTGACACGCTTTTTTGTGAAATGTATAAGTTGACAAGGATATTACAACCTATATAAAGTTGTAATGGTGTGGAGATGGGAATTATTTTTGTTTGAGTAGTTTTGTGCCATAATAGTTTATTGGGTTAGGGGTTACTTTGGGCCGAATATTATCTTTATTTAGTTCTTTACTGGTTCTTTTATCGTCACCCTGTGGAAGGTCTATTATTAGTTGTAGTAATAGGACTTTCGAGTGTTGTGACCAGTCTTCTTCTTCTTCTTATCGTGTCACTGATTCTTTCAAACCAAGTGTGGTGAAAGGATTTTAAGTGCGCCTCAAAGAGGGACTTGACACATGTTTTCGGACTTTTTAGGTTCTGAGATATGCCGGTTTTTTCACGATGTTTTCCTTCACCGTTTGAGAGCCCTGGTACATAAATTACATAAATTTTTAGGCAGTAAAACTCATTGGTACACGACTGGATTTGAACCTACGATCTTAGGATTGGAAGGCGGGGCCGCTACCACTAGGCCACCAAAACTCTCAGCGCTTCTTGTGACCAATAAATAAATATGACAGTCAGCAACACAAGCTGAATACTTTGTGCTGAATTTCGAAATCGATTATTATTGGAACATGCTAAAAATAACAATTTTAAAATTCTTGCTTAGTCGTCTATATGAAATAGGTACTTAGTAAGAGACAACTCGTAAAAATGTCGCTATCAAAAATTTAAAGTTGATAGTAAAAACTTTTTAGTATCGAGACCAATGTGAACTTTTGCTTTCGGCTTTGGCCGAAGGCCGAAACTCAATAATTCGGCATCAATACAGTTAATGGTCCTGAAGCTTAGGTAATTGCAAACGTTGAATCTTTATTTCTGTGTGAATCCCATAAAAAAGTAAGGACAAGCCAGTAGGCCTACCACAAGCTCTGTCTGGCTCTGGTTGTGAGTGCTGTCTAAATAAATCCAACGTCGAAACGTCACACACAGAGTAAAATACACTGGTGAGCACTCACATAGACTCAAAACCAGAGCCAGACAGAGCTTGTGGTAGCCCGAGCTATATATTTTCTAGAAAGAACAGCAACATTGAACGCTAGAAAATTGGTGGTATTTTGTAGGATGGAAATTTTTATACAGAATATTTTATGTCGTCTAACGATCTTAGTCATTATAGCAGAACACTTTACTATTTTTCTAGCTAAGGCTATATCATCTTTATAGTCGTTTGCTATATTATCTTTATAATGTTCAAAGTTTGAAGGTAACATTTTATGTAGTCTTTAGTAGGATTTATTTAGTCAACACTCACACAGACTCAAAACCAGAACCAGCGACAGAGCCAGACAGAGCTCATGGTAGGCCTACCAGGTCACCAAAGACGTCTACCATAATATAATATAAGAAATCTGTTCAAAAATGACGGAATTATGGGGAAACAAACATTAAAAAACAAGTAATACAAAAAACCTACACTGATTTTTATGAAATTTCTATAAGACCAATTTAAGAGTTTAAGTTAAATGAGACCACCTTTCAGATAAAAAAACAAATTTGCTCATAAATGACTAAGGCATGATAACAAATATAAAAATATATATTTAAAACCGAATTGAGAACCTTCAAACTTTTTTTTTGATGTCGGCTAAAGAACAAATTTGCTCATAAATGACTAAGGCATGATAACAAATATAAAAATATATATTTAAAACCGAATTGAGAACCTTCAAACTTTTTTTCGATGTTGACATGTTTCGATCATATGCGTCAAGTAAAAGAAAGCAGCCTTTTTCAAACCTTTCACCACACTGGTTTTAACTGGCAACAGGACTAAAAGCAGAAGACATCAGCAAAAAGACAGTGTTACTCGTTCACGCAATTAAAAGACAACTACTTAATAATTCAACTTCAAAGAGATTTAAAACATCTTTAAACAAAGAGCCCGAGCGTCTTAAACAAAGAGTTTTACACCGCCACAAATATTTAGCGTCTCCCACCAACCGTTCCCTAAGGTAGTGCCTGTTTCATGCATAATGCAGCCTTTCAATTGTCTGGTACAGTTGGTGTCTTCGTTTAAAATTCATTCTGGAACTGCTCTCCGTTCAGCAAAGGACAGTGCTTATCGTTTCTTATGGACGAGGCTTCTCCAGACAGTATTTTGTGGAACGGATACCGGATACCGTTTACAGGAAAGAACCTAGTGAGAAAGCCTGTTAGTATTCTAGTGGCAAGGGACTAGTGATATCCTCATGTTTAGTTTAAGTGTTTTTCGCAAATTGTTGTCATAATTTATAAAACTAGTCGAATTCGTGGTTTGCTACCACTCTCAAGCTGGTCCAAAGATACTATTAGAAAAGAGGCAAAAAAAGGCATTTTTAAATTTTTGGGTCTTCAAAAACAGTTTCCTTTAAAGTTCTAAGATCGTTTGTGTACGACTTTTTAATGTTTACAAACTAAGTATTACAAAATTTCAATCATACAATGCATTCATGCCCTAAAATATTAAATTCATACTCGTATCTCCATAAAATTGACGCTCTATTTTAAACAATTCACAGAAGTAAAATCAAATATTTAAACAAAGTATTGAGCTCAGGTGCCGTAAATTTAAAAAACAAATGAAAACTTCACTAGCAAATATAGTACTCAACCTTTGCGCAAACAAAAAAGATGCTCAGAAAATATTTTTAAACAAATATCAAGGTAAAATATTTTGTACCTATCATATTTTTCTTGCGCATCATATGCTGAACATTCACGTCTGAAATAAGTGAACAAATTCATGTTGGGATTTATTTTTCAACGCCAATTTTATGTGTCTGCATCACGGTCCCAGACAATGGCAGTTATTATAAAAACTTATGAAATACAAAAGGGACGTGACTATCAGACTTTTAAAAGAACACGACGTGTTTGCTTATAAATGAAGATTTACAATGTGAACTGTAAATCTCATCGTCAGCCTGAAAAAGTCCATTGCTGGACATGGAACACATCTAAGCGTTCTGCGGTGATGATCAGTGAAATGCTGTCAAATATAACAGCAGTATTTAACAGCGTTTCACTGATTGTCACCGCAGAACGCTTATAGCCCCTTCCCACCGGTGTGTGATATCGCGCACGGAGGCGGATCAGCTCGCACGACACACCATGGGAACGGTCTCATGCGCCAAGGTGCGCGGTAGCTCAGGAGCCCTTTCTGTGTGCGTTGCCGTGCGTCGTCGTCGGCTATGCGTGATGATCTGCAGAACCACGCACCGTAGGAAGGCAGCATTAGATTCGCAAGGCTGCAGTCAATAGGATTGGCAGATGGTAGACATGATTGCAATTTAGTGATTTAAGTATTTATGTGTTGTTGGAAGATTTTGGGGGAGACCTTTGCCCAGCAGTGGAACAGTGCAGGTTAAAAAAAAAATTGACTCTCTTCTGGAACGTTCCCTTCTTTGCTTCATGATAATCCACGGGAGGTGGGTTTCTTTATTTTCCGGGACCACCGCCGTAAGCGGCGTGGAACCAAAAATAAGGTAGATTAATATATAATATAATATATTTTATTGTACGGTACAAAAATAAAATTATAATAATACTTAATGGCTGAAAAAATCAAAGCCTTGCCACCTTTTAGTCGCTTTTCAAGGTTTTGGTTTCCCTAAAAATGCCAACTACTACAGCGACCGTCATAACGGAGACTGATGGATTGAAAAAGACTTTATCAAGCTTTATGCAGGTTTACATAATTATACAGGGTTATTCATAATTAGCTGCAAATACTCAGGAATTAGGTTCAACAAATAAAATAAAACATATTTATGAAATGATTTTTTTTAAGTTTCGATTTAAGTTTTTGTATCAAAATTTTATTTTTAATAATTTTTTTACGGCTATTGCATAATGATTGCCATGGAGAACAGGACGATGACCCACCCAGGTGGTGACTGAACGCAGAGTGTCGCTCACGGCGCGCGGGCGCGGATCAAAGGTCAAAATAGGTCAAGCGCCAATGATTCCAAAGGATATTCTTTATCGATTTTATCGGGATTTTCATAACAAAACTTAAAAAAAAACATTTCATAAATATTTTTTATTTTATTTGTTGAACCTAATTCCTGAGTATCTGCAGCTAATTATGAATAACCCTGTATAACACCATAAATCATTATGATCTACTTAAAAAAGTCCACTGCTATTATTATGCAATTAAATAAACCCTCCATCTAGATCTTAATTTTATTACTAGCCTACATAGTCCCACTACTGGATAAAGGCCTCCTCCAAAGACTTCCAGTTCACTCTAATCTGAGCCTCCTCCTGCTATTTCCCGATGGGTGGGCGACCGTCAACCCATGGTGCCTTACGGACAGCTTCGTGGTCGGCCTAGAAAGCTCTGGCGGGACGATCTAGACGCCTTCGAAAGTTCTTCAATAACGATTGAATAAAAACGTATTTTTACGAATGTGTTTTATGAACCAGTGGGGAATAAAAGTTATCAAATGCCAATCACGAACTTTTTAAACTAAGCGTGGGATGCTTCCCTTGATGGACTGACGACATCGGAGATTGCAAGATGACGGTGGATGGAGAAGACTTAAAATCATTGCTCCTGTGTATGTTTAGGCGAGGCTTCTTCAGGTTGATGATGATGTGACCGTGTAGTTTAAGCCCGGCACACACGTTGCTATAATATATAATTATTAATATAAATTATGGCAGGACGTATTACTTATTAAGTTATTATTATATTTCAATATTCAAATGACCGCACACGCAGCTATAATATACTTATATATTTTCTATGACGTCACCGTAATTAACCGTAATACATTATATATTATAGTACAGTTGTACCTATAATATAATTATATTAATATGCCGTATAGTAGTAGGCAACAAATATTGCATATAGGCTTTTCGGCTTTGTAGAGCGCTATCTCTTTCTGACGCACACTACACTCTATGAAGCCGAAATTAGCCGATGTGCAATATTTGTTGCCTAATATATATTAATACGGCATATTAGTATATAGGTAAGTGTGTGACCGGCTTTATACGTAAGGACATAAAAAACCGGTACCGTTTTTTCTAAGCCAGTGGTATACCGCTTACCCACGCACGTCTGCTGTCAACTTATTTCACTCAACACTTCCATTACAAACGAAAAATAATACGATTTATTAGTACAAAGTTCGTTATTCCGACCGTACCCTGTGGTGCAAGTGGGGGTGTAAATTGTTATTTCTATTTAGAAAACAAAACCCTGCTGGTTTCAATGTAATGTGTAAAATTAATCATGTCCTTTGCCGAAATCACTCAAAGCCAATCACTTTTTGACACACTAAACTATTTTCTACTCTATTTTAAGCACGCCAACCTCATTGTTTTTCTCCTGTCAAGGTTGGCTGGTAGAAAATGCTGTTTAACATTAAGCTCTCTTTTTGTGCACTCTTGTTTTGGTACAATTAAGAGAATACCCTACGCTTCAAAGTAATCATAAAGTATCTACACCGTATTGAAAAATAAAATACGAAAATAGTAGGGTATAAACATTGCAAATACATTTATTTACACAAAGAAACTTGCTTAAAAAATGTACAAAATACACAAGAAACAGTTGAGCTATCCGCAGATCGTTACACGATGGATAGCAATGCTGGATGCACTGCGCTAAATACGCACCACGCATCAGTCATCTAGACATTTTGAAGACCCAAATAGAAAATGGGTAGGTAGCTTCCGATGGGTAGAGTGACCAGGACTTTCTTCATTAGATTATCTTCTAGATATATAAAACTCTTAAGTTACTGACTGACTGACAATCAACGCACAGCCTAAACTAATGGTCTTAGGAGTATGAAACTTGGAGAGTAGACTCCTGGTGTAGTAATATAGGAGTGCACTAAGAAAGAGATTCCCGGATTCCTGGAACGCTGTGCAACTGTGCAGCGGGAGATTGAAGTTTATATGTAAAAAGCTCTACGTGAACGTAGCCGCGCGGGATTCCATTAGTTCTTAATATTCATAGTGAAGAATGTCCGCGGTACCCCAAGACTTGGGCCAAATCACCACCGGGACCGAGTTCTGAGGCGCACTAAAGATCCACGTCACCACTCTAATGGAAAACATCATGAGGCCTGACATCGGATCCCCTTGAGAATACTCCGCACCATTATGATATAACAAAATGGATAGCCAACGAAATGGGCATGTGATATGAGGCTTATGATGAAGTTTTGTAAGATCTGATTGGGTGGGCTTTAAGGGCACTTGCAGGGATAGGTGTTTAAGATATAATACTAAATATAACTGAACTACTGAAGATTTGATAACTGAAGATTTGATTAAGTAGTAATTTAATTTAATTTTATGTATGTTAGTCTCTAAGGTATTTTTTACTATGGACCCAAAGTGTTTAATATTTTTAATGTGTGCATTTTATGTTGTCTGCAATAAACGATATTTTTATTTATTATAACAAAAAAATATTGTATTGTATTGTGTATTTTATCTTTATCATATTATTATTCTATTAGCCGATTGTAGGAATAGGACATGAAAATAGGAGAGACTGAGAGGACTGAGATCTGGCAATGAAACACATCACTAGTTGGGAAAGAACATCACTGTTGGATGCCTTAAATAAAATAAAATAAAGTATGTAAAAAAATTTTAATGTTTCAGTGGATAATACCCGTTAACTAGTTCCGAACAGTCCTAATAGAGCACTTTGTCAATGAAATCAATTTGGATTAGAATGGATTGGACGAACTGAACCGTTGAGGGCCTGGTATTGTGTCCGTTCATGGCTGATACTTGATAGTTTTATCTATGAAGCTACGGGTTTCCAGGCAAACTGTGACGTTGTCGGCTTTATTCCCATGAAGGTTGGATCACAGGGTAATAGCGATGATCTTCTGATCATCAATGCAGAACGCAGAACTATTTTTTAGTAGTGGAGGAATCTTTAGCGCAATTGCATATCCCGTCTTTTTTGGCTTAGCGCTGTTGCCTATACAAAACACGCTCATTTGACTGTACTTGTCAATATACACCATAACGAACAGTTGGCGTACAAATAAAACTGTTACAACCTCGTAAAGTCACCTTAAAAAGATGCTCTAACCCATTTATCAGAGAAAACATATTTCTAATGACTTTCAGTGGTATTGGACTTGAAAGTCCACTTGACAAATAAAATAATCTCTTGGAAGGTAATTGACAGGATCACTAAAGGAATAAAATAAGTAGGTACTTAATTATACACATGAACGGACTTATAAGGGAGTATTACTTAAAACCCAAGTTCGTTCCAAATATACCTCTCAACTTTATTTTTATGATAAAGCTTCAAAAGAGTGTTTTCCTAAGAATTTATTCCTCGAATAATTAATTTGCCTTTGAAAATGGGCGATCTTTACACAAAATATGAGATTTAATAGAATTAGACAGAAATTAAATCGAGTTCAAAGTACTCTTAGCAAAATGTGAGTATTTATTTAGTGGTTTAAATAGATATTGAACTTCAGAAACCAATTCATAAAATACGACTTTTCTTTCAGTTTATTTCTAATATATTAGTTTTACCCAACGGACACACACCACTAATATTAAAAAATCCACTAATATTAAAAATGTGAAAGTTTGGATGGATTTTATCCTGAAAAAGTAACGGGAACGGGGCGTAACTGGAATAAAGCGAGCAAAGCCGCGGGCAGCCGCGGGCAGCCGCTATTAAAAAAATGTTTTCTACTTAATTTGAAACCAACAAACGAAAAAAAAGTTTTTTTTTCAATCTTATGAAGGATAAATAGTACCTAATACGACAAGAACGAGAATCTATAAAATACTACTTACTTCTCTTACTTGACTATTTACTTGGTCCGCGAGATCTAGAAAGTATACCTACCGTGCCTACAGGATCTAAGTTTTTTTTTCTTGTCGCATATTCTTCTCTCTACACCCTTATTTTTTCACAACACATCCCTTTATGTCTCGCATACAACTAAATCTGCAATGCACACCCCACAGTACCAGTAAAATAATCTTATGACGGGACATGGCTGCACTTAGAATATTGGTATTCCAGCGCACGTACCCTGAAGAGCTACTTAAGCACCGGGTATGTGTCGTATTATGTTGGAACAGACAAAAAACTGCCAAGGGTGAAGTGGTGACTAGACTAGGTATACGCTGCGACTTTTTGTAGCGATACAAACGCGCGTTTGACAATTGCGCGACATAGCAATTAATAACATTAACAAATTGCACTATCATACACGATGTGCGTTTAATTTCAAAGCTTGTATAAAGTGCAATAAGTCCAATTCAATCTGTACAAAAGAAAAATATTTTCTTTTGTAGAAAGAAAAACAAAATATCCACATTTCCACGCAGCATCAGAGCGAGCCTATTCAATCCAAAACTTAGCAGAGTTTGTAATGTCCGTATAGGTATATTATGAAAACCAGATTACTAATAAAATACTTAAAATCATGACCTAAAATTTGTATTGTAAAGATGCCAAGGTTGAGCTGTATTTCAATTGACAGTAAAACTATCAGTATCAGTAAGTAGTTATAATTATAGTCAGTGATTGCATCGTGACAGACTGGCTATGGAGTCGTTGCAAAAAGTCGCGTGTATGCAACCGCCTTGAGGCAACTGTGCAAGCAAGTACCAACTTTATATCAAGAATTAATTCGACAATTATTGCTGAAAGAACAAATATTTCTTTGTCATAAATAGTTTTTCTAGATGAATTTTGTATGATGTTTAAATCATTTTTAGATTTAATAAGAATTAAGTTTATCAGGATTTTTTTTTATAATTTATGTGTGAAAATTAAAGCTATATGCATGACATACTTACAAAATAGCAAGTCTTATATTCACCACCACATCATAATGCAACGTAGCCGTCAGGAAAATAAATAAAATAAGGTAATATACGCGAGAAATACCTACCTGTTTTTTAATAGATTCAGTAAGTCTTGTATCGTGTTCCTAAATACCAAGAGATCTGAAAAATAATATTTTTTTCTAGTCAGTCAAAACTAAAAGAAGCT
Organism: Thera obeliscata; assembly: GCA_947578465.1. Classification (NCBI taxonomy): domain Eukaryota; kingdom Metazoa; phylum Arthropoda; class Insecta; order Lepidoptera; family Geometridae; genus Thera; species Thera obeliscata. The sequence goes on from OX387914.1 coordinate 10,021,684, forward strand.
AGAATTATAAAAAAATCCATTGAAAAAGAAGCGTTTTTTGAAAGTCAAACCGTTAGAAAACCAAGCAATAGATCCCTTTTTTAATATTTAAAGGCATATAGTTTAGTTACGAGGTCCAGTATTTTATATACGAGGGTTTACAGTGGTAGAAAAAAGAATAAGTGCGGACAAGAGCAAATAAAACTTACGTCCCAGCTTTCGTACTTATTTCACTCTACGCCGGCATATTACATTTTTTTATATTCCTAAGTATTTAAAACTACCACAAACAATCTTTATCTCAGAGGGAATTTAAAAGTTAGACGTATTTTTTTCTCATTAGTAGAGAACCATATAAACCACAAAACTTTGGTCTTTCAAAGCCGCAAGTTTTTTCATAGTATGTGCTTACTTACAAAAACATGGCTTTTTATGAGTTAGGTTTGCAATTTACTACTTCCATGATGCAACTGGGTTAGTATTATTATTATATCGTGTGGTGGACTAGGCCTACAACAAGCTCTGTCTGGCTCTGGTTTTGAGTCTGTGTGAGTGCTGTCTAAATAAACCCTACGTCGAAACGTCACACACACAGTGTTATACACTGGTGAGCACTCATACAGACTCAAAACCAGAGCCAGAGACAGAGCCAGACAGAGCTTGTGGTAGGCCTACATGCCTGTAGGATTACCACAAGCTCTGTCTGTGTTATATGTTCTAAAAATATTTTTTTAAAGGTCGTGGGAAGTCGGTGGTTGTAGAAAGGGTTCAGAATCGTTCTTCCTGGAACTGTTTATGGGAGACATTTGTCCAGCTGTGGGCTTCTTCCTGCAAATGATGATGACGTCTACGGCACGCTTCTAAATAAAAATAACACCGTAAATTGTAAAACTGTGTTTGAATTCTACTAATATTACAATAGGTTGAGAACTTTTGCACCACCCTTTTCAATACTCAGAAAAACTGATTAAAATTACAACGAAAAGTGTTAGTTCTTTTGTGTTTCCGCGTCAGTGTTTTAATGAAAACAATTTTTTAATTAACACACTATTTTCCAATATTGTATGAAGGTTGTTCGCGTTACCTTTCTAATTGGAGCTCTTTGTGAACTACGTAATAATAAACTTTGAAAATTTGATTTCTTTTAAACAAAATATATTTTGACTAGCCTCTCAGCTCAGTTGGTAGTAGCTCTGCCTTCTGTGCTGTAGGTCGTGTGTTTGATCCCCAATGAGAACAAATATTTTTGTGGTAAACGCAGATGTTTGTTCTTTGTCTGGGTGTTATAATATTATGTTAATATCTAAGTATGTTATTACAAAAAAAAGCATAGGTATTAGTATCAACTATTTTGTTCCCATAGTTACAAGCTCTGCTTAATTTGGGTCAGCTATTTGGTTCCTATAGTCCACATTTTTTTTTATACAACTTTGTTAGCAAACAAGCATACGACCCACCTGATGGAAAGCGGTTACCGTAGCCTATAGACGCTTGCGAGCGTCTATAGGCTACGGTAACCGCTCAGCGAGGCATCACTCGCGCGTTGCTGACCTTTTAAATGTTTTAAAACGCCCTTCTTGAAGAGCCCCATGCTGTAATTTATAGGGAAAACCTCGGCAGGAAGAGTATTTTATAACCTTAGAGTGCGAGAGTATTTATTTACTGGCAAAAAAGCAATTATTTTTTGTTTCACAATTAAGAATAGTGGTGCCTGAACAGATGATTTGGGTGGCACTACACTGTGTACTAATTCTAAAGGTAGTATCAGAGTTTAGTCTCTTAAACGTAGCCGGAACGAGCTAAGTGACGGTCATCGTACATCATTTTCCATCCCACCCCTTCCGTTTTCTATTTTGTTTCTATGTTTATATTTGCAACGCTGTCAATAAATTGTGTCTTTTCCGACAGGCACGACAAAGCACGTTTCGTATTCTGAGAACTTTCATTTTATGTCAAGCTTTTTACACCTTTCGGGGTTTTCTCCATAAACCTCTTCATTGGTAAAAGTAAAAATAAGTAAAACGTAAAAGCTTTTTTAGTCAGGGATATTTAGTAGCTAAATACAAAATGCCGTATTAATAACAACAAACGATTGTAAGCAAAAATATTGCACATCGGCTTTTCTGCTTTCGTAGAGCGCTATCTCTTTCTGACGCACACTACGCTCTATGAAGCCGAAATTAGGCGATGTGCAATATTTGTTGCACATCGCCTAATTTCGCTTCTCTACTAAGACTTTATTAAGTTACCTTGGAAATGTGTAATAAGTACCTACCTACTAGTGATACTAAATCTATGTACTTTATCAGCAGTGCTAGGAACCTGTGTTAGGGCTGGTAACTTTTTCCCAATAAAGTATCATACTTAATTATCTTCTTCTCTCTTCCCTTATAGGTACATCTCTAGGCTCTAACACTGCTATACTTTACCCAAGTCTCTACAACCAGTTCTTCTTATCGTGTCACTGATTCTTTCGAACCAAGTGTGGTGAAAGGATTTTAAGTGCGCCTCAAAGAAGCTTCTTTCTTGCACTTGACACATACTTTCGATCTATTTAGGTTCTTCGACATGCCGGTTTCATCACGATGTTTTCCTTCACCGTTGAAGAGCACTACTGGCATAGTGTACATATATTTTTGGGTAGAAAAACTCATTGGTACATCTCATTGGTACATTAATATGTACCAATGTATCGTGGGTTCAAATCCAGTCGGATTTGAAGTGAGTGAGGACGTATTAAATGAAACATCAAAATGATTGGCATTCCCGCGTCGAAGGAGAAATGCCATGGACTTGGTCGAAGCTTAATTCTGTTCCAGAAAGCTAGTTGAATCAGACCACTGCATCTAAATATTAATTCAGGGTTCATCAGACCAGTGCCCTTATTCACTAACAAGCACCGCAAAAACCAAAGTGACATCTTAAGCTTCCGTGCCTCAAAAGTACCTACATACAGATTAGACCACGAAACAGAGACTTCATAACGTAAATGTTAACGGTTAATGTACGAGTTATTTATTATTAATAATAAATAACTCGTAGATTAACCATATAAATAATGTAAATGTTAACGGTTAATCATGTACCCATAAAGTGACCTCATGTATGTCTTTTGAGAATAAATATCTTAAACCATAATCTACGAGTGTTTCTATTATATATAACCGTGGAAAAAGGTAGGCATAGACATAGACATTTAATTTTATTTATTTACTACATAAGCGCACATACATGTACACAAGGATACGCATCCGACTATACACTGCTAGCTCTTATGTCCTTGCAGTAAGAGTCATTTTTCTTCGTTTTTAGGTAACTTGAGCTGTATCCCACTGTACCAGTAAAAAACAAGGACACTAAAAGAAGAGAGACACAAATATATACATCGATACTGGAGAAGTGTGTCATGTTTATGTATGCTACAGCAAGGGTCTTGACTCAGCTTATATACTTTTCGTGTCATTCTTGATTATGATGCAGATATTATGTGACATTGACAGCGTTGTGTACAAACAGTAAAAGCTATTTACGCACCAAAAAAAGGTTTAAATAAATAAATAAACGGTGGAGTGCGTTTAAAACGAGTAATGGCATGATTTTGATGTAACGTCAACTAACTTTCTACAGTTCTGACAGCTTGGATTTCCACTCGGCGTGATAACCATCGTGTTTCTAGTACAGCGTCTTCCTGAATAAGGGTGTATGGCACGCGACTTGCATAATAAAAGCTGGGGCATTGGCATCAGATCCTCGCAGCATGAATAGTAAGGGACTACTCAGACACAATACTTTTAAAGCTATTTTTGTTTTGTTTTTATATTTTTCCATGCGTCTATAATACCTTTGTGAGGGGCTCGTCCGGGGAAGTAGTACCACCATGCATGTTCCTAAGTTTTCGTTTAAAAAAGCTTCACCAAACGAAGAACCCTTGCGCTCATCAAGGCGATGGCGATCAGCTAAATCGATGTAAAATATGACAGCAACATTTGACAGCATTTCTGTCCAGCTGATCACCATCGCACCCGCATAGATGTGCGCAGGCCTATAAGTCTGTGCTGATTCAAATTTTAAAACAAACAATAAAACAGAAAAAAAAATATCTGATAAACTCTGTTGGTTAATTCTAAATATCTTACAACTGAGTACCAGCTAATTTAGAGCTACTAATTAAAACCTTCAAGCTCCAACTCTTGAATGATTACTTCCACAATATTAAATTTGCCTAATCCCCGTCTTAAATAGTGGGTAGTCGACAAATTGGGAGGACTCCCGCAGTATTGCCAACATGAAACGTTTTTGCTAGATCTAGCAAATCGTCTCACCTCCTATTTTTATTGTATTTCCGAGTACATACGAAGAGGTAGTTCTTGCCGAACTAACATTCAGATTCACTTATTATTTCGTTCATGCAACGTTATAAACTGATCCTTTTGATTTTATAATGAATTTACACAAATAAACTTACAATTATTTACAAAGTGTACAAGAAACAGTTGAGCTATCTGCAAACCATTACAAAAGATCGAGAGATCAAAGAGGAAAACAATATTTAGCTTTAATTTATTTACGAACAAAAAATAAGTACTATATCACTTATTTAGATTCTGTAGTACAAGCTCGCTTAATTTGTAGCTAGATAGTGTTGTGTAGATTGTCCACAATATTTATATTAATTTATAAGCCATAATGTTTGTAGTCAGCTGGCAGCATCGCCCCAACATCAGTCAAGTCATATCAGGATTTAGGATAATGAGAGAGCTCGACGCTAGACGTTTTTGCCCGAGCTCTTTTATCGAGCGCTCTTACCCGCTGTAATTGGACATATTTTTTGTTTTTGATCCTATTTCATTTTAGCACAAGGTTTTCCTTGTACTAAGGAAAACGAGCTTCAAAATCCGTCTCATTACGGTATTTTGAGATGTGGTATGGCATGTCATGATGCTAAGCTATGTCACATATAACAAAATAGGCAAGGTTACGCCCGTAATTTCAGCAATTTTTTATCATCCGCACTTGATGTGCGGGCTGGTTTTTCCGCAAGTAGGCCGCTGGCGGGCCCTTTTTGCGTGGCCCTTGACACGTGTTGCTCGAACTTTTTTAGGTTCTACGACATACCGGTTTCCTTACGATATTTTCCTTTACCGTTTGAGAGTACTAGCATAGTGCACATAATACATTTTTCGACAGAAAAACTCATTGGTACTCTACTGGCTTTGTACCCCAAACTTTAGGATCAGAAGGCCACCAGTGCCAGTGTAGTGCATAAAAAAAAGCGTTTTTTATGTAGGTAAGTAGTTTTTTTCTAATCTATAAGTCTTGAGCAATAAAATATTTTTTATCTATAATATCTATGTTTATTTTCCCAGTTTAATCGAAAACTTAGTACTAATAAAACATCCCCCATCAAGTTACCCGCTCGTAAATAAGAGCTCCCTGTAGTTTCGCAATGAAAAATCCAATCAGTGCGGAGGTTACCCCGAGACCTGGTCGCCATACATCAGTATCTGATGCTGACCACCTTTACAAAATCCATTTTGGATTCTCTTGTTGCAGAGACAAATAAATTGTTTAATAACCGACTTCAAATAAAAATGGAGGACCTTCTCAATTCAGTTGGTATGTTTTTATGTTTTATTTTTGTTATCGTACAACTTCACTATTTAGGAGCCGATTTTAATTAATAAATTATATTTTATCAAAATTGGTTTTGGCATGAAGTCGATTTCTGGAAAGGAGCCACTCTGAAGCGCACTTGTAATCCTTATAAGACACCGGTTTGAAAGATCTTCATCAAGATTGGCCTAAATTTTATTTTTTTATTGATTTTATAGTATTTAATAAGGAAATCACAAAAAAAATTATAATGTCCCAAAAGTTAAGAGCCGAGTGGGATTTGAACCCGCGACCTTCCCCTTGGTACGGGGCCGCGCTGACCGCTGCGACATCAGGCCCCTGTTTAATAAAGCTGACAATACGACATTATATCTCAAAAAACTACAAAATTGTGTAATTGTCGGGCTTTTGTGACATATTTGTCACTTTTACTAATAGCCAAACCCCCGAATACTGAAACGCAACTCAGATTTAAGCACGTCTCAAGCGACGAATATTTGACAGTTTTCAATGAAAATCTGTCAAATATTCGTCGCTTGAGACGTGCATCAATTCAAAAAGAGCTCAACATAAAAACAAGACTTTCCACCATCTGTCTTCGAAGAGTCCCCGAGTTTTTCGGCCACATTGCCAGGAAGGAAGGGAGTAACCTAAAAAAGTTGGTGGTGACTGGCAAGGTGGAGGGGAAGAGGCCGCGAGGACGGAGCCCGATGCGTTGGAGCAAAGCCATCCATGCCGCGGAGGAAAGAACCCAATGGAGGAACATAGTGAAGACTAGGTTCCTGCACTAAGGTCACGACCCACAACAGTGAGGATACCGATGCAAGGAGGAGGAGGATTATGAACAACGTGATAAATAAAAAAAACACAAAATAAAAAACAGGGAAATTTAATCTTGGTAAATTATACCGTTGTTCATAAAAAATAATGCAAAAGACTGTTTACTTTTCCCGTCAAACTTTTTGTCAGTCCAGCCCTGGTGTTTCTCGCAAGCGTTTTTTGCTCTTTTCTTCTGTGAGCTGGCAGTTGGATTAATTGGAACCGTTGGTAACTAGCACCATTTTGTTTGCGATATTTCAACTCGATGAAAATAAAAATCGAACGAAAGTTTTGTTTGATGGTCAGTTCGTTTGCGAATGCACTATTTTTTTAACTTTAAATACAAATTGGTACGATATAAAGCCTTGCGCACATCAGTACCCCTACCGGAAACCAATCGTACACCAGCTGACGTGGACATGTCACCGTCTCGCAATCGCTATTCATGCTTCTTGAAGAATCCGTTAGGGGTGCTTTTGGTTTCTCCATACAAAATGGTGGCAGAGGTGGCCGATACGATCGGCGACACGCGTCAGGCACCGCACACGGCGTCAGGCACCACACACCGATTTCATACGATTGGTTCCCGGTAGGGGTACTGATTCTAAGCGAGCATTGAAACGCTGCAAAATATGAGCAATTATAATGGACAGCATTTCACTGATCGCCAACGCAGAACGCATAAATAACAACAACCGTACAAGGCAAAAAACAACTAATTTTTCATTACTCATACTCTGAAAGTAGGTCTGAAGTTGCCTGAGGGGCCTAATAGAAAGTAAAACTTTCAGCCCTAGGGAGAATCGCTTTCTACTGACAGCTGTCAAATTATAAAAAAAAACAAGTTCTATTTTATTCAACCATGTTCCAACTTTCTAAAGTCTTTCTAACTGCAAGGAGGTCGTTGAACCAAATTTCAACTTTTTATTCAGCAAGTAGGTTGGAAACCCATTACAACGGTAAGAAGTTTAAAAAGTCTAATTAGAGCGCAATGTAAAATTTAAATTTTAATAACATAAAGATAGTATTAAATAAATAATATATCTTCTAATTTACTTGATTAATATATAGCTTCAACTATTTATTTAAAATAACATAAATTTGAGCAAACAATTTACCATTTTTTAAATTATGAAAATGAAAATAATGGCTGAATAATGCTGGCGAGCCGTAGCCGAAGGCCCGCCAGAGAAAAAGAAAAAAAAAACCGGGAAGGCGGCAATTCAATCTTCATTTTCACAAATTTTTCTTTCATGTTTTTATTTTTACTTTCCTTGTATTCGTAATGAAAAGCACAGTGTTTACCTCGGATGAAAGTCTTTTAAGTCCCTCAAGCTCCATTGGTGCCCTCGCTACGCTCTGGCGCCAAACCCGTCTCGGGACTCAAAAAACGTGACTTTCAACACTCAGGTAACAATGTACTATTTAAACCAATATTAAAAAAAAAATCTTTTAAAATATTTTAAGTGCGCACTTAAAATGTATGAGTAATGAAAAAGTGTTTTGTTTGTCAATTTTGAACCTTGATTCTCTCTAGGACCTAGGTCCTCCTTAAGTCCCCAGAGAGAAAGGAGCGTTAAAAATATTATAAATAAATATTATAGACAATCCACCCAACACTATCTAGCCCCCAAATTAAGCCAAGCTTGTACTATAATGGGAACCAGATAGCTGTTATAATACTTACATACTTTTTTGTAAATACACATACATTCTTAGAAGATAATATAACCAAGACAGATAATAAACATCTGCGTTCGCCGCACAAATATTTGTTCTCGGTTGGGATCGAATCCACGACCTACGGCGCAGAAGGCAAAGCTACTACCAACTAAGCTGAGAGGGACTATCTCGTGTATATATCTTTAGTTTTATAAAATGCAACTTTGGATTGTACATGTACAGGCCTAATTCTGTGAACTATATTGCCCTTTTTAATTTGACGGCTTCTCCGGCAGCTTGATCAATATTAATTTAGAGCTATTTAAATTCCGTAGACTTTTACTGTGCAAAATTAAATCAATTCTAATCTTGACTTCGAGCGGCCAATCTAAATAATTCGATTAATACTCCTTTTGTTCACAGTACAAAATATTCAGCAGTACTACTTTCAGTGGTGGACAATTGCAAATATCTGAATAATTTTTATTTAATATGCATAATATTCATTGAGACTAGAGATAGCTTATTGCAACACAGCCGAAACGACGGAAATAAAAAAAAAAAAAATACGGGTTGCACTCCGGGAGTGCCGGCAGAAGTGAAAACTTGATTATTAACGTTGAGCATGTTTGATATTTTGGAATGGTTAGGGGGGGCTTGTTTGTTATTTGGCACGCTGTAACATACACGAACATTCGCGCAAGCGCCCTGCGCTGCCTAAACGAAACAGTAGGCCCAGGCATATTTTCGCCGCGCCGTAGAGAGGGGATAGCTGTCTACTCTCCATCCGTCTTACGCTTTTTCGATCAGGTCACGTGTCCTGACGCGCTGACGCGAGTTTAAGATTTTATACCCATTACAGAAAAAGTGCTCAACGCCGCTAAAGAAGTTTTCACTTCAATAAAATACGCAATTAATACCCGTGTATACATTTTACGATCTTAATACATGACACATATTGAAACTATACATATTATGTTATTATGATCGTAAAACTTTAAAAACTACGTAATTAGTTTTGTTGGTAGGATTTGAGTGAAACGGTAATGTTTTTTAATAAGAAGTATTTTGTATATATTTATTTAACACATTGTGCGTTGCATTTTCCCTTAAACAGCAGCTTAAAGCCTAAGTTAGTAAATGCCTTAAAACAAAAGTCAAAATAAAATATTTATAAATTACTTTTATCGTAAGTATTCTGACTGTATCAAGTCTATACTGTGACTCCTTCGTTAGAGCAGCATTAATTCGGAGTTTATTAAAAAATGAAATATTCGTCGATTGGAAGAAAACTCCAAATCAAGAGTTCCTCAGACGGGTACGTACTGGGGGTTAATTTAATTAATAAGTTTGAGACTGAATTTATTTTATTTAGTAACTACAGAAGTTTAGAGTTTTGGAGTAAGGACTTTTTTATGTGTTTGTGGGCTTTTTTGGCCGTGGTTACCAAAAAGTATTATAAAAAATTACACTAAAAAATTTAGAGCATATTGAATCTTTTAGGTGAATCTATTTAGTGCGTATCCAAGGCACCCCAAAGTTATAGAAGAACAGAGAGCAAAGTGGCTTGGAGTTTTGCAAAATAAACGAAAAAGCAACACCGGCACAAAAAGAGCATAATTTTTGACCCTGATTTATTATGAAATAACTGATTTTTCTTAAATTTTTTTAGACCATCAAAATTTACTGAAGTTTGTGAATGCGAAGTTTTAAAAAACATTCTAACAGACTTGCAGATTTTTGCATAGAGCCTATACAAAAAATACAATCCTTTTGCTAGTAGATGCTTGAAAAGGATGGGAGAAAAACGAGACGGAAACACTGGTGGTAAATTCAATTACCAAAACCTTGGTTGTGCTAAATACAGGCTTCAATTTTTAAAGCTAGGGATAACGTCAAACCCTGGTACGTCAGATAAGCGCCGAATGCGCCATCTATCTTACTCCGGCAGACGTATGCAAGATACGAGCCACCCACATGATATAATCGAGAATCGCTTACCGTTGGTGCTGCCAGCTCAAATTTGAATTATTACTTGTTTCATCCAAAATTTGGGTAGATTGATTGCAGTGTAACATTTTTTGAAGTGAAAACTTCTTTAGCGGCGTTGAGCACTTTCTGTAATGGGTATAAAATCTTAAACTCGCGTCAGGATCACGTGACCCTGATCGAAAAAGCGTAAGACGGATGTTTTTGTAGAAATGTACCCTAAGACTACAACGTAGAGTTCATAATAAAAATCGAAAAAGCGTAAGACGGATGTTTTTGTAGAAATGTACCCTAAGACTACAACGTAGAGTTCATAATAAAAAAACATTAAACTGCACGAGAATTGCCCACTTTCACAGAACTGCACAATTATTGTGCAATAATTATAACAAGTGAAAAAAAGCCAAGGATCTCCAAATTAAATTATTGCAAATAATAAACAATAAAAAGCGGAGTCAATATAATTCTTATTCTATAAATGCAAAGTTTTTGAAGTGAAAACTTCTTTAGCGGCGTTGAGCACTTTTTTTTTTGGGTCATGTAGGGAAGGTGAGATTATTTTGAAAGCAATATAAATTTTTCCCCCCTTTCCCTCTAGACCCCTTTATTATTTAAAAAACCTAAAAATGCCCTATTTTTAAGCCTTTTTTTTCGAGTGGAGCATTGCGGCGAGCGAAGCGAGCCGCCATGCGACCATGGGAACAGCGTGGCGAGTGAAGCGAGCCGTGCTGTTACCCCCCTAAGCCCCCCAGAACCCCCTCTTCCTGAACCCGGGGGGAGCGTCGCGGCGAGCGAAGCGAGCCGCCACGCGACCACGGGGAACAGCGCGGCGAGCGAAGCGAGCCGTGCTGTGACCCCCCTTAGCCCCCCAGAACCCCCTCCTCCTGTCTGCCGTTTTACTTCATTTAGGACCTACTTGTAGGTCGCGCGACAAGGTCCCTTCTAGCGGTTCCGATCCGTTGAGGATTTGGCTTTACGTAAAATTTAGGGTTCCGTATAGGGTTTTGATTGGGGTTATACTATATTGAGGAATTTGATTAAATGGTCGACTTTTAGGGTTCCTTAGGACTTTGATTGGGGTTTTACTACATTGAGGAATTTGATTAAGTGGTCAACTTTTAGGGTTCCTTAGGACTTTGATTGGAGTTTCAACTACACTTAGGAGCTTGATAATGTTAACATTTTTAGGGTTCCTTAGGACTTTGATTGGAATTTCAACTACACTTAGGAGCTTGATAATGCTAAAATTTTTAGGGTTCCTTAGGACTTTGATTGGGGTTTTACTACATTGAGGAACTTGATAAAATAAACAACTTTTAGGGTTCCTTAGGCCTTTAATTGGACTTTCAACTACACTTAGGACCTTGATTATGTAAACAATTTTAGGGTTCCTTAGCACTTTGATTGGAATTTCAACTACACTTAGGAGCTTGATAATGCTAAAATTTTTAGGGTTCCTTAGGACTTTGATTGGGGTTTTACTACATTGAGGAACTTGATAAAATAAACAACTTTTAGGGTTCCTACGTTAATAATCAAGTTTTCACTTCTGCCGGCACTCCCGGAGTGCAACCCGTATTTTTTTTATCGAAATTAGAAGAACATATTTAATATTAATCTCTCTGAGTAGGTTAACGGAAAATATATATATAAGCAAATAAATGACGCCCACTGCACGAATAAAACATTGTATAATCATGTTTTAATTTTGAAAATGACTCTTATTTAAACCTTTCACAGTTAGTTCTAGCTCTGAATCTGCGCCTGAGAAGAGGGTTCAATTCCTATCCAAGATAAACCATGTGGAATGAATATTGTTTATTACAATAATATTTATCTATCAGTAATGTGTGTTGAAAATTACAACAATGTGTGGGTGTTATATTGTATTCTAAGTATGTATTTGTAAAATCATCAGCTATCTGGTTCCCATAACACAAACTCTGCTTAATTGATTGTTTATCACACATTGCCGTTGATTATAATAATATTCATAACACATTTTTGTTGCCTTTTTCATAATAATAAATGATTACTTATGGTATAATAAATCATGGGGTTGGTATAATATATTGTCCAAATCTACATTACCACGAGAACTGCAAGATCTGGCTATAAAGTAGCCAGTTGGCAACACTGTAGTTGCCAAAACCCATCTACATATTCGTTCTGACAACGGCTGAAATTGGCTGCGGATTTTTATTGGAAATTTTTCGTGCAAGAAATTGAATTGTTATCTTTAAGTGTTCAGGGGTGGGTCAAGGGTTTATGTTTATGTTCACACATATTTTATGGCAGTTTATTATGTTGAGTTTGTTGACAAAGTTTATGAAATAGGTATCTGCCTAATGGAGATTGATGATTCTTGTAAACACGTTTACGTAAACACTTAAGTGTAAGTGGCCCTATAACCATCCCTCTTAGCTTTCTGCGTAGTCGGCTTATTTCAAAGGAACAATTTGTGAAAAATACTTACAATATAATTTGACCGTATGCTATCAGTGTATCTATTTATGAAAGAACTAGTTATTTCTTTCGATAATATAAACTACTAATGCTACGTTAAACGAGGCTTCCGTCGAGTCGGACCGTTAGGTACTCGGACCGCAGTCCCACTCGCCGGAGTAATTTTATTTTATTATTTTTCTTCCGGCGACTCGGACCACAAACCACTTTACGTAAATTGTACAGTCATCGCCAGAAACAGATCTGACATAAATACGAAATGTTAAGTAGTAGTGAAATGTCAATTAAAAAATATTATTTATTTCCAATTTTATTCTAAGTTATGACTATAAAATTAACTTAAATATAAACTTGCATCCTAAATTTATTGATGATTTGTACCTACCTATCCTAGACGTTGCGATAGTAGCAGCTCCGTAGGTCGTGGGTTCGATTCCCACTGAGAACCAATATTTGTGTGGTGAACGCAGATGTTTGTTCTCTGTCTGGGTGTTATATTGTATTCTAATTGGGTATTTAGAAAAAAAAAGTATATAAGTATTATATCAGCTATCTAGTTCCCATAGCACAAGCTCTGCTTAATTTGGGGCTAGATAGTATTGTGTGGATTGTCCACAATATTTATGTATTTTATTAAATATTATTTAGTCGTTGCAAATATAAATATAATATTTCGATTTCAGAACTAAGTATTAAAATGGAAGAAGGTGGCCCTAAAACATCTCTCGTACAGACATCTTTTCAAATTGATGTCACACAAAGAGGATGTAAACTTTTGTGCAGAGCTGATTATAAATATCATTTAAAAAGAATAAACAAAGATGGTTCAAAACTATGGCGATGTGCGAATAAGAACATTTGTAATGCAACGAATAAAATCAATCAAATTGTAGGCTGTTACTTTCATTTCAACCGAAGTCTGTGGCGTAAGGCTCTTTCTCATCTCCCACCGGATTTAATCGATTATGGCTGGTTGTATGTCATGGAAGAGTCACCCAATAGTGCAAAAGTCACAAAGTTTAATGTTAGTCACAATTTAAATAACAAAGACCGTATTATCTAAGTAAAACGAATTAAGACTGCGTCATGTCTATCTGTCTGTCCGTTCGTATGTCACAGCCATTTTTTTCCGAAACTGTAAAAGCTGATGAAACTTGGCGAGTATTATGGGAACCGCATTAAGATTTTTACACAAAAATAGAATAAATTTTGGGGGTCCCCATACTTGAAACTGAAATTCATAAATTTTATTTTCGTCAAACCGATACGTGTGGGTATGAATAGGTCTTCAAAAATGATGTTGAGGTTTCTAATATCGTTTTTTTTCTAAACTGAATAGTTTGCGCGAGAGACACTTCCAAAGTGGTAAAATGTGTCCCCCCCCCCTGTAACTTCTAAAATAATAGGATGATAAATCTAAAAAGCACAATAAAAAAAAATAAAAAAAAAATTTACGTAAAAGTTAGACAAACGAGCTTACGGCCCACTTGATGGTAAGCGGTCACCGTCGCCCATAGACACCAACAACACCAAGGGTGCTGTCGTTGCGTTGCCTACCCTGGAGGAATTTTTTAACGTTTTTCTTGAAGCTATTCATGTTGTAATCAAGAGGCAACACCTCAGGTGGAAGCTCATTCCACAGTTTATGGTTATGAGGAAGAAACGATCTCGAGAAGCGAGATAACTGTTAATAATTAGATTTTTTTTAAATAAATTGTGTCTTCAATCAAAGAGTTTTATTCTTTATGTTTACTTTGTGCACCTTCTTTTTCCATTGACTGTACTTCATTGCTTTGAACAATAGGTTTTTTCGATCATTTCAAAAGTGGTCCGAGTCGCCGGAAGAAAAATAATAAAATTAAATTAGTCCGGCGAGTGGGACTGCGGTCCGAGTACCTAACGGTCCGACTCGACGGAAGCCTCGTTAAACAGCAGTCTGTATTCCAAAATTAGAAAACTATGACGCGTAAAATTTTAAAAATTACGCGTTTTGTTTTTCCAGTCATTTCTTTTGCAGATGCGTGCGTGATTCAAATTTTCAAAATAAAAAGCAAAATTTTCGAAAAAACTGAAAAAAAAACCGCATAAATCAACTGAATTTAACGAGGCAACAAGGCAGGTGCCATCAATTTTTTTAAAGTTGATGACACCTGCCTTGAAACGCCTCTGTAAAGTCAGTGTATACCATCTTGGTCACCCCTAATTAAATTGGGTGTTATCTTGGATCAATCTGGTCTAGTGAATTCTGCCCGTGACAGGTTGGTCTACCAACGTGTAAACATTTCATGGCAGTAGAGTGAAAAACTAATAAGCGCGTTTTTTTTTCCCCACAAAAAAATGTGGTTTAATTATTTTAAGTCCGTGGCGTTAGTCTAGCAGTTTTTAAAAATACGCGCCTGTTAATACAATATAACACCCAAACAGAAAACAAACATCGGGGTTCACCACACAAATATTTGTTCTCAGTAGGGATAGAACCCACGACCTACGACGCAAAAAGCAGAGCTATTACCAACTGAGATGAGGGGCCAGTCTAATGATAAATCTAAAGAGACGTCTACCGTGCCTGAAGATGACAACCGTGAGCCTATTTTATTTTTCCACACCAGCAGTGCCTTCCAAATTGTGTTTACTCATACTCATATTGAATACGGTAGACATACGAAAGTCGTATATCTTTTTTTTGGATTCCTAAGAAGTGGTGACCGCTGTGTGACGGACGTAAATTAATAGAGCTACGAAAACTATTCCACGTTTAAGAATGTTATAGGCTATTCATATTGTAATGCCTCAATGGTCAGATGTGTTCAGTGAATCAGTAAAAAGTAGTCATTGCTTGTTAAAAAAAAACCAACCACCACCAATGGATAACAGTGCCTGTCATGCTAGTCAACTATTTGTATTGTAAAATATTTTTTTGGTACATCGGTTTTTTTTTTAATAAACAAAGTTCAGGTTCTGCTACATTCTCACTGGTAGAAATCGCTGTTAATGACAAGGCCACCCATTGTCTAAGAAAACATACAAAAATAATTTCAAACAATAGGTAAAACATGACAGTAGCTTAGTGTCTGTTTATTTTTAAGGTAAATCTGTATCCTACTTACCTAGTGAGTCATGATAACCACTGAAGAGTTATCGATCTATGTATAACCACCACCCGCTGTTCATTACGGCTATCATATAACGATGACCGTTTTTTAAGGAAACCGGAGCATTACTGACGTGGATTGATGGCTCGTAGGATTGACTGCTACAGGGAAATTAGCAGAAACTCCGAAACTCGTGCAAGTCCGAATTCGAGTTGTAGGTATGATTTTGTTTTGTACACCTCTGTTTTTTTCCCAAATGGTAAACAGTTTACACACAAGGAATTTTAATTTTACTAGTAACTAATTAATTTAATTTTATGGTGTTTCCAAACTTAAATGGCATGAACCCAAAATTTGCATCCCAGCTATGAGGAATGATTGTAACTTATTTATTATTTTTTAAGATCTTTCGTGAATACCGACACTTAATTGAGGCAAATAAATGATTATGATTATGATTGATATGTATGTGATTTAATAATCCAGGTGACAAATAGAGAAAAAAAAAAAAAGATACAACGAGTTTTCTAGTGTTTTTTGAGTTCTGTTGTGTAATTTCTGTGGTATTTTAACCAACATTACTTGAGGTCTTAGCTCAAACTGTTAGCAGTTGGAATGAAAGTGTATTATGTGATATTCTGATATGATCGTAAAGGTTTCGGATGGTTTTGAAAACAAACGACCATCATTTGTTTTCAAAGCCAAGTTGGGCTTGTCTATGACTGACTTGACTTGATGAAAAGTATTTTATCTATGTAATATATCCTCATTACTCGACACTGGCAAAATTGATCCTAAATGGACAGATGCCATTCAGTAAGAAGAAGAAGACACGACAACGAGTTAAAAAATATAACACAACACGCGTTTACGACGAAAGCTAATTCACCGTGTTACCGCAACAAGTTAAACCAAGATTTATTAGACGCAACGATCCCTGTAAAACGTTAACATAAATCAGTAAACGGTTCAAGGAGCGAGGAACGCTTCGGAAAGATAGAATTTATGATTCCAAATGTCTACAAATTGCAATCGCACTTACGTTTGATTCGAAATAGTTCAGAGGGCTCACTCGTGCGAAACAAGTAGAAAACTCAGTAAAAACAGTTTACTACTTAATTATTCGAAATCATCTTAGTACTAAATATTTTTTAAATGTACAATATACACAATTAAATTATTTTCTATAATTGTGAAATACAAGATATAAAGATGTTTTATAAAGTTGTTGAAGTACCACTGAACAACAACTGACATCACACATCACACTAATCTGCTCCAGGCGTACAAATATAATTATCTAAACAAAATACTTATTAACTTATTATGAAACAGTTGACATACAGAGCGAAACAAATTAAAAAAAATACGGGTTGCACTCCGGGAGTGCCGGCAGAAGTGAAAACTTGATTATTAACGTAGGAACCCTAAAAGTTGTTTATTTTATCAAGTTCCTCAATGTAGTAAAACCCCAATCAAAGTCCTAAGGAACCCTAAAAATTTTAGCATTATTAAGCTCCTAAGTGTAGTTGAAATTCCAATCAAAGTGCTAAGGAACCCTAAAATTGTTTACATAATCAAGGTCCTAAGTGTAGTTGAAAGTCCAATTAAAGGCCTAAGGAACCCTAAAAGTTGTTTATTTTATCAAGTTCCTCAATGTAGTAAAACCCCAATCAAAGTCCTAAGGAACCCTAAAAATTTTAGCATTATCAAGCTCCTAAGTGTAGTTGAAATTCCAATCAAAGTCCTAAGGAACCCTAAAAATGTTAACATTATCAAGCTCCTAAGTGTAGTTGAAACTCCAATCAAAGTCCTAAGGAACCCTAAAAGTTGACCACTTAATCAAATTCCTCAATGTAGTAAAACCCCAATCAAAGTCCTAAGGAACCCTAAAAATTTTAACATTATCAAGCTTCTAAGTGTAGTTGAAACTCCAATCAAAGTCCTAAGGAACCCTAAAAGTCGACCATTTAATCAAATTCCTCAATATAGTATAACCCCAATCAAAACCCTATACGGAACCCTAAATTTTACGTAAAGCCAAATCTTCAACGGGTCGGAACCGCTAGAAGGGACCTTGTCGCGCGACCTACAAGTAGGTCCTAAATGAAGTAAAACGGCAGACATAGGAGGAGGGGGTTCTGGGGGGCTAAGGGGGGTCACAGAAAGGCTCGCTTCGCTCGCCGCGCTGTTCCCCGTGGTCGCGTGGCGGCTCGCTTCGCTCGCCGCGACGCTCCCCCTGGGTTCAGGAAGAGGGGGTTCTGGGGGGCTTAGGGGGGTAACAGCACGGCTCGCTTCACTCGCCACGCTGTTCCCCGTGATCGCGTGGCGGCTCGCTTCGCTCGCCGCGACGCTCCCCCCGGGTTTCGGAGGAGGGGGTTCTGGGGGGCTTAGGGGGGGTCACAGCACGGCTCGCTTCGCTCGCCGCGCTGTTCCCCGTGGTCACGTGGCGGCTCGCTTCGCTCGCCGCGACGCTCCCCCCGGGTTCAGGAGGAGGGGGTTCTGGGGGGCTTGGGGGGAGTCACAGCACGGCTCGCTTCGCTCGCCGCAATGCTCCACTCGAAAAATAAATACAGTAGATCTATAAAATCATGTACCAATGACCACTACTACCTGCCGCGGGCGGCCGCTAGTTCATAAAATCTATAATAGGTATGTACCTATACCTACTACAGTCACGAAAAACGCCTTGGTATGCTTGCTACTAACTATTATCTATTCTGTGACGTTACCGTGTCATAGCAACTACTAGCGTATCTGTAGCGTCGCTTTTTCGATTTTTATTATGAACTCTACGTTGTAGTCTTAGGGTACATTTCTGCAAAAAATCCGTCCTACGCTTTTTCGATCAGGGTCACGTGATCCTGACGCGAGTTTAAGATTTTATCCCCATTCAGAAAGTGCTCAACGCCGCTAAAGAAGTTTTCACTTCAATAATTCCCAAAAAACAATTGAACTATCTGTTGACCATTACAAACGATCTAGAGATAGCTCAGTTGATCCAAACCAGTGTCAGACGGAAGCGTCCCCAAGGTACTGGCGGCATTGGCACGCTGATTGGCAAGTTGAAACAATAAAATGCTTTCTTTAGGTAGGTACATCCTAATTTCTTCCATTTTCCTAGAATCCTTATATTATTTGAGTAATGGATTGTGTCTGCGATTTGGAGTCACAAAACATTACTATATTTTTGACTTTGTTGTCAGAGACAATATACTTGTCCAATGCGGTACAAAGGGTTCGTTTTGTTCCGAAAAATTCTCAAACAAATGCAGAGGTACAAAAGGTCCCAAGAATAGTTCAATCATCATACAACATACCTACATCATTGAACCTTCATTTGTTCTGGGTACCATCAAATAAGTACCCAATGGCGACACAAAAACATTTGCTTCACGACAGAACATTTTCTAGGGACAAAATCGAGGCACAGAATAAAAAGTACACAGACTTACAGAAATGTCACAGTAATTTTTCAGAAAAACAAAAATTTTTAGGGAAATTTTCACCTGCTTGAATTATTTCTGTACACAAAGTAACTTACAACTAATACAAGCATTTATAAAATGTGCGAAATAGACAAGTAACAGGTCAGCTATCTGCAGATCGTCAGAAAAGATCTAGAGACAGCTTAACTGATCCAAATCAGTTCCAGACGGAAGCGTCCTCAAGACGCTGGCAACATTGCCACGCTGAATAGCAATACTGATGCGCTGCGCCCGATACCCACCAGTCCTTGGGTCACGCGTCACTTCGATCAGTCTCCTGGACAACATTTCGAAGACAGCTAGACCTTGGTTCCCTACGGACAGTCTCAACTCCAAGAGGAGATTTCTTATGTCTATTCTACGAGCATGTGGCCTTTATACTCCTTTCACTCTAAAGTGGGCGAGCTAAGACTGACAAGCCTGCGAGCCAAAGGTCTACCATTATAGCACGTACAAAACCGCGGTTTACGCAGGCTCATCGGTTTTAGCTCGCCAATGGATCGCGCACTTTGCAAATCAGAAAAAAATCGCACTACTTTGACCGAGTGAAACTAGTTTTATCCAGACTTTGGTCCTTGCTACACCTCTCCTGTCCTGAGTTTCTGAAATTATTTTCTTGTCGAGTCCATTAAGTAAACTGTAGTAAATGTATTACAAAAAGTGACCGGGTCTACCCGTCGTAGGTACACGCGCGTTTACGATGCCTTTATGGGGCTCGACATCAAAAACCGCTTAGCGCGTCCCAGAATACTACCTCCGCTAGTGTGTACACAACTTTATGAAGCCCGGTTGTAAAGCTAGGTACATTTTGGCCTCATGTGTACTATTCGTAAGCTATAACCGTATAAGATTCTTGTATTTTTTGTACTCCTCCACCGCAAGTATGGGATCAAAGCTTTATCACACACCCGCC
Source organism: Thera obeliscata (assembly GCA_947578465.1). NCBI lineage: Eukaryota > Metazoa > Arthropoda > Insecta > Lepidoptera > Geometridae > Thera > Thera obeliscata. The sequence continues at coordinate 10,041,705 of OX387914.1, forward strand.
ATACTCAATGGTTTTTGTGGCAAAAGAAAAAATCTGTTTTCTGTTCTATTCTATTCCAAATATTCACGAGTCAAATTAAAATATTTACTACATTTTTTCACGAGTCGAAAGGCGAACATACAAAAAATCAAAAGCCTCCTTACTCTTTTTACGGCGGGAAAAATATCTCACATGGAAAGACAAAGAAGTACTCCCGTAAAACAGCTTTATGGCCTTTGACTAATCTAGAAGGTCCGGTTTCATGGATGAAGCAAATCAAATATTTAACAGTTGCTTAAATCAATCATCGATTGAAAATTTTAGATAAACTGCTATCAAATACTTTAATGATTCATTAGACATCCATGAAACCGGTCCATAATATACCTACCTAAACGACTGATTTGATGACAGTCTCATTAGAAATTCCATAGCTCAAAGAGATGGTGCTCATGTTCTTATTCGTAATAGCTACCAGCCATAAGCCCGTACTAAATTCCAGGAAATCCTTTGTTTTTCTCATAATAATGAAAACATTTCTATAAAGCCTTACGAGGAAACAATTGAAAGCTTAATAAAAACACAATCAGTAGTAGTAGAGCTCTTTGTGAAGGGCTTGTCCGAGGAAGTACTACCACCATGCCTATTTCTGCCGCAAAGCAGCATTGCTGTGTTTCGGCTTGAAGGGTGTGGGTGCCGGTGAAATTACTGGCACGTGAGGCTAAACATCTGTATGCCTCAAGTTGATGGACGCAGGGCAGTGCATCGTAGGGCACGTTCCTGACGTGCGTGACCTTCAAGACAATGCTTTGTTATAGGCGATGGTTACCACTTACCATCAGGTAGGTGGGCCATATGCCCTAAGAGTTATTCGTCAATTGTGACTAGGATCCGATGGCGCAGCGGTCAGCGCAGTCCCGTTCCTAGGGGAAGGTTGCGGGTTTAAATCCCGCTCGGCTCTTAACTTTTGGGACATTATAAAAACCTTTGAAAAGCAAAATTGTTTTCAATAAGGCATAATTAGGCTCTACACGTATTTCAAATTCGGGCCACGAGCACACACTGGGGACACCCGTGGTTTCATATTCATGTACATCAGTGGAAACGTAGACCCACGTTGTCAAAAAAAGGAATACACGCAGTGAAAAACGGCCCCGTGCCTTACACAAATTTAAACTTCAAAGACTTAAAATTCCGATCAAAACATAAATAACCCGTATATCGAATTTCGCAACCAGCCAATAAAACCGTCAGTAACTACATTAAAAGGGGGACTGTGCAAACATTTCCGTACAAATTAACTGGGAATTGATCAGATTTCCGAATGAAATGGCTCGCGACGTCCATAGCGATGCCAATCAGGGTCTTCGGACAGCCCACTCAGGGCGTACGGGCGTACTCATACCAACCTTTTTATAGAACACTGTAAAATCTGATAGGTATACAAATACAAATTTATTTATTTACAAAAAGAATACATATATTATGAGGTGCTGCGCTAGGACAAGCCTGTATCGCGGGAGGCAATACAGCCGCCAAAGTACAAAAAATATGATTTCTATTGACATGACAAACAACAGCAGTTAACATAGAAACAAGGCAAAGCACGAGTGAAAGAAGACCAATTTAAATATTATCTGAATAACTTCTCTACGACATGACAGCTGTATAAAGAACATCACTGAAGGAAAGATTGCAGGAAAACGGAGAAGAGGAACTCCAAGAAAGTTACGTGAGCTAGATAATAGAAAGAAAAGGACACTGTCATAAGGGAGTCAAGGAGGCCGCATTCGAAAGACTTAATCGGAGAAATAGCTAAGCGTACCTTAGGCTGCATTTTCACTTTCCATCAAGTTTGAGGGCAGTCAAACGTTTATCTATCAATAATAAAATAAAATAAATACATGCATTATGCACTCGACCTAACTGGTACACGTAGGTATATAAACAGAGGGCAAGAACTGACAGCCGTGCCTAGTTAGACACTAGTTAGTATGTAATTAAACAGCTCCTAAATTAGATTCGAGCGCGTCTCATTGGGTACTGTAGTTAATTGGCATATTGTTAATTCAAGTTTGAAATTGCGGATAGTTCATCATGATATATGTACGAGTATTTCACAAAACATATTACCAGATTTTATTTTGCGTTAAACTAACTGCTGTGTGGAATTTCTGCATTTTGTTATAGATCACGTAAAGCTATTTGCAAACAAATTTCAACTCCAGATTCACTCCCATTGGGATTGAATTAATAATAATCATCATCATCATCATTTCAGCCCGGTATCACCCACTGCTGGGTATAGGCCTCCTTCATATTCTGCCAGCCTCCTCTGTCCTGTGCGTCTCTTGTCCAGGTGTTTCCTGCGATCCTTACGATGTCGTTGACCCATCGCGCTTTCGGACGCCCCAAATTTTATCGGTCTGACTTCGGCCACCATTCGGTCAAGGCTTTACTCCACCGGCCATCACCACGTCTAGCCAGAATAAATAATAAAAAAATAAATATTTATGACAATCCTCACATCACTATTTCGCCCAAAATTAAGCAGAGCTCGTACTATGGTGATATAATATTTCTATATTTTTTTTGTAAATACTTATTTAGAATACGGTCTAACACTTAGACAAAGAACAAACATCTGCGTTCACCTTACAAATATTTGTTCGTACCCACGGCCTATGGCTCACAAGGAGTTACTACCAATTGAGCTAAGAGGCCAGTCAACGCAGTAAAAGACTGAATTCAGTCCTAGATTATAACTAAGCTACACCTAGTACCTACCAACTAATCGCTATCTAACTCCCTCTATTTTACCATCCGCTGTCAGTCAAAATATAAAAATAACAGACATCCACACATTTATGAATCTTCGGTATGACTAACCTAATTTTTTGTAAAAAAGAATACACATCCACTTCACTCGAATATCTAAAGGTACGGTCACATTTAGGCGATAAGCTGCAACCAGTATTTTACCTAGATGTTACAATTGCAGAAACTCAGCCTGACCGTTCTATTAACTTTTCTATCCGCTGTGAGACAAGACATGGCCAAAAGTCGAGGGTGTAAATCCATCAGAGCAAGAGAGCGACGTATCACGGCCAACTCCCCACCGACTTTACGACGACCTTCGTAAAAGTTCCGGGCTTGGTTCAAGTGCAAAAATTGTCTTTCAACTTTCAAAAACTTTTTTTTTATTTACTCTAATTTATAGTAATAATGAATATCGTGGGCAATCCACACAACACTATCTAGCCCAAAACTAAGCAAAGTTCTTGGCATCTAAGTATTTGATTATGGGAGCCAGATAGCTGATGTATAATTATTACTTGTTTTGGATTTTTTCGACTTATTTTTGAGTGGCCTCTCAGCTCAGTTGGTAGTACGGTCCTTTGCGCCGTAGGTCGTGGGTTCGATTCCCTCTGAGACGGAATTATTTGTGCGGTGAATACAAATGTTTGTTCTCGATCTGGGTGTTAACTTTATAATTCCGTCGGTCCATTTCGTTCATAGCTTCTTCTGTTAAGGCAGATATACTCGCTTATACACCACTTTTTTGTAATTACCAAAAAAAAATGCCGATATTGGCTGCTGATGCTGAACACATCCGCGAAAAAAAAATTTTTTTGGGACTAAAAAAAAATATTTTTAAGTATCCAAAATTTTTAGTCAAATATTGAGAAATGATTTAACAAGCAAAAATCACTTCACTCATAAACGCTAAATACCAAGCGGAACCGAACAGCGTAATTTTTTTTCTCTCTAGTACTACGTAACTAATGTGTCCATAATTTTATGCAGGATTTCTGAAAATTAATAACTTTGTCATTTTATCGAAACTAAAAATTCTGATTGCACATTCTGTTCTACCCCTACTACATTACACTATTTTTTTTTGGTAGTTACAAAATAGTGGTGTATAATATCTTGGTACTGGAGCACCTTCCTATATAAAGTCAAAATCGTAGCCAAAAATCATTCACTTTTATTGCAAGGATCACTGTGAAACGACTTGAATCTGAGTGAGGCTAAGTGCCGGTTTTAAGTGAGTCTAAGTGCTCCTAGGATCTTGCTTTTGAAGATGTCTGGTCTCTCATATTAGGGCAAGAATCAGCACAGACGTTCCTCTCTCAAATTGGGCCACCATCCGTAATGCCCTCAACGAACCGCGCCAAGGGACCACATGCCAGACGTATGCTTGTATGACTCCTGAAATACCTCTGTTACGACCAGTCATTCGAACCTGTAGCACTAGTTTAAACCCTTAGCACTTGTTGATAGAACAAACAGTTGACCCCTCTGTTGTTGAGCGGGTATCCATAACTATTACAGTAGAAAAGTACCATTATATTACAGAAAGAAAAAAATTAAAGAAGGAAATTACACTTATTTGACATACATACATAGGTGAAGACGTTCATAATAGATAATGGTAGATAAAAAGATTAAATATGCCAAATAGGCCCCGACTCAGCTTTTTGCATCCTGACAGGAAACGGGTATATATTGCGATTTACCTTTATTATTTCCCGACGTTTCGACTGTGTAACAACAGCCGTAGTTGCGGGCAGACTGTATACAAACTTACAACATCTTTTTAAACATAACAAACAGACCTTCGCATGAAAATTAGTGTGTGTTTCCCTTCTCGATACCATTAAAAACTAGTGCTCAACAGCAACACCATTTATACTTACACCGTTTATAGGTTCCACTGCATTAGAGGTGGTGACTTCTAATGTGTGACAATAAACCTGTAATGGAAGGGGTTACAGTGTATATTTAAGAAAAACATTTATTTTGCGCAAAAATAATAAAAAGTATAAACATAATGATGGAAAAGAATCATCATCATCACATAATGTTTCATGAGACACTTGATGACTGTGCTTGGGCCGATCTTTCGCTTAGTGTCCAAAGAGAATTTTTTTAATCGGCTTATAAATAGAACCGAATTGAGAACTTTGGACCTAGAATTTGTATTTGAAGTCGGTAAATATTATTTATTATTTATTTTAGCCTGGGTCGTCCCACTGCAGGGCAAAGGCCTCCCTCCCCTTCTTCCACACCTCTCGATCTTTGGCTACAATGCGCCAGTCGTTCATATGAGAATCGAGATCGTCCCGCCATCTTCTCCGGGGTCTTCCTCTACGACGCCGACCTTGTGGGACCCAATCGGTTAACATTTTGGCCCAAAGAATGTCCGGCATACGAGCCACATGCCCTGCCCAATCCCATTTAAGGTTCACCGCTTTCATGGTTACATCGACTATTTTTGTTTTGAAAAATAATGTGTGTAAAAACATATTCACAAATTCCTGACGTAATCTATCATCGGCTAAAATTGAACGTGTAGTCTAGCCTCTAGTCTAGTCTAGTTTTCCATTATCTGTGGTACAACCACAGAACAAAGTAGAACGGCCACGTGGCCGGAAAAGTGTCGCCAAAATACATGAGCATTAAGCTCCTTTCTCCATACAAATTCAACAGTTTTTTCGGGAGTCGTAAAGTGAATAAATTATAGTTTAAAAAACTAAAAAAAACGCTTTTATAACTAATTGAACTAAAAAGTTAAAAATAAAACTGTAATAATCAATTGAAAAATATATGATCAAATGAACTTCCAAGTGAAGTTCTATCATTATTATATGAATTGCTTCATTAGAATATATGATTAACACCGTAGTTTCCCTAATATACTGGGTAACAACCGCACCTTTTTTAGAGATTTAAAAAACAAACATTAAAACCTATTTTCCATCTGCTTAGCCTCGTCGTACGTCAATTGCTCATTCCTTTTTTGTGCGCGGTAACTATCGCACGCACCTTCTGAGCAATATGCCAAAAAAGGTGTGCAGTGTCAAATAGAAAAATTATGCAAGAAAAGAATTATTTCTTGGATTGATTCATCATCAAAATGATGAAGGTTGGTAAAACTGATTTGGAATGCTCTGGGATTGACTGCGGGTCTCTAACGTTGACATTTGCCAAATCAGAATAAAAAATAAATATAAAAATTTATATTATTGTACAAAAAAGCGTGGGGTGCTTTTTATAATAACTTCAGATATAATAGACAATTGATAAAATATTTACAACAATCAAAATCAAGCCCCCCACGCTTTTTGTACAATAATATAAATTTTTCAATTGATTATTACAGTTTTATTTTTAACTTTTTAGTTCAATTAGTTATAAAAGCGTTTTTTTTAGTTTTTTAAACTATAATTTATTTTTCACTTTTTTTTTTTTTTTTTTTTTTTTTTTTTTTTTTTCATATTATTGCATTGTCATCGACCTTAGACAGGTGCCTGCAAAGTTTGAATCAAATCTGATCGTTCAAAGTAGGTTTTTTTTTTTGAAGTGAAAACTTCTTTAGCGGCGTTGAGCACTTTTTCTGTAATGGGTATAAAATCTTAAACTCGCGTCAGCGCGTCAGGACACGTGACCTGATCGAAAAAGCGTAAGACGGATGGAGAGTAGACAGCTATCCCCTCTCTACGGCGCGGCGAAAATGTATGCCTGGGCCTACTGTTTCGTTTAGGCAGCGCAGGGCGCTTGCGCGAATGTTCGTGTATGTTACAGCGTGCCAAATAACAAACAAGCCCCCCCTAACCATTCCAAAATATCAAACATGCTCAACGTTAATAATCAAGTTTTCACTTCTGCCGGCACTCCCGGAGTGCAACCCGTATTTTTTTTTTTTTTATTTCTTTTCATTTATTTTTTTTCATATTATTGCATTGTCATCGACCTTTGATAGCTGTGCAAAGTTTTAATCAAATCTGATCGTTCAAAGTAGGTTTTTTTTTTATTTTTTTTATTTCTCTTCATTTTTTTAATTTTTTTTTTCATATTATTGCATTGTCATCGACCTTTGACAGGTGTGCAAAGTTTGAATCAAATCTGATCGTTCAAAGTAGGTCAAAATCGAGCTCAAAGGGGTCGGTTACATACATACATACATACATACATACATACAGGTGTAGCTAATAAAAGCGTTCTATAAATGCCTTGCAGCAGCGCAAGAATTACTTTCCGATCAAGTTAAGCGACAAGATAAAACATAGAAATACTGTCTTAAGAGCTTCCTTCTTTACTTTTTCTGAAGGCCAGCGCACACCTAGTTCGCTGGCGATCGCGATCAGTGAAACGCTGTCAAATATCGCTGTCAAATTTGACAGTGTTTCACTGACCGCGATCGCCAGCGACCTAGGTGTGCGCAGGCCTTTAGAATCCTCATATTTAGTGATATTTTAAACATAATAATCGAAATGTAAAACTGGCGACATCATCGGCTCCCATACAAACGGCGCATGATCGCTTTTCTACTGTATTCAGTATTCTGTGGGTACAACTATGGTATGTCCATATGTCCTAGAAATATACGCATACGTGGCTTTGCTTCGGACGTGATCTGTCACCACACCAGTCACTGATGGATTTACGTCCTCCGGTTTTTGCGATGTCTTTGCTCGTGACGTATTTGAGTTATGCGTGCGTGCATTGCTTCTGGAAATAGAAGAAATAGAATAAAATACAATACAAATAGTTAATATAATACAAAACGTACTAGGTAAAAATCAAAATTATATTTGGGTGAAACTTGATTGTCTTTGGAATTTTTTATCCATTCCTTATGGAATTTTTTATCAATCAAGGTCCTAAGTGTAGTTGAAAGTCCAATTAAAGGCCTAAGGAACCCTAAAAGTTGTTTATTTTATCAAGTTCCTCAATGTAGTAAAACCCCAATCAAAGTCCTAAGGAACCCTAAAAATTTTAGCATTATCAAGCTCCTAAGTGTAGTTGAAATTCCAATCAAAGTCCTAAGGAACCCTAAAAATGTTAACATTATCAAGCTCCTAAGTGTAGTTGAAACTCCAATCAGTCCTAAGGAACCCTAAAAGTTGACCACTTAATCAAATTCCTCAATGTAGTAAAACCCCAATCAAAGTCCTAAGGAACCCTAAAAATTTTAACATTATCAAGCTTCTAAGTGTAGTTGAAACTCCAATCAAAGTCCTAAGGAACCCTAAAAGTCGACCATTTAATCAAATTCCTCAATATAGTATAACCCCAATCAAAACCCTATACGGAACCCTAAATTTTACGTAAAGCCAAATCCTCAACGGGTCGGAACCGCTAGAAGGGACCTTGTCGCGCGACCTACAAGTAGGTCCTAAATGAAGTAAAACGGCAGACATAGGAGGAGGGGGTTCTGGGGGGCTAAGGGGGGTCACAGCACCCCGGCTAAAGGGGTTCCCCGTGGTCGCGTGGCGGCTCGCTTCGCTCGCCGCGACGCTCCCCCCGGGTTCAGGAAGAGGGGGTTCTGGGGGGCTTAGGGGGGTAACAGCACGGCTCGCTTCACTCGCCACGCTGTTCCCCGTGATCGCGTGGCGGCTCGCTTCGCTCGCCGCGACGCTCCCCCCGGGTTTCGGAGGAGGGGGTTCTGGGGGGCTTAGGGGGGGTCACAGCACGGCTCGCTTCGCTCGCCGCGACGCTCCCCCCGGGTTCAGGAGGAGGGGGTTCTGGGGGGCTTGGGGGGAGTCACAGCACGGCTCGCTTCGCTCGCCGCGCTGTTCCCATGGTCGCATGGCGGCTCGCTTCGCTCGCCGCAATGCTCCACTCGAAAAATAAATACAGTAGATCTATAAAATCATATACCAATGACCACTACTACCTGCCGCGGGCGGCCGCTAGTTCATAAAATCTATAATAGGTATGTACCTATACCTACTACAGTCACGAAAAACGCCTTGGTATGCTTGCTACTAACTATTATCTATTCTGTGACGTTACCGTGTCATAGTAACTACTAGCGTATCTGTAGCGTCGCTTTTTCGATTTTTATTATGAACTCTACGTTGTAATCTTAGGGTACATTTCTGCAAAAAATCCGTCCTACGCTTTTTCGATCAGGGTCACGTGATCCTGACGCGAGTTTAAGTTTTTATACCCATTCAGAAAGTGCTCAACGCCGCTAAAGAAGTTTTCACTTCAAAAATAATTAAATCAAACGCTTACTTCACGTCACGTTAGTTTGACAGTTGTCAGTGTCTCACCGGCATTTTCCAGGCTCAGTTTAAGCGCCATATCAAGTTATTACATCTTGGCAGCACTATGTAACCTTCCAACTCAAACAGACGGTCCAACTCAAAAACAAACAGTGCTGCTATTGTTAGTAAAAGTGGTTGAAGGCTCAAATATAGGTACGACGGTTTAGCGTTGTCTCTCTTCCTCGCAATTTTGTATTTTAATTAGAAGGTTTTGGAGAAAGCCTGCAGACTTACTCAGACAAAGCTTATTAGGTTTCAAAGTTTTTTTGAGTCCTTTCCTTCCATCGACTTCCCGCGATCTTAACAATGTTGTCGGTCCATCTGGTCTGGAGGACGCCCTACGTCTCGTCTTCCGGTTTGGGCTTTATTATTTATTATACATAAAGAATATAATTGAAGAAAGGTTGAAGGAAAGCGAGGAAGAGGAAAGCCAATAAAAAGTTACATGAGCCAAATAAAAGAGAAGGTCGCGGTCATGTCGTATAAGGATAAGTCAAGGAGGCTGCATTTGCAAACTGAATTGGAGGAAACTGTGTCAGAACTTTGACAAGCTTTTAAAAATAAGAAGATATTGTACCTTTTGTATAATTTATTTAACTCATGCAAGGTTTTTTTTATCTAACAAAATTTAACAAATTAATATTTTTTATTCATAGCCGTTTCGTTTCAACTGAGGCGTTTCCTGAAAATACAGTTTTGACCTTTCAAAGTTTACTTAATTTAGTTTTTACCCAAGGTATAGTTTGATTTTATAAATAAGCGCTTGAAAGTTGAGTCTTTGACAGTCGACTTTATGCCTCGGAATTCATATTAACTACTATCTAAGGAGATTAGGTACCGACCCTGTGTGGGTAATTTCGTATGAGTTAGTTCAAACTTACGCGGATTTTATGAGCACTGGATGAGGCACCACTGATGTTGAGTGTATTCAGTATATTTATTGCCTTATTATGCATGTTTTTCAGAGGACTAGTTTTATCAATACTGTTTGCCGTTTAGGGTTGTTGCAATACGGTATTAGAAGCGGACCAATATTAATAATCGTGCAGATTGTAAGGTTAATATACAAAGATGACAAAGGGTATTTTTAATTAACGTTATTCTTTTCTTTCGTCGTTAGAGAACCTGTTAAGTGTGTGTTTAAGTTTTTTGTAGTACATTCTGTGTGCACTTTGTGTAGATTCTGAGATCTATGTAGGTATATCCGCCGTAAACCACCAAAACGGCTATTCTAGTAAAATCATGATATCCACACATCAACTCCCTTCTGAGCACACAATCTTATTGGATCAGGCCTTAGCTAATGTTTGCACGGGGTATGCTGAGAATCAGTTTTATGTTCCATTTTCTAGTTGACCCACAAGATTTGCAACCCTCTGCTGGCGAGGTTCAATTTAAAAATCCCTTGTGCAAGCTTATCTTATAAGATAATGTAGTTTTAATTAAAATAGAAATTGGGTTTGGTATTTAAGAGCTTGCCTTTTATGTACGGATATAGGATCTGTACTCGTAGCACCAGTTTTTAAAGTAGCAGACTAGACGGACTCCAAATAAAAAAGAGCATATTATTATTCTCAATGTTTCTTATCGCATGATAAGAAACAAAATGAAAAAGAATTGTCAATTCTTTTTTTATTTGAAAGGTATTTTCAAATTGGTCTCATAAAACTCCATTAAAATTGGTTCCGTTTTTCTTCTTCTTCCTGCCCCTATCCCATAATCCTTATCTATATCTCTTTTTAATTGTTTTTTTAATGTTTGCATACCTCCGTCATTTATGAACCGATGTCAATTTATTTTATTCGAAGTACTTTTTGGGGGATCTAGTCCATTTTTTTCCTTTCTTTAAGCAAATAAAAATAGGAAAGAGATTAACACAAAACTAAAATCAAAGTTTGCATATATTGGAAACGAAACTACAAACTACAACAAAGGCATAACTTGATTGGAACTTTGGTTTATTAAACACATTGTTAATTCTAGATTCACTATAATAGCTGAATCTAGATTTATCTAAGTACACTGTAAACTGAACATACGTAGCGTTCCACTGTTTCCGTAAAACTCGGCAAAATTGAAAGCAATTTTCTTGTCTGTTCCCGAATTCGGAACACACCTGCATCCCTATTTACGGAATAGTAAAATGTATTCACACTATTTTGTCTGACACATTCAAAAGTAAACGGGCCTATACATTTTTGAAAGAAAGAAAGAAAATGTATTTATTTGACATAACACAGGTTGACGGAACATTACTTACTAAAATAAGCACAAAGAAAATAAAAAAATTAACACACAAATAATAATGTAGGTACCTATCCTAGCACAAAATAATCTTTTTTTTTTCTATTCCAGATTATATAATTGTTGCGTGTCGTATGCGATGGAGCTCGATTGAGGATATCGATGCAAGGAGGAGGAGATCACATGTAGTAGGTATAACGTAAAGCCTATTTTTCTGGCCTAAGGCACGATTTAGTTTGACGCCCCTTTATAATCAAGCGCTTTTCCACAGCTTTTGTGATATAGATAGTCAAAGTTTATCTAAAATTTAAAATCTTTTAGGATTGTAATTTTTGTATAGGGGCTGCAGGATTGACGAACACTCTGTTTAATTTAATATTATTTATTCTTCACTAACGCCACTGCAGCCATCTTCCTATTAAACATTCGATCACTCTACAAAAACATAGATGGCGCTACTAAAAGTTGCGTTCACTAAATTCACTTTCAATAACATACTAATTTTATATTCTACCAAAATCATCTTTCAGCCTAATCCCAGAAAAGCCATGATAAACTAAGACTTATTCAGAATGTTTTATCGTAATAGTTTTTATCGATTTATTTTTACGGGAAATTAATGAGTGAAATATAGGAAAACGATTTAAGGTGATGAAAACTCCGTGAGATACTTCCACGTACGTTCCACGTTTAATCTAAGCCACGAAGTATCTCACGGAGTTTTCATCACCTTAAATCGTTTTCCTATATTTCACTCATTAATTTCCCGTAAAAATAAATCGATAAAAACTATTACGATAAAACATTCTGAATAAGTCTCACTATGAGTAGCCACTTTAGTTCCATTCAAACTTTTATGGGTTCCCACTTCAAACCATAACAATATAGCAGTTTCTGAAGTTTAATTATGACGATGAGGTCGTATATTATAAGACCCTTGTCGACTCCGGCCGCCATTGATTTCCCCATAGAACCGTTGGCCTAAGTTCTTTCATCGTGTTTGAAAGTGATCAATAGTAGTTCTTCACTTGTTACAGTTAGTATTTTTGAAGTTGTGAAGGTATCCACGTAGTATGAAATTAAATGTAAGTGTGGAATGAAATGTTATATGAGATAACCAACTAAGTTGTCTCTGTCCTTCCATTTTATCTTTAGTTTTGAAATTAGTCTAGATACAATTAGCACAGACTTAAAGCCTTGCGCACATATAAGCGTTCTACGATGGCAATTAGAGAAACACTGCCAAATATCTCTGTCATATTTCACAGCGTTTCACTGATCGCCACCATATAACGTTTTGATATGGGCAAGGCTATAGGAGTGAAGAATAAAAAAAACAATTTATTTATGAACAGCACTTTTAGAATCCTGCTCGTGCAGTTTTCTAAAAGGTACGCATACCAAAGCACTTTCTATCGTGAGAAAATATCTTAGACAGCGGGAAAACAAAGTCCACGAGAATGTAAGACATTTTTGGTTGCATTTTGCTGGTGTTTTAGAGGGCTTGAGATGTTTCTAGTCTTGAAGCTATCTTGAAAGCGTTTTGATGACATACAATGTATGGCTTTCCTTTAAAACTAGTTGAGCATATTGACACAATAATGGCTTGATCTATGGCCCACGCACTAATGTCATGATGGTTTGATCTGCGGCACACGATATTGTCAGTGTCGAGGGCCGCAGATGGATGAGGGTATCCCAAGATCGTAGTGAATGGTAAGAATATAGAGAGGCCTACGCCCAGCAGTGGGTTATGTCAGGCTGCGAATGATGTTAATGAAGCACATTTATCATATAAAACTTTTCAAATTAACGCGATCGTTATGCTAATTGAAGAAACGGGTATTTATCGCGATTATTTATTATTTCCCGACGCTTCGACCGTGTTACAACAGCCGTGGTCGCGGGCAAAAGACGTTTTTATTTTAAAAATATCTGATCAAAAGCAGGCACTGAAACCCAGTCTCAATTCAGGTAACCAAGTCTGCAAAAATAATGATCGACATCGACGTATATTTTTCAAACCCATCGACATTTCCCCCCGATTTTGTCACAGTCTAATAATTTTATTCACTGATCTTCTGCACTGCATTACGAGTACATCACTCGATTGCTCTCAATGAATTTCCCGAGTTTATACACAATATTATTTCGAAGCTAGGTGCTAGCTTTTCGAAATACTAAGCTTTTTTAAGTTTCAGTTTTATGTATGGGGACCCCCAAAATTTATATTTTTTTTTCAATTTTTATGTAAAAATCTTAATTCGGTTCACAAAATACATCTACTAGCCAAGTTTCATCAGTCTAGCTCTTACGGTTTTGGAGAAAAATGGCTGTGACATACGGACGGACAGACAGACAGACATACATGACGAATCTATAAGGGTTCCGTTAGAACACCAAGGGTGCTGTCGTTGCGTTGCCTACTCTGGTGGCGTTTCTTAACGTTTTTCTTGAAGCTATTCATGTTGTAGTGCTCCTGAGTGAATAAGCCGTTTCAAATGAGCTATAGACAATATTCATTACAGTCTTTACTCGGCCGTAGTGTTTTTAATTATTGAAGTCGTTTCACGAAATAAATGAGTTCCGTGGGCTATGCTTAACTTTATGATGTTATAAAGCTTTTATTAAATTTGCGAAAGCATTAAAAGTTCCTAAACTGTGTGGGATTTCTAACGTCCCTCTTTATAGCTGGGTTATCATCAAATTAAAAATAAAATCACTACCTGCCAACGAGGAACAGAACGAAGTATGCTAAACATAAAGAAACTACACAAAATACGACACGCAAAAATAAGTAAAATAACCAAAGTGAAAAATACACTATGTTATGCTCAAAAGCAAAAATGGAGATGGGCTGGACACGTTGCACGTCTTCAAGACAATAGATGGACCAAAAGAGTGACTTCATGGAAGGGCCCACCAGGAAAGCGGGGAAAAGGAAGACCCTACACACGGTGGGAAGACGATATAATGAAGACGGCGGGCCCGCAGTGGCTCCAAACAGCTAAAAACCGCGACGAATGGCTATCTTTGGAGGAGGCCTTCACCTGTGAAAGGGTTCTTGCTAATGTGGAGTAAGGGAAGAATAAAAACAAATAAATACCTACTTACTACATTTATACTTACGTACTAACTATACATTAAGGAAATTTAGAATAAGCAGAAACTAAAAAAATATTTTTGTAACTGGCAAGAAATAAAAGGCTTTTTATTTTATTTTTATTTTATTATTATCATCATCTTCTTGATTTTAGCTGTAGGACATCAACATACCAACTGAGCTAGACTGGCCTCTAGCTCTGTTGGTAGTAACTCTGCCTTCTGCGCCGTAGGTCGTGGGTTCGATCCTCACCGAGAACAAATATTTGTGTGGTTAACATAAATGTTTGTTCTCTGTCTGGGTGTTATATTGTATTCTAAGTATGTATTTACAAAAAAAAAAACAAGTATTATATCAGCTATCCGGTTCCCATATTACAAGCTCTGCTTAGTTTGGGGCTGGGTAGTGTTGTGTGAACTGTCCACAATATTTATTTATTTTATTTATTTACAATATTTATTTATAGGTCTCGTATTAGGGCTCCTAGGTCTTTTCCATAGGTTTTTCGAGAGACCTTTCTTGGCACCTTATGGCTCCCATAACCAGGACGCTTTCTATCTATAATGCGACCGCCCAACGTTTTCCAAAGTCGTAAGTATTATACAACTTGCAGTTTGATTGTCATTGACTCACTGACGTACTCCCTGATTGACTCTTTAACAGACTTTTCCCTGACTGACATGCTGACTGACTCTCTGACCGACACACTGACTAACTTACTGACAGACTCACTGACTGAAAACCAGCGCATAGCCTAAATCGCCTTAGCGCTAATTTTTCAATCTACAGCTCATCAAACAAAAATATATCCAACTCTTGTTTTTTGAAGTGAAAACTTCTTTAGCGGCGTTGAGCACTTTCTGTAATGGGTATAAAATCTTAAACTCGCGTCAGCGCGTCAGGATCACGTGACCTGATCGAAAAAGCGTAAGACGGATGGAGAGGACGTTGCCGTTCCGCTCGACTGACCGCGCCGTACCCGGTGTGCGACGTTGCCGCTTCGCTCGCCGGCCGGCACTGTTGCTACGATGGGGGCGGGGCGGCGCGTGCGGTTCGTGCATCTATTAATGATAAAAGTGATGAAGAAATAGCGAAAGAAAATGAGTGAGTACTTTATAAAATATATACTAGATGAAAATTTAATAAGTTTTAATACGAGCGGCAAGTTTTCACTTCTGCCGGCACTCCCGGAGTGCAACCCGTCTTTTTTTTTTTTAAACACGTTTTATTCGTCAAATAGCATTATTCTACAGATGAAAATATCTGCCCTAAATAACCTAAATGTCAATGTTTGCAAGGTAGGCTCCGGTGTTAGTCTAAGGGTGTAAAAATCGAAAATAAACTCGAATTTCATAATTTAATTTCAAACTTTTGTTCTTTTTTAAGAAATCGAAATGGATTCTCATGAAAAACGTGGGTGTGTATCCTATAACATTCTTAAAAGAATTGCTCCAAGAATCACAACAAACAAGCTACGAAAACGTAACTTTTCAATACAAAGTCTGCTCTCAAAGAATACAAATGTGACAGATTGCAACAGAGTCAAATACGATTTGAGAACTTTTAACAACCTTTCCAATTGTGATAACTCTTTGATGAGCCCTTGGAAACTTGTATAATAGGCATTGTTAGTGATGACAGAAAAGTTATATAATTATTTTCGATTTTGGCCGTACTCTGCCGATTTTATACCTATAGACTTTTCGAAAACTTCATAATTGGTCTAGTTTTATGAGGTCACTATGTCAGGAGTAATGTTTAGGTATATTTTTTAGGTACCTACATTTTTGTTAATTATTATTCCCAACTACTTAGGCGTACCTTATGAAATATCTTATGAATAAATTTCACAAAATGAATCTATGATAGATGCAAACTATAAGTTAGGAAACAAAACATTAGGCGTACCACAAGCTCTGTCCAGACTGTGTGTGACTTTTTGATTTATTTAGTCGACACTCAAAACCAGAGCCAGTGACAGAGCCAGACAGAGCTTGTGGTAAGGTGCATCTAGCAACATTTTCAACAAAGTTAAACAAAATATACCCAAACCTTTTTTTATCATAGCCAATTTCAAAACAGAATTAACACTTTAAATTATCTATCTGTTTAGCCTGTATGTACCCACTGCTGGGTATAGGCCTCCTCCCTAATACGCCACTCTTTTCGGTCCTGTGCCAGTCTCCGCCATTGCTGCCCAACTACTCCGACAATAATATATTTTTCATCCCACCAGCTCTGAAAGTGTGTTTTTGCTGTTTAATTTCTGACTGGAAAAGCCGTTTTTATCCGCTAGAGGATAAAGTAAATTTGAATTTAGAATATCATGTTCAATAAGTTTGTGAATACACAACCTATTTACTTCTACCTCCATGGTGCCGAACTTATCATACAACCTTTTTTATTTTGTTAAAAACTCGCACTCGTAACCTTCTTAATGTATTTGTGAATTCAAAACACCATTAAACCTATTTACTTCTACCTGCATGGTGCCGAATTTATAATACAACCTTTTTAAATTTGTTAATAACTCATACTCGGAACCTTCTTGGTGTGTTACTTTTAGTCGCGCCATGTTCTTTTTTGCATTTAGTCATTTCCTCGCTGAGGTGGGATGAAAAGTTACGTGTTGCACTCGAGTGCAAAGATTTTTCACCTTGTGCTCTTTTGATTCCTTCGCCAACGCTTAGGATTCTAACTTTTAAACCACTCGCTACGCTCGTGGTTAAACTTTAGAATCCTGCGCTTGCTCAGTCATCAAAATTGAGCACGCGGTTAAAAAGCAGCTTTGCACTCTTGTATAACAAATAACTATTTCATCCCACCAGCTCGGAAAGTGTGTTTTTGCTGTTCAATATCTGACTGGAAAAGCCGTTTTTATCCGCTAGAGGATAAAGTAAATTTGAATATAGAATATCGTGTTCACTAAGTTTGTGAATACACAACCTATTTACTTCTACCTCCATGGTGCTGAATTTATCATACAACCTTTTTTAATTTGTTGAAAACTCGCACTCGGAACCTTCTTGGTGTATTTGTGAATTCAAAACATCATTTAACCTATTTACTTCTACCTGCATGGTGCCGAATTTATCATGCAACCTTTTCAAATTTGTTAAAAACTCATACTCGGAACCTTCTTGGTGTGTTTTAGTCGCGCCATGTTCTTTTTAGGGTTCCGTAGCCAAATGGCAAAAACGGAACCCTTATAGATTCGTCATGTCTGTCTGTCTGTCTGTCTGTCTGTCTGTCTGTCCGACCGTGTCACAGCCATTTTTCTTCGAAACCATAAGAGCTACACTGATGAAACTTGGCGAGTAGATGTATTCTGTAAACCGCATTATGATTTTTACACAAAAATAGAAAAAAAACTATAAATTTTGGGGGTCCCCATACTTCAAACTGCAACTCAAAAAAGTTTTTTTCATCGAACCCATACGTGTGGGGTATCTATGAATAGGTCTTCAAAAATGATGTTGAGGTTTCTAATATCGTTTTTTTCTAAACTGAATAGTTTGCGCGAGAGACACTTCCAAAGTTGAAAAAAGTTGGTCCCCCCCCCTCTAACTTCTAAAATAAGGGAATGATAAAACTAAAAAAAATATATGTTGTACATTATTATGCAAACTTTCAACGATATTTGGTTTGAACGAGATCTTGCCAGTAGTTTTTTTTTATACGTCATAAATCGTAAACCGCAATTCACCTTTCGACGAACTACAAGAACCTGTTTCCTGTTTATTTTCTGTATATTATGTTACTTGATGCTACGGAACCCTTCAAGGGCGAGTCCGACTCGCACTTGGCTGCTTTTTTGCATTTGGTCATTTCCTCGCTGAGGTGGGATGAAAAGTTACGTGTTGCACTCGAGTGCAAAGATTTTTCACCTTGTGCTCTTTTGATTCCATCGCCAACGCTTAGGATTCTAACTTAAATCTAATATTTATTAGATTTAAGTTAGAATATTTCTATATTTAACCACTCGCTACGCTCGTGGTTAAATATTAGAATCCTGCGCTTGCTCAGTCATCAAAATTGAGCACGCGGTTAAAAAGCAGCTTTGCACTCTTGTATAACAAATAACTATTTGTGCATGCTGTGGCATCCTATAACTGGAGGGACGCATAGTTTTAAGACGTTTTGTTAATATTATTTGTTATTCTCGTGTTTCCTTTGTCAGATGTCCTAATAAATAAATAAGTATCATCTGAACAACAGGCGGATGGTCTGCCTCGTGGTCGCTGTACGTCTGTTAGCCACCATTCTATAATGTAAGAAAACAATATTTCATCAGATTCTATGGACTACTGCCCGCAAATTTACTGTCAAAGCCATCTGCATGACAAATGACTTTCCTTGGAAGGCCCGTGTCGCTATCGGACTTCGTAACTTCATTTATCATCGTTTCTAGCCCTCTGTAAAATATACTCTATATTACTTTATTGTGTATCTAAATATATACAAAATATTGCGTGACTGTCCTGACTTTTCAGGGTTCCGTAGCCAAATGGCAAGAACGGAACCCTTAGAGAGCCGTCATATCTGTCTGACTGTCCGTCGTACGTATGTCACATCCATTTTTCTCCGAAACTGTAAAATCTAGACTGATGAAACTTGGCGAATAGATGTATTCTGTGAACCGCATTAAGATTTTTACACAAAAAAAACAATAAATTTTGGTGGTCTCCATTATGTACTTTAAACTGAAACTCAACATTTTTTTTCATCAAACCCATGCGTGTGGGGTATCTATGAATAGGTCTTTATAAATGATGTTGAGGTTTGTAATATCGTTTTTTTTCTAAACTTAATAGTTTTTGCGAGAGACATTTCCAAAGTGGTAAAATGTTGGTCCCCCCCCTAAAATTACCCCCTACTTCAAAAATAAGGGAATGATAAAACTAAAAAAAATATATAATCAACATTACTATGCAAACTTTCAACGATATTTGGTTTGAACGAGATCTAGTGAGTAGTGTTACCGTTTGATGAAAAAAAGTTGTTTGAATTTCATTTCTAAGTATGGGGACCCAAAAATTGTAGGTATTGTTTTTTTTCTACTTTTGTGTAAAAATAATGCGGTTCACAGAATACTCGCCAAGTTTCATCAGTCTAGCTCATATAGTTTCGGAGAAAAATGGCTGTGACATACGGACGGACAGACAGACAGACATGACGAATCTATAAGGGTTCCGTTTTTGCCATTTGGCTACGGAACCCTAAAAAGATATCTGTCATTCGAATTATTGCATATTATCAAAACATTATACTCAGAACACATCAAATACGGCCGCTTTTATCAATCGAAAACGGAGTGATCTATTGTTAAAAATAAAAAACATTATTTTTTAATGGTTACAATAAAACATCAACGAAGACATCGACAAAGCGAAGAAATTTTCTTTACAAACTTGTTATAATATCAAATAAAACTCAAAGAATATTCGTTGTTCCCGTATGAAACAAGCTATTTACTGTACACAATTCAACTCAGCCAATTGTTGAAGCCCAGTAGATATGGTGAAGGAATAGTTCGATAGTTGGAATAAAACCAATAAAACTTGCCCACAATTCGCCTTACAAATGGACATGCAAGTCGTTTGAAAGTTTTTCTGTTTTGTTAACACAATGGGGGTTTTGCTAACACAATCTTTTTAGTTTGAGGCTTAGCTGTTGTTCGTTGCTTATTGGAAAGCCTTTCCGAATTCAGACTTGATATTTAAGGTCAGTGCACACCAGTCACAAGGGGTCTCACGAGTACCATGCGTATACAAAATATGTGAAATAAACTTTATACAGTTTTTTTATGAAACAACGGTATATTTACCATGATTTAATGTAATAAAATATTGAGTAAACAATAAATATATTAATGTTGAAATAAGACCGTTTAATGTGGGTCAAAATCACGTCCAAAAAGTCTGTTACAAACATACAGGTGACGCAAAAAAAAACCGGGAATAAATGGCAATTTTTAGTTCTTAACATGTTTCAACTAAGCATATGACATTGTATGTTTAGAGCTGTAGAGTTTGTTATGAAATAAAATAAACAGTTTTATTCGTTCTATAATGCATCGCTATAGCAAGCAAATTATGGTGTTCATACATATGCGTAAATAGTTGGTCAATAAGCGAACGAAGATCTTTCAAACAACTTGGGTGATTCAGCATTTTATGTGCGTATGTGCGCGACGATAACTTTTGAACCGTTGATCCGATCTGTACCCCAAGTCCCACTGCAATTACAACATTTCGTTACCAAATGATGTTTTCGTTTCGCCTATTTGTCTCTGTCTATTGTATGGAGAAAAGATGAGACAACAACTCTAACTACGTAACGTATTTTTGCCGTCTCATATTTTCTCCATGCAATAGAGAGAGACAAAAAGGCGAAACGAAAACAACATTTGGTAACGAAATGTGGTAGCAAAACTCCAACTTCGGGTTCTGCATGAAAATTTATGGCTGTTAATTGTCAATACCCACAATAATTTCAAATCTAGAAAAAATAATTTGTCTGTCAGCTGATCTGTACACAATTCGACAGAACCCGATAGCTTTGATTTCAGAGAAAACCTTGTCTGAACAAAGTAAAAGGCGACAGTTATGCGACATAAACCAGAACAATTTTCAAATACCTTAACCGGAATTACAAATAACCAATGAAATATAATTAATTCAGAGTAAGTACCGCTAACAAGATGGCAAAGAGTATTTTGTACAGATTATCCAGTTTGTGCCGGTGTGAGACGCGATTTTAAGTCGCTCTATCTTACACGCATCCTTTTTTTGCATTAATAGAAAAAAAACATAAATCTTAAGTCTTGCGCACATGTAGGCGATCTGCGATGGCGATGGTCAGTTTCAGTATAGGATTTAGATCCGCACACATAGCCGATAACTTTGACAGTGCGATATTTGACAACGATACACTGATCACCATCTCAAGCGAACTAGATATGCACAAAAGGCATAAATTATAATTGTTATTGTTTCAATATTTTTTTATTGAAAATATTGCAGCAAAGTTTGTTTCAAAAAGATAGTGGTTTAGTTGAGGGCTTAAATAAAAAAAACTGTAAATAATATTCGTCCTACTGTCACCAAGTGACCCAGGGGCCTTTAAGACCCCCTGTTACTAGAAATAAAGAAAAAGAAAGTCTTTGATTCATCACACGTCAAAGAAAACACAAAAAAAACATTGTTAGTCAGAGCAGTTACCGGTACTCAGAGATTTTTTTTAATTTTCTTGCTTGTTTATTATTGGTTGTCGTGTCTTCGATAAAACGTTGTGATAACTTACCTCGGTCGAAGCGGGATCGCAGTACACGGTATCAATTATGCGCTTAAAGTGCCTTAATCCTGAGCTAATTCGCTCTTACTTGAGTAAGATCCTCGTTTTCATTAATGGACTAAACATTTTTACAACAAATGTAGGTAAAATACGGTGATTATATTAAGGCCTGCGCACATTTACGTGATGGCGATGTGATCAAATATGACAGCGTTTCACTTATCTCCATCGCAAATCGCTTAGATGTTCGCAAGGTTTTAATGCCGTGTACTATTTTTTGGCTCAAGAAAATTAATATGTACATTAATAATAATTAAGCTACCACTTATTTGTTTTGTCGCTTTTTGTGAATTAGAAAAAAAACCTACAGTTACAATTTATTTCATTTGTCTTAACTAATGAAGGTCTTCAAGAAACTCATAATTTATTACTAAAGATAATTCTAAAATTTATTGGCTGGATCAAGCAATTAGTCTGACAAAACTAATTAGGGAGTATCACAAGGGTCGAGTCTAGGTCCAAGTTTATTCCTCCTATATAATATAGTAACTAACAAGATATCTGGAGATTTACTGAAGTCCCATCGAGTTGCTTCAGAAGGCTTTCATTAATTACTAGATGAAGCACAGAAGATACGGTATTATAGCGTAAAATTTTCACTGTGACGTAAATAAACGAGCCAAGAATTTGAAGCAAGCGTCAAGAGAAATTGGACTTAATGATCAGCGTATTACAGATTACTATTTGGTTTCGATTTTAATATCATAAAGCATATTTTCCATCAAATGTGGATCGGGAGTGACACAGAATAAACTGAAATTCCTCTTCATTTTAATTAATAGACTGCCGATGTCTGTCGTATCTAATAATTAACGATCACACACTTTTTGAAACTATTTTTAAATTTAATTTAGTGTATCTAATGAGTAACAAATGAAAAACAAATTATTAGTTTGGTATTCAATAATAACTCTTGACCAAAAAAGTCAAAAAAATAATTTAAAATTCATTTCTTAGACATCACTATGTGCTTGCAAAACAATGTATGAAGAATGTTATGCGAGTGAATGAAGCGAAATAAGTGTGTCAGGATCGTAGCAAGTGGAAATCCGTGATCTCTGCCTACCCCCATGGGAACGAGGCGTGATTGTATGTATGTATTCAAAAGATTAGTTGCTTGTTGCTAATGCACTGATCTCTGTACTACTATTGCTACTATCATAGTAATTCTTATAGTATCTACAATGTAGTACTCAGTACCCTTTTTTTTCGAGGAAAAATGCATTTTTCAAAAGAGGATGTTGGGTTCTCCGTCATACAGACGGCATACCGTCTATAATCCCACCGATGTTCCTCACTCACCTCAGTGCCAGTGCAGCATCGAACCAAACGTCGCCTGATGAATGGACCAACGCGCACGACTCGTGGGGTCCCGTTTGGATTATAGCGTGGCTTTGCCAGTGATAGTTTGCCTTGGGCAAACCTCTCTCCTCATGAGGAAGTGG
Source organism: Thera obeliscata (assembly GCA_947578465.1). Taxonomy (NCBI): domain Eukaryota; kingdom Metazoa; phylum Arthropoda; class Insecta; order Lepidoptera; family Geometridae; genus Thera; species Thera obeliscata. The sequence continues at coordinate 10,064,894 of OX387914.1, forward strand.
ATGACCAGGCACATTAAAAACATTCACTGAAATCAGTGGCCAGTGCAATACTGGGCTAAGGCTCCCAACACTCATACCCTGCTGGCCAGAGCCAGATGGAGCTTGTGGCAGGCCTACAAAAGGCGATGGAAAGTATGAAGTACCCAAATGCAATTGTTAATTTCGATTTCACCAACTTTATAAAGGCCAGTTGTATAAGTTTATCTCCATTTTGTTCCAAAATTGGTCTTATCTCGCGTAAATATTCAAAGTTACAAGTGTCAAGTCAAAGTTATTTCTTAAGCGATCAATCTTCGTCTAAATAAACATTATAGCTCACTGTGACATGTGTCAATCTTGGGAAATCTGTTCGGAAGTCATGTTTAACTTTTGTAAGTTTCCGTTGGACTTTTAGTCGAAATATTTTTTTATCTAAAGCCGAATTCGATAAAGTATTCAATCTATATTTATAGACATGAACATTTTTTTTTTTTTATTCCTGAATTGAATTAAGAGCAACAAGTGGGTATTTAGCTTTTCTAAAAATGAAAGGATTTAAACAAGTGTCAAAAAAAACATTATCTCATTCTATCACTAAATTATTCAAGTGGTTGTTTGCGTGGCGCACTGGCTCCGAATAAAATATGATTGAGGTAGATTTATATAAAGAAGCTTACTAAATATTATAGGTAAAAACACGGAGGATCACGGATCTTTATTAGTTAAAACCTACAAAATTAATGCTCAGATTAAAAAAATATTAAATTTTCTACGTCATTCTATACACAAAAGCGACGCCAAAAAGAATTTAATAACTGTAATCAGTAAAAACAAAAACAACTATGAAAACTGCAATAATAGCGGAAGGCATTGTGGTGCAAATGGGCAATTCTGCCGCTATTCGCCAAATATAATTGGCCAATTGGCGCATAGAATAGCTCTTTTTGTAGAAGATTAATTCACAAATAGGCCCATGAGATTATGAATTTTGGCATGTAACCATTGTTGCCAACTTAACTGCTTTGTGGCTAGATCTAGCAACATTTACGGTAATTGGAGACTGAACTTTTTATGCATATTTTTTAAGAACCTATGATTGTTCACCTTAAATGCTTGATGATTGCAGAATTTAAAAAAATAGACAACAAAGAGCTCCAGTTAGTTAGCCAGATATAAATACCTAATATCAGAGGTTAGAAACGTTTTTTTAAAAAAAGGGTATCTTTAGATACGAAATGTTAATATTCATACACTTTTGAAACATTAGGAATAATAACAAAGGTTGTTGGTAGATAATAATATCAACGCAACTGTTCTAAAATAACCTATTTTTGATACATCTAGCGATATTACTTATTTTTCAGTTGGCAGCACGTAACTGAGCGTACTGTGTGCCTGGGGATAGGATGATTGTGGAGTGTGAATTAAATTGGCCTTTAAATTGAGTTGTATAAATAGCCAATGCATGATTTTATTGTACCTAGATCATAATAGGATAGTGTGCTAACGAGCTTACTTTCCTAACTTTTTTTATCCTGAGACTGTGGGTTTAAACTTAGTCGTGCGTTCACTAACTTTGAGTTGGAAAAATGTACCAATTGAATTAAGGTTTGAAAAAGTTAATCATCACCATGATCAACCTATATCAGTCCACTGAAGGTCTATCCTAAGAAGCATCTAGTCTTCGGCTCTTCTCCTCCAATGCTTGCCAGCTACATTTCCCAGATCGTCGCCCCCCATCTAGCCAATGGGAAAAAAGGAAAAAAATATCTGCACATAATTTTTTCAAACCTAAATTAGGGATACGGTTTGACGATTAAGTTTTAAAAAACACAGTGCTTTAAAATGGTGAAGGGAAACATTGTAGAAAAACTGCAGCTTCAACAAATCTGCATGTATTTTTCTACATGGTAATTGATCTTATTTTGTATGCCCGAATTTTTTAAATTCAGATTGTTTATCAACTTATACCGCTGACTGTATAGCGGTACGCTGAATCTCAGTATTCGTATAAGCCCCGCATATTGGGGCTGTGAGATTAAACCTGCGTTATTAACTGACAGTCAACATTCATATAGGTACTCATGCGAGTGTAATGGCATCCGTGGACGGACTAAGCTCTGGACTAAGCACTTTGCATCGTGTATAGAGCACATACATTTCTGGTTACACGACTGGATTGGAACCCACAACCTTAGGTTCCGAAGACGGGACCGCTATCTCTGCTCTTTTTTATAAGCGTTAAAAATAATATAGAGCACATTTTTTCAATGCCTTCATAGTCGTTGACTATGACTATTAATTGCTTACATCATGACTTTCATTCACTCATGTAAAATATTGTCCAGATGTTGTAACGTTCATGCCTCAGTCATGCTCTGAATTAAATACGTGGGCTTATTATGCTAAAAGAACTATGAAGTTGATGAAATAAACTTCTGGAAAAGCAAAATCTATTAATTTAAATCAGCAGCTCTAAATGTATACAGGCTGAGTTTTTTCAAAAATTCCCCTTTATTGTATAACTTGGGAATTTTTTTAATTATCAAAGCAAATTATATAAACAAAAAGATGCACAGTGAAAAAAAAACAAGTCTCGTGTGTCTTTAAATAAAATTAAACTGCAAGTATACGAAAAAGTCAATAGCTGTTTATAAAAAAATAAAATATTTAGACAAAATTGAAAATGAATCTTTGTGATTTAATGAAATTGAACTAAGAATTACTGGCTTCAATAGAAATACAATTTACCAAAATTCTACTTTATAAAGCAGCAGAAAGTTAAATTAAAAATAAAATGAAGCAAATTTATTCTACCAGTAGTTAATAAAAATGCCAGCAAGATAAACGCTTAAAACATAACTGTCAAAACTTCCAACCAACTTATTTAAGTCGCCATTGCAAATATTTTATTCACACTTCGCCCTAATTCTTGTCGTAAACAAGATAGCGATATCTCGCCATCCTGATTAAATTGTTTGTTAAACATCGGACTCCGAGTATCTTGTTTGTTTAATGTGAAAGAAAAGAAAATACGATTTCGTAATAAAACACGTAAAATTTCGGGTCTTCAATTATTTATTAGTATCTGCCACCGGATGCGCTCGTGAAATCGGATGAAATGTTTTTCTCGTTTTTAGGAGTTTCAATTCTGAAAGAAAGAGTTTAGATGTTTGTAATATTTTTCACATTAATGACACATGAATAATGATATAACTCCGAAATTGTACTCGAAAGAAAATTTACATTGATATCTACTTAAACATGAGAAAAAAAAACAGTCAGCTCTTGTGTTTTGACACAATATTACCCAAGAAATTCATTATCAATCAAAAATGGCATACAGCTGCAAGTAGAAATATTCCTACTCCATAAAGTTTGATTAAAAATAAATTATTCATAAAAAAAGTAAAAATCTTAAAGAAAGAAAGAAGATTTCAATGGTAGGGTTGAAAACAAAATCTTAGCGCTATATGTTTTGACCCAGCTGGGCCAGTCATAGCAGATCTAGCACTCCATACCCAGCTACGCGGTGCTACACGATCGGTGCGGTGGTAGGAAGCACTACATACGCATAAACGTCATAATATAATACGAACTCACTTGCTGTTAGGAAACACTGCGTAACGTAACGTTAAGGCAGTGCTTTCTACCCTACCATTGAAACTCATAAACAGCGCTATGTTTTCCATGCTATGACATTCGTAGCAGTCGTAGCACTCCGTACGTGCTACGCGGTGCTACACGGTGCAGTGGTACGAAGCACTATACCCACGCATATAAGAACTTACTCTAGGAAACACTGCATAGCGTTGTACGCAGTGTTTCCTCCCAGAAAGTGATTTCGTATACGTTGTGACCAACACTAGTGAGGGATTTTAAGGTCACCTTAAGCTTTCGCCTTCGCATTACAACTGCCAGAGTTGGGACTGACACGTAAGTAATTAATTTCTCCGCAGGTGAATAGTGAATATGCCAGATGCCTGCCTCACTTTGTGTCTTGATGTACACACGGCAAAAAAATCTGAAATTCTCTACATTTTTTTTTAACCTATATTGTCTCACTGCTGGCCAAGGTCTCCCCCAAAGACTTCCACTTATCTCTCTTTCGAGTCTCCTCCCACCATCTCCTCTCAAAGGTGTCAATATCGTCCCACCAACGTTTCCTTGGGCGGCCCCGTGACCGTCTCTGCATGATTAAAAAAACTCTTTTCAAAACTACCGTTGGATAATCTCCAGAGGCAGTAGAGGCTAGGTAGATCACTATTTTTTTAAAGATATTCTTCTACTTAAAAAACTTTAAGCTGGATATTTAAGTGAAGGTTTGACTGCCCAGAGAAAAATAACAAAAAACATATTTTTTTAAATTCTCCGAAAATTATATTTGTAAATAAATAAACATTTCAATATTCGTAATTCTATAATTCAGTATGTGATAAAGTTAACACATTCTATTTAAATCAGATTAAACACGAAGCGAAGGTGAAAATTATTTAGATGAACGAAATACTTGCCTCGAGATACTGAAATGGAATAACTGAAAGTCCTGAAGCAAGGAGCTGTTTCTTCTGAAGCGTGACGCGGCCATATGCTATAACCCGAGTTCACACGCAACACTAGTAGTAGTAGAGCTCTTTGTGATGGGCTCGTCCGGGAAAGTACTACCACCATGCCTATAACTGCCGTGAAGCAGCATTGCTGTGTTTCGGTTTGAAGGATGTGGGTGCCAGTGAAATTACTGGCACGTGAGGCTGAAAATCTGTGAGCTTCAAGTTGATGGACGCCGGGCATTGCATCGTGGGGTATATTCCTGGCGTGCGTGACCTACGAGGCAATGCTTTGTTATAGGCGATGGTTACCACTTAGCATCAGAAGGGCCATATTATTGTTCCATCGGCGGTTGTATAAAAAAAAGTGATAGCATAAGAAACAAAACCAGAGGCCGTTCAGATCTTAAACTGACTTTCTTACAAAGGCCTTTATTTTTGACGTGATAACGTCCTATAATGCACGCACAAAGAAACATGACTCATGCGGCGTTACCTCGCTCTGAGGCGTTCCATTTACGGCTTGAAGTGCAAGCGAGAGCGCGGAACGAGCGACAAAGAGGCACAAACGGCCTCCGCGTTCGCGAGTGAGCGATGCGTCTGCGTGGACAGCTGTATGACGTTGTCGCGTGCAACTATCGTCAGTAAACCGACTTTACAGACAACCGATTTTTTTGTACAGGTCAAAGAGTGTCATCTTAGAATAGTCGGAACAGCAAACAGACACAGAGAGCGACCGATGTCATAAGTGGCCCTTGCCGACACGTTAGCCGGGTCAATCGGTAGTCAGAAGACTAGCTATGAGAAACGGAATGACGATGAAAGATCTGCTTCACGGCAAAAATAGGCGTGGTAGTACTCAAAAGCTCTACTGCTACAAAAAAACATACAAAACATACACACATGTACATTATTATACATGCTGCTGAAATAACATAATATGGCCAACTTTCAGTAAAATAATAAGGCTAATTTGGGAGTAAATAAGGTTTCGTAAGTACCTAATTCTAATTGATTTGGGGGAATAAGATCTGCACTGACGTTCCGCGATTTGGGTGTATTGTGCATTAAGGACGCTATTACATTTTTCCCTGTCTCGAATTCGGTTTTCTGCGCCAGCACACAACAGCAAAGTGACCACGAACACATTCAAGCCCATTTACGCTCCATTTTCTGCATTATTCAAATAATCTTGATACTTGATAGTTAGGTAGGCAATTAATTGAAATTACTTTTTTTAATATAAGTCGAACGTGTCTTTATGCTATTGTTTTACTCACAAATCAAATCAAAACAAAATCATTTTTTTTTTCAGGAATTTAAATACAAAAATACAAAATTTTGTTTAGGCGACCGATCGAAGCAACGCGTGACCCAGACGCCAGCGTCTTGGGGACGCTTCCGTCGGGCACTGATTTGGATCAGTTGAGCTATCTCTATATCGTTTGTAACGGTCTGCAGATATCTCAACTGTTTCTTGTGTATTTTGTACATTTTGTAAATACCTACATGTATTAATTGAAAGTTTTTTGTGTAAATAAATACTTTATTAAATACTAAATAAAATGAAAATAACACACCAAAACCAAGCAAAAGGTTGATGGATTACATTAATGGGGAACTGAGTACGCTCCCACAATAAACTTCCAAAAAATGCAACTAAGCTACATAAACGGAAGTCCTACTTCCTACTATCCTACTATATATATAATATATATAAATATATATAATAAACGCGAAAGTTTGTAAGTATGGATGGATGTTTGTTACTCTTTCACGTAAAAACTACTGGACCAATTTGGATGAAATTTGAAATGAATACAGTTAATAACCTGGATTGGAATATAGGTTACTTTTTATCCCAAAAAAATTACAGGAACAGGTTAATCATAACTACCACGCGTGCGAAGCCGCTGGCAGCTACTAGTCCTAAATATAATTATTACGCCTTGCTATTTGCATTTTTTCTGTTAATATTGTTTAGCTTGTGTGTGAGCTATGATCTCTAAGATCCATTGACCTCGCATAACGAGGGTCAACAAGTTCAAGAAGCAAACAGTTATTGTAGAATTTTACTAAATGCCCCTCCATGTTTTCTTTCCAGGACCGGTCGTCTCTTTTTACGAATTCATATTTAATTTTGCCGTCTCCAGTCCAAACGGCAAATACACACATATTTTGTCAGTAACTCGTAATTGGCCCTGAATCTGGAAGTACCACTTGCTTTTTTTATTCACTGTGTAAACATCAGATTTATACAACCAAAAGTAAATTTTCTTCTGTTTGATTGCTTCTTCGGGCTCTAAATTGTAAGATGATGATGGGCGTTTCACTTCTACAATGCCATGTATGCATTTGTCGTCCGGAGTAGCTCCCAGAAATGGAGATTCTTTGTCAATGTGCAATCCACATTCTTGAATATTAACGTTTAACGTCTTTTCTAAATCCCGAAGCGCTATAAGTTTTCGAAATATGACCATTTTCAGTTTGACAGCTGTCATTAAAAATGCAGGTCTTGGTCATACCTATCATTTGGGGTGAGAATAAAAATTCCGAGACGAGTAGTTTCAGAGATGTGACCATTTTAAGTTTGACAGCTGTCATTAAAAATGCAGGTCTTGGTGATACCTATCATTTGGGATTGGAACGAGGAGTCCGGGACGAGTAGTTTTCGAGATATGACCATTTCAAGTTTGACAGCTGTCATTAAAAAGGCAGGTCTTGGTCATACCTATCATTTGGGATTAGAACGAAAAGTCCGGGACGAGTAGTTTCCGAGATATGACCATTTTAAGTTTGACAGCTGCCATAAATGAAGGTCTTGGTCATACCTATCATTTGGGATTGGAACGAGGAGTCCGGGACGAATAACTTTCGAAATATGACCATTTTAAGTTTGACAACCGTCATTTTAAAATGCAGGTCTTGAAACCTTTGATTGGCTGTTTTAAATTTGACCGCTGTCATTAACAGGTATATAGGTAATATCATCCTCATCAGCCTGGAGAAGTTCACTGCTGGACATAGGCCTCCCCTATACATTTCCAGGAAAACAATGTAAATTTCTATACATAATTAATGTAAAAACATTTTCATTTTCCTTTTCCAGCCAATGCCATGACGTATTTGAAGGTTCGTTCCATGACTTCTTCTGGCTGATAATGATGACTTTTATTATGGTCCAAGAAAGTATCAACTTTATCCAGGCACAGTACACACACGCACGGCGCATCTTGTGTACTGATGAGAACGACAAGGTTCTTCAAGCAGGCGCCGCAGTGCTTTCTGTAGAACCTTGTCGTTTTCATCCTAATTATTTGAAAAAATGTGTGACACCCATCCTTCCAGGACCGCGTCTGAGCGCGGAATGGCGAACGAAATGTAATGAAGTCTACCTACATTTTTCCAAGGGTAGGTAGTAACCTACCCTTGGAAAAATGTATGGAGAAATTATAGTGCGTTTTAAAATTGTCTATTCTTTCAAAGTAATTTATTTGGGTACAAAATAATAACGAAGACGAATAGAATACTCTGTATGCCACAATTTCGTTCTATTTTTACGTTATAATATTCAGCGGATTTAGCTATTTATGTACCTATCCAGACCCCATTTTTAGCGATTTTTGCTATGTTAAAAACGTTTTCATGTGAAAATGTTGTATAGGACTGCCCATTTTTTATTGGCTATCACTATAGATGGACATATCATCTTTAATTTTATACCATGTTATATCTACAGTAATGATTCCTGGTTCCATAAATGGTACCCAAAAACCGTTGGTATTCGTAAGTCCCCCCTTAAGTATCGTAAGTACCTAATACAGGTACAAAACAGAGTTTACTACTGACATTCGATATAAATAACTCAATCAATGTAAAACCACAAAAATAAGCGACAGCATTCTATTTCAGATTTTCGCCCACAAAGAATTCGAAAATATTTCATGCGATATTTTTATTGTTATTTAAACTTGCCAGAGGATGTGAGTAGGTGGAAAAAATTCCATTGTACCGGGGAAAGTAGATTTCCCTAGAGAGTGGAGACTGACCGCTCCGCTGAATGGAATTGAAAAAATACTGGGTAAAGTATACACACGGTGCGGTAGCAATGCTAGACTAACGCACGTTGTGGCAACGCAATGGGCCAAAGCTTCGTATTGACACTGCTGGACAAATCAGTTTAAAACAAACAAGCATCGCTTTTTTGTTGTTACGGATATCGCAGATCGCTGTGTTATCGCCTTAATGTAATCAATACGATAGTTCGAGTTTAAGCTGATTTTCTCGCAAAAGGTTGAGTTCTTGGGATTGATCTTTTTGTTTTGAATTCATTCTGAGAATGTAACACTTAAATCATAAATCATTAATTGCATAAGTCTTGTGAGTTAACTATGAATAAAAATATGCACACAGTTGTAAAAATGCGTCCAAAAAAATAATTATGCAATAAATTTCATTTCATTTCAAAATCACACAAATGGGCTGAACGTACTACACACCCGCATGTGCTACACACCCGTGCGCTTGTATACGTTGCATTGCGATACCATTGTCGCACCGCAAAAACGCACCTGCGTGACCTCGCCTTTACTTCTCCTCACCGTGTGTATAATTCACGAATGTTTACAGATGGCTGGTTAAATTGGATGCCTTGATTGATTGGCTTATACACGTGTTTAGATTTCAGTTCGAAATGCGGTCAGTTAATTGATTACAAAACATTGTTTGATTTATAAATTGCTTTTTTTAGGATTTACCAGCTCGATTTCAATTTACAAAATAAATAGCCTAAATTTATGTTTTTATATGTATTCGTAGTACAAGCTTTGTTTATTTTTAGCGCTGTTTGAAAGGTCCGGTTAAATTAATTAATTTATTCGTCTTACGAAGACCAACAGCATTGCAAAATTTTCTTATACACGTCGTCAAAGGCACTTCATACTACCAACTTAAAAGTAAATATATAACAAATTATACATACAGGGTTATTCATTATTAGCTGCAAATACTCAGGAATTAGATTCAACAAATAAAATAAAAAATATTTATGAAGTGATTTTTTATGAAAAGTTTTGTTATGAAAATCCCGAGAAAATCGATAAGGAATATCCTTTGGAATCATTGGCGCCTGACCTATTTTGACCTTTGATCCGCGCCTGTGCGCCGTGAGCGACACTCTGCGTTCAGTCACCGCCTGGGTGGGCCATCGTTCTGTTCTCCGTGGCAATCAATCAGTTAAACTTTAATCAGTTTAGAAATTATATTGATTCGGCCAAACAAATATTCACGACCCAAAAATTTGGCCCTGTCAGTTTGTGTAGCTAATAATGAATAACCCTTACAATAAAAAATTATAAAGAAAGAAGAAGAAAGAAACTTGTTTATTTGACCCACAAACACGAAATACTCATTAACACTTTAATATATTATCATTATGTTAGTTATATTATATATTTCTATATAAAATAGCCTCAGGGATGATGTTCTACAGTTCAGCAGGGCTACCACGAGCTCCATATGGTTATGGCTATGGCTGTCAAATTGTGTATAGATTGGCTGACCCAGACATTCATTTGAATGTATTGACACTGTTGACACAATTTTGACAGTCATACCATTACCATATGAAGTTCATGGTAGACCAGCTGGTAGTATTACAAAACGAAATAACTAATAATCTAGCCTATAATCAGAGAAGCCGATTAGCGATCTTCACAAATGGCTAAAGAGTGTGTATACAATAACACAAAGAAACATTTACTACTACTATATCTGCCATAATTATAAGTTTAAAAAACTTGATAAACCGACTTCATTGTCAAACGGCTAAACCGATTTTAATCAAATTTGTTTGGGACAATCTGGAAGTAAAAATAACCTTCCAAATAAAAAAATAATTTTCTAAATTGGTTCATAAATGACGGAGGCATGCAGTTACAAAGATTTAAAAAAATATTAAAAAAAAAATAGCAACACCGATTTTAATATAATTTATATGGGACCAATCTGGAAGCAGTACATTTCAGATAAAAAAAAAAAAACAACCGAATTGAGAACCTCCTCCTTTTTGATAGGAAGTCGGTTAAAAAGATTAATCAATGCTTGTACCACAAAATAAATAGTAGCTAGGTATCTTGTGTGCAAAGATCAACTTGAGCCTTAACTTTTTTCCAACAAGCGGTATTATTTTTTTATCGGTTTATCATCATAATATTGCTCTTTTCCTACATTTTGTGAAGACAGTAGACCGTGTCTCTTTTATTCCTTTCTTCTTTCATCTCAGTAATCCTTTCATTCACACTTGTATCTTCACGCAATCCATCTTCGGCCTACCTTTACCCTTCCTATATCCTTATTTTGCGCTCAATAAATTCTATAGAATTATCTAAGTTTTTATAACAATGAAATCGAGTATCAGTAAAGTCCTGCGCACACCTAGTTCGCTGGCGTCGGCGATCAGTGAAACGCTGTCAAATTTGACAGCGATATTTGACAGCGTTTCACTGATCTAGGCCAGCGGCCTAGGTGTGTTCGGGCTTTAAAACCTTATACCTACACATCTAGGCGATCTGCAATTGCAATTAGTTATTTATTTATTGGAAAACCAACAGCTTATTATAACTTAATGATATTCATGCGCTAGAAACTAATGAACCAATTACAGGTTTTCACGGATACAAAACAATCTAAAAATTAGTGACTGTTGACTAAATAAATCCTATATCAAAACGTCTCACACACAGTATAATTACACTGGTGAGCACACACACAGACTCAAAACCAGAGCCAGAGACAGAACCAGACAGAGCTTGTGGTGCTTGGTCTCTGGCCCAGGTTTTGAGTCTGTGTGAGTGTTGACTAAATAAATCCTAATACGTCGAAAAGTCACACACACAGAATAATACACTGGTGAGCACTCACACAGACTCAAAACCAGAGCCAGAGGCAGAGCCAGACAGAGCTGGTGGTAGGCCCACTGATTGCCATCAAATCTAATAAATTAAAATATGTACATATTTATTCAGTAGTATTCAAACAAGGATCACTTTGAAACGTCTTTGCAGGCTATCTCTGCGCTAGACTTAAATACTTAGTAGATTGAAATACAAAATATTTGACATCGCGAGATCTCTGTTCAGAGCATAGTCTATTTAATTTTATACCTTAGCGAAATAGAATGGCTGTTTCAGAAATTTTGCCTCAAACAACATTCTTAGCACACAATACCCCGTTGCTGCACTATCAAAACTTTCGCTACATTTAAAACTAATGTTACAATGAGGACAAGAATTTAAAATGAAAACGGTAACCGCAAAAAGTTATTTAATCTAACTTTTGTACATTTTCTGTACTAATGATTTAAAATAAAACCTGTGAATTGCTGAGAAAACCTGGCATTCTTAACCATATCCATTTAGCAAAAACTATGGCTGAAAATTTACAAGAAGATTAATCAAGAACGGCTGAGCCGATTTGGCTAAAAATTGTGAGTGAGTAGGTAGCTTAAAACCAGGAGCCAGATATAGGATACTTTTTATCCTGAAAATTTAACAGGAACGGGATGCGAGTTACAAATAAAGAATTGGAAACTTTTTAAAAAATACCCCTTTGCAGGCAGCCGTAATATAGGTATTCAAAAATGAACGAAGCCATACGCTTTTTAAGTCGTTTCATTTTCCTGGAAAACCAAATGGATAATGTCGTATCTTCTAAGTTCTCAGTGTCCCGGGATGGGAATCACTTTATCCACATCTGCATATTTGGATACAAGCCAACGTTTGGGCAAAATACAGAGCCTATCAGTATACACGGTATAGTATACTGGTATAGATGAAGCAGTAGTTGACATGCATAATCAGTATCTCAAGTCTAAGTCTTTTACCGTAGACTAGCGGCCTGTCCCGGCTTCCTACGTTATTTTTTAAACACATAAACATGGCCTATGTTACTCAAGGGGAATGTAGTTTTCTAATGGTGCAAGAATTGTTCAAATCAGCACAGTAGTTTTTGAGTTTATTCATTACAAACCAAAATACAATAATTATAAGTTAAAAAAACTTGAGAAACCGACTTCATTGCCAAACGGCTAAACCGATTTTAATGAAATTTGTTTGGGACAATCTGGACATAAAAATAACCTTCCAAATAAAAAAATAATTTTCTAAATCGGTTTATAAATGACGGAGGCATGCAGTTACAAACATTTAAAAAAATATTTAAAAACAAAATGGCAACACCGATTTTAATAAAATTAAAATGGGACCAATCTGGAAGCAGTACCTTTCAGATAAAAAAATAATTTTTCAAATCGGCTCACAAATGACGAAGTTATGCGGTAACAAACATTAAAAAAAAAAATAACTGTCCTTTTTGATTGGAAGTCGGTTAAAAATACAAATCTTTCCTCTTTATAATATAAGAGGCATTATCCAGGGAGGAAATAGGGGACTACGTTTGTATGGAGAGTTGCCTGTGTGATGCCCTCTTAAGCCTGCGCTATACCCTGGTCTAAAAACAAAACACGACCGGAATTTATTTTAAAAAATACGAATAAGTGAAGTTTAAAGAACTTGAAACCGACTTTATGGCCATAGCTGGAAGTATTGGATAAAGTAGAAATCAAAAAAATTTTTCAAATCGGTTCATAGCGACGAAGTCATGCGATAACTTCGTCGATGAAAAAAAAATAGTCGAAAAAATGAATTGAAAACCTCTTTCGTTTTTAACTGAATTCGGTTTAAAAAAGTTGAATATCTCATGTTATTAACCATCATTGTCGGTACTGAACCCCGATAACGGTATGAACCTTTATTTGCTTCGGGACATTGCTGGGTACCAGGTGAAAAAAGACTTTCGATATCTTTCGAAATCTATTAGCATTATTTAAATAATTCGGTAATATTTCCGATTCATTATGTATGTGAGGATGTGTCAGAATTTGTCTGCTTTATTTTCAATAAAGCAAACAGGCCTTTTCATGGAAGCGGCAGCGCGGCCTTGACTAAATAAAATAAAATAAAAGAGGATTACAGAGGTATTACTTTTACAACTTGTTTAAACGTTTCCTGGAATAAAAATCAAGGGGTTCCTATTAATTTCTCGGAAAGAGGTAAATATTAATTTCATTTCTAATTCTTTCTCTTTTTAAATTAAGCAATATCGGGGTATATTTCAAGCTACAGTGAATACAATTAACTGCCTACAGTAGCGGCCTATTACCGTTATTTTTCTTTTCTGCAGAAGTCCCTACAAATTCTATGAAAAAGCATGTAAACTGCTCGTGACAGAAGGTATAAAACATGAATAAAAAGGACCGGTTTTTTTATGCAACTAGCTGATGGAACAAACATAAATAGCCCACCTGATGGTAAGTAGTAACCATTATTTATAACAATGCATTGCCTCGTAGGCAATATCTTCCCATCACAAACCTAAATTGGGAAACCGAACTTGCATTGAAATTAATTCAAATCCATATTGTTATTAGGGGATTGTTCTACATTTTCCACCATCCTTCACGCGCATAGTTATCTTGCGCGGACTCTAGAAACAGTGTCTTATTAGCACCGAGCCTGCAAGTCCGTGCCGATTTGGTTTCGTTAGTCAATAAGATTCCTCTCGTAACAGGCCTAAAAGTTTTGTAATGAACCTTTCATGTAGATTCTATACTTTATAATCCTAATAAAATCCCGAACAAACCCACACTCAAAAACTTGTACAATTACATTTCATTACTGGTACATTGAGATGTACAATCGCATCCTCAAACTGACTGCTCTCTGTTCACTCTGCCAGGATAGACCAGGAGGTCGTGATTAGTTCTAGTACACATCCTGTAACGTCATACTCCTGTAACGATGTTACAAGTTGAACGACGAATGATTTCTGACTTTATCATATTGGAATATAACCAAATATGTAGTTCATCATCAGCTTTAAGTAGTCAATTACTGGACATCCTTTAGACCATTTTTAGGTAAAACGATTTGATTCCTTTCATCAATGAAATCCCGCGATCGCAACAATTAAATAATTTATTGAAATCATGCTCCCACGTTAGCTATATAATAATTAATGCATAAAGGGCTACCTTTTAGCCCGAAAAATTGACGAGAACGAATAAAAAAACTACCACGTGAGTGAAGCCCCGGGTGGTCGCTAACAGGCAGACCAGAGAAAATACAGATAAAACAATGCTCAAGCACGGCTTACATAATCAAACACATGTTACAAGTTTCGCTACACTGAATGTTGCAAATTCTCACTGCTGTGAGAATAAAGTCACTGTCTCCCAGTCTATTCCCACCAGAAGTTTGAACAGTCGAAGTTAAGCTTGGCATTTTATTGTGATTGCTCTTAATACTTTTAGGCGGCGCAGTGCGGTGTGCGATCTACAATATAAAATCGAAACTTGGAATAAAACGGTACAATATGCAACAACGGTTGTAGGAAAAACTTTAGCTCGAATTTTATGAAAGTTTGTAGAATATTTAAACGGTCAACAATGTAGCGAGTCACTCGGTGTTTTCCATGGTTTTTATGTAGTTTTAAATAAAGTAAAGTAAAGATTACATAGTAGTTGTAGCTCTTTGTGTGTGGCTCGTCCGGGGAAGTACTACCACCATGCCTATTTCTGCCGTGAAGCAGCATCGCTGTTTTTCGGTTTGAAGGGTGTAATGACTGGTGAGCTTATTAATGGCACGTGAGGCTGAACATCTGTATGCCTCAAGTTGATGGATGTAAGTGCATTGTAGGGCACGTTCTTGAAGTGCGTGACCTTCGAGGTAATAGGTTGTTATAGGCCATGGTTACCACTTAACATTGGGTGAAACATATATGCTTGTTCCATCATCTAGTTTTGTAGATAAAATGTAGGAAGATTATGTTTTTTCTCTGTTTGGGTGTAATATATCTTCTTCTTCTTATTATATAAAAATGAATTGCTGTTCGCTAATCTCGCTAAAACTCGAGAACGGCTGGACCGATTTGGCTAATTTTTGGTCTTGAATGATTTGTCCAGAGAAGGTTTAAAAGGTAAATAAATATGTTTTTTTTTCAACGGGAACGGTAACAGGGCGAGCGAAGCCGCGGGCGGCCACTAGTTTATTTATAAATGTGTATCCCTTTTCAATTCCCATAACACAAGTTCTTGTTAGTTGGAGCCGTTGGAGGTGAGTTGGGGGAGGTGTGAAATTTCCACGAACAATTTAATCATAGGTTATTTTACTGAGACTCGTCAGGTTTAGCTAATTTTTTTGTAATAAAATATATTTTTCTTTTTATGGAGAGAGCAAAGAGTTTTATGTGCGTACCTAATCGAGTTTATTTGCCAACTTATTAACCACGACATTACAAAACAAAACTTTTACTAAAAACAAAATCTGCCAAAAACAAGTAGAACAAATAAATCAAGCTCTGTTTTTCGAAAATTTGGTCAAAAACAATGCAATAAACTTTTACAACGGCGACCGCTTAAAAGTTGACGCAGCGATTCCAATTAAATCGAGTACGATTTAATTGTTACAATTTGTCTACAATACGATAATCAACATCGATTTTAAGTAATTAATCGAATTAAATTCGTTATTGGTAGTTCATTAACAGTAGGCCTACCACAAGCTCTATCTGGCTCTGTCTCTGGCTCAGGTTTTGAGTCTGTGTGAGTGCTCACCAGTGTATTATACTGTGTGTGTGACCTTTTAACGTAGGATTTATTTAGTGAACACTCACACAGACTCAAAACCAGAGCTAGAGACAGAGCCAGACAGAGCTTGTGGTAGGCCTACTGAGCGTGTAACTTCTCAACATCGGTCTATCTACTTTTACACTTAAATAATGAGTGTGGGTTTGAATGAGTTTGAATGAAAAAATATAACGCCTGCCGTTTATGCAAGACCAACTCAGTTCAGTTTTTAGCTAAAATTTAAAAAGTCCAGATATTTGGTAAAATAATAGTCGTAGTTGTGGGTACGAACGAACCCACAAGCAACTAGTACAACAAACTGCACTTTTTAAATAAACAGAGTTCTTGTTTTACTCAATAGATAGTTATTGACGTGACAACGTCTTATAACTCGATAGAGCCGGCTGCACGCACGAAAAAACATGACCCATGCGGCGTTACCTCGCTCTGAGGCGTTCCATTTAAGACTTGAAGTGCAAGCGAGAGCGCGGAACGAGCGACAAGGAGGCACAATCGGCCTCCGCGTTCGGCTGCGTTCGACATCTGTCTCTCTCCTACTTGAGTGAGCGATGCGTCCGCGTGGACAGCTGTATGACGTTGTCACGTTCAACTATCGTCAGTAAACAGACTTTACAGACAACCGATTATTTTTCGTCTTAATAGTAGGTATACAAACTTGTGATACTATCAGCTTTATCGTTCTACGTCATCCGCATAAAAGGCGAACCCTTTACCATAAGAACAATAGCACTGAGGACAACAATGCTCAAGCACAACAGCCTCTTCGCCGACGAACAACTTGGCCCCTAACAAGATCACTCTTAAAGTATTCATTCACCTTTAAGCCTTGCGCCCGTCTACTGCCTGGGCTGGCCTCTCAGCTCAGGGGCCATATCGTCGTTGTGGTGCGAGAAGTCACTAAGTGACATTTTTTGCCAAAATGAGTTATTGACGCCAAAGTGTTTTGAAACCCATTATGTACCTTCTCAGAATGTAAAAAAGTCGATTTTACTAAAATTATAGATAATACAAGAATGTCAGAAGTGCATAACTACCCGTAGGGGCAAAAATCTGTCTACAAAAATCATCTAAGGGATCTTAAGTAGTTTAATTCAATCACTTTACTTACAATATTCTTCAAGTCTTGGGGTTGCACTGCTCACTAAAGTCACTTAGTGATTTCTTGCAGATAAAAAGCTATTGAATGAAATGAAATTCTGTTGTCGGTAAGAGTCATCAACAGATCATAATTAAGTAATATTTAGTCAAGGTATTACGTTAATGTGTATGCCAGAATTAATTAACTTACTTTTTGTTAGTAGTTTGTATCTCAGTAACCATATAATTACTTACATTAATTTGTTGAAAGTTAGTGTGTAAGGTAAAATTATCTATATTGTATATGAAGAAACCTCTTTCGTAACTATAAGTAAATAAATAAATATTGTGGACAATTCACACAACACTAGCCAGCCCCAAACTAAGCAGAGCTTGTAATATGGGAACCGGATAGCTGATATAATACTTGAATACATTTTTTTTTGTAAATACATACTTAGAATACAATATAACACCCAGACAGAGAACAAACATTTATGTTCACCACACAAATATTTGTTCTCGGTGGGGATCGAACCCACGACCTACGGCGCAGAAGGCAGAGCTACTACCAACTGAGCTAGAGGCCAGTCAAGTGTTAATAAGTGTTGATAAGTTACACTCATTTTAAAAATAAAAAAACTTTAAAACGCGATTATCTCGAGACTAGCTTTTTGCACTTAGTTACTTCTCGCACCACAACGACGATATGGTCTAAAGGCCTGCGCACACCTAGGTCCCAGGCGGTGGCGATCAATGAAACGCTGTAAAACATCGCTGTCAAATATCACTCTCAAATTTGACAGCAACTGTCCATATTATCTACTCATACTAAAGGCTGGTTTACACTTTGATTAGTGCGAGTGCAGGTGTTTAGTGCAGGTGCTTAGTGACTAGGTGTGGACAGCGACTGATTAGTGCAAGTGATTAGTGGGCTGTGTAGTAAAGTGAATAGAAGCGTGTTCTATTTTTTTGCGAGTGGACTGCGAGTAGCCACCCCGCGCGCCCTCCCTTCCCCCTCACTCGCAGCGTGCCTGCCACTAAACACGTCTGGACAGGGGTGTTTAGCGTTTAATGTGTAGCGTCGGACGCTTGTTGTTGTAAAAATTGGTAAAGTGGACCGAAGACACTCGCAGTTCTTCTTCTTATCGTGTCACTGATTCTTTCGAACCAAGTGTGGTGAAAGGATTTCAAGTGCGCCTCGAAGAGGCTCCTTTCGTGCACTCGCAGTGAATTGGACACTACTCGCACTACACACTTGTACTCGCACTTATCACCTGCACTCACACTAATCTAAGTGTAAACCAGCCTTAATACTTGTATTATGTACTCCTCTACATAATTGTGTATCTATAATCTATTTTGGTGGTATTTAAACTTCTAGGCCACCAGTGCTCTTATACTCCACTTTTTACAATAAGAAAATATTTCGCTATGACCTTTGATCTATTTTATAACCAAACCATTCCCCGCAGCTATGTTTTCAATCAATGCCGGTATTTTCCTCGTGGTACAATCTACACGTGTTACATGTACTCGTCTATAGAATATGGCGTAATGAATGGATAAAAGGGTAACTACGGGGAGAGGATATTGTGCCGGTTCAGAAAAATATTAAATATGCTCAATAAAAGTCTCTCGGTTTTCATATAATATAAAATGTATATACATATATATAAAATGCTGGCGAGACGACCTAGACTCCTTCAATACATTTTGGGTGGAGTAAACCGAGGATCGAGGGGAGTGGAAAATTTTGGGGGAGACCTTTCAATTCAATTACTTTCATTTCAGCTTTCACGCTTAGAGTTAGCCATTATATTAAGGTACACATAATAAACTAACATACTACGAAATTAAACTGCTAAGAGTGCACAGTATGCACCAAAGTCCAGTGCATCATTACCTGATATGATACCTATTTCAATTAATTCGCCGAGCATAACTTTAGATAGATAATATTATTGCTGTTTTTGTACCTTCCTACTTACTTTATTGCTTACATAATGTAGATTCGCATTGTAAAATACATCGAATAGCTTAAGATAAACAATATTGTAACTGTGAGTCTTAGATTAAATAAATAAACATAAACATCATGAACTCTAGTCTGCCTGCTTTTTCAGGTAACTCTGTTGGCGCTGCCTGTGCAGCCTGTGCAACAGAGACGCTGTTCTGTTGCGGATGATTGCGTAAAAGTCATCTACGCAGCGTCATCGACAGCAATGGCTGGTTGGTTAGAGAAAAATAAACTTTATCACTGATGAATCCAGAGATTTTAAACAGCCTTACGATTGATAGCACCTTTACACGTTTCCTGTGATAAATGATATATTTCAAGCAACAGAAGGTTGAAGCAAATTGGGAATATGTGCCTTGAAACAAAAGTGCTTTATAACTGCTAAAAAAAGAAAGAAAAACCATTTATTCAACCACCATAATATTATAGACGAGTGAACCACAGCGGTAGCGATTGGGGTTCAGTGACACCCCATAAAGACGGAACTCAAAATGAGGTTGATTCACAGTCACCTGAATTCTTCTTCTCATCATTTCACTGATTCTTTCGAACCAAGTGTTGTGAAAGGATATAAAGTGTGCCTCAACAAGGCTCCTTCCGTGCATTTGACACATATTTTCGAACTTTTTAGGTCTCCGAATCACGACCCAAAAAAGTTGACAGTTAAACTGTAACAAAAAATAATAATACCATTTAGACGGTAGCCGTTTTCATGTGATACTGCGGTCCCCCGAGAGCCTTGCGTTCATTAATCACTGGTTCTCTCTTGCCCTCAAAAATTCATCGTCCCACTATCCTCCGGTTTCCCCCTGACCAGGGTCATTGGGGGACACGGAATGATTGATATCCGATCAGTTTTTAACTGGACAGCTAGCATCGAAAGTGTTTTCACTATTAGTGTTGTTTGCGAGTTTAGAAGACTGATTTTGAGTTTTTTTCATCATTTGACGTCAACTAAACGCTAAAGGCTTGCGCATACCTAGATCGCTGGCGATGGCGATGGCGATCAGTGAAACGCTGTCAAATTTGACAGCGATATTTGACACCGATTCATTGATTGCCATCGCCCAGGCCTTATCGTTATCAATAGTAACGACCTGTAAGGCCTACCATGAGCTCTGTCTGGCTCTGGCTTTGAGTCTGTGTGAGTGCTCACCAGTACATTATACTGTGTGTGTGACGTTTTGACGTAGGATTTATTTACTCAACACTCACACAGACACAAAACCAGAACCAGAGACAGAGCCAGACAGAGCTCATGGTAGACCTATTGGATTTTGCATTGAGAAACGATGAGAGAAAGTACGTAAAAACATTCGTTCTCGAAATCCCAAAATAATTTCTCTATACAAGGTACGGGTCGTTGCTAACGTTATGTCTCTTGATGAAAAACTCAGAATCAGCCTTCTAGTGACGTTTCACGGCTTATAGACGACTTTAAATACATGAATTTGTATGCAAAACGTAAGTGAACAATCGCGCCACAGATTGTCTTGCACCTTATAAACCACGGCTTAAGGGTGAAAACATCTCTCATGACTAAGTCTACATACCAACCCCTAGAATTACCATAGAATTTAAGAATTTAATATTCGAAATCTCCTGGATTTTTGCAACAAAGGCAATGAAACCGCGCGATCCGCGAGCGTACGCCAAATCCCTCATTCCTCCCAAAAAGATTACGAATCCGGAAAGCCCAAGTTTTCGGTAAACGTTTGACGTCATTTAACTTTTCATAAGAACTGCAACATGGCTCATTCGGGTGATCACTGAATCCGCGTTCGATTTTCAAATTTTTGTTGAAAACTCTCAGCTAATTTCCGAAAGAATCGTGTTGCAGGGTTAGACCCACTGCTCTTTTCAATTCATGAAAGGGTAGGTATATATTTTATTTCAATAATTAAATAGAACGGCCATAACCAATTACTTTTGATAATAGCCTCAGTAGTTAAATAAATTAAACGATTTGAACTAACGACCTTCGTGCGTGTGACCAGGCGGGCAGCTGGGACAGGAGATTTGGGAGTTGAATTTCATCAGCAGAAGCTCTGTCTGGCTCTGTCTCTGGCTCTGGTTTTGAGTCTGTGTGAGTGCTGTCAAAATAAATCCTAAGTCGAAACGTCACACACAGTATAAGACATTGGTGAGCACTCTCATAGACTCAAAACCAGAGCCAGAGACAGAGCCAGATAGAGCTCGTGGTAGGCCTACAGGACAATTATTATTTGTTAAATATAAACTTACGTCAATAAATAACGAGGTTTTTACGGTAGCCGCTTTTAGGAAAAGCAAAGCTAAGTACGTCAAAGATTTCCTCCGATCAAAATCATAATCCATTCCAATTGAAAATTCGTCTCAGAGCAAACAATAGGTTGCCGTGAACTTATTGAAGACTTGCTTTTACATCGGGATTCACTTGCAGTTACTTGCCTGGCGAAAGGATGGGATTTACAAAATGTAAAAAAAAATATTATTGAAAGGCCAAATTAATGCAAATGAATATATATTCAGCGCGTATAATAAGTTTTTTAACCGACGAAAAAATTAACTTGTTACAGTTGAACGAAAATGTTTGCGAGGGTTTTGAAGAAAAACCACAATTTCTTCAAAGCCAATGACGGTCGACTTGTCTATTGACTTACTTGACTAAAAATATTTAAATATCCTCACTTTACACTGGCAAAACTGACCGAATGGATGTCATTAAGGTTGTTCGATTCCGATACAAACTGAATTTACACAACTATGGGCAAACAAAGTATAAATGTACACTGAAATAGCTGAAATAGAATTTTACAGTGGTCTTTATTGCCGGCCAGTTATACAAAGTTGGAGAAAACTGTAGGATAACAGAAATATTAAAAAAACCAAAAAAGTAATTTATTCGTCATTCTTTCTAACGGGTACTAGCTTTTAGCATAGAGTCAATTTTGTACATCACTGTTTCAAAATAGACGTAAAAGTCTGTTAGTTCTTTTTCTGAAGCCTCGACTGCCACGACCAACGGCTGACACTCCAACTTTATATAACTGGCCGGTAATAAGGACCACTGTAAAAGCCTATTACAGCTATTTCAGTGTACATTAATACTTTATTCACCCATAGTTGTGTAAATTAAGTTTGTATGGAAATTGGACCCCCTTAACTAAGAAGAAGTTTTTTCAGAGTAGTCCGATTTTGATAAATCTTTTTTAGTAATTCATAGGTTTAATTTGATTTTGATTTTACTGTATTTATTGTACATTCAAAGTCATATTTTGGTAGCTAAATTAAATATGCACTTACCTATCTTGTATATGACATTTAATTTTGTACCTACACGTAAGAAATAAAAGGCTTTTTTTATATTTTTATTTACATTCAAAGCCACCTTTTTTTAAACTACGAGTCGGACAAACATGTCCACTAGTATAAAGAAAGAGTAAAGATCATTCAAGCTACTCCAGAAGTTATTAATTCGATGCGAAACGTTAGATAAATTGTGACAATTTCAGCGAAGGGCCTCTCTGAGAAATGGCTTGTTTTGTTTTATACCATCGTTATTCTTAATGGAATCTATTGTTTTGAGTTCGGGGGGAATGGAAAGGATTATTCATCTTCAAAGCTCTCAGAAGTTTCGGAAACGCCGTCCGTTTTGACGAGCCTGAGTGAATGCGGTCAGACACACGTAAAAATATGTTCAATCTAAGAATTTGGGCATTATTATGGTTTATTTTATGTTCTATGGTATGCATACAACTTTAGATGGAAGCCTAAGGATTCCAAAAATTTGAATACTGAGCTTTAGCGAGGGAATCAAAAAAACACGCGGGGTAAAATCTTTGCATTCGAGTGCAACACAACTTTGGATCCCTCCTCAGCGAAGAAATGAAAAAAGAAAATGGCGCGCGTAAAGCTAATTGAAACAAAGGAATACACCACAAAGATTCCGAGTCTGAGTTTTTAATAAATTATAAAAGGTTGCATGATTCGGCACCATGGAGGTAAATAGACTTTTTGACTGGCCTCTAGCTCAGTTGGTAGCTATGCCTTCTGCGCCATAGGTCGTGGGTTCGATCCCCACCGAGAACAAATATTTGTGTGGTTAACACAAATGTTTGTTCTCTGTCTGGGTGTTATATTGTATTCTTAGTATGTATTTACAAAAAAAATGTATTCAAGTATTATATCAGCTATCCGGTTCCCATATTACAAGCTCTGCTTAGTTTGGGGCTGGGTAGTGTTGTGTGAATTGTCCACTATATATATTTATTTATATTTATAGGTATAGTGATGTTTTGAATTCATCAACTTAGTGCAAACGATGTTCTTAATTCAATTTATTGTATCCTCTTGCGAATAAAAACGGCTTTTGCACTTAGATATCGAAGAGCAAAAATACTCTTTCCGAGATAGGGGGATGAAAAATTACTTTTTTTGCTGAGTTTTTTTATACCGTAGCTGGCAGAGTTGCTAGGCCACACGATGAAAAGTGGTCACCGTCACCCATAAAACATATAATACCTTCAAAACCAGAAACAATGCCGATTCTCTACCAGCATTACATGAAAAGATTATTGTTATAAGTATAGTACTTTTATTTAATATCGCCATAATAGAAAATCCTTTCGTACCTAACATAAAAGGTAACTCTATTTTCGATACAAAACGCCATCTAATATCTTTAGCACCCTATAAAGGTTGTAAAAATGAAACAAAAGGTTGCGTACAATCTACATCAAAATTGTTAAATTACCCCTTTAGTTAAGGGTATTTTAGGGGCTGCTTAATAATGATTGATCAGAGACAATTTGGTGACCAGTCACCGTCGCCCATAGACACCTGCAACACCAGAGGTGGTGCTGATGCGCTGCCGGCATTTTAGGAAGAAGAGGTTCTTTTTATAGCATCCATCCCCAAGAGTACAACCCAATCAAATATCATTCAGACTCATGCATTGATTCAAAACAAAGGCGAAGGGGACGAGGAGGGGGGGTGGGTACGTTTGTTTTTAAGATTTTATCTCAGATTTTCAAGTAAAAATTTCAGTTCAAACAGCTGTTAAATATTTAATTGGTTGATTAGCAATTCGCGAACATGGCTTTTTTTTATTAAAAACACGACGTAATTAAAAATAAAATAATCTTGAATCTGCGATAAATCTTATTAAACGAAGTTCTGAAAGGTGAAAAATATCGTGTTTAGTTTTAGGGAGTATTTTTACACCCTCCAACCCCTGTATGTTTATGGACCACATTTATTGGGGCCTAACACGAAACACTGCTGTTTCCATAATATACTGCCGATTTACTCTGCCAAGCATTTTTTTTGTTTAGAAAATTTATCAGGAGTAGGAAAGTAGGTAAGTCTATCCAACCAAGCTAAGTTTGCACCTTGCTTTTTTGCGAATATTATATTTATTTATTTTATTTTTATTTTTAGCCTGGTTCGTCCCACTGCAGGGCAAAGGCCTCCCTCCCCTTCTTCCACACCTCTCGATCTTTGGCTATAATGCGCCAGTCGTCCATATGAGAATCGAGATCGTCCCGCCATCTTCTCCGGGGTCTTCCTCTACGACGAATATTATAATGTACATTCAAATAAACAAAAAAGTAAGGTGGAAACTGTAATTATGTACAATATAATGTTAAAGTCAAATGTTTTTTATCAAAGTTCACGTATTTTGCTTGCATTAGGCTACTGACAGTGAGTGCTATGTGATCAAGTCTTCAAAACATAAGTATAATAAAAATTGAGTATCGTACGCATCGCTAGTAATCGAAACTAATGTTATAGACCATCCTTTGGCTACAAAGTCACCTGATGGTAAGCGACGATGAAGCCGGATGGTCTTGAAGACACCTATATTATATTCACTCTAGATAGTCTACAATCATTACTAGATGGCGCTGTTTCAATCCAAAACTTAAGCTTACAAAAACCAATCCGACACCTTTTTAGTAGCTTGAAGTAAGTTTTTCTTTCCGTACCATTGGTCTCTGTCTTAATAACTATATTTACTGTTATTGTTACTACTTGGGCCCTATTAATGTGTCGTAAGGGAAACTGATCCGGCGTTTTGTCACATTTAATGATCGTTTTTATTACTTTTGTTTTGTTCAGTTAACGGGATGCTGATTTGGAGATAAATAAAACATTTTGTTTTGGCGTTATTGTATAAAGGATTTATGTGGCGTTTATTTTGTTTCATAATTAATTTCATGTCCTTGGTATTTACAGCCTAGACATAACATTTAGGTCAAACAGAGAAAAATATAAAACGATATTTCTGCCGTGAAGCAGTATCGTAGGGCACGTTCATCATGTGTTTTGGTTTGAAGAGTGTGGGTGTTGGTGAAATTTTTGGCATGTGAGGCTGAACATCTGTATGCCTCAAGTTGATGGATGCAGGAAAGTGCATCGTAGGGCATGTACCTTACGTGCGTGACCTACGAGGCAATGCTTTGTTATAGTCGATGGAATCACTTAACATCAGGTGCCCACCTGATGTTATATATGCCTGTTCCATCAGCAAGTTGTATAAAAAAAAATTGTTGTAGGTATATAATGAGTCGTTGCTTGTTAATTAAACAGACAACTGTTTTTTTACGTTTTGTTTACTCAAAAGGCAAGAATTATTTTATTTATTTAAATAGGACATCTAACAAAGGACACACGAAAATAACAAACTATTTTTTATTTTGTTTTTATTTCCTTAAGAAAACATACAACTGATAATTGGATAGAAAGAGGGGGATGGATGGAAAACTAACTATTATTAATAGATCCTACTTACAATATTACTAACAAAATGTGTTAAAACACTGTGTCCCTGCTGTTAGAGAAGGCAATAATTATTTTGTTTATTTAAATAGGACATCTAACAAAGGACACACGAAAATAACAAACAATTTTTTATTTTGTTTTTATTTCCTTAAGAAAACATACAGCTGATAATTGGATAGAAAGAGAACATCATGAACTAAAAATATAACGCAAAAAACTCTCAATTATAAAACGTAAACTCGTAAAAACTACTTAAATTTTAAGTCATTATACCCGCAGTGCCAAGTAAATAGACTTAAAATTAGTATGAACAATAAAATAGAGAAAACACAAGTATAACAGTTAATGGCCACTACAATGAATACACCGTTTTCGAATACAATATAATTATGTAATTATATCCTTTTAGTAAAGTGATGGTCTAACTGTCATGAGTGGGAATCTATGCACTGCATGCCCTGCGTCAACCAATTCGAGGCTTATCAACAAAACTACGAGTGCTATCCTTTTTTTTTAAGGTTGTAACCCTTCCGGCAATTAGGGTAGCACTTATGGGCTTACGGGTGACAAATTATCAAAAAATTAACCCAAAATACAAGCGAAGTTCAAAAAGTGAAATTATCGAGCCCCATCAAGGCCTGACGCTTTAATATATGGAGGTCGTATCAACAAAAAGTGTAGAAATATGGAACCCGAATGATACCCGACACAACCCTTGTCAAATAGTCCTTCCTAACGATGTTATTTGGAAATAAATAGGTGCCTTCGCGCCTAATTTGCATGGGACCCGTAGATCTTCCGTTGTTGGGTGATATAAAGGTATAGTAACATGAGTTTACGAATAGTCTAGTGGGAGCGACCCTGTATTCTCATCTTAGATGTTTTCTTCGAGCTCGCGGAGCTCTTTTATTATAAAGAAAGTTGCAATAGCGATTGCGATAGTAATGGTAGAAAAATGAAGCTTATAAAAAAGAATCGGTTGTCTGTAAAGTCGGTTTACTGACGATAGTTGAACGTGATAACGTCATACAGCTGTCCACGCGGACGCATCGCTCACTCAGGTAGAAGAGAGACAGATGTCGAACGCTGCCGAACGCGGAGGCTGATTGTGCCTCTTTGTCGCTCGTTCCGCGCTCTCGCTTGCACTTCAAGCCTTATATGGAACGTCTCAGAGCGGAGTAACGCCGCATGAGTCATGTTTTTTCGTGCGTGCAGCTGGCTCCATCGAATTATAAGACGTCGTCACGTCAAAAAGAAGTTGCGATCGCAGTAATGGTAGGAAAAAGAAGCTTGTATTGATGCTATGCAATTTTTTTGGACAGGACGTCAACGGATTTTTTGTTACGGAAAATATTTTTTAATTTTATTTATTTAACAAAATCCACAGCCCTTATACAATATTATGTCCTTAATGCTAATCCTACGGCCAAAAACGAATTTACTTTTTGTAACTTAACCATGTAAACAGTAAGTCAAAAGTACAATTTTAACTAGAAATTAACATATTTTATAGTAGCACGACAGATAGCTATAGGATATAGCGATGTGATTTCCAGTAACGACTTTTTACAATTGACCGCTTTCGTTATTACTGGTTTTAGATGTACTTGTAGTGCGCTAATTTTTAAACGATTTTGATATTTGCAAAATTTAGTTTACAATGCCAGTGCTTACATTTAATAATACTTATCAGTATCACAACATTAAGTTCTGTAACTGATGTGAAAGAGCCTGATCCACCGTAACAAGTCATAGTTTGTTGTGTCAGCTCTTCTAGGCTTGGTCGCGTGAAACTGGCACCTAGACTCACCTAGCTTTACGTGCAATGGCCTGTTTTCTTTAAGGTTGTATTGTTCCTACAAATAGATTTTAAGTTTATGTACCATTGCATGTTTCTATGTTTTTGTGAGCAATAAAGTATTTTCTATCTATCTATAGATAATAAATAAATAAAAATAAAAATTTCTATAAAAAAAAAGCATTTCCTACTTCTGCTTCCGTATATTTTTTGTTAAGTTTTTTCACGGAGCTTCTTATTCCTGATCAAAATTACGAAGCTTTCATGTTATATAAATTAAATTCTTTGATCGTGAGTAGTACCCAGGCGGCTCGTGAGAATTTTTTTAAAGCGTCTTATAGACTATAAACACGTACTTTACATAAAACGAAACATCATTACGACTTTGATCCCCGAGACACGGTATCAGATATCCTCTTAGATATTTTTAGTACTACGTATATATCCAAGACTCTTTGAGGATATCTACAGTGGTTAGTCAGAGGTAAATCCAAATATAATATTAAACTCAAAGATGTATTTATTCTGTAGTATCGCAAGGATCACTTTCAAACGTCTTAAAGCTAGGTGATTCTAGGTGCCAGTTCTACGCGACCAAGCCTAGAAGAAATAAATGATAGTTTAAAAAACACGCTTTTGTAAATAATTGAACTAAAAAGTTGAAAATAAAACTGTAATAATCAATTGCAAAATGTATATTATTGTACAAAAAGCGTGGGAGGCTTGATTTTGATTGTTGTAAATATTTTATCAATAGTTTATTATATCTGAAGTTATTATAAAAAGCTCCCTACGCTTTTTGTACAATAATATAAATTTTTCAATCAGTTTTATTTTAAACTTTTTAGTTCAATTAGTTATAAAAGCGTGTTTTTTTAGTTTTATATACTATAATTTATTTCAGAAAAGTATTGTCATCACACTCGTCCTATAGTTGAGACTCCTATTATCAGTCTTCGAACGACTTACATCAAACGAGATCAAAATTAGTTGTCCACCCTGTCTCCATGGGAAGTGGATTAATTAAGCTCTTCGGAATTTTAGAAGTCAAATATTTAGAGAGAGCTCTGGAGTTATTGTTAATTTGATAAAAGCTATGGAATTAAACCGCTGTCAATTAAATATATCAGGCGAATCTTTACCACAATAATTAATTGATTTAGTAGGTCTACCACAAGCTCTGTCTGGCTCTAGTTTTGAGTCTGTGTGAGTGTGTTATAGTGTGTGTGTGACGCTTCGACGTGGGATTTATTTAGTCAACATTCACACAGACTCGAAACCAGAGCCAGAGACAGAGCCAGATAGAGCTTGTGGTAGACCTACAGGCGTGACTTTGCGGAATTTCATAATTTACTAGAACGAAGTATGTATTTACAAAATAAATGTAAATAAGTAGGTATTATATGAGATATCTGGTTCCCATAGCACAAGCTCTTTTTAATTTGGGCTAGTTTTGTTTGGATTGTCCACTTATTAAATTGTTAGTTAGTTATTTATTTATTTTAAAGGCTTTTTAGGGTTCCGTAGCCAAATGGCAAAAACGGAACCCTTATAGATTCGTCATGTCTGTCTGTCTGTCTGTCTGTCTGTCCGGCCGTGTCACAGCCATTTTTCTCCGAAACCATAAAAGCTAGACTGATGAAACTTGGTGAGTAGATGTATTCTGTGAACCGCATTAAGGTTTTTACACAAAAATAGAAAAAAAACTATAAATTTTGGGGGTCCCCATACTTGAAACTGAAACTCAAAATTTTTTTTTTCATCAAACCCATACGTGTGGGGTATCTATGGATAGGTCTTCAAAAATTATGTTGAGGTTTCTAACATAGTTTTTTTCTAAAACTATAAATTTTGGGGGTCCCCATACTTGAAACTGAAACTCAAAAAATTTTTTTTCATCGAACCCATATGTGTGGGGTATTTATGGATAGGTCTTCAAAAATGATGTTGAGGTTTCTAACATCGTTTTTTTCTAAACTGAATAGTTTGCGCGAGAGACACTTCCGAAGTGGAAAAAAGTTGGTCCCCCCCCCTCTAACTTCTAAAATAAGAGCATGATAAAACTAAAAAAAATATATGTTGTACATTACTATGCAAACATCCAACGATATTTGGTTTGAACGAGATCTAGTCAGTAGTTTTTTTTTTATACGTCATAAATCGTAAACCGCAATTTACCTTTCGACGAACTACAAAACCTTTACTTTACTTTTATGTTACGAGTATTTGATGCTACGGAACCCTTCATGGGCGAGTCCGACTCGCACTTGGCTGCTTTTTTTTTTTATCTGTACGTGTACGAGTAAAGTCCCAGGCAGCAAGTTGTTTTAATCTGTAACTAACAAAATATGCTAAATGGTGAAAAAAACGTCGGTCAATAACGCGCTATGTCAATCTTTACGTGTATGAAAAATATTTGTCAAATAGGAAAAGCACATTTATAATTCAAACCATTCTAAAATTCGACAGTGCTATAAAGCTCCTATTATTAACATACCCGATATAAATACTCCATTAGCTATGAAATTCAATTCAAATGATTGAATATTTTCAGATGTGGGGAGAATTTCAAAGAGGATTTATCGGCGAATTAAATTATATTTATGACGATAATTCTAATGAAATAAATGTAAATTGAACTGGTTTTTACATAATTTAAGAAAAGTTTAAGAGAAGTGAAAGTTGAAAATGTAATGAAATCATGGTTATATCTCTAACTAGTGATCCGCCCTAGTTTTGCACGGGTCGTTAGTAGAAAATAGCGTGATGTTATATAGCCTTTGGCTTTCCTAGTTAAAAAAAACTACCCAACACAAAAAAAGCAAAAAAAAAAATTTGCTATTAAAAACAAACAATCAAACTTTAACAAAAAAATTAACAAAACAAACAATCAAACTTTTCGGCTTTATAATATTCTCTAATTCGACGGTGTCAGCCTTGTAACTCGAACATGAATGCTCAAAAAGTAATATAATACGCAAACCTACTATCCATACATCTGTATGCCTCAAGTTGATGGACGCAGGGAAGTGCATCGCAAGGCACGTTCCTGACGTGCGTGACCTACGAGGCAATGCTTTGTTATGGGCGATGGTTACCACTTAACATCAGGTGGGCCATATGCTTGTTCCATCAGCTAGTTGAATAAAAACATCATCTTCATTAACGTTTTACTGTCCACTGCTAAACATGGGTCTCTCCCATGGCGCGCCATCTGAGCCCGGTCTTTGGCTCTTCCCATCCAGTAAGCCAACCATGAGCTCTGTCTGGCTCTGTCTCTGGTTCTGGTTTTGAGTCTGTGTGAGTGTTGACTAAAAAAATCCTAAGTAGTATATCAGCTATCTGGTTCCCATAGTACAAGGTCTGCTTAGTTTGAGGCTTGATAGTGTTGAATGGGATTGTCTAGAATATTTATTCATTTACTTACGTCGAAACGTAACACACACAGTATAATGCACTTGTGAGCACTCACACGGACTTAACACCAGAACCAGAGACAGAGCCAGACAGAGCTCATGTTAGGCCTACAGTATTGCTGACCGCCACTCTACGCAATTCGTCACTCCATCTTGTCTTAGGTCGTCCTACACTACGTTTGCCTTTATGCAAATCGATGACTAGCACCATTCAGTCTTGTTCATAAATCTGAAATAGAACAAAGGGTTTGGGAGTTTCTGATATATGAGAACGCAAAACATGAATTTTTATTTTTGTATAACCGTAGTCAGTTTTTTGCACTCGTTTGCGCTGTGCTGTAGGAAATAAAACAAAAATAAAATGTCCGCTCGTTAGAATAATTTACAATTTAACTCCTGACTAGTTTCGAAGTATTTTCTGCCCATAAGTTGGCATAGAAAATACATCATTTTTCTGATAATATATCTATACCTATATCATTATTTTGTTTGCATGATTAGCAATAGCTTTACATAACTTGCAAGCCTATAGAGCAGATCCGAGTGGTACTCCAAAAATTTTATCTAACATGCTATGTTCGTCAATCAGGCTATTTTTCCACAGCAGTAACGACCTGCTCATACCCGGTATCATGGGATATGCAGACGACAGCACAGTAGTGGAAAGATATATGTCTTTCTGATGCTCAGGCCAAACAGAATGTGATTCAGCAAGAGAGAGAGGCAATGCTGCAGCGCTTGAAATTGAAACTTAAATTGGTGTAACTGGGGTGACGCCAATTTGGTCAAATTCAACGCATCAAAAACGCAGGCTTGTCTATTCTCAGCAAAGAAGAGTCAGTTTCTCCAAGCTCCTGTTTTCCGGGATGTACCTATGGCGATACGGGATCACCTAGACCTCCTTGGTGCCTCACTTACGCCTGCTCTTAACTTTGGCTCGTACATCGAGTCTAGGGCTAAAACAGCCTCCATGAAGCTTGGCATCCTAAACAGGGTAAGGCGGTACTTTACACCAGGACAGCTGCTTAGCCTTTACAAAGCACAAGTCCGGTCTGGTATGGAGTACTGCTGTCACCTGTGGGACGGCTCTGCCAAACACCAACTTGCTGCCCTAGACTCGATTGAACGAAGAGCTTTTAGGCTGATAGGCGAGCAGCACATGGCGCAGACTAAGATCCAGAGTCTAGCACATCGCCGCAAAGTTGCTTGCCTATCGGTCTTCTATAGGTTACCTACATTCTGGGGAATGTGGTCAGGAACTACATGATCTAATACCACCATCTCCCTTCCACTATAGGACTAGCAGACGCACGGCTCAATACCATCCATACCTGGTTAGCATACCACGACCCATTCGCTCTAAGCGTTTTGGCTCCACCTTCATCATGCGAACCTCTTTGCCGTCGGCAGTTTTTCCTGACAACTACAATCTGGGCCTCTTCAAGGCAAGAGTGAATAGGTGTCTTCTAGACATCCTGCTTCATCGTCGGCTACATCGTCGCTTACCATCAGGTGAGATAGCAGCCAAAGAATGGTCTAGAAGTCTAGATAATGTAAAAAAAAAAAAAACAGCAGGCTATTTTTGCCAAAGTGGGCTATTTCTGCTACAGTGGGTTAATTTTACCACACTAGGCTATTTTAACCACAATAAGCTATTTACACCAAGTTTCCTTTCCACATGATCGAATTTGATAACTAAAAGCCATTTGCCATTTAATCCACGTTGGTTCAAGCCCGCAAACATCGTGCCTTGTAGATAATAAAATTTAAAAGGGGCAAACTTCTTTGGGTCGGGATGAAAAGTGATTTGCCTAATCCGCTTCTCAATTTTCCGACCCACTGAGCACAGAATGGTAGATTTACTAGCAGTAGACAAACACGCAGAACGTAGTCAAATAAAAGTTTTGCTATAACATAAACTGTCTTGCATTGATTTGATTCAATAGATATTAGACTGCGCTCTCAGTTAAGTTGGTAGTACCTTTATCTTTTGCGCCTTAGATCATAGGTTCGATCCCCATCCGAGAACAAGTATTTGTGTGGTGAACACAGAACAGATGTGTTTGTTTTCTGTTTGGGTGTTATATTGTATTCTAAGTATGTATTTACAAAAAAAATAATATAATAAGTATTATATCAGCCATCTGGTTCTACAATACTTATTTATTAATAAAAAAGTTTAAATCCCCTAAAAATGTATTTTTGTGTAGTTTCTGCTTCAATGTGCCATACGGTTGTCTGGTAGAGATCGTTGCTTAGCAACAAGACCACGTGTTGTATCTACAAATCGTTTTTAAGTTTTTATGTACCTAACTTTATGTGAGCAATAATATTTTCTAACTTCTGTCTATCTATCTATCTTTTCTGTGCTCTGAGTGCTTCAACTATCGCCTCTCTCCTTGCAAATGTGGTATTTTTAGCCGATTAAAAAATAATAGCTTGAATGTTATGGCAAGATTGTGTTAATGCAGCTTAGCTGATCAAAATGCGCAAACATGTTTTTGTTCATAAAAGATTATGATTAACGTCGCATATTAAAATAATTTACTAAATCATGATACATTGAAATTGTAAGCTTGGAAGTTTCAGCAATTTATTTTACAAATAAAAACAAGTTTTGTTTAAATACATATTAAATTAATAGTGGAAAACAACCTATGGGGGTTTTTTACATAAAATATATTTTTTTAAATAAATATTAGACCAATTTAGACGGGTAAAAAGTACCTATAAATTTTTGGTTTTTAAACAATAAAATTCTGTCTGATTTTTTTAGGATAGAAGTTATTACCTATGTACAAAAACAACGAAGTTTACACCACTGTTTTCATTACTTATTTTTTGTATAATTCGCTTCTTTTTACACGCAACAAATAAACACTGAATTGCGAAAAAGTTGACTCTTATAACATAATTTATGTTTTTTCGTTGTTAAATCCACTTTGATCCATTGATCCCCAGTTCATTTCCGATTAAATTATGCAGAAATCCCTTTTTGTAACAAAAATATTTTATCCGTTTTACCCAAATAAATTGAAAGAGCCTCGTGTACCTACATGTTTCTAATTAATAAACCTGTTGCGAACCCGTAAAAATCGCTTTCAAAGAAATTGATTTTTTGTCCAAAATGGACGGTCTATTCTAGCTCAATTTGTAATTGATTACTGGAACCGGTCGACTAAAAAAATGAATATTTTTCATGAGTATTTTGTGTTGGTAAAGTAGATAATACAACAACTAATGTACAGTCGCGGTATGAAAATGTTCGTCACCTTAGAGTCGGTTTTCGCTTGCACCAGTGCCTTGATCATGAACATATTTTGACATAATTTGTGACGTTAACTTATCGGTGTATTCTGTCTATTCAGTTTCAAAAGGTAGTATGTGGCCGTGATACGTTGAATAAATCAAGTTGAAAATCGACGAACATTTTCAATCCGCCAATATACAACAACAACTGGGTACACCGGTACAACAAGTGGGTCCAACAAATACCACTTAGAACAAAACAAAATAGTACGTATAATATAATATTTTTTTATGTGTTAAGTGAGCAATAAGTAATGTATAAGTATAGCGATAAATAATGTTGTACAACACTAACATCTAGCTTTATATTTATTTTTTTCAAACTTCGGCCCTTGTCCACTTCAAATTTAGCTATGCCCTAAACTTAAGGGCCTATTATGTATTCACCATTTTTAACTTTACTACCTCACCACGTAAAATATAGTGGTACATGTAAGTATGATACAAAGTATTTTTTAATTAAATCTCAAGTCTATATTTTTATAAAATAGGCAGTTTCATTTGAAATAAAAACAGGCATGTAACTTACGGTTTGGATCCACATTTTACCTCCGTAACTAAAAACCTAGCAAGGCGTGTCTGATTTTAAAAAGTTTTGTTCATTTCCACGTACTGACCGAGATTATTTTTGGCACTCCGTTTTTCAATTTATTTTAGCAAAACGTAGTAAAAAGCCCTAGAGAGCGTCCACATTTCACACTTCACACCATACATGTTGCCACATGGGAATGACCCCAGCACCGTGTTTTTTCCTATCACTGTAGGCCTACCACAAGCTCTATCTGGCTTTGTCTCTGGCTTTGAGTCTGTGTGAGAACTGACTAAATCAAAAATTTAAAAAAAATACCTACGTCAAAACGTGACACACACAGTTTAATACACTGGTGAGCACTCACACAGACTCAAATCCAGAGACAGAGCCACACAGAGCTTGTGGTAGGCCTATTGAAACACCTCTGACCTCATTTTGAAAAATAATGCTAAGCATATTTTGTATTATGTTTTTATTGACAGCCTATTTTTGCCGTGAAACAGCAATAATTTTGTATGCCTTAAGTTGATGGCCGCAGGCAGTGCATCGTAGGGCACATTCCTGAGGTACGTACGAGACAATGCCTTGTGGTGATGGTTACCACTTAACATCGAGCGGGTCAAGTACTTGTTTGACTATTTTTTTTTTTCATAACGGCTCTTAAATGACGAGGCTATGCGATAACATTTTTTTGACAACGTCCTATAATTCGATGGAGCTGGCTGCACGCACGAAAAAACATGACTCTTGCGGCGTTACCTCGCTCTGAGGCAATCCTTTTAAGGCTTGGAAACGAGAGCGCGGAACGAGTGACAAAGAGTGACAATCGGTCTCCGCGTTCGGCAGCGTTCGACATCTGTCTCTCTCCTACTTGAGTGAGCGATGCGTCCGCGTGGACAGCTGTATGACGTTGTCACGTTCAACTATTGCCAGTAAACCGACTTTACAGACAACCTATATAAAGAATTGAAAACTGAATTCATAATTCATGTTGACAGTTCTTAAATAAATAGCAGGAATTATTGCACCCCAATCACAAGACAATATGAAAAAGCAGTGGCTGCTAAACCGATAATTTGTTATCATGACAAATACGGACCGAGATTGTCCAATAATCTTTGTTCTCAGATTCACATCGTTAATCATTTATATTGGCTGTAATTAATATAAAGGTTCTTATTATCTCTGAGTTTCCAAAGTCCAATTTTTGGGAAGGTCAGCCGATTACTCTAATTGTTTGTGTGTTTTCGTTTGCGCTGCGGAAGTTCAGATGGGTTTTCGATTGGAATTTGTAATCTCCGTTTTATTTTGCGCATTTTGTTAATCGGGTATATGCTGATGTTTTTCTGTTCGTCGTAGCAACCTTCAAATAAATTAAAAAAAAAACACTGCTTTCTAATGGTAAAACTCGCACTCCTCTTCTTTTTCCTACCCCTAACCCACTATAAACTCAAACTCAATAAAAAAATATTCATTTCAATTCCAAGAATCACTTTGAAAGGTCTTAAAGCTAGGTCTAGGTGCCAGTTCCACGCGACCAAGCCTAGAAGAACAGGCAACAAACTACGACTCGACTACTACGGCTTTATGTGGGGTCGGCACAACATGTCTTCTTCCTCCATTCCCCTCTGTGAGCCGTCATCTCTGCATTCACTCCTCTCTAATCCATGGCATCTTTACACGTTCATCTATTGTAAAGCTAGCAGTATCAAAAACATAAATTATCTTTTTAGCTCGACTAAAAGCTTGCCTCATCGAATTTTTGGAAGTAAGTAAACAACCAAATAGCCACGAACGTTTTCGCCCGAGTTCGTAAAAACGGGTCATGTTTTCAAAAGTTTCCCAAAAAATAACCCTGTTTAGCCTAGAAACTTCACTTGGATCAATATTCTCGCAGAGGAAAATTTCCATATACCCTATCTAATCTTTACAATCTCAAAATAAATTCGCATTAGGGCCAGGGCCGGACAGGCGTTCGTGACAGGCTCGTATTAAGCTCACTACTCCCTCTTATCGTTTTCTTCCAACAGTAATTGTCAAATTACATGACCTTTAGAAAACTCCATCTCGTTTATTGGTTTAGGATACGAAATGTTGCTGTCCCTTTGTTTAAGCCCGAAAAAATGTTTAAAAGGGGAAACGCCTCTTGGAATTTACCCTTATTTTTTGGTCAACCTTTGATCCTGTACCGGGTCTGGAGCCAGGGCTGTCAGATGCCTTCCACTGTTTTATTATGAGTAAAAAATGTGTTCGGTTTTTTGCGAAAAAATCTGTGGATTAAAAAAAATACATTCAAAGCAGTTTGGCATAAATAAATAGGTTTTATAGACATACATCGGTGAAACAAATAATTTATCAAATACCTATTTTTTGAATTAGCTCAAACATTTGCTGGTTCCATAAATAAAAAAGAGTTTTATTAATATGTTGACAATATTTTTGATTTTTTAGGCAACCCTCGTAGGGTTGTTACTTAGAAACGCCAAACTTGACCCACCTCCCCCGGAATGTTTCACTTATTTTACGAGGGAAGCTTGGGTAAAAGAGGACACAATAAATTGGTCGTTACACGTTTTTTGGACAAAGCAAATCAATAATTCCACACCTGTGGACCGATCTTTGTCACTTTATTCAACAGAAAATAAGTTTTAAATTGGTATTATTTCATCTACATGTTTTTATTAGAACGTCGTTGTTTTAAGCGCTGTCACATTTGACAGCGTTTCACTGATCGCCATTGCCAGCGACCTAGGTGTGCGCAGGCCTTTACCGAGACGGCCCAAAAGGATTTTGAATGAGCCCTAATACCCGCGGTATAATTTGTAGTGTGTATAATTATGTGATGTCCTATGGGTACTAAAGTAGGCCTACCACAAGCTCTGTCTGGCTCTGTCTCTGGTTCTGGTTTTGAGTCTGTGTGAGTCCTCACCAGTGTATTATACTGCGTGTGTGACGTTTCGACGTAGGATTTATTTAGTCAGTACTCACACACACTCAAAACCAGAGCCTACAGGCATACATGATTGAAAATGTATATGAGCTGCTATCTACAAATATTTTTTAGATCGAGCACAAAATAAAAGTCATAAGATATTTGTTTAATTCAAACCCAAGGGACACTTTAAATTCGGAACAAGGCAATAAAAACAGAATTGTTTGTAAAGGCTGCTTGTTCCTAACCTATTCTTTGTAGGTCTAAAGGTCTTGTCAGCCGCACGATTCACAAATTAATTAGATACTTAATTAAAACTAACAAGCCAGACCTTATTTTTTAAAGACACTGCAAAAAATACTAAATACCGACTCTGTGGTCACTTATCCATTTATCAAGCCTTTGTCGCTTATGAGTCAGAAATCAGAAATCAGCAATCAGCAATCAGCAATCAGAAAATATTTATTGCATAACTGTTGCACAGAGAAGATCTTAATGGCTATGGCTAGGTAGGTACAGTTTTCACAGCTTGTCCGTTCCGGACGTACAATAAAAGGGCAATATGCGAAGTTTGTGCCCAATAACAATAAAAACAATTATACTTAAATACAAGTAAGTTGGTAAGAACATTATTTAATGATACATCCAAAAGAAGAGTTGAATCAGTTTGAGAATATTGCACAAAAATGATTAAAACAAAAAAAATGATTCAAATAAAATAAATGAACCATTTATTTTCTCTCTTAAATCTAGGTAAACTTAATTTTAGCAATGCTCAAAAACAATGCACAAGGTACACATTGTATTCTAATTGTATTGGCAATAAGTATAGTTTATAGTAGGTTATTAAAGTAGGAAACTTTGATTAGAACAAAGTTGCTACGACTAGTCAATACTACTACTGCGTATATACTGAGTAAATCCCTTCGAGTTGTTTGATTACATTATGAAGAATTTTTGTTCTTCCAAACTTTCCCCTTTGAAAGTGTCATAAACAATTCAAGAACCAAACAATTTTAGTACCTACAACAGCCATATTTCTTCCAGGTGTTAATAAAACATTATACTTGCGAAACGTCATGTCCCCTTATTCTATAAGAAGCCAACTTAAGGCGAAGACAACCGTCGATGCACACGCACGCACATATATTCCTTTGAAAAATATAAAGATAAAAAATTACTAAATTTATTTATCGA
The DNA here is from genome assembly GCA_947578465.1 of Thera obeliscata. Lineage (NCBI taxonomy): Eukaryota > Metazoa > Arthropoda > Insecta > Lepidoptera > Geometridae > Thera > Thera obeliscata. Next base: position 10,104,170 of record OX387914.1, read on the forward strand.
AACTCACAAGCAACTGTCTTAAATATGTGTGAAAAGTTGGCCAAATTAAGGCCTGCGCACATCTAGGTGATGGCGTTGGCGATCAGTGAGACGCTGTCAAATATCTCTGTCAAATTTGACAACATCCACTGATCGCCACCGCAGAACGCTGCGATGCTTTACTGGTTTTCGTACTTGGTTGTGCTTTTAATTGGAAGACGTGTTAGAACTAAAATTGTTTTTTGCTTAACTGTGAACGAGAAGTTGTTTGACGGTTCTCAGCGTCTTAAAACCATAAATCATTGGGTTGTGGTTACGCAAAAAACTGTGTCAGCTTAGTTTCCTCTTTGCAATTATTTTGACAGGTTTGTTTTACTTAGAGCGGCGTTATTGGTAGCATCAGTCACTGAGTTTCTGGTGAAGTTTCTTAGTGAATAAGGGGACTGAAGGACACAGGTAGAATTCGTGAGTGGAATACGCATCGTTGATAACCCCAAATTACTTATTTGTTATGTACTCAATCTGTAAAAGCGGTACGTGTAAGGGGAGTTAAAGAACCGAGTCAAGGCTAATCTGTCTGATAAGAAATCGATAAGATTAGATACGAAAGACGGTTTGGTTCAGGGAGCCGACTTGCATACAGGGTTATTCATTATTAGCTGCAAATACTCAGGAATAAGGTTCAACAAATAAAATAAAAAATATTTATGAAGGTATCAAAAAATTATTTTTTTCAATTTCTTTACGGCTATTGCTTAATGATTGCCATGGAGAACAGGACGATGACCCACCCAGACGGTGACTGAACGCAGAGTGTCGCTCACGTTGCGCGGGCGCGGATCAAATGTCAAAATAGGTCAGGCGCCAATGATTCCAAAGGATATTCTTTATCGATTTTCTCGGGATTTTCATAGCAAAACTTAAAAAAAATCATTTCATAAATATTTTTTATTTTATTTGTTGAACCTTATTCCTGAGTATTTGCAGCTAATTATGAATAACCCTGTATAATATATACATATAACCAGCAGTGTCTAAGGAGACTTATTTTTTTGCTGAGTGTATTGTAGGTACGTCTTCGACTTGCTACTAATAACCCTTATCACCGGTGTGTGATATCGCGCACGGAGGCGGATCAGCTCGCACAACACACCATGGGAACGGTCTCGTGCGCTGAGGTGCGCGGTAGCACAGGAGCCCTTTCTGCGTTGCCGTGCATCGTCGTCGGCTGTGCGTGATGATCTGCAGAACCACGCACCGTAGGAAGGCAGCATAACACGCGAAGAAAACGTAGCGAATTTGCCGCTGCGTCTGCCTCCATAGCATCTTCGCTGTGCAGCCGTGGCGTGTTTGCTACGCACTCACTACGCGCCTACCCCGCCTCGCAACCGCTAATGTGATAACGCCCTTAGATCCAATACCCACCAATAGCAAATATTTCAGATTCTTCACAGGTTGTCTGGAAAAGATCGCTATAGCGATAAGGCCGCCCATTGTACATTTATCTGTAACGTTTATTATATATTATGTTTATTATATATTTGTGTACAGTAAAGTATTAATCTATCTCAATTTCATATCAATAATGCACAGCCTTTGCCAAAAAGATGTAACTAAATCCTTAGTTCAGTTGAACATCTATTCTCCTATTTCTTAGAACACTAAAGTAAATGAAACAAGAAGGCATAATATAGAGCTATTCACGACTCTATTGCGAAACTAACCATCAAACTAAACTCTTTTAGGGGATCTTCTTTGTCTATTACGTCACTTGTTTCTTCACCCTTCCGGCCGAAGAACCTCGAAACTACAGAGAAACTTTTCTCTTTAGTGATTGCCTATACCACAACACACACACTCACACTATGTGGGATGCTGTGGAACTCATAATCATCAGCCTGAAAAAGTCCAGTGCTGACTTCTGCAAACTTCTGCATTCACCACACAAATACAGACATCAACATTGCTTAGGGATATTCAACATTTTGTTGATTTTTAACACAAACTGAAAATAAATTCTTTAGAAAACTAGCATGGCAAGAATATTTATTTTGTGTTGTTTATTCATAATAATAAAATATAACTGTCATTTATTTATTAATAAAAATTTAAGTAGGAACAAAATCTCGAAAAATCAGAATACCAATCCGAAATGGAATATCGTTAAACAATGTTGATGTGTGTTTTTTGTTCTTGGCAGGGATGGAACCCAAGGCAAAGCAACCAACTGAGGTGAGAGGCCAGTCATCATAAAATATCATAAAGTAAGATTAAAAAAATAAGATTTTGTCTAAGTTTCTCGGCTAGGTTTTGCCTTAAGGCTTCGTTTAAGGTCCCCTAAGCGACCTTATCGCTCAAATAGAAGTTACTTCCTTGAACTAGGCAAGTATAAAAGATCAACACGCTCTGTCAACGTCCATACAAATGACAGAAGCATTCAGCGTAGAAGCACGGAAGGATGAAATCTAATTCTAGATCTCATTCAGCTCTATTCTAATCGAAACAGTCATTTAACACATTGTGACCGAGAAATAAGTCGGAATTTATCCGGCCTTTTTTAGGTATCCGACTTTTTAGGTGTAGGAATCTTACCTTTCAATACGAATCACTGAAACGCTTCTTCACGGCAGCAAATAGACACATTATACAAATACTCACTTGATTACTTGATTACTCTTCAGAGGTTTTCAGAATTTTTCAATGTTCCCATAAATGTATACATACGTTGAATTAAAAAATTATCACCTTTTTAGGCCTGTCATAGTTATTGAATTCGATGAATTCAGTAGGTGGAGAAATCAGCCTTTAATAGTTTTATGTCTTCTCACCTATGTTAAAAAGAAAAGACTGGTGCATTCCATTAGTCGTTGCAAATTTTGTCTAAAATAAGTCTACTTACAAACTCACAACTACTAAACACAACATTAAATACGGTTAGTTGCATTGTATTTTCGACAGATTTTTCATGTCACCTAAACTTCTTTACAAAGGGCCAATTTTCATCCGTCAAATAAAAATATATCCATCTCGCTTTTAGGCTTGTCAAAAACATGGTCTGTTTTTATTTATTCCACGAATAGCGTAACTCCGTAGATAAAAAAAGCCGTAGGTGAAAAAGCCGGATATCAAAGTTGTTTGTTTGTGTTTTCGGCAGCACTATTCGCTCAATGGAAATAAAGGCTTTCTTGCAGCATTTGTTCCCTTCCAGAAGACGTATTTCGGATGCGCGACGGTTTATCTTGCAAGTTAGTGGGTATTGCTATTGCGACACACGAATAACTTGTTTAGCGAATTATTGCAAGTTATGACTTTGTTATTGTGGACTAATGTAATTTACTATTTCATTGTATTAAGCCCGTCACACACGTAGCTATAATATACACCACTATTTTGTAATTATCAAAAAAAAATAATGCCGATATTGGCTGCTGATAAACACATCCACGAAAAAAAATAATTAAGTCATTTAAAAAATATCTTTAAATAACCAAAATTATATTGAGAAATGATTCAACAAGCAATAATCATTTCATTCATAAACGCTAAATACCAAGCGGAACTGAACAGCGTAAATTTTTTTTTCTCTAGTACTACCTAACTAATATATAAATGTCCATAGTTTTATGCAGGATTTCTGAAAATTTTAACTTTGTCATTTTATAAAAACTAAAAATGAGTGGATGAGACTCGCGAGGGACCGGAAAGAATGGCGCAATAAAGAGGAGGCCTATACTCAGCAGTGGGTGCAAACGGGCTGATGATGATGACGAAAAATTCTGATTGCACATTCCTAATGTTCTACCCCTACTAAATTACCCTATTTTTTTTGGTTGTTACAAAATAGTGGTGTATATTAATACAAATTATAGTAAGGCATATAACGATGTATTTTCTATTCAAATAAACAAACCGCACGCGCATCTATAATTATATTTCTATGACGTCGCCAAATTATACAGTAATTTATATCATAATGGCACGGTATATTAATATTATATTATAGATACGTCACGTGTGTGACGGGTTTTAATCAGTATTTAAATTTACATTCAAATAGGTAAGATTTTTATATGAAATAAAAAAATGCTATGCATAAATGCTGCTTCACGGCTGAAATAGGCATGGTGGTAGTACTTCCCCGGACGAGCTCTTCACAAAAAGCTCTACTACTACTACAATTTACTGAAAACATATCAACTTTTGGTGCTGATGCTCTTCCCTTCCGAGAATTTTTATACCCCTGAAATATAGTTGCACGATTTAAAAATCCGTGTGTCCTAAAAATTGTCTAGAGTGGTTGCTAAACAGTTTTTATTGTGACACCACTAATGATCGCCATTTTAGAGATGGTTTTGTTACCATCATCATCAGCCTAAATTAGTCCTCTGCTGGACCCTGACTAATAGCTGATGGAACAAGCAATTAAATAAAATTTAAACCATCACGTACCTCACGTGACCTGCCCTGCGACCATCTACTTGAGGAAGGATCCAGGAAGAATCATTCTGAGTCCTACTCTATCCAATCTACCAATTTCCCGCGATTTTCTTAATATCGTCGGTCTATCCAAGAATGTAAAAAAAAAACCTCCAGTTTTAATAAAATTTTGCTTGAGATAATGAAGATAACTTTTTACGATGGAGAATTCTTTATTTCTTTTAGTTTTGTATTTGATAGCTATGTAGAAGCAAATTAATTAGCTGGAAAAAGCAACGAATGCCTAAGATTCTTAGAATTTTACCTATTAAAGCCTTGCACACATATATAAGCGTTCTGCGGTAGCGATTAAAACGCTGTCATATATGACAGCGATATTTGATACTTACGATCAAAAATAGCTGGACACCTCTATAGCCGAAACAACTTCACAATTTCAATCATTTGACCAACTACTATTAACTAACCATCAGTGACCACCAAATAGACCGACTACAGTTATTTCAATGTAGAATTGTACTTTAATCGTCTGCATGGTAAAAAAAAAAAAAATTGGAATCAATCAACCGTATACTAATATTTTGAATATCAGTACGCATTCGATGCTCATAACTTTATGATCTATAATACTCGTATTAAGAATAGCACAAACAAGCTTATGACATCCCAAGAGCTTTTTTTTATACAACTAGCTGATGGAACAATCTTATGGCCCACCTGATGTTAAGTGGTGACCATCGTCTATAACAAAGCACTGCTTCGTCAGGGACGTGCCTTACGATGCACTTACCTGCGACCATCAACTTGAAGCATACAGATGTTCAGCCTCACGTGCCAGTAATTTCACCGGCACCCACACCCTTCAAACTGAAACACAGCAACACTGATTCACGGCAGAAATAGGCATGGTGGTAGTACTTCCCCGGACGAGCAGTTACTATTTCGGGATAAAAAGTATAGAGATAATAAGAGATAGTAAAGTAAAGTATCATATGTGCTATTCCAGACTGTATTCTATCCTTGTGCTAAATTTAATCCAGATCCGTTCAGCCGTTCTGGCGTTATTGAGTAACAAATATCCATCCTTCCATACAAACTTTCGCATTTATAATATTAGTGGAAAGTGGGATAATCCACCGAATAAAGGGTAAAAGAAGTTTATCAAAAAGTTTCAACCCATTTATTAGAATTTGAAAAGTTATCAAAAGAATGAGGCAAAAAACCATTAAATGGTGATTGAATGGCAATAAAGTGTGTTTCTAACGGCCTTAGTGAAACGGCTAATGTAAGAAGTGCGTGCGGGTTTGATTCCGAAAGTTTTTGATACAACGCTACCAACCCTAAGAGCGATTTCAGACTAGCGTATTTTTTTGCGCGTATACGGTCGTTTCAGCATACGCACTGATACGCGCGCTACATTACGCGCTTCTAAAAACCATACTCACGTAAACGGGCATATTTTGGCGTGTGTTGATACTGACACTTAGGCGCGCCAATACGCGCTTCCAAAAACGAGCTCATACGCGCGTATAAAACGCTAGTCTGAAACCGCTCTAAAGGCCCGGCTGCACCGCGATAACGTGACAGCGATACAAGCATCGCTGTCATGATATCGCGGTGCTGTCGCTTTGATGTGCCCCAGACCTTAAACCTTACTTTATTTTTTTTATGTGTGCCTAAACAAATTTACAGAATCCTACCTTCTACTAGTATTATTGATGCGAAAGTTACGATGCTTGATCTATCACGGTTCAATCACAGTGGACCGATTTTTATGAAATTTGGATTATTGTTTAGTTTGTAACCTGGATTAATATTAGCCTACTTTTTACTTACAAGACGCTGTACTGAAGTGAAGTGTCTGGAACAGGATTTTACTTGGTTGCGTGGAACTGGCCTCTTGACTCACCTAGGTTTAAGACGTTTCAAAGCGATCGGGTCGATGCAATGTCTGGCTCTGTCTCTGACTCTGTTTTTAAGTCTGTGTAATCTATCCCTATTAATATTTTAAGTTAAGTATTTTAAGTCTGTGTAAGTGTTGACTAAATAAATTCCTACGTCATATTTGATTAATTATGTTATCTAATAGATAAAGTTATTCGTATAGATGGAAAAATAAGCCCTAAATCTACGAGTTATAGCTAAAATAAAACCATAAAAATATCCGTCATAAAAACCATTAATTTATTTACACTTTGCGATCTATTTACATATAATACAGTTTCAATTCACAGTAATAATTGAACAGTATTTACATACTCGGAACCAGCAAACAAGTCGAGATATGTTATTATAAACTCTATAAGTAAGAATATAAGTAACATAATTATGTGACAAGGAGGCGTTACAACTGGGTCCCATTATTTACTGGTCCTTTTATGATTAAATAGCGAACTTGCTTGAATTCAGAAATAATGATTTGAAATCATTATCGATGGTGAAAAAAATTATTATTAAATAAATTGAAAATCGAAGCATAGGTACTTAAAAGTACAAGGTGAACAACATTTACTCCGTCACATTGCATACGCAACATAAAAATAATTTATTTGATGAAAATGCAGATTTATTTGTAAAAAATGAATATAATTTTAATAAATTTTAATTTGTAATAAAAAATAATATAATGCTAATAAATAATACAATGTTTCAAATTGACTTAGTTTTTTGTCTATCCAGTGTTAGAAGTAGGTAAGTAAATTTTAATCAAATTTTAGGAGTGAAATTAAGTTGGCCTATAACATTGAACAACTTGGAGACTAGAATACAATGCAATCAACTAACAATGAGCGGAATTCAATAATTTTCAAACTATGTTATATTAAAATTTCGAATAAAGAAAGGACAACGTACTTACCTAGAGTTTGAAATAGTAATATTTAGAAGTAAGTTCGTATTAGCTACGTAAGTAAAGTTCATAGGTTCAAGAAGGACAAATTCGTATGTGATCAACACAGCATCACAATCTACCTCCCACATTCGACTCCGGTCACTCTGGTGACGTAATTTTTAAACCACTCCGTCATGACTAGAAATGGTTATAGCTATTAGAAATAGACTCTTTGCACGATAGTGCCCATTTCCCAGGTGGTATGGAACTGGCACCCAATAGACTCATTTAGCTTTAGAACGTTTCAAATTGATCCTTGTGATACAACTGAAAAAATAAATTTTGAATTGTAATTTTCATTCATAAAAAAAAACATGTTAGACAGGATTAATAGGGATAGATTAGAAATTTGTTTGATTTTTACTAGGAGTAAATAACCTAGAAAAAATAATCTGCCACCCGGTGCTGTAATGTCATAAACGCAAAAACATCACTTTTCAAAGGAAGCATTTTATGGTTCCGAATGAAAACAAATTTAATAACCCTAATAAATAACATTATTTAATTTTAATACTTATACATATTTATTTTCGGCTAAGTAAATAAGAGTATAGACATTTATTAAAAGTAAATATTTCTCAATAATAATTAAACACTTACAAAAATCGACACAATTCCATTAAGTACTAATCTGTGAAACTAAACACAAATACATTGTAATTAATTTATTCGGGAATTTTCTGGTTTTGATTAAATAGTTTAGCTAAATTACTTTAATAAAATTTACAATAAATATTATGGAAACACTGACTGAAAGACTAGCTTTGAACTAAATAATTACTTTTAGAAACCAATAAGTGTAGTGTTTTGACTGAATGGTCACCTTATTTTTGGTTTTTAAAAGCTGAATAACATCTATCGTTGAAACTTTGGTAACGTACGCTTTTTTCAGGCAAATCACACTTTTTTAAGAGTCAAAAGATTAATAATAATCATAGCTCACTTATTCTTATTGACTAGAAATAAAACATACCATAACAATATTTTAAACAGTATTTTACAAAATCATATTAATTATCTTCAAACATCTAAATATCAGTCTGCAGTGTAAAATTTATCTACTTACATTGACATTTAGGTCTAAATTACTATGTTGGTTCTTCGAGTTCATCATTAATTAAGGGGATTTCGTCGGGGCTTAGGGACGTGGGTCGTGACGTGGCGAGTGACGTCATTGGTGCTAGGTCTTCGTCGATTGATAATTGGGAGTACTGCGTTTTTGGGAATAAGGTGTGTTTTCGTCTGGTTTTTAGCTGCGGATAGAAATAAACATCTAGAAATCCATTTCTCCCTTTATGAATGTCTTTATATCTTTTCTCATTAATATATTCTATGAATTATTTATACATTATATTATCATTAAAACCAGAGTTAGTACATACCAAGTAAATATCAATAATTACTTATACAACGATACAGGGTGTAAAGGACAGTAAAAGGAGCCAAAAAATCGAATTTCTTCAGTTACAAACTAAGAGTTTCAAAATGAATTCTTGTATCCAATTTTCTTCTATCGATTTTAAAAATGCTTGAGACATGACTGAAAAATCCTAAAAACACAAGTTATAATGAAAAATCAATGAAAAATCAATAAAAACATGATGATGAGGACTGACCATTATTTTTTCGTTTTACATGGTAATCGATCAAGAAGCGCGAGTGATGATCCCGTTTAAGTTTTCGGGGGCCGTCTTTTTACACCCTGTAGACAAAAAATATAGTAAAATAAAAAAAAATAGGAACTATTTAAGTAAATAAATACTTATGTGAAAAATAAAAATAAGGTCTGGATAAAATTCTAGGGTCTATGGGTTATATAGGTATATGGGCTAACTAAACAGATGGAAAAGAAGTTAAACTTTTTACCTTGACAGCCACCCCAACTGCGACCACAGCTAAGATGGTAGCTGCAACCCCCCACGCTACCAGCAGTTTCCTATCCAGGGTATCTTCGGGAGGTGATGGACGGTCCACGAGGTATGACGGTGGAGTTCCACCAGTCTTGATATTCTCAGAGATACGCCTCTTGCCGGCAGAAGAAATGTTAAGGCAGCCACCTGTATAATAAATTGTACCTATTACAAAAGGTGTATAGAAAAAAATTGAGACATGAAATCTTAATGTTAAACAAGACAACATTTACAAAAGTATAGTTTGTAAATATTGTCTTAAAATAGAAACTCATCTCAATAAAATTAAAAGTAATATGCTGAAGAGTGCTTATTTTGTGCCACATGGAATACCTATTTAATTTAATTTTTTTAGAGAAATAATGATAAGGATGGATATAATACGGAATGACTATATAAATTATATATAAGTTTGAAATTAGTGACAGAAAAATTGAGGAGCAATAGACTGGCGTGGTACGGGCATGTCATGATGAGAATGAGTGATGACTATGGATGTGGATGGATATGTGAGTAGAGGTAGACCAAGGAAAACATGGATGAACTGTGTGAAAGATGTCATGGATAAGAGAGGAGTGAATGCAGAGATGACGGCTGTCAGAGGGGAGTGGAGGAGAAATACATAGGCTGTGCCGACCACACATAAATTGGGATAAGGGCAGGAAGAAGAAGAAGAAGGGATATAATGATAAAGTAACAAATTTTTAGCGAACGCGATTGAAACACAGTCCCCGAGCTAAAAGGGTTTTACAAAAACGACGAAAATATATTATTATGCTACGGAACTTTGTTACGAACTGTTTTTGATATAATGCTTCTAAACTTTTTTTGACGGGACAGTAGATTGATTGAACGAAAGCAATTCTATTATCAAAATTGCTTCCCGTAAAACGTCAGTTCCGTTATTACCGTAAACTAAATTATTTAAGTAAGTATTACATTAAATTGTATTCATTTCACTTTTAAGAAATATTATATTTTATTTATTTTTAAATAAAAAAATATTTTATATTATATTTAAATATAATATAGAGATAAAAAATATTTAATTATTATTGTATGTATTATACCTATAGCGTGTTAATATTAGTGTTTATTAATAGTTTTTAATTTATTTGGCATCCAAACAAATGGACGTAGACCTCTTCCATGCGATTCCATTGCCATCTTGTGCTTTGGTTTATTAATTTAGTTTTTCGAATAGGTCTAGGTTTTAGTTTTATCTAAGATTTTTTTTCCTTTTCTTTTTGTATTGTTTTTCGTCGCATGGAGGGTTGGTTTTATTTATTTTTATTTATTACTATACACTACTTACCCGTATCCTTATCACAATGGCAGCAGTCTGTTTGGGTTGTGTTCAGCAAGAAATTGACTATACCCTCCGTACAACATGGCAGACACTTGTGGTTTATCCTAAAAACAGAAACTTTACAACCTGTTCGCCCAAACTACAAAACAATCTAACTTTATTTTACTACTAAAACATACTCGTAAAGGTCTACGGCGGCCTACGGCGGCCTACGGCGTAGCAAGCGTAGACCCATTTAAAATACTACAAAAAAATGGGTTACCGCTTTGTTGTGATAAAATTAAAAATAAAAGTGGTGAAAGAAAACATCGCGTGCAAAACCATTATCGCTATTCAAACAATAGTATAATTATAATATTTAAAAATTACTCGAAATACAAACTTTACATTGAAAATTTTAGGCAAGAGATCTCTTTACTAAAAAAATATTGATCCTCCCGCCTTCCGATCATAAGAGGTTCAAATCCCGTCGTGTACTAGTTAGTTTTTCTGTTGAAAAATGTATATGCACTATGCCAGTACTCTAAAACGGTGAAGGAAGACATCGTGAGGAAGCCGGTATGTCATAGAATCGAATTCTTAAATATGTGTCAAGTGCACGAAATGATCCTCTCTGAAGCGCACTTAAAATCCTTTCACCACACTCATTTGATAACCTATTTTATTTCTACTTACCTATCCAAACGGAGAGGATGAGCACACGTGACGCAGCCAGTTGGTCCAGGTCCAGAACAAGATCTGCACGAGTCGTGACAAGGACGGCAACTCCTAGATCGCACTTCGTAGTACTGCGAGCTAAGGCACTCCACGCACAACCCTTCTTCCAAGCTGAAGTGTTGGGGGCAGGACGTGCACTGCTGGGGACCAGCGCCGCGGCAGTCTTGGCAGTAGTGATGGCAACGGCGACAGCTTTCCTATGAAATTTCATAGATTTTTTAGTTTTAGTTAGTCATTGATTTTTGAACAGCTCTCCATTGAATAGTATCAAAAAATCTATGTTTGAGGCTTGACTCAGACTTAAGCAGTGTTTCTGCATACGAGCCTAAGAACTATCACAGAACTATCACCTTTTTTACGTGATAATCGGACCATCACTTTTGGAAATTCGTAATTACACACATACTATTGTCTAGAAGCTTTTTTGTCGTATTAGATCAACCATCAACCTCTGGGAAGTCTCATACGATCTCGATGACACATAGACCTTTATCTGTAAAATTCCCGGTTTTTCTTTACACTGGACGAGTCCACTAGTTAAAACGAAAGAAAGCACAACTATGCCCCATGCCTGATGGACTGATGACATTGAGAAGATCGCGGGAAAAAGGTAGATAAGGATAGCTCATAGTCGTTCTTTCAGGAAATGTGGAAACCAGTGATGACAAAGTCACTAACCTTCCACGGAAAGAAGTTCTGCGGACACTCCGGCCTACACTCCCCAGCTGCAAGTCTCCAATCAGGCGGACACGATGCACATTGGTCTCGTCTAGGCCCCGTGCACGTTTGACACGATAGATAGCACTTGGAACACGTTCCATCATCAGGGTAGTATCCTGGAGCACAAGTAGCTCTGCAAGTCCCTGATTGTAGACGCAGGAATCCAGAGCAAGTGGTGCAGTTGAGACGAGACACGCAACTGTCGCATGAGTGTGGGCATTGGGAGCATTTCCCCGCGGTTTGATAGAATCCGGTGGAGCATTCTGCCACGCATCTAGGAATATTGAGCTGGTTAGATCACATTTAACTTTAAGTTGTGATAAATTACACAAAATAAGTAATACCAAATAAGAGAAAGGGAAACTAATCTCACCCCCGAATACTGAAACGCAACTCAGATTTAAGCACGTCTCAAGCGACGAATATTTGACAGATTTTCATTGAAAACTGTCAAATATTCGTCGCTTGAGACGTGCTTAAATCTGAGTTACGTTTCAGTATTCGGGGGTCAGTCTCTCAAAAGTCATCTAGCTGGGTAAAACGTGAAGTCACAAAATAGAGCATTAAAATTATTGGAGCTAATATTTTAGAAGTTTATTTTAGATACTTCTAAAGCTTAGGCAATTTTACTGAGAATTTAGTATTGGTCCCCATTAAGCTTTGCGCACATCTAAGCTTTCTCTTTAGCTCATCTTCTGCGGTAGCGATCAGTGAAACGCTGTCAAATATCGCTGTCATATTTGACAGCGGTTCACTGATCGCCACCACATACGCTGATTAACAGTACAAGAAAAATCACATTACATCTAATGAATTTATATTTATACTTTTAATACCACCTACACTAGTATTATTGCGTCTATCATTTGACTAGAATACATTTAAAATCGTTAAATAAATGAAGGTGAAACGAATCTCAATCAGAATTGATCTAACTGGGTAAATAATTAACGAAGTAAATTATTTAGGTTTAATTTTTCGTAAGTAGCTTTGTTCTTCCAAGAATCTTTACACATTTATTTTAAAACGAATAAGTTTTTTTTTAAATTTAGGATATGGTGTCCCAATTTTAACACGCTGATTGACAGTACACAAAATAACGACATTACACCTACTTATAACGGCTATCATTTTACACAACCCACAATTACACACACACAACACAGTACAGTAGGATACAGTTACCTTAAAACAAAGAAAAATGTCTCTTACTGCAAGGACATAAGAGCTAGCCGTGTATAGTCTGATGCGTATCCTTGTGTACAATTTGAGGTAATATCTGGTAGGTTTACCTAGATCCTTGCAATAACAGCGGTCCGGAACAAGACAAACAGTCCCATTCATTTGGGCCGCTACATTTCTCGCACGTCGAATGGCAATTCTTGCAACGACCCCCTTCGTGGTACTCGCCTGGAACAATGGCCATTATTACGTCATATAAAACACCCTATCTTACTACTGAGCCTGATGTCATGGCTCAGTTGGTAGTCCTAACCTTCTGCGCTGTCGGCCATGGGTTCGATCCCCACCAAGAACAAATATTTGTGTCGTGAACATAATTGTTTGTTCTCTGTCTGGGCGTTATATTGTATTTTAGGTAAGTATTATCAAAAATAAATATATTCAAGTATTATTTAAGCCATCTGGTTCATATAGTACAAGCTATGCTTAGTTTGCGGTAAGAGAGTGTTGTGTGAATTGCCCATGATATTTTTTTATTTATTACAAATACAAAATAATTAGAAGTTCCACAATCTGGCTGCAATAGCTGGACCGATTGGGATAAAACTTAACAATATAATATAGCTTGGAATAGCACTTGGGTTTTTTTGGTTGCAAGTGAGCGAAGCCAGAAATTGAATGATGAATCGTACAATGTCGCCCACCCGATGGATCGATGACATTGTGGGATGAAGAAGGCTTAGAATCTTTCATCCAGCAGCTTGTTCAGACTCAGGATTATAAGTAAGCGAAGATGCGGTCAAAGCTAGTGACACATATAAGCAGGATCCAAACCCAGGACCTCATGATCAGAAGGTAACCACTAAAACCTCTATATTTTACTACCACAAGCCATAAATACGCAAAGTCGAGAAATGTACTAACTTGTATCGCATTTTTCATTTCCTTCTGGCAGACACTTTCCACTTCTGGTAAGTACCCATTTCTCTTTGCATACGGAGCAAATTCCATACGCGCATATTGAGCACCCAATAGGACATCTACAAGGAAAAATAAACAGTTTACAGAAAGATAAAACCATATTTATTGTCAAAAACATCCCGTAAGCTAAAATAATTATAAATTTAAAAAACTTGAGAAACCGACTTCATTGCCAAACGGCTAAACCGATTTTAATGAAATTTGTTTGGGACAATCTGGACATAAGAACATCCTTCCAAATAAAAAAATAATTTTCTAAATCGGTTCATAAATGACGGAGGCATGCAGTTACAAACATTAAAAAAATTATTTAAAAAAAAATCGCAACACTGATTTTAATAAAATTAAAATGGGACCAATCTGGAAGCAGTACCTTTCAGATAAAAAAATATTTTTTCAAATCGGCTCACAAATGACGAAGTTATGCGGTAACAAACATTAAAAAAAAATGAAAAAAATAATAAAAAAAAACTGAGTTTTACGAGATTAATAATGTTTTTTTTATTACAACAAGCTGATAGAACAAACATATCCGCCTGATCTTAAGTGGTAACCATCAACAGGCACGCACTTCAAGAAAGTGCCCTCCCATGCACTGCCCTATGATTATCAACTTGAGGCACACAGATGATCAGCCCCACGTGCCAGTAATTTCACCGACACCCACACCCTTCAAACCCAAACACAGCAATGCTACAGCAATGCATGTTAGATAGTTCCTGGTTCCTTATTAGGCACGTTCCTGACGTGCGTGACCTACGAGGCAATGCTTTTTTATAGGCGATGGCTATGACTTAACATCAGGTGGGCCATATGCTTGTTCTATCTGCTAGGTGTATAAAACAACATACAAAATCTTTAGTTTCTAAGTTTAACAAGTGGTCTTAATAAATACTACTAAACTCAAAACCGTAGATAGTAATCGATTACTAGATAAGCTTTAGTATCGATGTATCTATTTGTATCTTTTTAACCGACTTCCAATCAAAAAGGAGGAGGTTCTCAATTCGGTTGTATTTTTTTTTTATTATTATTATTATTATTTTTTTTATGTTTGTTACCGCATAACTTCGTCATTTGTGAGCCGATTTGAAAAATAATTTTTTTATCTAAAAGGTACTGCTTCCAGATTGGTCCCATTTTAATTTTATTAAAATCGGTGTTGGCATTTTTTTTAAATATTTTTTTAATGTTTGTAACTATGTACATGCCTCCGTCATTTATGAACCGATTTAGAAAATTATTTTTTATCTGAAAGGCACTGCTTCCAGATTGGTTTTATTTTAATTTTATTAAAATCAGTGTTGCCATTTTTTTTTTAATAATTTTTTTAACGTTTGTAACTGCATGCCTCCGTAATTGATGAACCGATTTAGAAAATTATTTTTTTATCTCAAAGGCATTGCTTCCAGATTGGTCTTATTTCTATATTATTAAAATCGGTGTTGCCATTTTTTTTAAATAATTTTTTTAATGTTTGTAACTGCATGCCTCCGTCATTTATGAACCGATTTAGAAAATTATTTTTTTATTTGGAAGGTTATTCTTATGTCCAGATTGTCCCAAACAAATTTCATTAAAATCGGTTTAGCCGTTTGGCAATGAAGTCGGTTTCTCAAGTTTTTTAAACTTATAATTATTTATTTTAGTGTCCTTGTGTTTTACTGGTTTATGTGTGCTTAAGTAGTAAATAAATGGCTATGTCTTTTAGTATAGCCCCTTGGACTAGCCACAGCATGTATATCAGTTTTTTGACTCTCTTTATTAACATAATATATCATCACTATTTCTTTCATTAACCCATGTCTTCGTATTTAATTAGGTTAATAGTAGTAATATAAAATACTTTATTTCTAATTTATTCATTTCTGTCCCATTCAAGGTTAAATTCATAATGATGTGTTGGATTCTGGCCCGGCGCCTTTGGTCAAATTTATGAGTTCAATATCATTCTGGAGCATTACGTAACACTCCGGCACAGTAACGTGACCTAAATTAAGGAAAAAGCTACTGACAAAAACATAATAGTCTAAAGTTGAAAAGGCAGCACGCGCTACGCTTCAAAACAAACTAATAAACTTAAATTTGACTGCGATAGTTTTTATGCGTTTTTAGCCAACTCTGGTATGGACGTCTGGTCACCAAGTTTAATTATAGCTTTGTAAGAGTAATGTTAGATACTTTTGTTCATACCCGATATGAACAAACGGTACCTTACTTTGCAATAGTTGGTGATTCAACGGTGTCGTTTTGTTTTGTTAAGGAGTCTATAATTTAAACAGTGTACACAACACACCTTCGTCTACAATTTTCTTCAAAACACACTCAAATATTCAACCCAATACCCTGTGTTTACAGAGACGCGTGTCCCAACGAATAATGGAATGATTTATTAACCATAATAACACTTACCCCAAACATTCCCTTCTTTGTGAATCCGCGTAATGTCCTGCGGGGCATTTAGCGAGGCAGCGGTTGTTGAATGCGAAATCTCCTATTTTACACGAAACACATTCGGTCGCGTTCGGGCCACGACACGAGTCGCATGTCTCGTCGCATTTCATGCAGCCAAAGTCATCCTTCTGATAAGTGCCAGGAGGGCACGATGCCAAGCATGACCCGTTGTAGAGAACGTAGCTATGAGCGCAGGATGAACACATCTCAGCCGTTTCTGTACACGTATCGCAATGCTCCGAGCAGGGGTAGCAGGAATTGGCATTTGCGTCTTCGTAGTAACCGTCCGGGCATTGCTGAAGGCACACAGCTAAATCAACCACCAGCATATGAGCTGGTGCACAGGTTAAGCATGAGTCCTGCCCCGCCCCCGCACAGGTCTCGCAAGACTCATGACAAGGCCAACACACTCCGCCTTGGTTCACGAAACTTCTCGGGGGACATTTAGAAACGCAAGAGTTATCCAAGCGGTAATGTTTGCAAGCCACGCACTGAGTCGGCCCCTTCCCGTAACAGCCTTGAGAATCGCATTCGGGGTCGCACATTCTCTGTACTTGCTTGTCGTTCGCGTCGGCTAGAACGTTTTTTCGCTGCGCCGAGGGTATGTTATTCGGGTAATTGTGTCGGTCGGAAGCTCCAAGCTCGATATCGTTGAGGAATTGCGAGTATTCAGACGCGTCGTAAACGTCGTTGATATGATATTTTTCCTCTTGGTAACCGTTGTTCGAGAAGTAATAGCCTTTACTGCGTAGCCTTACGGGGTTGGTGGCCGTACCGTAGAATATCAGCTGCCATTTCTTTAGAATACCCGGTTGGGTGGCGAGGTTGTTGCCGGCGTTTAGTATCTGTAAAGTCCATCGTCCCTCAGCGCTTTCACCCCAGAAATGAACGCTCAAAAAAGGCCAGTCATCAAAGCTTGAACTGGTGGCATCTTTCATTCTCTCTAACAATAGGGTAGACGTTGTCCCCATCGGTGAAGTCAGCAAAATCCGTAAATTTCCCCTCGGAAAGAAGCTTAGTGAAATTTTGCATTGAACGTGTTCCAAAAACCTGACCTCCTTCGCCGTCCCGCTGCACCCATTCACGTCCATATGGACGGATATAGTGTAGCCGAAAGACGTTTCAATCGACTTGTCCTCGTTTATTTCTTGCGATTTGCAAATATGTTGGGGTGGAACTTGCGCCCATTGCTCCGCGAGGGTGACCATTTCATCGGCGTCCATTAGCCCGTAGCCAAATTTATGGCTCACTTTTCTCTTGACACCATTTACTATCCACCCTCCTTCCTTCTCTAGGGGTGTAGATCTCGAGGTCATTACTATTAAATGTTGGATATCTCTCCATGTTAGCATCGGATTAGCTTCTAAAGTTAATGCGACGATTCCTGCAGCCAGCGGCGCTGAAGCCGACGTCCCGGTGTGTTTTAATGTACAAAGATGTCCTGTTCTCAATCGTGCGTCCATATCAACAGTAGCTACACTTCTATCTTTACCGGGCGTTCCGGAGCTATACGTAGTCGTTAGTGACGAAGAGCACTCCTCTAAATACCACGGCTTTAACCCCTTTTGTGTCGCACTAGATATAGATATTGTGAATATGCTATTGGCGTAACCATCACAGTTGCAAGAGTCAGTGTGCCTGCCCCCGTTTCCCGAGGCCCATATGAAAATAGAGCCTTTTCCCCCTCTTCCGTTCGTCACGCCGTTTATAAAAGCTCTGTAACAAAGGTTTTTAATGAGCTTTGAAACTAGATATCTACCTATAATACAGTTTATTAGAGGTAGATTTCTAAGGCTTTGAAAGCCATTGTAATATCGCAGTCTATTGAATTGAAAACTGGTTTTCATAGAAAAGGACGCATTGTTTTGCTCTAAACGCGTAGTTATAGCATTTAATCTTGTTTTAAACTAACTTAAGAGTTAGTGACAGGTTAGTGAATACATTAACTGATAGTTTGGTCAACTGAATACTTTATAAATGGTTACTTGGGTATATTAAATATATTATTCAATAGTAATGATTTCTGCCAGTCAAGGTCAACAACATGGATGAGTTTATATTAATTTGTACAAAGTTACCGTTCAATACGGTGAGAAATGTCGACACAAATTTTGTCTTATTTATAAAAGTCCATCAGGATAAAAAAATTACTCTGGCTTGCTTGCACGAATTGCAAAAACATATTAGAAAATAACCCATCTTTGGCAAGGAACGATTGTAACAAGACTGACTGTTGAGTCTGAGTCGAGCTTCAAGCATAGATTTTATGACATTTCTCCATTGAAAAGTGTCAAAAATATGCTTGCTGCACTCAAGCCCTGTAAGCCTACCACAAACTCTGTCTATGGCTCTGGTTTTGAGTCAGGAGTCAGTGTGAGTACTCACCAGTGTTTTCTAGAGGAGCTTAATTCTTGGGCCGACCGAGATTTTCAATGTCCCATAAATACACACTGGCATTGCACAACCCCGCACTTTTTCTACGTTTTCCGTATCGATATACGGATATACGGTAGCTGTCGAGGCTTCCACGATGAGGTCGTCGATGACTTACTCAAGGAAATCTTCCATTCTCTCTTCGAAAAGAAGCAATAAAACAAAATTGCAAAATGATCCGAGATGAGCCGAGAATCAGGCTCCTGTGTGTGTGACGTTTCGACGTATTACTTATTAAGTCAACACTCACACAGACTCAAATCCAGAGCCAGACAGAGCTTGTGGTAGGCCTACTGTTTTGGAATACGGGACTAAGTCACGAACCTTTTAGCCAAAGGGCCTGGCCCATCAACAGTCTTCCCATCATCCTCCGGGCCCCATGAGGAGCTGTAGATGTCTATATGTTGGATGTTGAAGCTCAATGCTTGTGCTTCAATAGCATCGTTGACGTTGCCATCTAACATTCTTATACCACCAATACTGGCGTTGTATGCTATGCCTACGCCGCAGTACCTGTACAGAACAAAATAAAGTATGGGCTACGCCTTTGGTTCAACCAAAATGTCCACCGAACTTAGGGCAATTTTTTCCCTCTGTACCCGTAGTCTGAGTTTCACTCGATCAGTGTGAACATTTCGTTTTGCCTACGTATCTCTTTCTTTTGTATGGAGAAATAATGAGACAACAACTCGTTTCGATCGTTACTACCAAGTTTTTACGTAACGTATCTTTGTTGTCTCATCTTTTCTCCATACAAAGAAGAGAGACACGCAGGCAAAACGAATGTTCAAACTTATCGAGTAAAACTCAGACTATGGGTATTGTAGAAAAAGTTATCGGTCAGATAAAAATAGGATAAAAATATATCCATCTCTATTTGATCTTGTCAAAACCCGGTCAAAAACAAGGACTGACATTTAAATACTAATAGGATAGATATTTTAAATAAGATTTTATTTTGCAATAACTCACTTACTGCATTTGTGTAATAAATTGCTATTACGATGTCGTTCGTATTGAATAGTAAACTTAACTAAAATAAAGATCTTACTCATTATAGGCTGCGGCCGCTACTTCTCCTGCACATCTCGTGCCATGTTTGTTGTCGCCGTCATCCTTCGGCATCGGATCCGTGTCGTTACCGTTTATGTCCGTTGACGCGGCGTGATCCTGTTTCAACAATAAAAAAGGTGTTTTGACGTGACAACGTCTTATAATTCGATGGAGCTGGCTGCACGCACGAAAAACATGACTAATGCGGAGCTACCTCGCTCTGAGGCGTTCCATTTAAGGCTTGAAGTGCAAGCAAGAGCGCGGAACGAGCGACAAAGAGGCACAATCGGTCTCTGCGTTCGGCAGCGTTCGCCATCTGTCTCTCTCCTACTGAGTACTGGCATAGTGAACCTTTTTTTAAAAACATCTTAAAAGTTTCAGTTATTGCAATCAAAAAACAATAACCACCAACCGATACAATTCAAGTCATCTTGTAAGTATTGCGTAGAACATACTATCCAAGATTTACAATTACAATTTATATGATTACAATTTCATTGATTATTATTTAATTTATATTATGACTTATATATTATTTTTGCTTATTATGTACTTTTTTCGGACACATGTATAATTGTTAATGAATAAATGAACAAAATATTTTTTTTTACCATAAGACCCTTGGGTTTAGCGTGCCGTGTGCTTAATATCTATGGAATTATAGCTTTAATCACGACTCGTTGCATTTGGTCCGAGTTTGCGTAACTAACTTGCTTTGACATAAATGTTTTTATTGAAATAGCATACTAAAATAGTCACAGTTATATGCCACAGTGCATAAAATAGTGCAGTTTTTATAAATCGTATGATTATTTAATCTTGGCGGTTGACAGTTTTTATACTTAGCTGGTAGCAAATCTGTACTACCAGCCGCGGTGGAAGATTTTTTACCTGCATTATATACCCGTCTAACATAACTTTTGCCTTTTTAATACTACTATGATTGATTCTCTCTACTTCAATTGGTGAGTTAATCTTGGACAGTAAGTACTTGCTAAAGTGCGTGGTTTTTAAAACAAACCAGTTTATTTTTTTATTGAACTGAAACCGTCAGCAATTTCAGGATTATATAACGTGGAAAAAAACCAGTGAACTCGTTATCGCCGCGCGTCACGAGAGATAATTGTTCAAGTTTTCCCTTCTGTTGGCATTCCCGGAATGCCGCCATTATTTATTTTTGAGTGTCACTAAAAATTACATTTTTTGTTTAAACTATGCAATTGGTAGTGAAAAAACCTATACTATATCGTGATTGACGTGCTATTTTTACGTGCTTACCAAATAAATGATTATTATGATTGATTAATTTGTATTCTTCTTTTAAGGTTATGTGAAAAGGTGACCTGCCATTCGTCAAGCTACAACAAACGGTGTGGAATCAGTAACGGCTCGCCTGACGTTAAGCGGTGATTACGGCCCAGAAGTAGAACGAACACGCGAATGCAATTACATAAACACCTAGAGACCGTTAGATGTACGTAATGATTGCCTGTAATTGTATTTCTTGTTTTATGTTTGTTTCATTTGTTACAACCTACAAAGGATCTTCATCTAGCACTTTTTAAATTAACGCGATCGTTATGCATAAATTATATGGAAGAAACGGGTATTTATCGCGATTACCTGACGTTTCGACCGTGTTACAACAGCCGTGGTCGCGGGCAGACATGGTCGAAAAGTCGGAAAATAATAAAAGTAATCACGATAAATACCCGTTTCTTCCTTAAATATAATTATGGATTTTTCATCTGTCAATAATCGCACTTTTCATTGGTAAACTATTACTGTTACAAATAGAACCTAAAAAGTTTGAAAATATGTGTCAAGTGCACGAAAGGAGCCTCTTCGAGGCGCACTTAAAAATCCTTTCACCACACTTGGTTCGAAAGAATCAGTGACACGATAAGAAGAAGAAGAAGAAGACTGTTACAATCAGCCAGTGTGATGCAACAAACGGTGGTTAACCGACAAATGGTGACCTACAATGATTACTTACGGACGTTCGTAGAATATAAAACAGAACATAAAGTGTTTGACGAAAAATATTTAACCTCTTCATGCATGACAATTTTGCGCACGAGATAAAACTCAAGCCCCTGAACGGTGAAGAAAAACATGAGGAAGCAAGTTAGTATGCTAATAAAAATTCTCAAGCATAATATTTGGACGTGTGTCTGACTACCCTCATTAGACATCCTTATACCATCCTTAAAGGAAACACAGTGATGCTGCTTCACGGCAGAAATAAGCATGGTGGTACATTTCCCCGGACGAGCCACATCACAAAGAGCTCTACTACTACTACTGAGGATAGACCCAAAAGTTCTAAGAAGGCTTTTAATAACAATCGCGAGACTGTTCTATTCCATATTAACTGCTTAAATACTACTAAACTATGTCACAGTTGGTCTGGTCTTTACACTGTCTTTGGAACACTAATGACCCAAACTATACCGTATTGCAAAGGCGGGGTTCCAAAACATACTCGATTTGGCATTCGTTCAATTCTGCCGGCCCTCTAACATAGCTAGCCTTTTGTAAGTTGCTCTACTTACCTTTAATTCAAATCTTATGCTATTAGGTTTATAAAAATTATTATTCTGAAACATTATTTGAGTTAAACTAAAAATACATTTTAACAGAACAATCGATCAGAAATACAAATCTCTCTCTGATCTTTATTTTCAATCTGTGGATAGGTATTACTGATAGAAAACAGAGTTCAGATCAACGACTGCAGGCAATGTACCCAAAAGGCTGGCAGCATTACCATAAATAGCTATGCTTTTTGGTTACCAGTTTCATCCATTAGCCTCTTAGGTAACTAATAAGCTTGTCTGGAAGAGATCGCTTTTCAGCGATAAGACCGCCCTTTATACATTAGTATGTTGTAAATTATTGTTACTTGTTTTTCCATTGTTAGTTTTAAGGTTTGCAATAAAGAATTTTCTACTCTATTCTAATAAGCATTTTAAAAAACTTTAGAACAATCATCATCAGCAACCTGAAGAAGTCTACTGGTGGGCATAGGCATCCCTTATCCATTTCTAGAAAGAACATTTAATTTTCTCTATCCATCGATCTTTACGTCGTCGGTCCGTAGGAGGGGCGGGTGTCTTGGCTTCGTCTTCCGGTTCGGGACGCTATTTGATAACCTTTAAGGCCTGCGCACACCTAGGTCGCTGGAGATGGCTATCAATGAAACGCTGTCATATATCACTGACAAATTTGACAGCGTTTCACTGATCGCGGTCGCCAGCGACCTAGGTGTGCGCAGGCCTTTATTCCCCAACCTTTTTTATCTTATCTATTGATTATATGGAACTAGAGTAACAAGAATTTTAAACCTGTCATCTTAACTGCAGTAGTAGGGTAGGGTGTATTTTGAATGGCGTTACCCCGTAGAGCGAATATACTATTTTTTTACAACCAAAAATTATGTGTAAATTCTCTGTCGATTCTTTGCCAAAGAATAAATAATAAAGCGACTCCTAAAGATATTGTTATCGTTTAAAGAAAATATTCAGTTTTTTCTTTTAAAATTTGTAAAGTAGTGAGACGAGAATTGACGAGATAAAAAGGTACTTTTTTATTATTAAATTGCTTATTCGCACTTCATAAAACATCTTTCAAACTTTGATAAAGATGAATGGCCTAATTTTAACTTTACAAAGTGTGCGAGTTTTTATGAGTTAAAAAGAAATACCTGAGTATTTTTTTATATTTTTAAGGAAAGTCCTTAGCTTTTTTTCAAGAAGTGTCGTATTATATTTAGGTGTATTTATTGTTTCGTGGATACCGTAAGTAGACCATGGGGTGTATCACGCAATTATACGCAAACGTGCTTTATCAAAACATGCTTATCTTGGTAATTCGCAAATCTTACAACACGTTAGATCATGATGCCAACGCAACTTGGCTAAAAGGTATGATGTGGAAACTTACGTAGTTCTGGATCAAGTCCGGATGGTTAGACTGGACGCCGTCGTCCAGTACAGTAATAACTACCCCCTTCCCTGTGTACCCTTTGCGCCATGCTGAGCCCACGTTCATGTCCAAGCCATCTGCAGCGCCGCCGTTCTGCAACAAAATGGTATATTACACATTTAAATCATTAAAATTAGAGATATAATCATCAGTATCATCCACAGCCTCTCAAAGACGTCCAGTTCGCTGTCTCAGGGCTTCACAATGTGGAAATTTTGGTCCACATCACGTCAGGCATGCGACAAACGTGGCCAACCCAGGCCCACATCAGCCTTGTGGATTTCCTCTGCGGCAGTGATTTTAATCATGTGCGCAGTGTTATTATCCCTCTATACATTAAATTAAATATAGAACGCCAACGTTTCCAACATTGTCGTTTTGTTTTACCATAACTTATCAAACAGCAGAATAGTTCAAAATAAGACCCATTTATTCCCAGGTTAGGCGAAGCTACAAGCCATTTAGAAGAACTTTCTTTAATTTATAAATCTGTTGGCGACTGTCCAAAAAAATAAAAAATGACATCCCCTAGTCCTACTTAATGCTTTCGAAGGCAGAAACCTTTATCTCAACGAAACTTTATTATATCATTCGAAACACTCAGAGCTCATAAGTTACAATAAAATGCTCGTTTCCTTTCTGATTCTGAACTATTGAATTAGTAATTCGACTTGAGTGTTCTTTGGATAAATTTTACTCGAAAAGCAGAAAAGCTTGGATATTACCTTGACAGAGGGAATACTTAGCATTGGGCGAATAGATGTGAAACTTGTCCTAAAATAAAAATAACTCTTATTGTATGAAATTGCTATAAATTTATGAATTATCTCTATTGTTGTATATTTAAATACACATTACATACATAAAAGCACGCCTTATTTCCCAGAGACTAGACAGAGATCACGGATTTTCACTTGATACGATCCTTACATACCTCCTTCACTTCATTCACTCTCATAACATTCTCCATACATGTTTAGGTGGCTTAGGTTTATTAAAATGAAAAAAATAAAATGTACCTACAAACACTTACAGAACATTTAAATACTTACAGAAGGTCAGCACATCGCGGGAATTGAGCTAACGCCTATTGAATCTTAGTGGGTTAGTTGCTTGACCCCCAGATTAGCAGTGAGCCATAAAAACCAGTGATATGCAATAATAGTAGATCTTATATAACATAGTTTTTATCAGAAAATATTATGACTAATTCTTTTGATGTGACAACGTCTTATAATTCCATGGAGCCGGCTGCACGCACGAAAAAGCATGACTCATGTGGTGTTACTTCGCTCTGAGGCGTTCCATTTAAGGCTTGAAGTGCAAGCGAGAGCGCGAAACGAGCGACAAAGAGGCACAATCGGCCTCCGCGTTCGGCAGCGTTCGACATCTATGTATTTTCTTATGACGCTGTCACGTTCAACTATCGTCAGTAAACCGACTTGAAAGACAACCGATTTTTTTTTAAAGTGACATGCCAAAATTCGTAATATCTTGTAGAGTTTCACTTCTATACATTAAGATACTATTACCTAATTTATGGATATACTTACCTTTGTCTGCTATAGGTCATTGACTTTGTGATACTCGTTACAAGATATGCTAAGTTGCGAACCATCTGTTATTATTACGTGTGTTTTACTGCGAGACGGGTTTTAGAATATGTATAAAATATGTATATGTGTGTGTACTTAGCGAGAAAAAGGGTTTCAAGTTTTCGTCAACGAAAATTAACAGCATGAATGTTTAATCCTACTTATAACTCAGTTTACAAATTCTAAGAGATCTTAGAATTTGTAGAGTAAAGTGTAAAGTCCTTAGAAGAACCAAGGTCACTAACATAGATATGTTAGTGACCTTGGTTCTTCTAAGGACTTTCTCATTCCTGATTCCGTTGAACTCAGCATACCTCTTTTTTGCATGACTTTCAGCTTTGTGTGAGACCACTATTCAGTGATTACCAAGTTAAGTTTGACTGCTAGCAGGTACGCCCCGCACACTTGACTGAATCCCGTACAAAAGCCGCGTTCTAGCTACCTATTACGCAGACATCACAATGTCGTTTTGTATACGCGCGTCTGTATACGGTTCTTACACAGACACTACACAAATATCGCTTTATACACGCGTGTGTGTGTGCGTGAGGCGTGTTTCGAGAAGATTTTAAATGGTGGTGATGCCTGGAAGCCCCGATTGGTGGGGCCCCGGAGTGTCCGTTCTATGCGTAGTATTATTATGTTCTGTACTATTATGTATGTACACCTGTATAATGGATAAGTTTTACGTACCACACTCACTAAGTACCATTGTTCTTTGAACAGGGGATCAGGGAAAGCTGGCATACTCCTTATGTCCAGCCGCGGGTTCTCTTTGTAGTCTCGCTTCGTTCTCCGCAACTCTTTCTGCTGCATTGCCCATCTCACCTGCCAACAAGACCGATGATTTAAAAAATAAGGAAATAGACGTCTATTCAAAAAAGGAGGCGGGAATCGGAACACAAACTGAAACGCATCGAAAACCAAGGTCAAACCAATGCATTTAAGTTTAAGGTCTAACTAACGCGCTGATAATCAAGGTTAAGCCAATGCATCGAAGATCAAAGTCAAACTAGTATCCACGGTCGTGTATATTGTGTAGGGAAAATATTTCAAATATTAATAATAACAAATATTTTGGAAAATTCACACGACACTATCTAGCCCCAAACTTAGCAGAGCTTGTACTGTGACCAGACCGCGCTGATACAATACTTATATTTATTTGTTTTAAATACATACTGTTTACCAGTTTTGGGAATAGGACATCTCTATTCGGATCAAGCAAGAAGTTACATCTCTAGGAGTGAAAAAAAAGAGGAAGAAGAAGGAGTTTATGGCGTCGTTTTATAGAGTTGTATTATCTGGAGTGTATTAAAGTTTAACAGAGTTGTAGCTATAATCAATGAAGAGTTTTCGTCTTATTAATACTTAGAATACAATATAACACCCAGACAGAGAATGCATTTGTGTTCACCACACAAATATTTGTTCTTAGTGGGGATCGAACCCACGGCCTACGGCGCAGAAGGAGAGCTACTACCAACTGAACTGAGAGGCCAATCAAATTAATTAAACATACAACTGTTAATTAAACATACCAAGCAACGAAGCCATGAGTGGAGACTTTTCAATATTTAATATACTGCCCTAATTCAAAAAATCTGAGTAATGACATTCTACCTGTTAAATATATTAATTTCAGTCCAAAATATGTTTAAAACAAAGTTATCACACAGTTTCAGATAAATGGCTAGCACTTTTTCATCCTAGGAACAAGACAAGAGATTAATTAACTTTTTTAATTAAAATTTGGCCGCTCTATGGCTGGCTAAGATTACAAGACAAAGTAACCTGAAAGTTTTCAGAGAAGCCTTTTTATGTACCTCTGCTGAACACAGACGGGGATTGGTAAAGTGTGTTTTGGAAGCAGTTTCAAGAGTTCAGTAGCCCCATTATTTTGAAATCATTCTCCCATTTTTTTTCATTTCCGTTTTTAGGGTTCCGTAGCCAAATGGCAAAAACGGAACCCTTATAGATTCGTCATGTCTGTCTGTCTGTCTGTCCGTCCGTATGTCACAGCCATTTTTCTCCGAAACCGTAAGAGCTAGACTGATGAAACTTATTCTGATGTATTCTGTGAACCGCATTAAGATTTTTACACAAAAATAGAAAAAAAACTATAAATTTTGGGGGTCCTCCATACTTAGGACTGAAACTCAAAAAAATTTTTTTCATCGAACCCATACGTGTCTCTCATAGATATCATAGATCATAGATGTACCTCTGCTGAACACAGACGGGGATTGGTAAAGTGTGTTTTGGAAGCAGTTTCAAAAGTTCAGTAGCCCCATTATTTTGAAATCATTCTTCCATTTTTTTCAATTATTTTTTTAATTTTCACGAACTGGAACACGAAAAGTAACGTATGATGCCCACCCACCAGATGGACCGACGACATTGTTAAGATCGCGGGAAGTCGGTGGATGGAGAGAGCTCAGAATCGCTCTTCTTCAAAATGTGCAGGGGAGGCCTATGTCCAGCAGTGGACTTCTTCAGGCTGATGATGATGATGATGATGATGATTCTTTTGATAACGGTCAAGGTATTCTGACTTTACTCTCAGTTAGTAACATGCTGTTGTGGATTATACTTGAGTATTTGTACTTGTTGTGTATAGTAGCGACTCATTTGTTTTATTTTTAATCCGTGTCAGTGGGGGTAAAGCATTGGTAATGAATTGTAGGTTAGAGTGAAAATTAACAAAAGTACGACATTTTGTGACCTAGTGGAGTAGCTGAATTTATTAATTAATTCACTGAATGAGCAGAAAGTGCGGGTACAATTCTCGTACCGAGTTGTTTTTATAACGCTTTTATTAGCTTCACCTGTATGTATGTAACCGTCCTCTTTGAGCTCGATTTTGTCCTACTTTGAACGATCAGATTTGATTCAAATATTGCACATCTGTCAAAGGTCGATGACAATGCAATAATATGAAAAAAAAAAAAAAAAAAAAAAGTTAAAAATAAATTATAATTTAAAAAACTAAAAAAAAACGCTTTTATAACTAATTGAACTAAAAAGTTAAAAACAAAACTGTAATAATCAATTGAAAAATTTATATTATTGTACAAAAAGCGTGGGGGGGGCTTGATTTTGATTGTTGTAAATATTTTATCAATAGTTTATTATATCTGAAGTTATTATAAAAAGCACCCCACGCTTTTTTGTACAATAATATAAATTTTTCAATTGATTATTACAGTTTTATTTTTAACTTTTTAGTTCAATTAGTTATAAAAGCGTTTTTTTTTAGTTTTTTAAACTATAATTTATTTATCCAACCCCTACAGAGATGCTTTGAGGCTCAAATTACTTAACAATCAAATCTTGCAGGACTAGTAAACTAAGAAACTGGCCATTGTAAAAAGCTGTCTAGGAATAATGTAGAGAACCCTAAATTGGTGGCTTTATGTAACTTTATTTTATAAAATTCTCACCATCTTTTTCAAACGACTTTGATTTGAAAGGGAATTAATAAGATTTTTCATTACTCATACTCTGAAAGTAGGTCTGAAGTTGCCTGAGGGGCCTAATAGAAAGTAAAACTTTCAGCCCTAGGGAGAATCGCTTTCTACTGACAGCTGTCAAATTATAAAAAAAAACAAGTTCTATTTTATTCAACCATGTTCCAACTTTTTATAGTCTTTCTAACTGCAAAGAGGTCGTTGAACCAAATTCCAACTTTTTATTCAGCAAATAGGTTAGAAACCCATTACAACGGTAAGAAGTTTAAAAAGTCTAATTAGAGCGCAATGTAAAATTTAAATTTTAATAACATAAAGATGTATTAAATAAATAATATATCTTCTAAATTACTTGATTAATATATAGCTTCAACTTTTTATTTAAAATGACATAAATTTGAGCAAACAATTTAGATTTTTTAAATTATGAAAATGAAAATAATGGCTGAATAATGCTGGCGAGCCGTAGCCGAAGGCCCGCCAGAGAAAAAGAAAAAAAAACCGGGAAGGCGGCAATTCAATCTTCATTTTCACAAATTTTTCTTTCATGTTTTTATTTTTACTTTCTTTGTATTCGTAATGAAAAGCACAGTGTTTACCTCGGATGAAAGTCTTTTAAGTCCCTCAAGCTCCATTGGCGCCCTCGCTACGCTCTGGCGCCAAACCCGTCTCGGGACTCAAAAAACGTGACTTTCAACGCTCAGGTAACAATGTACTATTTCATCCCACCAGCTCTGAAAGTGTGTTTTTGCTGTTTAATTTCTGACTGGAAAAGCCGTTTTTATCCGCTAGAGGATAAAGTAAATTTGAATTTACAATATCGTGTTCAATAAGTTTGTGAATACACAACCTATTTACTTCTACTTCCATGGTGCCGAACTTATCATACAACCTTTTAAAATTTGCTAAAACCTCGCACTCGTAACCTCCTTGGTGTATTTGTGAATTCAAAACACCATTAAACCTATTTACTTCTACCTGCATGGTGCCGAATTTATCATACAACCTTTTTAAATCTGTTAATAACTCATACTCGGAACCTTCTTGGTGTGTTACTTTTAGCCGCGCCATGTTCTTTTTTGCATTTAGTCATTTCCTCGCAGAGGTGGGATGAAAAGTTACGTGTTGCACTCGAGTGCAAAGATTTTTCACCTTGTGCTCTTTTGATTCCTTCGCGAACGCTTAGGATTCTAACTTTTAAACCACTCGCTACGCTCGTGGTTAAACTTTAGAATCCTGCGCTTGCTCAGTCATCAAAATTGAGCACGCGGTTAAAAAGCAGCTTTGCACTCTTGTATAACAAATAACTATTTCTACAGACTGAATGTTGAACAAAATAACCAATATTCTTTCAGCTTTAGTCGGATTTCAACAGAGCAATAGTTTTTTTTATAAATATTGTAATCAATCTACACAACACTATCCAGCCCCAAACTAAGCAGAGCTTAGTATGGGAACCAGATAGCTGATATAATACTTATACGCATAATTTTTCAAACCAACGACCTACGGCGTAGAAGGCTACCACCAACTGAGCTGATAGGCCAGTCGATTTACTATATAAGTACATCTTAAGTTTTCGAGAGCACCGTAGGCCTACCACAAGCTCTGTCTGGGTCTGTCTCTGGCTCTGGTTTTTAGTCTGTGAGAGTGATGGCTAAATAAATCCTGTACGTCAAAACGTCACTCACACAGTATAATACACTGGTGAACATTCACACAGACTCAAAACCAGAGCCAAAGACAGAGCCAGACAGAGCTTGTGGTAGGCCTACGGTGCTCTCTAAAACTTAAGATAGAAGTGCTAAGTAAAATGTTACCTACTGATCGTCTAGTGGACCTCGCCTTCCGATCCTAAAGTCGTTGGTTCAAATCCAGTCGTGTACCATTGAGTTTTCCTGTTTGTTTTACCTGTGGGTCATTTTTGAGTCTGTTGACGTAGTTGATGCTGGCGTTCGTAGACCTTTTACTAACGTGTGGATGCGAGTACAAATAGAAGTCCTTGAGGTCTCCAATCTGAAAAGAAAAAAACACATTTAATGTCTCCTTCTTCTTCCTGCCCTTATCCCACTTCATGTGGGGGTCGGCACAACATGTCTTCCTCCTCCATTTCCCTCTGTCAGCCGTCATCTCTGCATTCACTCCTCTTTTATCTATGTCATCTTTCACACAGTTCATCCAAGCTTTCTTTGCTCTACTCACATATCCATCCACATCCATACTCATTTCTCTCCTAGTCACAGGACTTTTAAACACTTTTAATATATAAATATTAAAACAGGTTTTCATGGATCGTGGGGATGAAATTTGGTGCCACCAAAGAAGGGTTGAAAGGGTTTTAATGGTAATAAGCGACCTACGACAATGTTCCGGATGTTGAAAATGTCTTGGCATTAGGCAGAGGATGCCAGAAATATATTCTTCCTGCACAAAACGATCCACTTAGAATAAATATAAAGAAAATATCGAGCTGATATTAAAGATGTAAGCTTTTGGCGGATCGATGAGCTAGGCTTGACGTGTGGACCTGACATATAGATTCTAGACTCGAAGTATATGTTAGGTCCACACGTCTCGACTTAAGGCTGATAATTATGAATTATTATTATTAAGAGCCTGTTGTGTCAGACTGCAGGGCAAAGGACTCCCTTCCTTCTCTCCACTCATTATTTATTTGGGCTACTGTGGACCAATCCTTATGGTAGACATCTAATTTGTCCCTCCATCTTCGCAGTGGTTGGTTGTGAGGTCTTTTTCCATTTAAAAGCGTCCATTCGTCCAATAAGGCTGATAATGATTATAAAGGTATTTATAAACTAGTTACGAAGTATAAAAAAACCCTTGGATGCTATCATGCTATCAATGACAGTGAGAATGTCAGTGGACCCTTGAGATAATGCTCAAAGAAGCATGCACAGTAATTACGCGAGGGAACATTTGCGCGAGATTTCAATTATTGCCGGCTTTTGTTCCAACGTCGCTGCCATTGTCGTCATGTTCAACCGTCTACTGCAGAATGAAACTGAGCGAAGAATAAGTGATTATTATTTATTTAATTCATTTTTGTAAAGCACTTTGATTTGCTATTAAGTAGTAGTAGAGTTTATTGGCACTGGTGGTGTAGAAGTAGTGGCCCCGCCTTCCGATTCGAAAGTCGTGGGTTCAAATCCAGTCGTGTACTCTCAAAACGGTGAAGGAAAACATCGTGAGGAAACCGGCGTGTTGTAGAACCTAAAAAAGTTCGAGCAACACGTGTCAAGAGTCTCATCAAATGCGGATGATATAAATTTGGCGAAAAATTTTTTTTAGTTTGTTGTGAAGGGCTCATCCGGGGAATTACTAATACCATGCCTATTTCTGCCGTGTATAGCAGCATCGCTGTGTTTTGGTTTGAAAGTCGTGGATGCGGGTCAAATTACTGGCACTTCAGGCTTAACATCTGTTTGCCTCAAGTTGATGGACACAAAATAAATCTGCACCTAAATAGGGATAGCCGGTGGAGCGGGATGAAAAAATCTAGTGTGACCAAAAACGCGATGAGTCGCCGACATCATAAAAGTCGCAGGAAATATAAGATACATCATGTACAGGATATAAACCCTTGTGTTAATAATAATCCAATAATAATAGAAAGAAAGAAAATATATAAATTTAACATAACATACACAGAACGGAACACTGACAAATATAATACCAAAACATAGTATAATCTTATATTTATAAAAGAAAGTCGTGTTAGTTACACTATTTAACTCAAGAACGGCGGAACCGATTTGGCAGAAAATTTGTGGGGAGGTAGCTTAGAACCGAGAGAAGGACATAGGATACTTTTTATCCCGAAAAAGCAACGGGAACGGGCGAGCGAAGCCGCGGGCGGCCACTAGTAATACATAATAATGAATAGGCACAAAAAAATGAAAATAAAATAAAATACAATCCAACACAAATAATAAAGTAGGTAGGTTAGTTACCCCACTTCACTACCTGCGCTGTAGGTACGTCCCGTGCTAACATGTAAAAACTCCATGTCTTTGGGATAGTAGTAATAATAGTTCAATCATACATCAGTGTTATTAATTTAAGTTAAGCGGTTATCATTCTACACAAAGTGTCGGTTGTATGTGTCGGTTGTATTCCTCGTTCGAGTATCTTTCAAACTGGAATCAAACCTTTATTAGTTATCCTATATCCACATGATATTCCCCTGATAATATTTTCATTTCCGCTTCAGAATTGGTTTAATTAATTTACCCTAAAAATTTTAAATGGATTTTCTATCAGCCGATTCCCGAAGTCTTTGTTTTGGCCGTCGATTACACGAGCCCGGCCTGAATAATAGAGTTGAATATATGATTTTATGGAATAATGGTTGTGACATGTAAATTTTAATTGAATTATTTGTTTGTCCGTCAGCTTTTACCCAAATAAATAGGTATAGGTACGTAGTTGCTTTTTTTCACACTCGAAGGGCTCTAACAAGACCCATGATCTAAGTTTTTGACGGGTCCTATAGGCCTACATGCTCTGCCTAGCTCTGGTTTTGAGTCTGTGTGAGTACCAGTGTATTATACCGTGTGTGTGACGTTTTGACGTAGGATTTATTTTGTCAACACTCACACAGACTCAAAACTATAACAATATGCCTACTGTTTAGATGTGATTATTACCTACTGTAATAAGTACGCAGTAGTTGTTTGCTTCCCAAAAACTTATTCTTCTATACCTACCTAACCAGAAAATGTTTTAAAACAACTTTTGAATATTCCAAACCAATTTTGCAGCATAAAAGCGGAAATAAAGTGCTTCAAAACCTCCAATCCAGCGGATATGAAGCCTTTACAAAAATACTTTAGGGGCCCCTATTCAAAGGTGAATCATAAATTGTGTGTTATAAAGTTAGAGGCCGTGGTTGCGGCATCCAGCGCCATCTGTTGGTGGAAGTAGTGTTTGTAGTCTAGTTGGCAAGGTTTAAGCCGCGTAGAACTGGTGCTATTCACCTAGTATGAAATAAATTTAATGTAATTTTCAATTTATGTACTTTTACTTTCTATCATGAGTGTACAATCGCGGTATAAAATGTTCGTCACCTTAGAGTCGGTTTTCGCTTGCACCAGTGCCTTGATCATGGACACATTTTGACATACTTTGTGACGTTAACTTATCGGTGTATTCTGTCTATTCAGTTTTAAAAGGTAGTATGTGATCGTGATACGTTGAACAAATCAAGTTGAAAATCGACGAACATTTTCATTTCGCCACTATACATGACGTTGTGCTACCTAGACGTTCTGCTATAATATAGACCATCTGATAGTTGGACGATTTGCTACTTGGTCCTTTTGCTAATTAGTCTTACGCCATGTCCTACGTGGACGACTCAACGCGAACGCGATTGCGAAACGATCCGATGCGAATTTAATGCGATGCGGAGCGATGCGGCTACTCTGTCCTACGTGCGCGCGAACCGTCCCCTCCGCGCCCTCCGCCGCCGTTCAGTTCAGTTAGCATTAAACATTTGTCATGGACGGACGGAAGCTAATGTTGTTGGAAAATTCATATCTTAAATATGAAATATTGAAGAAGTGTATAAAGCAGAGAAGTGGAACTAATACTGTGTACTTAGAAAGGCATACTCATGGGGAATTTCATAATTTGTACCAGGATTTACGTACTCAACCCCTGTTGTTCAAGGAATACTGTCGAATGTTACCTACAACGTTTGACTATATTGTACAAGCCATTAAACCTGTTCTGCAATTTACTACAACAAATTTTCAGGAACCTATTTCTGTAGAAGAACGACTTATGGTGACTTTGAGGTAAGAAACTTCGCGCGAAAATATCAAGCCAACTGATCGCGTTCGCTTCATTTCGCGCCGCTCCGCACCGCACCCCACGTGCGTTTGGCCACGTAGGCCACTTCAATAGGTTTCGAATGTTTGTTGTTTTCGCGCCGCGCCGCGCCGCTTCGCGTTCGCCTCTAGATCGCTCACGCAGGACGTCGCGTAACTGCTCATTAGACCTTTTGCTCTGTTAGACGTTTTGCTACTTAGACCTTGATCAGGAGGCGTTTTAAGGCATTGCAAAGTGTTCCTGTTGGACTTTACTGAATTAATGCCTTACATATGGAATATGGAAAAGTAGGCCTACCATGAGCTCTGTCTGGATCTGTCTCTGGCTCTGGTTTTGAGTCTGTGTGTGGCTGGCCTATATTTCCCTTTTGCTTTATTTACATTATTCCCACATAGACTAGGCTTCTGCAGTGTAATAGCAATATTATAGAAGCAGTTAGCAGCAGCAGTTGCTGGAACATTTTAAACTATAGAATTGTACTTATAATAGACCTGGTTCGTACGGCATAATATTTTTTCTAAGAAATGTTAACCGATTTCATTTATTTGAGGGGGTATATGGATCGCAGACTTGTATTAATTTTGATCTTAAGTTTACTAGAAATTGATGAAAAGCTGATAAAACGCGGGAGCATAGAAAAAGTTCAATCTTCTATAAAAACTTGATTATTCAGCTTTGTTGGATTGAATGTGGTGGGAATAAACGATTATTATTTTTATTTATTTTAGCCAGTTTGATTTATACATACATAAGTTCACATTTTCGGTAAAAATATTTACACATTTAATTTGACACTCTTTGATTGTCTCTTTTTCTACCAACAGTTCCTTTTCAACAAGAGACGCAAAATAATATACACTGGACTAAAAGACCCAAACTAATTTGATGGATGGGTAGCATCAGAAAGTCAAAGCCCTAGTGGCTTCGGTGACAAGTAAGTGATCAATGCTCTACATATCTCGTCAGTCCTGTAGGCCTCACACAAACTCTGTCTATTTATGTCTCTGGCTCTGGTTTTGAGTCTGTGTGAGTGCTGTCTAAATAAATCCTACGTGTAAACGTCACACACACACAGTATAATACACTGGTGAGCACTCATACAGGCTCAAAACGTGAGCCAGAGACAAAGCGAACCTACTGAATGTCCTACGAAACGCTCGTAGAACCCGCGACTCAGCTCTTGTGGTAAACACCAGGCTATTTTCTAATAAAATAAACCACACAAAAGTAGGATAGCAAAAAAACAGGCATTTGCTCTAGCGTCTGGGACGACTTTTTTTTAAATGCATTTACATTTACTAACGGGACGCAATAATGCCTGGGACAGGATTTTTAGGTAGAATAAGCATGCCCAGCATCTATACCATCCTGTCAGCTAAGTCTGTCTGATCCACAAGACATGGAAAATACGTGCGTACGTGTAGAACAGCAGGGCTACCACGAGCTCCATGCATATGGTTATGGCTATGGCTGTCAAATTGTGTATCAAGGCTGACCCACACATTCATTTTCTTCTTGGGTTTGAATGTGTTGACACTGTTGACACAATTCTGACAGCCATAACCATATGAAGCTCATGGTAGGCCAGCAGTGCAGTAGAAACATTGTTAGTTCTTCTATATTTAAAAAAGTCACGAAAGGAGCCTCTAGTGCACGAAAGGAGTCTCTTTGAAGCACACTTAAAATCTTTTCACCACACTTGGTTCGAAAGAATCAGTGATACGATAAAAATAAGAACAAGAAGAATTAAAAAAAAGACAGAAATTCAAACGACATAAAACAAATGGTGTGCCCTTTAGCTAACGCAGAGACGTGAGAAAACTTTTGCGACGTCATTACGTCTCATATACAAATATATTATCCGCAAAAATCTCCAATACAAATACTGTCCATACAGCTCACAAATACAAGGATATTTCATTCCGTCTTATATTTATATACCTACCCGCTATTTATCCCACCAAGAGGGTTCGATAGCACTCAGTAGGCATTTACAAGCCATAAGTGGGGTTAAGCTCAAAACACAATCAAGTAAGCACCACAAACCATTCTGAAACACTCTTAGAGGAAAATAATGGCCTAAAATACGATGTCTACTTCTTAACCGATTTCTATGGGAGAAAAATAATAACAAAATTGCGGCTTTTTTAAATCATAAAGAATATAGGATATATATCCTATAGCTATCATTATTTAAAATTAATTTTCTTTTTCTTACCGTGTCACTAATTCTTTTGAACGAAGTTTGGTGAAAGGACTCAAAACATTAAAAAATACTCTCATTGAAGTGGCAGTAAGTTTGATTTTCCTTATTTTCATTTGTTTTATATAAAAGACAAATAACATGAAAACTAGGTAACATCATTTCTGTAATTTACTCCTAAAAATAGCTTCGAGCAATAAATCGTCACCCAGAAGTTCTTGGTAAGTATAAGTAATTCTTCAGCTTAGCAAGTTGGTGAATCAGAAATGTTTAATACAGCTTATTTTACTTTTCTTGCTAGCGTCATGATAATTATATTTGTTTTAAGTCTAGCGTGTTTGTTTTTCTGATCAAACCCGATCAGTGCGACGTATTTCCACATTATTATAATAAATAGATCATGTTTACAATGCGAGTGCTCTAAAA
This sequence comes from Thera obeliscata, assembly GCA_947578465.1. Classification (NCBI taxonomy): domain Eukaryota; kingdom Metazoa; phylum Arthropoda; class Insecta; order Lepidoptera; family Geometridae; genus Thera; species Thera obeliscata. The sequence goes on from OX387914.1 coordinate 10,141,769, forward strand.
CGGTGAAGGAAAACATCGTGAGGAAACCCGCGGCTTAGTCAGTTCTGCACGTATTGACCATGTCTTTTCTGTGGATTAGGCCGATTAAGCTCTCAGGATGGCATAGGTGCTAGGCAAGCTTATTCCATCTAAAATCCTGTCCCAGGCACAGTGGCGTCCCGCAAGTAGGGTTTGTGTAATCACCAGTTGCCTCTAACGCTATATAAATCATCTACAATAGATTCAAAGGCCTGTTTGCTTACCACGCGTATGGTTTAGTATACTAAATATACGAAACAAACAAACAAACTGTATGAAAACGTGTTAGGATAAAAACTATTTCGCTCGCGAGTTTTTATAAGTTCAGTGATTTATTAACTTTCACAGGGTCTAAATTTGCGAGCGAGAAGCGTACATCGACGGTGTTCTTCTTATAACTTCACTTAAATGAAATATTATGCTAAGCATCTTTATTTGCATGATATATCATATCGAAATATGCTCTGAGATAACATGTTTTACCTGATAACACCTATATTAATCATTATTTCTCTTTAATTACTTTTATCTTTGTAAAGGCTTTTTTCAGTGTTTTTTCCAACTATTAATGTTAACAGTCAGCTCATTCAAACGTCCAGGTTTATTTAAATTCATTTTTGTTATAATTTACCAGTATAACATGAATTCAAGGAATAATCCGGGATTATATTCAACAATTTGTTGCGGAATGATATTTTTTATCGGGGGAAATGGTGGCGGGGAGATTTCAAGTCCCCGGAAATTAAAATATCCGCAGAATTCATTTTTATACTTTTTCAGGGTAAAACGTAAGGATTGGGTTTTGGTGTATGAGGAATTTGAAGCGTGTGTACTTTAATTTTCCGTTTGAAATCGGAAATCTAAAAAACTCTGGTAACTTGTGCGATTCAAATTTAAATATGATGAATTAATATTAATGTAAAGTAAAAGATCATTTACAACGTTGGAATGTTAAAGAAAACTGTATATTTGTAAAAATACAAAAAGCTTTAAAATGATCTAAAAATGGATTTATTTTATTTTTCAAATCGGTTCTTATATGACGTAGTTATGCGACATCAAACATAAAAAAACAACTGAATTGAGAACCCCCTCCTTTACCGTTGAGATACATACAAAAAACATCACAGTTCTCAGCAAAATATTAATCAAAAACACTGAATAAAAAGAAAAAAAGCTTAACTGAGAGAGAAAAACTCAGGACTAACATTGCTAAACCAAGAACCACAAATTAAAAATAGAAGCAAAAGAGTAAATCCCAACATCGGTTTGCTAAAATATTTAAACACTTTGAGGGAAGATGCCAAAGAGACAAAAACTCAAACAACTTGGTTGAATTACAGTTATTTTTAGTATTTTTATGGCTACTGTTATTTTAGTAAAAGCTGGTCGAGAGCGCTGGTAGCTTAGTGGTAGCAGCCCTGCCTTCCAATTCTAAGGTCGTGGGTTCAAATCCAGTCAATACCAATAAGTTTTTCTATCCAATTTCTATAAAAAATTATGTACACTATGCCAGTGCGCCCTCAAACGGTGACGGAAAAGTACCTAAAAAGTTCGAAAATATGTGTCAAGTGAACGAAAGGAGCCTGTTTGAGGCGCACTTAAAATCATTTCATTACACTTGGTTCGAAAGAATCAGTGATACGATAAGAAGAAGGAGTAAACGATTTTAAGTGGTAATCATCACCTTTACAAAGCATTGCCTCGTAGGTCACGCACGTCAGGAACGTAACCTACAACACCTGCGTCCATCAACTTGAGTCATACAGATGTTCAGCCTCAGGTGCCAGTAATTTCCCCGGCACCCACACCCTTCAAACCAAAACACAGCAACGCTGCTTCACGGCAGAAAAAAGCATGGTGGTAGTACTTCCCCGGACGATCCCTTCACAAAGAGCTTTACGATTACTAGCCTACCAACCCTTTTCAAAGAGTGCCTGAATAGACCTACAGGTTCTGGAGTTTCAGAGATTTTGTGATGAGTGAACTTTTTTTAATTAAGAAATAGTCTCATGGCTTTGATCTTCAGGCACGTTAGATATTGTCAAAGTTAAAAGTGTATTTATTCAGTAGAATCGCAAGGATCACTTTGAAACGTCTTAAAGCTAGGTGAATCTAGGTGCCAGTTCCACGCGACCAAGCCTAGAAAAACAGGCAACAAACTACAGCTTGGTTCCTACCGTTTTTCATTATGATCCTTTTACAAATCAAAAGTAATGAAGTTCCAGTGTGGTGCTAAATTACTTAGTGAGACATAGAAAAATATATTAAAGCTATTTCCTAAGATCTCTTATAACCTTTATTAAAAACACTGAGAGTGTTAACACTATGTATTTTTAGACTCACAACTTTCAAATATCTTATAGTGGCTTTGACTTCAATATAGTTGTATTTATGTATGTCTTTATCTTTGGATTCAATAATATATCTGTTCATATTATGGTACAGTTATCATACTTAAGTCAATAAAGTTATTTTGTATTTGTATTTTGTTTATATTTCTAAGTATAATTCAGTTTTTATTTCAGCATTTTTGTGGTTTCTGAAGCTTTGCGCACATCTAAGCGTTCTGCGGTGAAACGCTGGCAAATATGACAGCGGTCAATACTCGAATCCAAAATAAGATTGCGATTGAAATTGAGAGTTATTAGTAGCCACTCTAATTGTGTAATCAGCTAGTTAAGAGGGAATCACACAGGCGACTCTCCATACAAACGTAGTCCCCTATTTCCTCCCTGGATAATGCCTCTAGAGTACCAATTCATATTTCATATAAATCATAATGAGGGTCATATTTTCTTTATCAATAAGTTACTGAAAAAAAAAGAAAACATACGAGCACTTATATAGCAGATCTGGATTTTATGAGACAAAATGGCTACTCTAGAGGCATTATCCAGGGAGGAAATAGGGGACTACGTTTGTATGGAGAGTCGCCTGTGTGATTCCCTCTTAAACTAGATACCTACGAAATTGAGGAGGAGAGAAAGGCCAAGATTATATCTGTCTTATTTTGTTCATCCTAGTATTAATAACCATACAGCAATATCTCAAACTTATACGTCTTTCCAGTTCTCAAGCAACTCGATACCCACGAGAAATCCTTAGATTATATATAGTTCAGTAGTTTACAAATAAATATGATTATGTAAGTGCTGTCGTATTGACTATTGGCCCATTGGTCGTATTGGCCATTGGTCATGTACTATTGACGGTACAACTGGTTTTCTTCCCACTAGTACCATTACATACAATTTAATTCTGCTATTCAAAAACCAAGAAGTTTAAGAATTCAAACTCGTCCCACATCTCTTAAAACAGGATTTGCCAACAGGAAAATTGGATCTCAGCTAAAGAATGCGATAAAACTGTAGACTAGGTACCAAATTCTATTGAATTGAATTAAATGAGAATTAATTGATGAATGTTACTATAAAAAAAGATCAATGAAATAATTATCATTTCAATTTTTACACTTGGTTACGGCATCCGAAAAAAGATTTATAATCGTTAAACTTCATTCAAATTTTTCTCTGTTTTGTTTCATCTTTCCAATATTAAGACGTTACCATTCACACCTAAAATTCTGCAAGTGTTTTTGTTATGAAATGTTTATTAGAACTTTATAAATGTGGTTTTTATACTGGCATTTACTAAAACACGCAATAAACTTCCGTAACCCTAATGTTTGTTACGTGCAACACTAACGCAAAATGCGTAAATCAGTGAGTTTTCCAAAACATCAAAAATATGCATAATCGCTAAATACACACAACCGCAACTTACCTCTCCATGATTAACAAATCCATGCCTATGTGCAATCTCATGGGCCTTCTCCAACCCACCAGGAATATGAACAGCAAACTGGTGGTGATAAAACGGTACACACAAGTGTAGCACTGTCAATAGCACCACAAGCACGTACATAACGCTCGTGCATTTCACATTACTACCGGAGTAACTTTAACATTACTTTAAAATAGTTGATAGTGTTGGCACTCGCGAACGGTTTGTTGAAGCGGCCGGAAATGAGAGCACGTGCGGGCGGCGCGACGTTCACGCGAAGACTGAAGGTTTTATACTGGAGGTCCGGAGTGGAGGGTAGTTTCGCGCATGCGGGAAACTTGGCGCCTTTTCTTCAAGTATCGGTAACTACTGGTATGGCAACGTATTGTGCACCACGACAATTGACTCGAATACCTAATTGGATATCGATGGTTGTTATTTTTAATAAAAGCTCTACAGCTGCTTGCATATAAATTTGCGTACTGGAGTGCGAAGATAACTGGCACGTGAGGCTGAACATCTGTAGGTATGCCTCAAATTGATAGACGCAGGGAAGTGCATCGTAGGCTTGCGTTACTTACGAGGCAATGCTTTGATACAGGCGATGGTTATCACTTAACATCAGGCATATATATGTATGTTTGTTCCATCAGCTAATTGTTTATAAAATGTAAGGTTGTAGGTATTTCGTATTTTAAAATGACACATCAGTCCGTCATCGTTATATTGCCAAGAGCATGGACAAGGTGTTATTGATATATTGACCTAAGTGTTAATATTATAGCATAGCTTTTTGACAAAAACAGGTTGGTGGGTGTCCTACGTTTCGTCTTCTGGTTCATGGTCGCCATTCAAAAACGTTTACCCACACAGCTTTTAGTTTTTCAAGTTATATGATCTGCCCATTGCCACTTCTACTTAAAGTACGGCCACATCCTAGCAATAAGCTTTGCGCCAAAACGTTGCCGTACCTATACTCATTTCACCAGTTAGCTCTCTCACTTTTTGGGCAGTTAAAAACTATTAGACAAGCCTTAAAAAGTAGTCAAAATACTGCCGAATGTCATCAATCGAGAAGATCACCCATTCACTAATTTGACAACTTAAAAAGCCGTAAATCTTTGATTGGATTTCGAAATTCCCATTAAATCGACTAGAATAGGATCCCAAAGAGGGTCAACGCAAGATAAAATCGGTTGCAAATAATGAATGGCTTTCAACAAAGCCGTGTTACGGGGACTGTATCCTTTAAAACCCGAGATAGTACACCATGGGTTTATCAATCTATGGGACACACAACGTGGTCGACACTAAACCTTTTTAGAATTACTCGTAAACCTTTTTCATTCGATTTGGATTTGGAGTGGGAAGTTTGTCTGAGCTAAATAAACTTATTTAAAAATCAAGTTGTTAGAAGGATTCTACTAATAAGCTTCTCTATTCATTTGGTAGTACCCCAACTAAGCCGTAGGTCGTGGGTTCAATGTCGATGAGCATTTGCGTAGGTGAACACAGGTGCTTGTGCTCTGCCTATATTATAAGTACTATAATTATTGTATAACTACATCTGTATTTACAAAAACAGTATTATATCAGCTATCTAGTTCCTATATTAAATTTGGGTCCACAATATATTTATTTTATTTAAAAACCAAATTGCTACAATTATTTTACTAATTGGAAAATTAATAAAAGATTCAATTGAATTTTATTTGAAAAAAATAATAATTTATAAAATAAGGCCATGTTCATAATGATTAATATTTTTCTTTGGAAATTATATCAGTCCTTTAGCTTAACAGGCCGCTGCCAGCGACAGCGTTTCAATGATTTCGGAGAGGAGAGACCTAGGTGTGCGCAGGCCTTTAGGGGTTATTAAATAGTGCTAACTTGTTTTATATTGAAAAAAAAAAATGTTATAACTACCATAATGTTGTATAATTCTACGGGTTGCATATGTTGTAGGTTTTATCGAGAGCATGAGAAGAGGCACTTTAAATCCTTTCACCACACTGATTTGAAAGAACCAGTGGCACGATGCGAAGAAGAAGACCAATGTCATGAGAATAAAATTTTGAGATTTCTCTTTGCGGGGACTAGTTAAGGTTTTAACCGCAACTAAACCAAACCTAGGAATGACGTTAGAGAAGTCAAACAGCAGATCCATTTGCACAGTATGTCTACTGTGCAAGTTCACCTTTAACTTGAAGTTGGCAAGTCAGAACAAACAGAGGACCTGTAGGCCTACCTCAAGCTCTGTCTGGCTCTGGTTTTGAGTATGTGTGAGTCTTGACTAAATAAAGCCTACGACGAAACGTCACACACACAGTATAATACACTGTTGAGCACTCACACAGACTCAAAACCAGAGCCAGAGACAGAGCCAGAATGATCTTGTGGTTGGCCTACTGTATTCAGTGAATTGAATTCTGCGATCTTGCGAGTTTGATGTGAGGTTTTAAAATGCTCCACGTCTTGGCCGAAGATCTTTTTACTTTAAACGAGTAGTTCAATTGCTCGATAACTGACTCACTCACAAATTCTACGAAGCTAAAAGGTCTCGAGAGCACAGGCACTTTTTGAGGGATGCAAGATCTCACTAAGAAACTATCGCATCCCAAGGGATTGAAGGGTGTCAAAGTTTGGTAGGAAATAGATTCACGCAAATAGAGACGGATTCGATTTGTTTGAAAGAAGAGAAACTTTACTTTGTTCGGGAAGATTTAAAAAATGTTTGAAGTATTCACTGTGATTGGGGCTTATTGTACAAAAAGATTTTAAAAACAGAATAGGTACTCCCAGCGCCATCTATTGTGAGCAAAATGTTGCAAACATGAAAAGCGTTGGTTCAGAGGCCTTATTCTCAATTGGACCGAGAAAATCTCACGATGGAGATCTCGACGAGACTAGCTGTGGTTGTCACGAGTTTTTGGCGTCAGTTTGACGTCATCTCCATCGGGAGTTATTATTATTCACCGTCAAATCGAGCATATGACCCCAGTTTTTTACACAGAAAGTGCTGTGCATTGAAATCATTATTTTTCGTAGCGCATTCGTAGGTAAGCTGTAGCAGTCTCGTAGCAACTTCGTAGCAGGCGTAGGTTGTGTAGAGGGTGTAAATACAAGCAGCCACACCACGTAAGCTTTGAGTAGAATCGTTCTTCCTGGAAATGCAATGGACTTCTTCTAATGATAATAAGTCGGGCTATTTATTTATATTATCTCTCTAAAAAAGAAATTGCGCTTTGACTCATTGAAATGAATAATGATTTTGACTCTCTTGGAATAGCACACACTCAATCCAAACATCAAGATAATTGAAATTTAATTGAGACTGAACGTACCATTGTTAACCCTACTATCCTAAGGTAAATGAGACTATAATGGCTCTCCCATCACAATAGGCCATATCTGAATAGCATTATAATGAATTGTTATAGAGACATCGACTGTGGAGAAGGAGAAATGTGTAAGTGAAATTATTTAAAAAATGGTTTTGAGCTTTATAAAAAAAATGTATGCACGTATACCTACTACAAGTTGGGTATTAATCAATTGAAGGCTGAGGCAATATTGACAACTATTTCTTTATTTCTTTGACTTCAAAGAAAGAGCAAAGGATCAAATATCCGATTAATTATTTTGACCAATGTATTTGAAGTAAGGTCGAGTGTTTAATTTCCCTTGGTTGAACTTGGTTTTCTACATATCCTATAAAAGTGAGTCGCGTAGAGGTAGTAGCTATATAAAAATAAGAAATTTATTATGTTACCCTTTGGCATGTAAGTTAATTTAGTTTCTACACTAACTACACTACTTACAAATAAAGATCCTGTTATCTGACATTAAAAATGAATCGAGTTGAATAATAAAATGTTACTTTTACCCTTACACCACTTAACTTGCAGAGGTCGATACGTTTTCAGTCTAAGAAATCCCGGTGAATAAAGCACCTACGTCTTGAATAGACTCTAGATCCGTAAGGCTTGCATTGTCGACTTGAATAGCAGTCATTAAAAAGATATCCACTCTTGAGTTTCATATCTATCTATATTATTTGTAGTCACTCATCCGCAATAAAGGGGTCACCTTTGAAAACAGCAATATTTTCAAGATTTATTTTTGCTTTGTTGAGACTGAAAAGAGACAACCATATTATGGTACACCTGGTTTTTATTTACTTTATTCACCATTTCAACCTTAATGTATATTAAAATAATTTGTTAAAAATAGTATCTAAAAAACCGCTGAGGTTTGTGAAAGAAAGAAAGAAAGAAAGAAAATTTATTTATTTGACAAAATACAAGTACACGGAACGGAACATTACATAAGTAGTAAAATAAGTAAAAAAAAAAAAAAAAAAAAAATGTAACACACAAATAATAAAAAGAAAAAAGAAAAATGAGCTACGTCCCGCGCTAGGTACATGCTATGCCAAATAGGCCCTGACTCAGCATAATGCTGCTTAGTGGGGTATGAACCTACCATCACAAGCAGCGCTGGTTTTCAGGCAGGCATACTGATGTTCAGCCTCACGTGCCAGTAAATTCCCCTGCGGCATAATCCCACTAATAAACAGGTATAGATAAACCAGTCTAAAAATGCACGCCCCTCCACCACGTTTTCTTGAAGTTGACACACAGCAAAGTAGTTAAAAATGATCCTTGTAAAATAAGTGATAAATAACATTTTACTTTGACTGACTGGAGTAGCGGGACGTGCATTTTAAGCTTGGACGATCTCTACACGTTATTAATCACCCTGTATAATTTAATCGCATATCGCCCTTGGGTGTTTCACATACGTGAAAACTCATAAGATTATAATGATATAATCCATTGACATAAATCAAATGCGACGAAGAAACGACCGTTGCTGGGATTTCTATTGCGCCTATATTATGAGTGAGACAACCGTTGGGGAATAAAGGTTCTCGAATGGCGACCACTAACCAAAGACAAAACATCGGGCGCCCATCCACCAGATGAGCCGACGACATTGTAAAGATCGCGAGAAGTCGATGGATGGAAAGGGCTCAGAATCTTTCTTCCTGGAAATGTGTAGGGGAAGCCTATGTCAAGCAGTGGACTTCTAAAGGCTGATGATGATATGAGTGATAGCGAAATTCCACCGTTTGGTAACATACGCGATTCGCCTTAGTTTTATAGCCGTTATGGATAAAATAGAATGTACACAGGGTGTGAGTTCATATAAGATATGGTGGTCGATAATTGATGTAAAATAGTATATTATGCAACTAGTGATTAAAAGACGGATTTAAATCGAGGATCAAATCACGATCGTAGCGAGTGATTCAAGTGTTAGAATCCTAAACGACAAGAGATAGCGCTCTACAAAGACGAAAAACCGATTAAAATGCTCGAGAAATCACCAGTTGCTCTCTGACGCTTTAAAAATCATCTACAATAGATGCAAAGGCCTGTTTACTTTGCTTATGTGGTGAGTATTTATGTGGTAAAAAGACGCATTCAAACTATTTATAACATCGAGGCCAACCAACGCCGTTTCTACGCAAAATATGACTTTTTCCGTCCCCCGCGTACATATATCGTTGTTTGCGAAACAACTGACTCCCAGTTCGGACATAGCAGTCATGACTCGTGATACCATCGCGAATTATACTACCCCGGGGTTGTATTCAATTATTGTCGTAAGTTAGGTTTGCATGATATCTAACTTACGAGTACTTAGGCATCAGAAGAGATGCCTAAGTTAAGTTGGGATTACAGGCATGTATTGTTTAAGGCCTACGCACACCTGGCGATAGCGATCAGTGAGTCGCTGGCCTCCTGATCAAAAGGTCTAAGTAATGAGCAGTAAGACTAATTAGCAAACTGACCAAGTAGCAAAACGTTCAACTATCAGATGTAATTTTTTTTTATACAACTTAGTGATGGGACTAGCCTTATGTTAAGTGGTAATCATCGGTCACGCACGTTAGGAACGTGCCCTACGATGCACTGCCCTGCGTCCATGAACTTGACGCACACAGGTATTCCTCACGTGCCAGAAATTTCACCCTTTGAACCGAAACACAGCAAAGTTGCTTCACGGCAGAAACAGGCATGGTGGTAGTACTTCCCCGGACGAGCCCTTCAGATAGGTCTAGTACTAATTAACACTTATAATACCTACATGAACATGAATCACCTTTGTACTTATTTGTACGTTTCTTCGTACTATTTTTATGAAACAATTTTTATGAGTTTTGACTTCTAACATTTCGGCACAGTTGCATGCACCATGATCACGTTTGAACTGAAGTCCACTAGTAAAAGAGTTGAACTGAAGTAAACGAGTAAACTCAAATCATAATTGTCTTTATTCAGTTCAAATACAAGAATCACTTTGAAACGTCTTATAGCTAGATGAGTCTAAGTGCCAGTTCCACGCGACCAAGCCTAGAAGAACAGGCAACAAACTATGGCTCAGTTCCTACCGTTTTTTTGTATGATCCTTTTAAAAATCAAAAATAAAAGCAGTTTAGTTCCAGTGTGGAACCACTTCACTTAGTCAGACGTATGCAATGCAATAATACAAAAGCAAAAGTTTCAAAGACAGCACACGCTACGCTTCAAAGTTATAATAAAGTATCTAACAAAAAGATACGAAAATAGTAGGTACAAACATTGCAAATTGACATGTTAGCTTCCTATGGGTAGAGTGACCAGGACATCGGGCCACGCCAAATAGTGTTACACTGAAAAAAAATAGTTGTTGAATTTACAAAATTCCTAGTATTTTATACGAAAATCAAGGGTTAATATAGGTCCTACACACATCTTTGTTGATTTTACTAAACAAAAATTGTTGAATATTTACAAAACTGGTTGAGTAATATTAACACAAGAAATCGTAAAATTCGTCAAAAGTCATGGTAAATTTAAATAGAAAATACAACACTGGTTTTGTAATATTTGCGAATCATGTTTATTATTTCTTACTAAATAAATTTTGTGTATACTACTCATTAATTTTGTACATAATAAAATAGTTATTTTGTAGCATTTACTACATTTTGTTTCATAATATTTATGAAACAAGTTTAGTTTTTCTTACTGAATCAGTTAAGTATATTCTACGCTATTTATTTTGTACGTAATACTATTCTAATGTTGTAGCATTTACTAGATCGTTTCGCAAAAATAACGAAACATGTTTAGAAATTCTTAAAATCAGTTTCGTATATTCTACACTCGTAATTTTGTACATCATACTAAACTAGTTTTGTAGCATTTACTCATAAGATTTCGTATAATTTAAAAGTCTTATTTTGTATATTTTATCAAAATCAGTTTTGTAATTTTGACGATTTGCTTTCATATATTTTACAAGTATAACTTTGGTATATTCTACAGAATAAGTTGTAATATTTTACCCTATAATTTAGTACCGCTTACAAAACTGCTTATGTAACATTTACTTATTCATTTTCGTATAGTAGGTATTCCACGAAGTTTGGATTGTTACATACCTACGTGTTTTAGTTACCTGTTAACCTCTTAGATGAAATAAAATTATGTGTGTCGGTGGTTATGTTTTTTTTTTGCGGCTATACAACACATAATATATTTAATTTCATGAGTAGATCCAATCACCTAAGAGGTTACAGGCAACTAAAACATGCACGTAGCAACATCTTCAAAATTGGAAGTGTTCGTAGAGTGCCTACTCACCTGCTAAATACCTAAATGCAAACAACCAAATAAGCAAATGTCACAAAACAATTTCAGAAACAGTACAATGTTACAGGGTAAAAGCAACATGAATAAGAGAAACATACCAAAGTAGACTAAAATACACGAAAGCAAATGGTGTAAAATAACCTTAAGTAAAAGCAAATACACAAAGAAAAAATACAAAATATGACCCTTATAATATACACAATTAAATCTCAAATCAAAAACATTGACATGCATGCAGTCATTTCGATATTATATTGTTAATTAACCACATGAACAAATGTTACAATTCATAGAAAAAATTCTTTGATTTGGGTGGATAAGGATTCAATAATAACAATGACTGTGAAAATTGCAACATTTTATTTTAAAGGAATTTGTACTTATGTTATGTTATTTACTACCTAATATATATTATTTACTACTAAGACACTTTCGAAAGGTATGCAAAAGTCCGTAATGTCTTTGATCGATGGAACTATCAACGGTTGGCACGTAAGTCCTTTGGCCAGGTGCTCCTCTTGACGAAGTCTGGTTTTTGTTAATATTTCCTTCACTCCGGTTCTGTAACAAAAAAATAATTAAAATTAAATACGTAATAATGATGACCACACGGATCATAAAGTAGGTACAATGACTTGGACATAATCGACAAATGTTTGTACGACCTGCAAATATTTATCCCGAGAGTTCTGGGTTTTTTCTATGTATAATAAATAATATACATATATAATATATCTACATCTATATAATATATTATTTTATTTATAATTTTAAATAAATAAATAATGCTACTGAACCAATTCCAATGAAATTTGGTATGTAGATAGCTGGATCTTTGGAATTACACATAGGCTAACTTTTATCAATAAATACTTACCAACTTGTAGCATAAGCTTGCCTTGAGCCACTCGTTAATTATGTGCTGGATATTTGTCTTTTGCAGACAAATCCTGGCTTCGTAATCTTTGTCTCAATTTCCACTTTTTCGTTATTCCTGTCCAAAGTTCTCTATTGAATATGAGAAACAATTTCATGGATACTTCTTCCTCTGTCGTTAATATAGACTGGTGTTCTGAAATAAAATCAAACTGAAGTGGGTAGGTACTGAGCGTTAATGACAAATGGTAAAAACATGGTTCATACCTTCAACAATGTTCATGAGCAAGGGGCTCTTCTCAGCAGGATTTTTTTCTCAATGAGGCCAGATTTTCTCAACAAGCGTCGTTGGTTGTGGTATCGGTCTACAAGTTTGCCTCTCGTAGGAATATAGGTATGTCTTTTTCACATATTTTATACTTCACTAAATTACATTATAATGACGCGTGTCCCGGGCGCGAACGGGCGTGCTCTTAGTGTGAGGCTAAGTAGTACACTGCGGGTCGCAGCGACGCATAGTGGCGCTGTTATCCTGTCGGTCGCTGCGCTCACGCCAATCACGTGCAAACGGCATATTGCGTTCACTCCAAACGCGCAGAGATGAACTCGCAGCAGGGTGGATGCTTTTTGCCTTTTTATGGAGTCCACGTAGACAAAGTTGTGCTAGTGCCCTAATACGGCAAAAAAATGCCTTACCTTGCAACACTACGCTATGCTAGTTTCCGTCAAGACGCTAAAACGACAGACAAATAGATCTATCTAATCATCACTTATCAGTTACTAAACAAAAAAATTAAATAAACTAAACACGTGGGTCGATTGTACAATATCACTTTAGTACACAAATAAGGTTGTTTTTTGGCGGGATGAACCTGACTTTCGCATGCGAATGGCGATAAAATATATTACCTAGGTAGGTAGGTACCTATTAAAACTATGTTATAGTAAGTTTCTTTGCTAGGTACTCTTCGTTTTATAATCGGACGCTGAATATAATTAAACAGGGTAGGTTACTAACTAGTAGGTTTCTAACTTGCTAATAGAGACAGTTACTTGCATCGATATAGGTAATATTTTTAATACCCGCTAACAGGGTGTTAAAGTATGAGGCCATAAAGTAGAGCCATTATAGTAGGTCACATTTGACATCTGTGAGCCTCATACTCATAGCGAGGCGACCTGCCTGCAGTTATCGATTAATTTGTATGAATTTTCAAACATCAGTGAATACAAAACTTCAATGGCAATGAAATATGGCAAACTTCATGGCAATCTTGAGGAACTACCTTCAGCTGGCAGTTGGCTGTTGTTTTGTTTGTAAAAATGTAGTGGGTTGGATAAGCCAGCGAGTATAGACATATAGGTATATTACAAGCACTTAAATCAATGCCTGCGAGAACAAAAATTGTTTCTGGTATGCGTTTACAGTAGGTATACAGCAGTACAGTAGATAGCATCCACCTGAGTACTCAACACCAATACTGCGATCACTAATCCGTCTGCCTAGAGTAGTGATTATGGCAAAGCCATTGGAGGGCCTCAATTGCTTTCCAACAGTGGACGTTTAAAGGCTGTGACGATGGGCCGGTGTAATGAAAGTTTACAGAACGTAGTCGTGTCAGAAAAAACTATTTTTTACCTTGCCCTTGACTTATTGTTCTGACTAGTTGTATACTTTCACGGGTCTCAATCTAATGACGTGCACGTTGTGGTTACCTATAATTGAAGGGACACTAGGTTTAAGGCCTGTTTCACAACTTCCGGTTAGGCACTATCTGAAGATGTTTTAAATACAAAACAAAAGGTAACAACAAGCTGATACGATTTTTTATGAGATAATCTTAGTCGATAATGCTTGCCAAAATAAAAATAGTTACAATTCTTAAAACAACGGTCTTTTTACGACGGCTCTTTTGTAATATATATACATATACGGCTAATTGTACAATTAATTACTGTAGTATAATGGGTGTTGAATAGTGTTTAGTAAAAAGAACAACCATGATTGATCATTTTACAAATAACTTTAGTAGCGATGCATGCGACATCAGTCGGTTCTCACGAGAACTATCTTACAAAACAAGAACGTTGTTTCTACGAAAGCTCGTTGTTGATTACATCGACGTTCATGTGTATATTCTACAAGGTATTACTATTGAATATACTAAACCGTAGTTGTAGTATCAGGTTTAGTAAAACCAACATTGAGGATTGTTGAATATGCAAATGACTTTAGTAGCGATGCATGCGCCACAGACGGTTCTTACGGGAACTATCTTACAAAACTAGAACGTTGTTTGTACGAAAGCTCGTTGTTGATTACAACGACGTTCATGTGTATATTCTACAAGGTATTACTATTGAATATACTAAACCATAGTTGTAGTATCAGGTTTAGTAAAACCAACATTGAGGATTGTTGAATATATAAATGACTTTAGTAACGTTGGAAGTGCCACCTTATGGCACTCGCCTACAAATCACACTTTAGTGTAACCAATACATTGATTTCGTAAATTCTACTAAGCACAAAATGACAAGTGTCAACCTTTACTGGTTTTGTAAAATTAATAATTGTATTTTGTAAAAACAACGAAGAATTTGGTTAATTTATTGCTTGTAAGCTCAAACCATGCGAGTTTAGTAAATTCAACAACTATACTTTTTCAGTGTACAAACCATGATAGTTTCAAAAGTTATAGCGTACAGAACATTTGGGCGCCCTAAAAGTAATTATTAGCAATGTACACAATTCGTAAGAAACTGACATCACTGTCTACTTTCCAACTTTATTAGAACTTTAGATTAACGACGTTGCTTCGCACTAAAAGTCCTTTATTGGAACATAAAAACCGGTACATAAACTTGGACATTAAACCAACCGAGTCACTTAAAATAACCAGAAAAACACTAAAGTGACAGTTGTATAAACTTACTTATTATATAACCTATGTTAGGTACATATGTCGATACAATACCTAATTATTATGATGATTACATATATCAATATGATTCATGAGACATGTAGGTGTTTGTTTTTAGGAAAAAATATTCGGCACATATTTGATAAGAGACAGGATGACATGACCATGACAATGTATATTCATCATCTATTTTTAATGTTCAGTAGGCCTACCACAAGCTCTGCCTGGCTCTGTCTCTAGCTCTGGTTTTGAGTCTGTATGAGTGTTGTCTAAATAAATCCTACGTCGAAACGTCACAAACACAGTATAATACACTGGTGAGCACTCACACAGACTCAAAACCAGAGCCAGGGACAAAGCCAGACAGAGCTTGTGGCCTACTGATTCAGGTTAAAAATTAAACACATATATATAAAACGTATTTAATCAGTTACAAAATTCACGGGTATAAATTACAGCAATCCTAAAAAACTATTTTATATACTATTACGACAAGTTTTAAACATTATTATATAAGCAAAACATGATAACAAATATAGGAAATTGCACTTTCGTACCTCACTATTCTAATAATTATATTATTTTAGCAAACAGCAGCAGGGCTACCACGAGCTCCATATGGTTATGGCTGTCAAATTGTCTATAGATAGGCTGACCCACACATTCATTTTCTTCTTGGGTTTTAATGTGTTGACACTGTTGACACAATTTTGACAGCCATACCCATAACCATATGAAGCTCATGGTAGGCCAGCAGATGGAGTTTATCAAGGTTAAGACGATGACAACCGTGAAACAACTTCTCACTTTGACCTTTTGAAATATATAAAATCAGAACTTATTTATGAAAAATCACAAGAAACTATCTTTCATTCTTTATTTTTATGCATAACTGTACAGTCTGATTGCACTAGGATTATTAGATTGCACAAGCAAAAAAAATCAACTTGATCCTACTTAAAAGTTTACTGTACGAAAACCAGTTAGGTAAGTTCAGTGATTTTATATCTTTGAAAGATCAAAATGTGCGAGCGAGAAGAACATCGACAAGACCAACGTCGATATTCTCTCGCTCGCACATTTTGTTGGACAATTTTTTTTGCTATGATTTCCTACCTTAAAATTAGAATTAAACCAATGTCATGTACTGAAACTGTAGTATTTACAACTTTTTTAATATAATCTATATTTTTAAAGACACTCGTTTGTTATTCCATTTCTATTTCACTAGCCATAGGTCTCCTACTACCGCGCAAACTGTTAGACCTACCTTTTTTAATAAAGCCGTACACAACGTTTATAACATACAGCACTATAATCATTCCTAAACAAGCTGCTATAAAATACAAAACTTTCTCATCTATTGTTTCTTTTTGCGTAACCTGTGCTTGCGGGATAGAATCACGTCTTTGAAAGTTTTGAAAGGTATTCCCAAATTCTTTTCGAATTGCTTCAATTTCCTCCTTGAGCATTTGTTTCATTTCTGAACGAATATTTTCATTATTTCCATTATTATAACCATTACTGGAGCTATGATCCGATATCAGATCTTTTGATTTATATGTAAGGTTGATCAGCTGCTCTTTTATGTCTTCCAGATGGTTTTGTGTAATATTAGTAACATTTTCCATTTTCTGGAAATATTCACCTGATTTAATCTGAGTCTGGTTTGAAATATTAACCAAAGCCTGCATAGAATTCACTAGTATTGACACGTCAGATTCCAGTTCGTGCGATTTTTCAGGTAAAGTATTATTTCCTAGAATTTCTAACGACGAGCGCAAACTTTCGATGGCGTTCGAGAATTCAATAAACATTGGTTTGACGTCAAAGCCAGAACTATTAAAATTAGGTAAAACTATTCCATTACTTCTCGCATCACTCTGGCATGATATCCCATCTACATTTTCTGTATGAAAATCAAGGGCTGCAGCTGTTAAAACTTCTTTGTACTGTTTTGAATAATTTGAAGTTCTAAGATCAGTAAGAACCTTACAAGAAATCGGGTTACCACCTATGCTAAGTTCATGAATTCCGCTTTCAAAAATCTCCTTAAAGTTCAAATAACTAATATCATTATTATCCAAGGCTATTGATGTTGCAACAGGTAATAACTTGGCTTCAAAACTCTGCAGCGCGTTACTGGATAATACCACATCATGCAAGGCTTTGATTCCGTCAAGGACACCAAACTGTAGTGTTTGTAAATTATTTCCTAACAAAGTCAGCTTTCTAAGCCCTCCAACATGTAAAAATGAACCTGGTTGTATGTATGTAATTCTGTTTAAACTCAAATCAAGTTTTATGAGAAAAGGCAAATTTTGAAATGAAAACTTATCTATTTTCGATATTTTGTTACTACTAAGATTTAATTCACGGAGGTTACCAACATTAAATATAGACAATTTATTGAGGTCTTGGATCTCACATGAATGCATATCTAAATTCTCGATTGAAGTTGCATTTTGAAAAGTAAATTTTGTTTTTACGTTATCTAAACTAACTTGATACAAGTTGGGCAAACTATCAAATGGATTGCCGATAATTTCCATTTGCATATTAGAAGAAACATATAAATGACTCAGTTGTGCTACGTTTTTAAATGAAAGAGCTTCCATTTTTTGTATGTTGTTATTGGCCAAATTTAACAATCTCAACAGTTTTAGACCGGAAAAAGTTTCGTTTGTGACGTGCCTTATCAGATTGTTATTCAAATATATTTCTTCAACTTTTGAAATGCTTGAAGTATTTATATGAAACACTTCAAGCAAGTTGTATGACAAATCAAGTTTTTCGATTGAGCCAGTTTGAATAAATGCATTAAAATCGACGATAGACAGTTGTCCAAATGATGAGTTGATATATTTGAGAGCTGGTAAGCCAGAGAAGGAACCATTTTGATAAGAGGTAGTTCTGATGAACGACAAGTCAAGGCTTTCTAAAGCAACCATGCCATTAAACGTTAAATTTTGAAGTGCATTTACAAAAGGATTGTGCATAACCGATAAAGTTTTGATATTTTTGAGTCCTTCAAAAGACTGCAATTCAATCTCTGTAATTTGATTATAAGATAAATCAAGACTTATTAAGGAGACCAATTTTCTGTAAACATTGTTTAAAATTTTATTGATTTTGTTATTGCGCACATTAAGTTTTGACAGACTCTTCAGGCTACTGGTATTAAAGTTTAGGTCCTCTAAATGGTTATGAGAAAAATCCAAGACTGTTAGCTTTTCTAAGCAAGTAAATGCGGAATGTGATACTGAATTTATCGAATTAAAGCTGAAATTTAATGATTTCAAATCATGACACATATCTGTAAAAGCTTCATCACCCAGTGATGTTATGTTTCCGTGGCTAAAATCTAACTCAGTGACGTGAACTCCTTTAAAAGTGTCTTTAACAATACTGCCTGTCAAGTCATTGAACTGTATATTAAATTCGGTTAGATTCTTACCATCAAAAGCACCATTTTCGACATAGATAATGCTGTTATTTGATATCAAAAGGGAATGTAAGTCCGTATTTTTTTCAAACATATTTTTAGATATAGTTTTCACTTTGTTGTTGCTAAAATCTAAGTACTTGAGCATTATTAGACTTTTAAAGGTGTTACTTTCAAATTTATCAATTAAATTGGAAGACAAATTTAACGTTTTAAGTTTTGATAATGTACTTAAATTGTAATCTGTTATGATTTCAAGCATGTTGTTTTGTAAATACAATTCATTGAGATTCAGAAATCTAGTAAAAGAATTACCAAATTCAGACAGCATGTTGTGTGAGACATCTAATATTTTTAGTTCCATTACACCTTCGAATGTAAGAATATCAAAACTCTTAATTCTATTGTGTGATAAATTCAAATTTTGTAATCCTGTATAAAGGGAAAATGCGGTATTTGGAATCGATTCTAAATTATTATGGCTAAGATCTACAGATCTAACAGACCTAGACACTACATATCTTTCTGGGGTGGCAATATTTAATGTAGATATGGAGTTATTGCTAAAATTTATTGTTGTTAACTTAGCCAAAGACACAAAATTATTCAAGTCCAGTGTTGATAATGGAATATTTGATATATCTATTTTTGTTGCTTCTGATAACTGGTATATTTTCTGAGGCAAAGCTAACATAGATCCATTATTTATCTGGAATGTTCTGACATTTTTTGCAAAACTAACTACACTTTCGAAAATATCATGTTCGTCATCAACATTCTTCACATTAACGTATAATGTGTAATCGGTATCGTACGTTACGTCTTCTTTATATCGATAGCGTTCGTAATAATGATCATAATAAGAGACTTGTCTTGAATGCTTGATGCAGCTCCATGAAGAAGGCTCAAAGCTGATCACCTTGTCACATTGAAGGGATGCAATGCACGTGGAACTGTCTTTGGGCAAGTCGGTCACATCACAGGATCCTTTTGCATAGTCCAGTGAAAAAAAGATTATAGCCAGATAAATATCTGAAAAAAAAGCATAATATTTTTTAATTTTATTTTGCTTAAACTTGTGTTTGAAGAGTTCCCTCTATTTCCTGGTCTCTCAGAATATACATATAGCATTACGATAGATTATTTGGAGGTAGAGATTAGATTGACTTAACAAGACAGCAACGGTTAGATTAGTATGAGATACCTATGTGTATACATGCATGGGGTCTACTCAAGACCCATATTCTGTATGCGAAACACGCACACGTGAAAAAAAAAATGGAAACGACGTGTTCAGCGTGCGCATCCGTCAATACCTAAATTCATACAATTCATCTTCCTGCAGGCGTTTTCCGAAAACAGAAAGTAGTTCGTGCCCAGACCCCTTGATGTTAATCTGGGGTCTGGGCAGGGGGCATGAACTACTTTCTAAACCACAAATCAGATTGAACCTGGTTCAATTTAAAAATAACGCATAGCGGCATAACTAAAAGAAAGCTTAAAAATAGAACTGAAAGAAAACTTACAGATTTTTTGACGTTTGAAACCCATTTTGGGTATTGATCCAACACAATTTTATTTTAATTCACTCAACGTCTACTCTCTATATTATGAAACAAACAATTGAAACATGACAGAGTCATTCCCTCTCTTTTAAAGAAGCTGATAAGCGGTCACAGTCAGCCGCATTAAGTTATTACACTAATGTGGTTGATATGTAGGTACAGGCAGTTACGGTCAAATATTAAGTACCAATGGCAATATTGGTATCTGTGACTTGTTGCCACGACGTATATTTCTGCGCCCTGGTTTTGTGTATCACTATCCGTCACCCTCTTGAAAGGATAAAAATCATAATCTTTAGTTTTTATACAAATTGTAGACGAAGGATAGACGTGATTTGAAGAAGAAAACACGTATAGCGTATAGCATGGAATAAGGGCAGGACATGATGATGAACTAAAATACGAGTATCGAGTTTTTGAGCTGCATGTGTTGTGTTGACTACACAGTTCAGTAGACAGTCACATGCAGCTCAAAAACTCGTAGTTTCTGCCCTACAAAAAAAGTGTTCATTTGTATACTATTTGAAATGAAATGAAATGAAATGTGTTTATTCGCTTGAAGTATGGCCATTTTTGAAAAACTTCTTATTAATAATAATGTAGTACCACATACTTCGTCGGAGACCGACATGCAAAGTTTAATGTTAAATTGCTAACATAAAGCAAAACTAAATTTAAAAACAATAAACTACAAAGACAATTAAAAAAATACTAGAAAATTAAAGAAAATTTAGGTATACAGTACAAAAACTTAGAACATGCATAGAACAAAAATAAATAATTTACAGAATGCCGATAAATATAAAATTAAGTAATTATGTATCAATGTCAGATTTAATTCAATTCAATTCATACCTAATTTTAAGTCTACAATACTATAAAAACATTTATCTACTAGCCACAAATAAAGTTTTGTCTTAAACTGCTTTATTGGTAACTCTCTAATGTCCCTAGGAATTTTATTAAATATCTTAATTGTCATCATGTAGCTATTCCTTTGAGTCATAGCGGTCTTACAGCTTGGCAACATAAGCCTGGTTGGGTTGGGTTGGGTGTTTTAGTCGTGAATGCAGTTTATCTGCATATTTATCAAATATGAGCTCATGGTCTTTAACAAAACAGCCAACTTGAAAAATGTAAAGACCTGTAAGTGTTAATAGCTTAAGTTTTTTTAAAAGGGGTCTACATGACGTGAGAGGGCCACTGCTGCTTAATGCTCGAACACATTTTTTTTGAACTATAAAAGCTCTATTTATGTCTGTAGAGTTTCTCCAAAGAAGAAGACCGTATCTCAAAACTGAAGCAGCATAACCGTGATACGCAGTTAATGTGGTTTTTGGCCTGATATCTGGCGTAATCTTTTGATTGCATAAACAAAGCGATTTAGTTTTTTACAGTTGTAGTCAATATGTGACTTCCAATTGCAATGTTTGTCCAAAGCTATACCTAAGAACTTTATTTCATCAACTTTCTCTATAATTTCGTTACGGCATGTCAAATTAATATTTAAATTTATTTTATTGTTATTGTAATTATGGAAATGAATAAATTTAGTTTTGGATACATTCACACGAAGATTATTACGTTCTAACCATCGAATAATTGATTCTACTTCCAAGTTAAGTATTTGTTGGTAGTTTGTGTTTTTGTCAGCAGGCACGACGATGGAAATGTCATCAGCAAAAAGAACACATTGGTATTTAGTGATTAACGGTAGGTCATTAATATACAATAGAAATAACAATGGTCCCGAAATACTTCCTTGTGGCACACCAAATTTGTTATATTGGTAATCGGATTTGTATGTAGTAGCAGTCAAAGTTTCATTGAGACCTTTAACCTCCACGTATTGTTGTCTATCTGCGAGGTAACTATTCAACCATTTAAGAGCAAGACCTCTAATACCATATTTTTCGCATTTGTTTAATAATATAGAATGATTAACAAAGTCAAACGCCTTGCTCATGTCGAAAAATATGACAAAGACTGGTACGCGCTTGCCAATAAAATCAATAACATTGTGTATAAGCTTAAAAGCGGCTAATGTAGCTTATTTTTCTGAAAGCCATTTTGCTCTTCATTAATAACATTAAATTTTTCTAAAAAGTTAACCATACGATTTTGCATGGCCTTCTCGAAGATTTTTGCTAAAATGGGAATTAAAGTTATAGGCCGATAATTATTTAATTATTTTTTATCATCTTTTTTGTGTAAAGGTCTTATTACCGATAACTTTAGTCGTTATGGAAAAGTTCTACTAGTAAAAGAAAGATTCAGTAGGTATTGTAGTACGGGATTTATCGAAAATACGCACATTTTCAGAATATGCGTAGATATTCCGTCAAATCTAACTGATTTCGTGTTACTTAAAGAAAGTACTATTTTAGAGACTTCAATGTCAGTCACGGGCCTTAAAAACAAACTAGCATCTAAATTATCTACTTTTTGAAATGCGTTAGTAGTATCTGTTACATGTGGGAGTGCCTTGTTTGTTATGTCAATAAAAAAGTTATTAAAAGCTTGAGCTATTTTTAGTGGCTCTGTGAGAATTTGACCATCAAGGCTGATTTGACTAATGTTATGTTATGTAACTGTAACGCAATGGCTATGTTATAATATTACTGTAACGCAATGGTTCAATAAATAAATATCTAAAAAAAAAAAAAAAAATCTAAGCGAATATTCGCCTCACTACCCGACTCAAAGGTTTCCGAGAGGCAGATAACATCTGGTTCTTGTTTTTGTTGAGACAATTCGTCAATACATAAAGCTAAAGAGTCAAGTTTATTGAAAATATTTTGATGAAAAACGTTAAACGTGTCAAACTGACTTACGAAAAAGTCGCTTTAAATGTTCCCCGGTTGCTAGTTCAGTTGAGGTGGTAGTAGTATTATTTTGTTGATTTTGTATAGAGCTTGTATGTTCAATGTTTTTTAAATAATATGGTATTGTGCCTTTCTTTGGCTCTACAGTTTGTCTCTTACAAAGCAAGTTATGTCTATGTTGCTGCATCAAACATTTCAAGTATGTATTATTATAGTATCTATAGTCCATGATGAAGTTTATTTTTCTACTTAAATGAGAAAGGTATTCTGAGCGAGATAGAAGAAAAGGGTCTTCGAAAGAGATAAATTCACAATTTGATAAATGAGCACATTAATTTTTAAGGTTATTATTAAGTACATTTTCATTCATGGTTTTATTATTATTTACGCTTACAATAATTTTATTATATTACATTGAAAGTTCATGCATTAGGTAGGTGGGGTTTACATCATTCTCCCCCACGCAAAGGACAACTTGGTCCTTTTCATCAAAAACCTTATTGTAACATGGTTTCAGGATCTCATGTGCATTTGCAGATGGCTTGATAAATGAAAAAACGTCAAAGTCCTCATAACTTGTACACTTTCTCCGCATATTTATTATTTTTCCTGAAAGTCCACTTAGTAGCTGGCTACCTAAAATCAGTAAACGTGACTTTCTATTTTTATTTTCAGTTTGCTTGAGCTCCATGCTATTAGCATTGCAAATAGCGCCCTCTCGTGGTTTATTATGTATTTGAGCTGATTGCTCGCTAGCTAGTAGCAATTGGTGCAAAGAACAGTCTTGAGGATGCAGCGGCCGGTTGTTGTAAGTAGAATTGACTTAGAGTAAGTGAGTAGTGTAAGTAGAATTGACTTAGAACTGAGTTGAATTATTCCTATGCAATCGTAGTGGGTTGTCAAAACTACCGTAGTTTTAATAATCAGCTGTTTGAGGGTCATTGACTCAAACTAGGTCACTGGCACAATCACAAACTGTAGACTTTTGCACTATTTCACCAATATCTCCACCAATACACGATCAATTTTGATTTTCATTACACGTACAGTTATTGTGCGCAATAAGGAACCAAAATATATAAATCCCAGGGATAAGTAAGAACTTTTTGAATACTTTATAAATAAAAAATACGGGTTGCACTCCGGGAGTGCCGGCAGAAGTGAAAACTTGATTATTAACGTTGAGCATGTTTGATATTTTGGAATGGTTAGGGGGGGCTTGTTTGTTATTTGGCACGCTGTAACATACACGAACATTCGCGCAAGCGCCCTGCGCTGCCTAAACGAAACAGTAGGCCCAGGCATACATTTTCGCCGCGCCGTAGAGAGGGGATAGCTGTCTACTCTCCATCCGTCTTACGCTTTTTCGATCAGGTCACGTGTCCTGACGCGCTGACGCGAGTTTAAGATTTTATACCCATTACAGAAAAAGTGCTCAACGCCGCTAAAGAAGTTTTCACTTCAAAAACAACTCTGTGACATTGTAGCACGTCTGCCACCCACAAAGTCGGGGGGGGGGGGGGGGGGGGGAATGAAATCAATAAAACCTATTATATTAATAAAGTAATTTAATGTTGGTACACAAGCCAAATTCAATTATAACACAAAAATAAATTACAAAGGCATTGATCAAAATGTACTGTATGTAGCGTTTTTAAAAACAAATAATGTACCTACCAGGTACCTTACAAGATAAATTTCTTAAATCTAGATTCTTTATTAATTAGTAAGTACAGCTACAAAATAAATTTTGAATTTGAATTATGTATATAAAATAATATTTATTAACAGAACAATCTTAACTTATAACAAACTTAACTTTAAGCCTTATAATCTATGATTTCTACCATAAAACAATCACTGCTATTGTCACCTAAGTATATACAACTTACAAAAATGTATATGCAGCAGGATGATTATATTAATATCTTAAAAGACTTATTCCATTTCTATTTCACTGACTATAGGTCTCCTACTACTGTGCAAACTATAAGACCTACCTCTTTTAATACAGCCGTATACAAAGTTTATGACAAACAGCACTATAATAATTCCTAAACAAGCTGCTATAAAAAAACAGAACTTTTTCATCTAATCTTTCGTTTTGTGTAACCGGTGCTTGTGAACTAAAATCGCCTTTATTAACATTTTGAAGGGTTTTCCCAAACTCTTCTCGAATTGCATCAATTTCTTTTTGCATTTGTTTCATTTCTGAACGAGTGTTTTCATTATTTCCATTATAATTACCATTACTTGAGCCAGGCTCTAATTTTAAATCCGTTGCTTTTTTCGACAGGTTTATAAGCTGATCTTTTATATCTTTGAGATGACTTTGAGTATCGTTGGTAATTTTTTCCATATTTAGAAAATAACTTTCCAGATGGATTTGAGTAGCGTTGCTAACTTTTTCCATATTTTGAAAATATTCACCTGATTTAACTTTAGTCTGGTTGGAAATGTAAACTAATGTTTGGATAGAGTTAACGAGGCTTAATATGTCTGATTTCAATTCGTTAGATTTATCAGGTAATGTGTTATTTCCTAGAATTTCTAACGACGA
Source organism: Thera obeliscata (assembly GCA_947578465.1). Lineage (NCBI taxonomy): Eukaryota > Metazoa > Arthropoda > Insecta > Lepidoptera > Geometridae > Thera > Thera obeliscata. The sequence goes on from OX387914.1 coordinate 10,167,474, forward strand.
GCGCAAACTCTCGATGGCGCTTGAAACTTGAATGAACATTGGTTTGACGTCGAAGCTGGAACTGTTAAAATCTGGCAAAAGTATTCCATTACCTTTCGCGTTACTCTGGCATGATATTCCATCAACGTTTTCAGTATGAAAAACAAGAACCGCTGAAGTTAACACTTCTTTAAACTTTTTTGAATAATTTGATGTTTTTAGTTCAGCAAGGACCTTACAAGAAATCGGGTTACCACCTATGCTAAGTTCATGAATTCCGCTTTCAAAAATCTCCTTAAAGTTCAGATAACTAATATCATTATTATCCAAGGCTATAGATGTTGCAACGGGTAATAACTTGGCTTCAAAATTCCGCAGCGCGTTACTGGATAATACCACTTCATGCAAGGCTTTGATTCCGTCAAGGACACCAAACTGTAGTGTTTGTAAATTATTTCCTAACAAAGTTAGCTTTCTAAGGCCCCCAACGTGTAAAAATGACCCTGGTTGTATGTAAGTAATTCTGTTGAAACTCAAATCCAGTTTTATGAGAAAAGGCAAACTTTGTAATGAAAACTTATCTATTTTCGATATTTTGTTACTACTAAGATTTAATTCACGGAGGTTACCAACATTAAATATAGACAATTTATTGAGGTCTTGGATCTCACATGAATGCAAATCTATATTCTCGATTGAAGTTGCATTTTGAAAAGTAAATTTTGTTTTTACGTTATCTAAACTAACTTGATATAAGTTGGGCAAACTATCAAATGGATTGCCGATAATTTCCATTTGCATATTAAGAATGAAAGAAATTAATTTAATTTAAGAATAAGAAACATATAAATGGCTCAGTTGTGGTACGTTTTTAAACAAAAGAGGTTCCATTTTTTGTATGTTGTTATTGGCCAGATTTAAAAATCTCAATAGGTTTAGATCGGAAAAAGTTTCGTTCGTGACGTGCCTTATCAGATTGTTATTCAAATATATTTCTTCTACTTTTGAAATACTTGAAGTATTTATATGAAACGCTTCAAGCAAGTTGTATGACAAATCAAGTTTCTCGATTGAGCCAGTTAGAATAAATGCATTAAAATCAATAGTAGACAATTGTCCAAATGATGAGTTGATATATTTGAGAGCTGGTAAACCAGAGAAGGAACCATTTTGATAAGAAGTAGTTCTGATGAACGACAAGTCAAGGCTTTCTAAAGCAACCATGCCATTAAACGTTAAATTTTTAAGAGTATTGACAAATGGATTGTTCATGACCGACAAAGTATTTATACTTTCGAGTCCTTCAAATGACTGCAATTCAATCTCTGTTATTTTATTATAAGATAAATCAAGACTTATTAAAGATACCAGATTGTTATATACACCCTTAGAGATCCTTTTAATATAATTACTACGTACATTTAGATCTGACAAACTCTTTAAATTACTAGTATTACAATTAAATTCTTCTAAGCGATTATGTGACAAATCCAAACATGTCAAATTTTCTAAACAAGTAAATGCGGAGTGTGATACTGAATTTATTGAATTAAAGCTGAGATTTAATGATTTCAAATCTTGACACATATTTTGAAATGTTTCATCACCCAATGATGTTATGCTTCCACTACTTAAATCTAACTCAGTGACATGAACTCCGTTGAATGTGTCTTTTACAATACTTCCTGTCAAGTTATTAAACTGTATATTAAACTCGATTATACTCTTACCATCAAAAGCTCCATTTTCAATATGGATAATGCGGTTATTTGATATCACAAGAGAATGCAAGTTTGTATTTATTTCAAACATATTTTTAGATATAGTTTTCACTTGGTTGTTGCTAAAATCTAAGTACTTGAGCATTATTAGACTTTTAAATGCATTATTTTCAAATTTATCAATTAAATTGGAAGATAAATTCAACGTTTCTAATTTTAATAATGTACTTAAATTGTAATCCGTTAAGGTTTTAAGCTTGTTGTTTTGTAAGTACAATTCATTGAGATTCATAAATCTAGTAAATGCGTTACCGATTTCAGACAGCACGTTGTGTGAAGCATCTAACATTTTCAAATCCATTAAACCTTCGAAAGTAAGAATATTGAAATAACTAATTCTATTATGCGATAAATTTAAATTTTGTGTTCCTGTATAAAGGGAAAATGCGGTATTTGGGATTGTTTCTAACATATTCGTGCTAAGATCTATAGATCTAACAGAACCAGACACTACATATTTTTCTGGGGTGACAATGTTTAATGTAGATATGGAATTTTGGCTAAAATTTATTGTTGTTAACTTAGCCAAAGACACAAAGCTATTCAAGTCCAGTGTTGATAATGGATTATTTGATATTTGTATTTTTGTTGCTTCTGATAAATGGTAAATTTCTTGAGGTAGAGCTAAAATAGATCCACTGTTTATTTGAAATATTATGATATTTCTTACAATATTAACTACACTTTCGAAAATATCATGCTCATCATCGACATTATTCACGTTTACGTATAATATGTAATTTTTGTCGTATGTTACTTCTGTACGGTACGAATCATAGTAGCTATTATAATCAGATACTCGTCTCTTATGCTTAATGCAACTCCATGAAGAAGGCACAAAGCTTATCACTTGGTCACATTGAAGGATTGCAACACACATGTTGTTGTCTGGTTGAGGCAAGTTGAGTATATTGCAGGTTCCTTCTGTATAATCCAATGAAAAAACGATTATTGTAAGACAAATATCTGAAATGAAATAAAATGTATCATTTAGTGCTAATTTTTCATCTATGGAATAACGCTACTCGTCGAAAATAATAATAATAATAAAATCTTTATTTCAGACATCTTAGGTCCATAGTTACACAATTACAATAATATACAATAGAAGAGATAACACAAAAACATACGTATAAAAATTTTTAAAATACAAAAAACCAATTTCACTAAAGTATTGGTCTGTCAAACTTATTTAAATAAAAGGTTTAGATCTTGTTTTAATACAAGCCTAATATAGATATGGATATATTTTTTATGTATATTTAGTGACGTATTTTCTAGTGATGTGTCTTTTTTTTCATAAAGATTTAGGCCATAAATAAAATTTTAATAACTTTGTAGTATTAAAATTTATGAAAAAAAAATGTGACGGTGCTTATAGTTACAAGTAGTATTTAATGAGTACTTATTATGCCTATAATGACTTTCTGGTGGATAAACTATTATATTAACTATGCGAAAACTATTTAATGGTCCATAGTTGTTTTTTTTTATTTATTAGTTAGATTATAAGTACTGTTTGTTTTCCTAAGAAATAAAAAAGAATAAATAATTAAAAAATAACGTTTACAATACGTTATTTTTTCGTAATGGTAAGAAAAAAACTCACAAATATTGTGGCATTTGAAACCCATTTTGAGTATTGCTCCAGCACAATTTGTTTTAAATTCACTCAACGTCTACTCTCTGTGTAATCATGTCAACAATAAAACGATAACAAACAATGATTCCCTCTATAAAAGTAATTGATAAGAGAAAACAGTCAGCCACATTAAATTATAACACTAAAGCGAGTGACACAGAATAGTACTTTAGCTAACCGAACAAGTGCGAAAGCACGAGTGTTTCAGATACTTATTTAACTGAGAAAGTGTGAAGTGCGAGTGATACAGATACTTAATTAATCGAGTGAGACAGATATTTTATTTACCGAGTGAGAGCGAAGCACGAGTGACACAGATACTTAATTAACCAAGCGAATGCGAAGCGCGGGTGACACAGATACTTATAAATTAACCGAGCAAATGCGAAGCACGTGTGATATAGATACTTAATTTACCACGTAAATGCGAAGTGCAAGTGACACAGATACTTAATTAACCAAGCGAATGCGAAGCGCGGGTGACACAGATACTTATAAATTAACCGAGCAAATGCGAAGCACGTGTGATATAGATACTTAATTTACCACGTAAATGCGAAGTGCAAGTGACACAGATACTTAATTAACCAAGCGAATGCGAAGCGCGGGTGACACAGATACTTATAAATTAACCGAGCAAATGCGAAGCACGTGTGATATAGATACTTAATTTACCACGTAAATGCGAAGTGCAAGTGACACAGATACTTAATTAACCAAGCGAATGCGAAGCGCGGGTGACACAGATACTTATAAATTAACCGAGCAAATGCGAAGCACGTGTGATATAGATACTTAATTTACCACGTAAATGCGAAGTGCAAGTGACACAGATACTTAATTAACCAAGTGAATGCGAAGCACAAGTGACACAGATACTTAATTAACCAAGCGAGCGCAAAGTGTGAGTTTTTTTTATTCAACTAGATAATGGAACAATCATATGGCCCACCTGATTTTAAGAGGTAACCATTGCATTGCCTTGTAGGTCACGCACTTCAGGAACGTGCCCTGCAATGCAATGCCCTGCGTCTATTAACTTCAGGCATACAGATGTTCAGCTTCACGTGCCAGTTATTTCAACGTGACACTGATATTTTATTTACCGAATGAGTGCGAAGCGCGAGTGACATAGATAATTTATTAATCAAGCGAATGCGAAGCACAAGTGACACAGATGTGTCAGTATTGTTATCTGTGGCATGTTGCCACAACTAGGTAATCCCTATACCTGTAGGCCTACCACAAGCTCTGTCTGGTTCTGGTTTTGAGTCTGTGTGAGTGCTCACCAGTGTATTATACTATAAAACCAGAGCTAGAGACAGATCCAGACAGAGCTTGTTACCACAAGCTCTGTCTGGATCTGTCTCTAGCTCTGGACCTACCTACTGCCTTATACACCACTATTTTGTAACTACCAAAAAAAGTATAGGGTAATGTAGTAGGGGTAGAACATTATGAATGTGCAATCAGAATTTTTAGTTTCGATAAAATGACAAAGTTATTAAATGTTAAAATTTTCAGAAATCCTACAAAAAATTATGGACATATTAGTTACGTAGTACTAGAGAGAAAAAAATTTACGCTGTTCGGTTCCGCTTTTATGACGGTTTAGCGTTTATGAATGAAATGATTTTTGCTTGTTGAATCATTTCTCAATATTTGACTAAAAATTGTGGTTATATAAAGATTATATATTTTTTATGACTTAATTTTTTTTTTCGTGGATGTTTTCAGTATCAGCGGCCAATATCGGCATTTATTTATTTATTTATATTGATCAATTTTATTTAGTTGGTAACATACATTACTGTTACAAAAGTGTATGTACCTGTTAGTATAATGAAGTAAATATTATACTAAAAGGTACATACTAAATGTAATAGGTTGTAAAAAATTTAATGCGTAAGTACGCTAACTCCCACCCTAGGAGAACTTAAATTGTGTTGTGGGTAGTAAGTCTCTTTCGTCCAATTAGTATGACTTTGTATATTGACTGTTTATAGTAGTTGCTTTACTTTGCTAGCTTTACTTTTTAACCGACTTCCAATCAAAAAGGAGGAGGTTCTCAATTCGGTTCTATTTTTTTTTTATGTTTGTTACCGCATAACTTCGTCATTTGTTAGCCGATTTGATAAATTATTTTTTTATCTGAAAGGTACTGCTTCCAGATTGGTCCCATTTTAATTTTATTAAAATCGATGCTGCCATTTTTTTAAAATATTTTTTTTAATGTTTGTAACTGCATGCCTCCGTCATTTATGAACCGATTTAGAAAATTATTTTTTTATTTGGAAGGTTATTCTTATTTCCAGATTGTCCCCAACAAATTTCATTAAAATCGGTTTAGCCGTTTGGCAATGAAGTCGGTTTCTCAAGTTTTTTAAACTTATAACTATTGTAAAATCATTTAATAAAATTAAATAACAAAATGATCCCAAAAGTTTTTTTGTTTTATTATTTATTTAATTATGCACTGGCGAGATTATTTGCAAAATTCATTTCACAACATTATATGTACATATAATGATGGTATTATTAACACCTAAATTAATTTATTTCATTCAGGCAACACTTTTTATCTTGCTATTCGGGAAATCCCCAGTTGTTTTGTGAACAAAGACTAAAATAAAACATACTCTTTGTTCGCTATCATATAGAGCATATCCGTTCGATTACAAAGACAGCGCTTGTACAGGGGAGTTTTATAAAAATAACACAGAGTGTAGAATCATTGTGTCAGTCCTAAGATCTGACAGTGTTAAATTTACATACATAACTAGAGATGGGCAGAGGGCTTAAACCCAGTTGGGCGAACAGGCCATAAACTGGACAAATAGGCCAAAAACGAATTAACGTCCTTTTAAATGCCCAAAATCAGGGCGGAAACTATAATTAGTCAAAATAAGACTTTTTCATTGAATATTCGTAAGATGTACTTATTTAAACCATTTTAATATTAGAACAAAATATTTGACCAAAAAGGAGGATTTCACTGAAAAAAAAAAAAAAAAAAAAAAAAACATATATATACCTACATACTAAATACTGAATACCTGCGGTATTCCAAGAAGAAAGCAGAATTCAGATCACTTACCGATCATTATAATCATTATTTGCATTAGCACACACAGAGACGCAGAGAAAATAATAAATAAATATTTTAGACAATCCACACAACGCTATCTGGCCCCAAACTAAGCAGAGCTTGTACTATTGGAACTATATAGCTGATATACCTAGCTTATAAACATTAAATCACAGTTAAGTATTTTCGAAAGAGATACGTACGTTAGTGTCATCGTGTCTTAAATCTATCGACTTTAAAAATTAATGAGGTATCGTCAGCAAATAGTATTATTTCACATTTTTTTTTATCAAATAAGGGAGGTTCGATATTGATAACGGCAACAGGTACAAGCTTGAAATATTCACAGAATATTTAATTATATTATTCATTTAAAAAATAAATAATAAAAAACTGAATCAAATATCCCATACATCAGATATGTTTGGCCTTCGTCATAGGTAATACGAGACTCTTCGTGCGCAAGTTTAACTCGCACTTGGCCGGTTTTTGAGATTAGTGATCCATTTAAAAACTCGTCCTGTATAGTTATTCCTAATTAGAGACTTAAAATAAATATGAGCCACAGTAAACAATGCTCAAGTGATTAAGAAAATACTTTGTACCCAGTTTGTATTAACATTTTTACTATCAGATTCAAAATTGAAACTATGAGGTTGATGATTAATTTATAAAAATAATAATTCATAAATAACGTAACATTAAATAGTAGTATTAGTTGAGCTCTTTGTGAAAGGCTCGTCCGGTTACGTACTACCACCATGCCTATTTCTGCCGTGAAGCAGCATCGCTGTGTTTCGGTTTGAATGGTGTGGGTGCCGGTGTAATTACTGGCAGGTGAGGCTGAATATCTGTATGCCTCCAGTTGATGGACGCAGGGCAGTGCATCGTAGGGCACGTTCAAAAAAAAAATATTGGACAATTCATGCAACACTATCTAGTCCCAAATTAAGCAGAGCTTGTACCATGGGAACCAGCTAACTGATTATAATACAGCATGCATTTTTTTGTAAATTCATACTTAGAATACAATATAGCACCCAGACTGAGAACAACCTTCTGCGCCCTCTAGGTCGTGGGTTCGATCCCCACCGAGGACCAATATTTGTGTGGTAAACACAGGTGTTTGTTCTTTGTCTGGGTGTTATTTTTAACCAACTTCCAATCAAAAAGGAGGAGGTTCTCAATTCGGTTGTATATTTTTTTTTTTTTTTTAATGTTTGTTACCGCATAACTTCGTCATTTGTGAGCCGTCATGTGAAATATTTTTTTTATCTGAAAGGTACTGCTTCCAGATTGGTCCCATTTTAATTTTATTTATATCAGTGTCGCCATTTTTTTTAAATAATTTTTTTAATGTTTGTAACTGCATGCCTCCGTCATTTATGAACCGATTTAGAAAATTATTTTTTTATTAGGAAGGTTATTCTTACGTCCAGATTGTCCCAAACAAATTTCATTAAAATCGATTTAGCCGTTTGGCAATGAAGTCGGTTTCTCAAGTTTTTTAAACTTATAATTATATGTTATAAGTATGTATTTATAAAAAAAAATATAATTATTATATCCGCTATCTGGTTCCCATAGTACAAGCTCTGCTTAATTTGGGGCTAAAAAGTGCTGTGTCGATTGTCCTCAAAATTGATTAATTTATTATTATTTGTATAATATATTGCCCTGCAGCAAGATGGATGGACGACATAGTCAGGGTCGCGGGGCGGCAATTGTTACGACTGGCACAGGATCGAGGTAGATGGCACAAACTAACGGAGGCCTATACCCAGCAGTGGGTGAAGTCGGGCTGTGGATGATGATGATGATTGCAAAGTATGAAAAAATCGGTTGTCTGTAAAGTTGGTTTACTGACGATGAACGTGACAACACCATAAGAAAATACACAGATGTCGAACGCTGCCAAACGCGAAGGCCGATTGTGCCTCCTTGTCGCTCGTTCCGCGCTCTCGCTTGCACTTCAAGCCTTAAAGTCAGTTTACTGTCGATAGTTGCGAGTAACTATAAGAAAATACACAGATGTCGAACGCTGCCAAACGCGAAGGCCGATTGTGCCTCCTTGTCGCTCGTTCCGCGCTCTCGCTTGCACTTCAAGCCTTAAATTGAACGCCTCAGAGCGAGGTAACGCCGCATGAGTCATGTTTTTTCGCGCGTGCAGCCGGTTCCATCGAATCATAAGACGTTGTCACGTCAAAAATACATTTCACCCTAGCCTATAAACCATAGCGTATAAATACCTACCTTAAGATTTTAAGGCACTCCCATTTCACACTTAGGTTAGCTTCATTCGCCCCGGGCGAAAGGAAAATATTAGCCGCACCGTGAAATGTCATCAACGCATACGCCCGTGCTTCATCTTGTTAGTTCCAAATTTGAATATCAGCCAATCAACGCGCTCCTATCGAACGGTTGGCGCGACCCCTTCCTGATTCAATTTACGGTTTTATTGCGTGTAAAAACTGACGCAGGAAATACTGTGTTTACTATTTTTAGGATAGTAACTAAGCAGACGGTGAACTAGACTAATGCCCAGGACACACAAGGCTAGTTTTTCAAGCCAGGATAGCAAGCTAGCAGTTCTAGCTTCGTGTAAAAAGATCTGCTATATGAAAAATTAAGCTAGTTCTGTTTAACGAAGCTCTAACTCACAAGATATACACAGGGCAGTGTAACGTAATGCACGTTACTGACGTGCGTGACCTACGAGGCAATGCTTTGTCATAGGCAGTGGTTACCACTTAACATCAGATGGGCTAAATCTTTGTTCTCTCACCTAAAAAAAAAACTCACAAGCTAATATTTGAGTTAAGCGTCTGACAAAATATTTAAACGGTCAATTAGCAATACTTGAGGCCGGCTCTCATCTTGCTATCCTAGCTTGATAAACTAGCATCGTGTATCCTGGGCTTAAGGGCCAGTTTCAAGTATTACTAATTGACTGTTTAAATATTTGACAGTCGCTTAACTCAAATAAGAGCTTGAAAAATTTGTTTTTTTTGTACAAGTTGGTGAGAGAACAAAGATTTAGCCCATCTGATGTTAACTGGTAACCATTGCCTATGACAAGGCATTGCCTCGCAGGTCACGCACGTCAATAACGTGCCTGACGATACGATAAAAAAAAAATATTTTGGACAATCCACACGACACTATCTAGCCCCAAACTAAGCAGAGCTATGGGAGCTAGATAGCTGTCAATTATTAATACTAATATGCACTTTTTTTTTAAATACATACTTAAAACAATATAACACCCAGACAGAGAACAAACATTTGTGTTCACCACACAAATATTTGTTCTCGTTGGGGATCGATCCCACGGCTTACGGCGCAGAAGGCAGAGCTACTACCAACTGTACTTTTTAAACTTTCGCGATCTTAAAACATATTTAAACTATTACACGTTATCGTGGAATCCCATCATTGGGAGGTGTATGAGTCGCGATACCTTACCACAGTGCGTAGATACTATCCAGTGTTGTGTGTCGTAGTGCGTGCACGTACATTATTGGCAAAGAAGATCAAGTGAGGGTAGTTAGTGATGCTGCCTCCACTATTCAACGACGGTAGCACTCATGTCAATGCTCCAGTCAGCCCGCGACCACGGTTATTGCAACATAGCCGAAACGTCGGGAAAATAAATAAAATAAGGTAATATACGCGATAAATACCCGTGTAATACTACCAACTGAGCTGAGAGGCCAGTCAACCAGACAATGCCCTGCGTCTATCAACTTGAGGTATACAGATGTTCAGCTTCCACGTGCCAATAATGTCAGTTCTATCCCCACCGAGAACAAATATTTGTGTGGTATTGGATATTTGTTAATGTGTGTAAGAATTAAATCAGCTATCTGGTTCCTATAATACAAGCTCAGATTAGTTTTGGGCTAGATAAGTGTTATTTAATTATCTTAGCGGTCCCATCGTACGTGATGGTTACCGCAACATCAGGTGGGCCATATGCTTGTTCCATCGTCCTCCTCCTCCTTGCATCGGTACCCTCACTGTTGAGGGTCGTGACCTTTGTGCAGGACCCTAGTCTGCCCTATCCCCAATATGTTCCTCCATCGGGTTTTGTCCTCCGCGGCATGGATGACTTTGCTCACTTTGGTCTGTTACCAAAAAACTCGAGGACTCCGCGAAGACAAATGGTTCATCATCAAGTAGTATAAAACCTGTCTATAAAAACATCAACGCATCCACCCTTCACCACATCGGTCCCGTTATTTCCCAATTCTTGTAAAAGCCAATCAACCGTAACGGGCCCGCGAGCGAATAGCAATAAAGCCTATAATGCCTATAACGTGCGATACGAATCGCATGGGAGAAGTCAGAATGTATTTTTTATTAGGGTACCTCGCGTCAAAAGGAGGTAAAAAACGGCACCTTTATTGGTGCACTCTTTCGGATATTTTTGTAATGAAATTTCACGCCGATACGTAAGACCTATTTATTTTACGCGGAACTCATCGGGCTCAAAATAAAATAAAAAGAGAAAATAAAATCCATGTTATTAGTTTTAAAAAAGAGTTTTTTTTTCATACAACAAGTTAATGGAACAAGCATATGGCCCGTCTGATGTTAAGTGGTAATCATCGCTTTTAACAAGGCATTGCCTCGTAGGTCACGCATGTTAGAAACGTGCCCTTTAACCTTGCCTTGTGTCCATCAACTAGAGGCACACAGATTCTCTTGATTTAAATAAAATTGAAAAAAAAAACGCCAAGTCTACAAAAGTATTTATGGCTCTTCTTTCAGTAAAAGATTTTTTTAAAACTACCGCTTAAAGTCAGAATAACCAATCCGCGGTATAGCCTTAAATTTAAATCCTTCCTTTACAATTCAAATATTCAAAGTTGGACACCGCGAAGAGGTGAAATGGTAATAAAATATACAGGAGTTGATCCCAGTTCAAGACTTTTAATGCCCCTTAAATAACGTCTTTCGAATTCTTAAGTGCTTTTCTTGAACTTATCTCTGTAGGCATTTTAAGGCTATGATATTTGTTTGCTCAATTCATTGTTGCACACAATACATTGCATATAAAAAGACAGAAATAGACGACATGTGCTGGAACTATTGCTAAGGTTTAGCTCGCCATTGTACAATGTTTGAGTTGGTCACTAGTACCATTAATACCAAGGATACAAAGTTGTGTCACTTGTACCATGAATGGTACAAATCAATGGTACAACTGAAACTAAGGCTTTGTTTTTTACATTTTTTTAACAAAGTATGCATTTTCTTTTAGGTTTTTTGGTCTACATTTTTTACTCTACACTCATTTTGAAAGCTTTCAAACATTACTTGCAAGAGCTTGCAAGCTTTCAAAATGAGTGAAACGTCACAAAATTGAAATGCCCACTCAAATCTTCTGCGGAATGAAACGACAAACATTTTAGCAATATTACAATAGTAGCCACAATCTCGTTATTACTTCCCAAAACACAAGTGTGTTTGTTTGGAAACATAAATTATGTCTAAAAAGTAATGTCGAAAACGTAAATACTTCAAAGAATAAAGAATTCAAGTGATAAAGAATTGTAATCTCTTACCAAAGGGTATTGAGTAAAGAACATAGTAGTAGTACAGCTCTTTGTGTGTGACCCGTCCGGGGACGTACTACCACCAACCACCATGCCTATTTCTGCCGTGAAACAGCATTTCTGTGTTTCGGTTTGAAGGGTGTGGGTGCCGGTGAAATTACTGTCAAGTGAGGCTAAACATTGGTATGCCTCAAGTTGATGGCAGTGCATCGTAGGGCACGTCACAACATCGCTTTTCCTACCATCGCGCATCGTCTCACTATTGCGCAAAGCATGCTTTGTTATAGGTGATGGTTACCAATTAACACCAGGTGGGTCATATTATGCTTATAGTAATTTTCTAGAAAATTTGAATTTAAGTTACGTTTTAAGATTTAACGTGACTTAAGCATGATTATGATGACTGTACGGTCCACATACCGTACAGTTTTGCTGACATCGCATTTTCATGCAAATGCGTGGAAACCGAGCAAGCGCGGCCAGTCTTTGATCAAACCGCGACTCATCAATACCTTTTGTAAAGTAATAAATAAACGTGTGTCAAATTAAACAACATATATATTCTTGATGTCCCGTACATCAATGGTCCTTTGAACCGGATTTCAGAAAAGCAAGGTTCCACTACGGATTTAAATGGAAATACCTATAGCATAGGTGCATAAATATGTATCAGAATGGCAAGGAACAACCACAATTACGTACAGAAGGTAATTTCATCAGACATAATGGCCTTCGTGAGACAATAACTCCATTTTAATGTGCAATGTGTTTGTAAGCAGGTGAAATTTAACTGGATAGATGCTTTAACCAGAAACTCTCCCTACTAAGCTTTCCTCTCCCTTCGCTACTGAGGCAATAGAGTGGGGTTCTTAGAATAAAATAATAATAAAGGAAATACTATATAGAAATCATAGCGAATTTAGAAATTTTACATCAAATCAAAATCAAAATGTTATTTATTTGGATCATTTTACAAAGAGTACAGAAAACAGATTAAAAAAACGATGAAATTTGCAGGAGCAAGAGAAAAAACTGTGTCGCGAAAATCAACGCCCTCCTTTATCATTTTAAAGGTCAAATAAATTTGATTGAATTTAAAATATCTCTATGAATTCAAATAAGAAATTAATATGGGATCAATTGATAGCATCTTATATTCTCCGATTGTTTTATCAAAACCAGCAAGGCTACCACGAGCTCCATATGGTTATGGCTATGGCTCTCAAATTGTGTATAGATAGGCTGACCCACACATTCATTTTCTTCTTGCGTTTGAATGTTGCCAGCAATAGCCATAACCATAAAATATGGAGCTCGTGTTAGCCCTGCTGCTCAGTAGTTTGGTTTTGTCTTGAGAAACTTAATGATGGCTGTTCAAGTTTTATTTACATAACTCCTATATGATAAAAAAGTAACAGGCGGGATTCCATTTAAAAAAAATGTATTTTTTTCGATTACAAATTTATCAAATTTATCAGCTCTGTAATAGTTTGGTTCTGAACTTAAAGGTTTTTAGTTTTGTTTATTGATTTATCTCTCTACTTATAAACACGTAGCAGGCGGGATTCCTTTTTTATTTCTTTTAATAGGTGTTTTTTCTATGATAATTAACACTCGTTTCAGTCAATGCTTGAAAAAAGTTGCACTCCGGGAGTGCCGGCAGAAGTGAAAACTTGATTATTAACTTTGAGCATGTTTGATATTTTGGAATGGTTAGGGGGGGCTTGTTTGTTATTTGGCACGCTGTAACATACACGAACATTCGCGCAAGCGCCCTGCGCTGCCTAAACGAAACAGTAGGCCCAGGCATACATTTTCGCCGCGCCGTAGAGAGGGGATAGCTGTCTACTCTCCATCCGTCTTACGCTTTTTCGATCAGGTCACGTGTCCTGACGCGCTGACGCGAGTTTAAGATTTTATACCCATTACAGAAAAAGTGCTCAACGCCGCTAAAGAAGTTTTCACTTCAAAAATACGGGTTGCACTCCGGGAGTGCCGGCAGAAGTGAAAACTTGATTATTAACGTTGAGCATGTTTGATATTTTGGAATGGTTAGGGGGGGCTTGTTTGTTATTTGGCACGCTGTAACATACACGAACATTCGCGCAAGCGCCCTGCGCTGCCTAAACGAAACAGTAGGCCCAGGCATACATTTTCGCCGCGCCGTAGAGAGGGGATAGCTGTCTACTCTCCATCCGTCTTACGCTTTTTCGATCAGGTCACGTGTCCTGACGCGCTGACGCGAGTTTAAGATTTTATACCCATTACAGAAAAAGTGCTCAACGCCGCTAAAGAAGTTTTCACTTCAAAAATACGGGTTGCACTCCGGGAGTGCCGGCAGAAGTGAAAACTTGATTATTAACGTTGAGCATGTTTGATATTTTGGAATGGTTAGGGGGGGCTTGTTTGTTATTTGGCACGCTGTAACATACACGAACATTCGCGCAAGCGCCCTGCGCTGCCTAAACGAAACAGTAGGCCCAGGCATACATTTTCGCCGCGCCGTAGAGAGGGGATAGCTGTCTACTCTCCATCCGTCTTACGCTTTTTCGATCAGGTCACGTGTCCTGACGCGCTGACGCGAGTTTAAGATTTTATACCCATTACAGAAAAAGTGCTCAACGCCGCTAAAGAAGTTTTCACTTCAAAAAGAAAATCTAGAAACCCCTTTAGTTGAAAACTGAACATATCCCACAACAAACAAACTTTAATTACCACACCACTTGCCCGAAGATGAACATCGCATTTCTGGTTTATTACCCAGTAAATTGAGCAAGATCTCTGTTACAAAGCAATTCTGTAGCCACACTTAATAAATACACGTAAAATGTACTAGGGATTTAGTGCTCTGATGTACCAAGTAAGTTTACCTTCACACTACACCAGCACATACGCTTGCAAAAACTTAAGTTTTAGGTATACTTGCCGAGCAATTATTATTTTTTTATTTTAATCATTTCATGTTTTATATTAATAGTTTTTGTAAACAATACAGTTACTTGCCAAGCAACTTTGCAAGCGGACATTTTGGACAGCAGGAGTATTCTACCAAAGGTTCAGAGAATGAAATTTAACTGGATAGATGCTTTAACCAGAAACTCTCCCTACTAAGCTTTCCTCTCCCTTCGCTACTGAGGCAATAGAGTGGGGTTCTTAGAATAAAATAATAATAAAGGAAATACTATATAGAAATCATAGCGAATTTAGAAATTTTACATCAAATCAAAATCAAAATGTTATTTATTTGGATCATTTTACAAAGAGTACAGAAAACAGATTAAAAAAACGATGAAATTTGCAGGAGCAAGAGAAAAAACTGTGTCGCGAAAATCAACGCCCTCCTTTATCATTTTAAAGGTCAAATAAATTTGATTAAATTTAAAATATCTCTATGAATTCAAATAAGAAATTAATATGGGATCAATTGATAGCATCTTATATTCTCCGATTGTTTTATCAAAACCAGCAAGGCTACCACGAGCTCCATATGGTTATGGCTATGGCTCTCAAATTGTGTATAGATAGGCTGACCCACACATTCATTTTCTTCTTGCGTTTGAATGTTGCCAGCAATAGCCATAACCATATGGAGCTCGTGTTAGCCCTGCTGCTCAGTAGTTTGGTTTTGTCTTGAGAAACTTAATGATGGCTGTTCAAGTTTTATTTACATAACTCCTATATGATAAAAAAGTAACAGGCGGGATTCCATTTAAAAAAAATGTATTTTTTTCGATTACAAATTTATCAAATTTATCAGCTCTGTAATAGTTTGGTTCTGAACTTAAAGGTTTTTAGTTTTGTTTATTGATTTATCTCTCTACTTATAAACACGTAGCAGGCGGGATTCCATTTTTATTTCTTTTAATAGGTGTTTTTTCTATGATAATTAACACTCGTTTCAGTCAATGCTTGAAAAAAGTTGCACTCCGGGAGTGCCGGCAGAAGTGAAAACTTGATTATTAACGTTGAGCATGTTTGATATTTTGGAATGGTTAGGGGGGGCTTGTTTGTTATTTGGCACGCTGTAACATACACGAACATTCGCGCAAGCGCCCTGCGCTGCCTAAACGAAACAGTAGGCCCAGGCATACATTTTCGCCGCGCCGTAGAGAGGGGATAGCTGTCTACTCTCCATCCGTCTTACGCTTTTTCGATCAGGTCACGTGTCCTGACGCGCTGACGCGAGTTTAAGATTTTATACCCATTACAGAAAAAGTGCTCAACGCCGCTAAAGAAGTTTTCACTTCAAAAATACGGGTTGCACTCCGGGAGTGCCGGCAGAAGTGAAAACTTGATTATTAACGTTGAGCATGTTTGATATTTTGGAATGGTTAGGGGGGGCTTGTTTGTTATTTGGCACGCTGTAACATACACGAACATTCGCGCAAGCGCCCTGCGCTGCCTAAACGAAACAGTAGGCCCAGGCATACATTTTCGCCGCGCCGTAGAGAGGGGATAGCTGTCTACTCTCCATCCGTCTTACGCTTTTTCGATCAGGTCACGTGTCCTGACGCGCTGACGCGAGTTTAAGATTTTATACCCATTACAGAAAAAGTGCTCAACGCCGCTAAAGAAGTTTTCACTTCAAAAATACGGGTTGCACTCCGGGAGTGCCGGCAGAAGTGAAAACTTGATTATTAACGTTGAGCATGTTTGATATTTTGGAATGGTTAGGGGGGGCTTGTTTGTTATTTGGCACGCTGTAACATACACGAACATTCGCGCAAGCGCCCTGCGCTGCCTAAACGAAACAGTAGGCCCAGGCATACATTTTCGCCGCGCCGTAGAGAGGGGATAGCTGTCTACTCTCCATCCGTCTTACGCTTTTTCGATCAGGTCACGTGTCCTGACGCGCTGACGCGAGTTTAAGATTTTATACCCATTACAGAAAAAGTGCTCAACGCCGCTAAAGAAGTTTTCACTTCAAAAAGAAAATCTAGAAACCCCTTTAGTTGAAAACTGAACATATCCCACAACAAACAAACTTTAATTACCACACCACTTGCCCGAAGATGAACATCGCATTTCTGGTTTATTACCCAGTAAATTGAGCAAGATCTCTGTTACAAAGCAATTTTGTAGCCACACTTAATAAATACACGTAAAATGTACTAGGGATTTAGTGCTCTGATGTACCAAGTAAGTTTACCTTCACACTACACCAGCACATACGCTTGCAAAAACTTAAGTTTTAGGTATACTTGCCGAGCAATTATTATTTTTTTATTTTAATCATTTCATGTTTTATATTAATAGTTTTTGTAAACAATACAGTTACTTGCCAAGCAACTTTGCAAGCGGACATTTTGGACAGCAGGAGTATTCTACCAAAGGTTCAGAGAAGCGCCTTGTGAAAGAAAGTGCCCTGATTCTTTGTGTGACGCAATAGTACATTGTTACCTGAGTGTTGAAAGTCACGTTTTTTGAGTCCCGAGACGGGTTTGGCGCCAGAGCGTTAGCGAGGGCGCCAATGGAGCTTGAGGGACTTAAAAGACTTTCACCCGAGGTAAACACTGTGCTTTTCATTACGAATACAAGGAACGTAAAAATAAAAACATGAAAGAAAAATTTGTGAAAATGAAGATTGAATTGCCGCCTTCCCGGTTTTTTTTTCTTTTTCTCTGGCGGGCCTTCGGCTACGGCTCGCCAGCATTATTCAGCCATTATTTTCATTCTCATAATTTAAAAAATGGTAAATTGTTTGCTCAAATCTATGTTATTTTAAATAAATAGTTGAAGCTATATATTAATCAAGTAATTTAGAAGATATATTATTTATTTAATACTATCTTTATGTTATTTAAATTTAAAATTTACATTGCGCTCTAATTTGACTTTTTAAACTTCTTACCGTTGTAATGGGTTTCCAACCTACTTGCTGAATAAAAAGTTGGAATTTCGTTCACGACCTCCTTGCAGTTAGAAAGACTTTAGAAAGTTGGAACATGGTTGAATAAAATAGAACTTGTTTTTTTTTTTATAATTTGACAGCTGTCAGTAGAAAGCGATTCTCCCTAGGGCTGAAAGTTTTACTTTCAATTAGGCCCCTCAGGCAACTTCAGACCTACTTTCAGAGTATGAGTAATGAAAAATTTATTTTTATATGATGTGGTGTATGTTTAAATGTCCTTAGGACCTCAAGTTGTCTGAAATTAAATGTTGTTTTTGTACAACTAGATGATAAAACAAGCATATGGCTTAAGCAGCCCCCCTGATGTTAAGTGGTAACCTTCGCATATGACAAAGCATTGCCTCGTTAGGTCACGCACGTCAGGACCGTGCCTTACGATGAACATCACTGCGTCCATCAGCTTGATGCTTACAGATGTTCAGCCTCACATGCCAGTAAAATCACCGGCACCCACACCCTTCAAACAGAAACACAGCAATGCTGCTTCACGGCAGAAATAGGCATGGCACGGCATTATTCCGCGTGGTAATAATAATATACTACCAATATTATTATTACCACGCGGAATAACAATGCTGATTCATCTGGTAATAGATTTACCAAACTTGATACAACAGAAATGCCAGATTTACTTACTGGCAGAAAATTTATTTTGCTAAGAGCCAATCTTAGAAACCACGACGCAAGCTCCCACAAATTTGTCTTGTAACTTAGTAACGAAAACTGGCCAAATTTATCGAAGGGTCTCTGCTATTTTAACGGCGTGTAGGGTCGGAAAGACCCATGAAAAGGCTAAAAGGTCGGATTAGAACACGCCGCGTACAAATAGGTATTCAAGACCCCGGATAAAGGGAGCTTTACCTGTAGTTTCTTAGACAAATGAAATACAGGTGAAAATAGACTCGAAATTGGTTGAGTGTTTTGATAAATATTATTAGTTATTTTGTCAAGAGTCTTTACAGATTTTTCAGTCAAATCAAAGGAATAAAGTTGGTCACATGAACGTATGAATTAATAATTTATTTTATTTTTGTAATTTTATGAAAACTTACAGCTAGGTACTGATATTAAATAAAAGAATAATAGCTAAAGGCCAATTTAAAGTTTCCACAAATAAACATAGTGTAAACTAATAGAAACAGTAAAGTTGGCGATTAAAAAAAAACGTTAGGATAGAAATTAGGTAGGCTTAAATTAATAGATAAGTATTATTTTAAGAAGAATAGCATTAAAATATAAGGATTTGGGATAGGGACATAGGGATTTGTGACGTCTAGCCTCTTAGCTCAGTTGATAGAGCTCTGCCTACTGCGCCGTAAGCCGTGGGTTCGATCCCCACCAAGAACAAATATTTGTGTGGTGAACACAGTCAGTGTTCACCACACAAACACTCAGTCTGGGTGTTATATTGTACTCTAAGTATGTATTTACAAAAATATATATACCTTTGAGCATTATATCAGCTATCTGGTTCCCGTAGTACAAGCTCTGCTTAGTTTGGGGCCAAATAGTGCTGTGTGCATTGTCCACAATATTTAATTTTTTTTTTCGTGCCATTGAGTGTGAAAAAAGCGCGGCATTGATGGGAGTATCCCAAGTTTTCTATCGCGGACTCGTCGTGTTTTTGAGAACAGCAGAAGCCTCTCTACCACATGACATAAGGGGACTCTAGTCCCTGTAAATTGTAGCCATTTTGAAACCGTCATATTCTGAATAATAGATAAAGGCACTGTCTTGATAAACGACCTATGTGGGGGTAGCTATGCGTACAAGCACCTTAAATTATTAGCATATTATATGTATACACCCTAATATTTTAGTGGGTTTTTTGTGAACGGTAGTGAAGGGCTCGGGAAAGTAACGACTATAAAAAATAATATAATTAAAACTATGAAGCTGTTTCTGTAACCATACTTTGTACGCGAGTGTACGCCATTTTAAAACTCAACTATTTTTCACAGTGCCGTGGTGAAGGGGATCACCGCACTCTGATTGGCCATTATGTAAATCTCATACTAACAACGTGCCTCGGGCCACCTTGCATATTCCACAAGATTATACCGTGTGATGTCAAAAGTGACATCAACCAAGGAATTTGTGGCCGCGGAAAACTTACTTAGCTGAGTGTACCCTGCGGTGTATTTGGGGTGGTATTTATTAGAGATAAATTTGTTGGTGGTTTCAATTAGTACCTAGCTTGGGTTAAAACCTTTTTAACCGACATTATATAAAAAAATGAAGTTCTCAATTCGGTTGTATTTTGTATGTTTGTGACAGCATAATGTCGTCATTTATGAACCGATTTCAACAATTGTTTTTTATTGTAGGCTTTCAGTTGACTTATTTAGCCTGATAACGATGACGCCAATGCAACATTGTACGTAGATGATACTGGCAGGATGAAACAGATAAAACAAAATGATTCACAGTTTTAGTAGGAATTTCTACTGAGCCACATTATTTTATAAATAGGCTCGGCTCGGCTCGAAACAAGCTCCGAAAGCAAATAAATCAGAGTTCCAAGTGATACTTCAAAGAAAGATTTATAATGCACATGATCGTCCGAACAAAAACTAAGGTTCCTAAAGTTGATGGTTTCCGAATCAATGGATAAAAGAATCGATTTTCGGTGTTCGAGATTACACATCCTTGATTTATCCTGGACCCCGTCGTTCGGACGATTTACAGCCAATGGTCGGGATTACCGCATTTTTTATCTATGCGTGCTTTGGTTCGCATCTTCTATTTATTTCTTGGTTGAATCACTTCAACATACAAAACCCTGTACTTAAAATCATCATACTATAAGCCTGAAAAAAAACACTTCCAGACAAGACCCTCCCTATCCTCCCTATCCATTAACTTTCTGGGATGGTCCAACGGGACATGCGTCCCATGTATCGCTTCCCAGTTCGTGGTGGAACCATTATTCCCCAGCAGTTTTCGATTCTACGAGCTATATTTATCTATTTTGGCAATAAGTCATATAGCTCGTATAGAATCAAAAACAGATCGACCCAATTATGGACAGAAATCGGGAGAATAAGTCACAAATCGACGTGTTCCCTAGTCACAAACAAACACACAAAGCTTGCCGCGGATAAAGTTACACAATACTATCCCATCTTTGGTATAAAAGTTAAAAGATAACGATGCTTAAAGAGAGGTTCTATGAAGTCGTACAGTACGGAAATATCATCCCTAATAGGTCATAATAAGTAAGTATATCATTTATTTAAATTAATGCGATCGTTATGCATTAATTTAAATATGAAAGAAACGGGTATTTATCGCGATTACCTTTATTATTTCCCGACGTCTCGACCGTGTTACAACAGCCATGGTCATCTGCCCGCGACCACGGGAAATAATGAAGGTGTTTGCGATGACCCTTTTCATGCATATAATTAATATTATCTATTGCTTGCACATAATATTAGTAGTTAGTGTTTTAGTGGGTCTTTTGATTCTATTAATTCCGTTTGGTCTACACACTGTTGTTTGGAGATTTAGTGATGAATCAATGAGGAAACTGTAAACTTCCGTTCATAAAAATAGATAGTATGTTCCGGCATAGCTTATCCGAATTTTAATGACACTGAAGCGATAAATAAGAATAACTAATAAATACACCATTCGGTTGTTGTTCTACTCCACCTGTCATCACCACGCCTAGCAATGTGTCCTGCCCAACTCCATTTGAGCTCCGTAATCCGATCTCCGACGTCTTGGACCTTCGTTCGTCTTCAGATTTCGGAGTTCGGAACTCGATCTATAAGTTTGATGCCGACCATGGCGCGCTCCATGGCTCTCTGTGCAACTCTCATTCTATACACAGCCTCCTGCGTGAGCGTCCATGTCTCGGCACCATAAGTCATGGTGGGAACGACACATTGATTAAATAAGCGGGTCTTCAAACACTGTGGAGTAGCCACCGATTTTAGAATGTCATCCAGCTTACCGAATGCAGCCCATCCTAATTGTATGCGTTTTGTGATCTCCTTCTGTTGATGCTCTTTACCAAAGGAGAGAATATGTCCAAGATAAGTGTACTGGTCAACTATCTCCAGTCTCCCATTTCCCACTGTGACCGTAGGATTTGGGATGTTGGAGACATTCTACATAACCTTGGTCTTAGACATATTCATCCTTAGTCCCACACTCAAAGAACAACAACCGAATGGTGGCCAAGAACCGGCTACAGAAGCGTAGGGCGCCCTGCAGCAAGATGGATGGACGACATAGACAGGGTCGCAGGGCGGCAATGGTTTAGACTGGCACAGGATCGAGGTAGATGGCACAAACTAAGGGAGGCCTATACCAAGCAGTGGGTGAAGTCGGGCTGTGGATATATCTTAAATGTGTGATATACTCAGACTCACATACATTATAAAAAACTTCGTTTTGAAAAATATTTTTAAAATGAAATATTATTTGCGCAAAATAATTACCTATGCTTGTTTCACTTTTTCACTTTCAGTTTTTGTCGGAATACCGCTAAAAGCTCTATTTCAGTCAAACTGGCCCTTATAGAGCACCCTTTGACGTTTGCTTGTTACCAGTTCGCCTTGTTATAGAAGGGGTGCATTCGTATCTAAGGGTAATAGTTATCTGATAAGTCTTTGTGTAAATCTGCTCGCAATTTGAGTATTGTAACACCAGCCTTTGAAGTCTGTTACTTTTCTAGCCAGAAATACGACTGTTGCGGAGAAAGTTAAGAATACCACGTGTATTAATAATGTACATCTATATACATAGTTACATAGTACAAGCATATTAGTAGTTGCATAGTACAAGCTCTGCTTAATTTGGGGCTAGATAGTGTTGATTAGATTATCCACAAAATTTATTATTAATATTTATTATTATTATACCTGCCATATGTTAGAGTAAATAAGTAGATTATAAAAAAACACTATAAATATTAACTCCGGCTTTATGTATTTTTTAACCGACTTCAAATAAAAAAGAGGCGGTTATGGCATAACTTCGTCATTTAGGAGCCGATTTGAAAAAAATCTTAATACTTTCAGATTAGATCCCATAGACATTTCATCAAAATCGGTTTAGCAGTTTGGTCATGAAGTCGGTTTCTCAAGTTTTTGAAACTAATTTTTATTCTCCGATATTGTACATATTATACATACCTACACCATGCAGGATTAGGAAATCCTCAAAATCACAAACCAAACGAGAACACATAACTGAAAGATAACTTATGTTGAGATAAGCTAACAAACTGGAACTCAAATTTAATTCTCTGGAAGTTATACAAGTTACTCTACGAAGTGTTTGTGATTGTTACGGCGTATTAGCATACGCGTGGTATGAAGTATCCAATATTATTCTACGCAGGGACGTAGACAGGAGTGGGTCAAAAAAGCGCTTGGTAAACATATTTTTTTTGTAACAAGCTGATGGAACAAGCATATTATGGCCCGGTTAGTTAGTAACTAAGTAGTAACAGTAAGGCAGGCCGCTAACCAGGCATACACTTGTATCTCGATAATTGTGGCGCCACATTTAACGCCCCCATATATCTGTACGTGAGCACGCACACTGAGGAAACATTTGTAGCGGGCGCACTTTGTGGCGAGGCGTTGTCCGCGCTACACGAATTCAAGATCGAACACGTTCGTTATTTGTGGCGCCACATCAAGAAATCGTCGTCGTCAGACGATGATGTCGACATTCTTAAAGCGGTGCCCCGCTACAATTGTGCTTTCGATATACAATACATTGGTAGCAAGCTGAATTGTAGCGCATTGATTGTGGCGACCTAAATGTTCGATGCGTGTAGCATGTGGCGCTGGTGTGCGGCCTGGCTAAGTAGTCGCCTAAAACAAAGCATTGCCTCGTAGGTCACGCACGTCAGGAACGTGCCCTATGTTACACTTCCCTGTGTCCATCAAATTAGGGCATACAGATGTTTAGCCTCATGTGTCAGTAGTTTCACCGGCACCCACACCCTTCAAACCGAAACATAGCGATGCTGCTTCACGGCAGAAATGGGCATGGTGGTAGTACTTAATGCGGGCGAGTATTATTTTTATTGATTTTCTACTACTACACTACAATTTATGTAAAGTTTTCTGTTTTTTTCTATGATTTTTTAAGGTATGTAATTGTGGTGGTTTAATAAATGTTTTTCTTTCTTTCTTTAGTAGGTACTACCCCAATTTAGCCCTTCACATTCTCTTTTCCATTTAGACATGTGATAGACCATTCTTTGGATACAATCTCAACTGATTGTAAGCAACGATGTAGCCGACGATGGAGCAGGATGGTCTAGAAGACACCTATTCACTCTTGCCTTGAAGAGAGGCAAGCCTCTCCATCAAACCTCAAGCCTATCCATCAATAATCTGTACCATCCTGTAATTATAACCTGTGATTTGCAAATAAATGATTATATTGTATTGTATTGTCAAATAATTGTATAAAAAATAGTTTTACAAAACTTTTGGCCCCATAAACATCAGCTCTAAGTAGGTCTCTGAGAACATGTGCGATGTAGCAATCAAAGCCCAAAGTGTCGCAAACTTCGCCTGCCCTTGGGCCCGACCGCGCACTGCATGAAATTATAACGTAATCATCAGCAGGTGTTTGATTTGCCAAATGTTTCACAAATTGAACCAACTCCTTCTGTAGGCCTACCATGAGCTCTGTCTAGCTCTGGTTTTGAGTCTGTGTGAGTGTTGACTGAATAAATCCTACGTCAAAACGTCACAAACACAGTATAATGCACTGGTGAGCACTCACACAGACTCAAAACCAGAACCAGATACAGAGCCAGAGAGAGCTCATGGTAGGCCTACTGAACTTTGTTTGCAAACTGCTGTACAGGGTGTCAAAATAGGAAGAAAGATAATACAATTAATTAGCACTTTTTAAATTAACGTGATCGTTAGCGCGATCGTTATGCATAACTATATGGAACAAACGGGTATTTATCGCGATTACAAAAAAATAATCGCGATTATAAAATTAATCGCGATAAATACCCGTTTGTTCCATAATT
The DNA here is from genome assembly GCA_947578465.1 of Thera obeliscata. Classification (NCBI taxonomy): domain Eukaryota; kingdom Metazoa; phylum Arthropoda; class Insecta; order Lepidoptera; family Geometridae; genus Thera; species Thera obeliscata. Next base: position 10,192,457 of record OX387914.1, read on the forward strand.
TATACAATACATTATAGATAATACAATTATTTTATACACACGTAAACACAGCAAGAAAACGTTGGCAGGACGATATCGGCACCTTTGAGACGAGATGGTGAGAAAAGGCTCGATGGAGAGATAATTGAAAGTCTTTGGAAGAGACCTTTGCCCAGCATTGGCACAAAATCAAAATCAATCAAAAATGTTTATTTTGGAATTAAAAATGTTTATGAAATAGGTTAAATAAAAAATAAACACAACACGATCAGAGTAACAATAAAATATACATTTAGTAATTAACATACATACATACAAGATGCAACATAGGTACTGATAATAAAGTAGGTAAGTACCTACCTAAACACAAAACGAGTCCACTCCACTCTGAAGTCCACTGTAGCCTAAGCTACAGTGGACTTCAGATTTGGTTTACAAAAACTATTATTATACATGAAATAATTAAAAAGAAAATATAAAAATTACATTTTATAAGAAACTAGAAAATTTTATAATGAACTCTGTTTTCCACCTGAAAGTATTACAGGTAGAAAACAGAGTTCAGATCACCGACCGCAGGCAATGTGCCCAAAAGGCTGGCAACGTTACCTCTTTGAATAGCTAAGCTAATTATTTGCCCTAGGTAAGCGCCAGCCCTTTGGTCACCAGTCACAACAAATAATAAAAGAACAGGTACATAAAAATACTTAAAACTATTTGCCTCATACGAGTACAATGGGCGCCCTTATCGCTAAATAGCGATCTCTACCAGACAACCTTTGGATGGAATGGACTCAAGATATTTACAAGGATATTTAAAATAAGTAAATTTTTAAAACTTTCGACTTTTTAATATCTTTAACTTTAACTTTTTAAAAAAGTTTTCAACAGATTTTAAAAAAACGATGCAAAGTTCAAAGTGATTAAACTAGACTGTAACGCTGGCCTAGCGTTTAAAACTAAACTTTTTGAAAGCAGTGTGATAATAAATCCTTAAGTTTCTCTCAAGACTTGCGTTGGCACGGCTCAGGACAAAACTATAAGACAACTGGATAGGGCATTGTTATAGTCATAATTAAAAATATCCTAAAAAGATAAATCGTAAAACGCCTTTCCACCTTATAATAGACTGAGGCCTGCGCGCCGAGACCTTATTAACCAATCCATTAAGAATGGGTTCAACAATGTAAAATCTGCCTTATACAGGGTTATTGGTAATTATATAAGAAACCAGTTAAGGGCTCCTTCTTTACATCTTAAGAAACAATATTTGTTCCATGACTTTTTCCAAAAATCAATACACTTCCCAAAAAAAATATTTTATGTTTTTGTGATGCTCTCTCACACTTTTTAGCTCTGTATAGCGTAGTAACCGGCACGTGCGCTACCTGCATAGAGTTATAATTATTTAGAGTGACAAGTTTGTTATTCTTAGTTTTGTATAGAAAAAAAATGATGGAAAGTCGTAGAACAAAAGTTGTTTGTTAAGATGTACAGAAGGAGCTCTTAACTGGTTTCTTATATAATTACCAATAACCCTGTATATCCTAATTTGAATCTGAATATCCTGATTAGAATCAGTATAATCTTTAACGTTAACTGTTCAATCCTCAACTGTTAAAGAAAACATCGCGAGGAAATCGGCAATTCGAAGACCCTAAAAAGTTTGAAAACAAGTGTCGAAAATATTTTAAGTGCGCCTCAGTGAGGTCATGGTTTTAACATTCATTTTATGAGCAACAGGATATAATATACACCACTATTTTATAACTACCAAAGAAAATTACTCTATTTTTTTGGTAGTTACAAAATAGTGTTGTATACGAGTACCTACCTACACAAGGATACGCATCAGATTATACACGGCTAGCTCTTATGTCCGGGCAATAAGCGTCGTTTTTCTTTGTTTTTAGGTGAATTGAGCTGTATACTACTGTACCATCATTTAATCATTGTGTTCATAAAAATAATAAAGGGAAAAAACAGTCAGCCATAATCGAGCGTACAAATAGAACGCGTAGGTAACTAGAGTCATATCCAGTCAATTCTATATCAAACTACACTGCCTTGTAGTACCTTATGACTTAGCAACGGCATAAATTAAGCCGGAGGACATAATGGGGTAATATTAGAGACAAGCGTGCTTTATTACCATACTTTGAGCACAGTTCGGTACGTGGCCTTGTCTTGATAAGTTGTAGAGGAACTCTTAAAACGATGTGTGATGATTTTTATGGGTTAGGAAGCTGTTTATTTAAGTTTTGTGGGAAAGTTTGAGTTTGGTCGTATCCTTGGGTCATATCAACGATCAGCTTTACGTAGTTTTTAAAATCTTGCAAACATCTAGGCGAATAGGCTTATTGTGAGTTTTAACACAATTCTGTCACAAAATGACTTATCGATAACGTGGTCGCTAGCCCCGATTTTTTATGGAGAAGCGATGAGCGCCCCTAGAGTGAGTTCGAGAACTTACAAACGACAAAATGATATTAAAACTCAGAATTAATAAATAAATAAATATTGTAGACAATCCACACCACACTAGATAGTGGATTGTGCCCCAAACTAAGCAGAGTTGTAGGATCCAGATAGCTGATACAATACCTACTTTTATTCCTTTTTTTGTGAATACTCGTAACACCCAGTCAGAGAACAAACATAATGTGTTCACTGACTGACTGTCTGAACTGAGTTGAGAAGTCAATCAGAGAGAAAATGAGCCCTCAGCTGCGATCTGCGATGGCGATCAGTTTCTACATAGGGTTTTGCATACACTAAGCCTGAGTATCAGTCAATGTTTTTTGTGCGATGCAAGACTGTCCGACCGGGTTTTGTATGAAGTCACAAAAGTTCTCAACACGCTCACTAGGAGCGTTGATCGGGACTCGATAACAAACTGGAACTATTCTCACCCATAAATATCTAATACCTTGCAGTTGTTAGAGAACAAAAGTTTTCATAATTTTCAAGTATTTGATAGAGTTTATTACCACAAACTTTTTAGTAATAGTATAGTATAACTGTTTTATGTACAGTCGCGGTATGAAAATGTTCGTCACCTTAGAGTCGGTTTTCGCTTGCACCAGTAGTGCCTTGATCATGAACACAACATTTTGTCAAAATTTGTGACGTTAACTTATCGGTGTATTCTGTCTGTTCAGTTTCAAAATGTAGTATGTGATCGTGATACGTTGAACAAATCAAGTTGAAAATCGACGAACATTTTCATTCCGACACTATACATAATAGATAGATAGATAACTCTTTATTGATTACAGTGATACACAAGGTAAGTAGGATACAGTTCTTAGCTTAAAAATCACACACATATAAGTCACAGTATTACAATGGGCGGCCTTATCGCTACCGATACCTTGGGATGGACAGAACTGAATATAAACAAGAGCCCCTCTCTTTGGAGTTTGTTTAATTAATTTTATAATGTAGTTTTTAATAATTGCCTACACCGGAAAACAGATAGATTAGTTTGTTTATTATAATGACAGTGTTCTGTTTACTATGCTGTATCCAGAGTGACGTGTTTCAGAGAATCCAACTTATTTTCCGGTGAGCAGCCCTATCCGTAATAAAAATACCTTTGTCTCTACTTTCGACGCATAAAAATAAAAATTTGGAAATATTTTTATTTGACCTCTTCTAAGTCGTGTCACTCTTGTGAAAGCGGTCGTGGGCGAACACTCAAGCTGTGGAATGATCTCCTTGCTGAGGTTTCTCCTAAGGACTTTACATGGGGTTCTTCAAAAAGGGCGTTTTAAAAGCTTTAAAGGGTAAGCAACGCGCTTGTGATACTCATTCCTGACCAGTTCACTTCAGTTGCAGTGAAGTCAAACGTTTGAATGTGTGCCTCTCAAATTATAATCACGAGTGCAAATCCAGACCAGCAGGCCTACCACAAGCTCTGTCTGGCTCTGGCTCTGGTTTTGAGGCTCACCAGTGTATTAAGCTGTGTGGATGACGTTTTGACGTAGGATTTATTTAGTCAACACTCACACAGACTCAAAACCAGAGTCATAGACAGAACCAGACGGAGCTCATGGTAGGCCTACAGGCTTTACCCACTTCATTAAGCACAAGCACCATCCATCCAGCTATAATTATAAACACTCGAAATTCTAGTTTATGGACTTCAATCATATTAATTGCCCCTCAGGATTGTTGTGACGTAATTGAGGCCGCAGCAATCCAGGGATACCAGCTGAGCCCGCAATTTATACCGATATTTGTAAATTATTTACGCTTCATTTAATGCTATTTATTTTTTTATCACCTGGCTTTTGGTATAAATTTGGTACAATCAAGTTGAAAACCATTAATTGAATACAGTTAGAATTCTGTTTTTCTGGACTGGACTCTCAGCTTGTGTGGTAGTAGTTCTGCCTTCTGCGCCCTAATGACTGTGAAATTTTTTTGAAAAAGATACCGTGGAAGAGATGGCCCTTTTACAGTATAAATAAATAAAAATATTGTGGGCAATCCACGCAACACTATCTAGCCCCAAACTAAGCCGAGCTTGTACTATGGGAACCAGATAGCTGATATAATACTCGTACTTATACACTTTTTTTGTAAATACATACTTAGAATACAATATAACCCCCAGACGTCTTTGTTCACCACACAAATAATTTGTTCCTGGTGGGGATCGAACCCACGAACTACAGCGCAGAAGGCAGAGCTACCAACTGAGCTGAGTCCATTCAATTGTTATTTTGTTATCAAACTCCCTAGCGAACCCGAGGTAATAGCCCGTAAGCATTGAAACCTTTCAAAATCACTTCGTCACAATTCAACCTATTTGAAAGCAAAGTTAATTAATAGTTCAGTGAATTTAACTAGTTTTATTCTTATCAGGCTTTAACAAAAGACTCGCTCTAAAATTAATTACAAACAATCTATTCTCTGAAAACCTGAATATAAATCCGACCAACGCCAACAATTCTTCTTAAGGCCTGCGAACATCTAAGTGATGCCGATGGCGACCAGTTGAAACGCCGTCAAATATCGCTGTCATATTTGAAAGCGTTTCAGCTGATCGCCATCACCATCGCCTAGATGTGCGCCTTTAATAGGTTAGTGGTACCCAACAATGTTATCGTGAAATTTAATAACGTTAACACAAGAAGGGTATAACACCCACGGTCTCCATGATTTCTAAACATGTTGGGCGGCATAGAGCTCTTTGTAAAGGGCTCGTTCGGTAAAGCCTGTCGGTATGATGGGTATGTAGGTAGGTACCGGTGAAATTAAGACCCAGTTGATGGACGCAAAATCAAAATTAAAAGTGTATTTATTCAGTAGGATTACAAGAATCACTTTGAAACGTCTTAAAACTAGGTGAGTCTAGGTGGCAGTTCCACGCGACTAAGCCTAGAAGAACAGGCAACAAACTACGACTCGGTTCCTACCGTTTTTTAATATGATCCTTTTACAAATCTAAAATAATAGGAGTGAAGTTCCAGTGTGGTGCCACTTCACCTGCAGGGCTTCTGCAGGGCAGGGCATAGGTAAAGTTTTTTTAAATACGTAACCTCACCTGGGCCACTAAATCGGAATACTATATACCACCATGCATATTTTCTGCCATGAAGCAGCATTGCTGTGTTTTGGTTTGAAGGGTGTGGGTACAAGTGAAATTACTGGCACTTGAGGCTGAACATCTGTATGCCTCAAGATGATGGACGCAGGGCATGTTCCTGACGTGCGTGACCTACGAGGTAATGCTTTATTAAAGGCGATGGTTGCCACTTTAACACCTAGTGGGCCAAGTGCGTCCATCAACTCGAGGCATCCAAATTTTAAGCCACGTGCCAGTAATTTCACTTGAAACATGTTGGATGGTGTGGTGTATGGAACTGGAGTGTCCTCAAGTTCCATACTTACAAGTAGGCCTACCATGAGCTCTGTCTGGCTCTGTCTCTGGGTCTAGTTTTAAGTCTGTGTGAATGTTGACTAAATAATTCTTACGTTAAAACGTCACACACAGTATCTGGTGAGCACTCACTCAGACTCAAAACCAGAGCCAGAGACAGAGCCAGACAGAGCTTGTGGTACCCCTACTGGAGTGTATTTAAGTTCCATACCTACAAGGCCTGCGTGTCTCACTGTAAGGGCTCCATATATCTAATTAAGTGCTCATTTGACGACGCTACAGGAGCCACAACAATGAGACAGGGTCGTTTAATTAAGCTCACTTTTCACGTAGAGTATGTACAGTAAACCTTAAAAAGGTTAAAATATTCACCACAAATAAAAAAAAATCGGTTGTCTGTAAAGTCGGTTTACTGACGATAGCTGAACGTGACAACGTCATACAGCTGTCCACGAAGACGCATCGCTCACTCAAGTAAGAGAGAGACATAATGTAAAGCTAAAGCTAAATGTAAGCTAAGCTTAATGTCTAAAGCTTTGGTCTCGCGATCGTAACGCACAATGCTGCGGTATATACAGCTTGACGCAGCGTCACACGATTGCACTTCGCCGCTGACGCAAATTGCGACGGAACAAGAGACCATTCTAGACGTTTTTCATAAGATTCTCTTATAATTCAATGGAGCCGGCTGCACGCACGAAAAAAAAAAATGACGGGTTGCACTCCGGGAGTGCCGGCAGAAGTGAAAACTTGATTATTAACGTTGAGCATGTTTTATTAGAAATGAATGGAAATACCAAAATTTTCACTTTTATTGAAGTGAAAACTTCTTTAGCGGCGTTGAGCACTTTTTCTGTAATGGGTATAAAATCTTAAACTCGCGTCAGCGCGTCAGGACACGTGACCTGATCGAAAAAGCGTAAGACGGATGGAGAGTAGACAGCTATCCCCTCTCTACGGCGCGGCGAAAATGTATGCCTGGGCCTATTACTGTTTCGTTTAGGCAGCGCAGGGTGCTTGCGCGAATGTTCGTGTATGTTACAGCGTGCCAAATAACAAACAAGCCCCCCCTAACCATTCCAAAATATCAAACAGTTCAATTGTAAACTTATTTTATTATTAGTGTTTTGTGCAACGATTATTATATTTTATAATAGGTAGTCATAATTAATACTTTTGTCCTGTGTTGAGTAGGTACTTTTGACATTTCATAACCCTTGTATAATATTAATATTTTCTGTGACTTTTAAGCATTTACTTATAGATATTTCTGTGTTTGGTAATCTTGACATTCAAAAAACCATAGTTATAACTTTTAATCCATAATTTAATTGCTGCGTTCTGAAGAAGTATATAATTAATTACTTTTGTTATTGTAGTGTAGCAATACATACATATAATTTATTTTTTATTTTATTTATAGCTTATGCTGAATTTTTACTATCAAAATGTGAGAGGATTGAGGTCTAAAACTGTAACCTTTTTTAACAACCTAGTATGCAGCAACTTTGATATTGTTATTTTGACAGAGAGCTGGCTTAATAGCAGCGTTCTCGATTATGAACTTTTCGACAATCGCTATGCTGTTTATAGGAGAGATCGAGAGAACGCCGGGTTTAATAACCAGAAAGAGGGTGGCGGTGTCCTCATTGCTGTGGCCAAACACCTTCGCTCACGGCGTATCATGACGTATGAGTCAAGGTGCGAGGACCTTTGGGTGAGTCTGGAGATCTGTAATGGGGCCGGCAAAGTGGAGGACCTATACCTATGCGGGGTGTACCTACCACCACCCACTAATAAGCCCACTCTCGACGAATTTATTGTAAACACCAACAAAGTATTAGACGAAAATCGGATTAGTAATTTCATTTTTGTAGGCGATTTTAACTTAACTAAGGTGACATGGCAGCTCCAACAAAACTGCTGCTATCTTGATGGTGCGACAAGCAACAACCTTTGCTCTAATATGCTTGACTCTTTTTCCTTATGGAACCTTAAGCAATATAACTTTATCCTGAATAATAAACAAGGCATTTTGGATTTGGTGCTCAGCAATCTGATAGTTTCAGGTTTGGTTGTTTCTGCATCCCCCCTGTCAGCGATTGATCCTCTGCATCCCCCTATGCAATTTTCTTTGTTACTTGGCCCGACCATGAGTGCTCCTGCTAGCCGCAACACTCGCTTTTGTTTCCACAAAGCCAACTACGCTATGATTATTGATAATTTAAATACAATCTGTTGGGAAGACGAATATGCTAATTGCAATACAGTAAATGAGATGGTCACTATTTTTTATGTATATTTGCGCGATGCGATTGCTAAACATGTACCTAAATCTGCCCCTCGCTCAAACAAATATCCAGTTTGGTTCTCAAAAGAGCTCATCAATCTGCTTAGGGAAAAATTTAAGTATCATCAAAAACTTCGTAAATTTAATAACAACCCACGTGATAGACTTTCTTTTGACCTCGTTAAACAAAGATCTCAAAGACTAATGCAACAATGCTATAAGACTTATATCGACCAACTTGAGTTTAGTTTGCGCTCGAATCCTAAATTGTTCTGGTCTTTCATTAAGAGTAAGAGGAGGGGTCAGAGCCATTTCCCAGCTCAAATGAGCTTTAACAACGAGTCGGCTTCTAATGGGAAGGATGTTTGCAACCTCTTTGCCAAGAACTTCGCTGCAGCATATAGCAACGGCTCCGGTGTTGCGATGTCATCCACCATTCCTTCAAATTCGAATGAACCACATGGCTATCTAAACCAGATCAAGTTCAAAGACAGCTTGGTGCTGACGGTGTTAAAAAGACTTGACCATTTTAAGGGAGCCGGTGCGGATGGGATTCCATCAGTCTTTGTTGCCAAGTGCGCAACCGCCCTAGCCCGTCCTTTGTGTCTCATTTATAACAAATCTTTGCTCTCGGGGTCTTTCCCTGATGAATGGAAAGAGGCCCTGGTAATTCCTTTATTCAAGGGCGGTGATTCGGAAAAGGTAAAAAACTATAGACCTATATCTATTTTGTCCGTCTTTGCCAAGGTCTTCGAAAAACTTCTACATCCGACTCTCGCTTGGCATTTTCGCAACATTATATCGCCACAGCAACATGGCTTTATGAAGTGCAGATCAACTGCTACCAACCTTGTTTCTTTTGTCAATGCTGTATCTTCTACTCTTGATGGACGCTCATCTGTCAGTGCTGTATATACAGACTTCAGTAAGGCTTTCGATAAAGTCAACCATAATATTCTTCTTCGAAAGCTGTCTTCTTGTGGAATCGCTGAGCCCCTGTTGAGCTGGTGTCGGTCTTACCTGTCTGATAGGTGGTCTACTGTGAAGGTGAATGGACTTTCCTCCAACCGGTTTCCTGCATGTTCTGGTGTTCCCCAGGGCTCACACCTTGGTCCTCTATTTTTCAACGTGTTTATTAACGACATAGGCGACTGCTTCCTTCATTCGGATTACTACCTCTTTGCGGATGACCTCAAACTGTTCCGCTCAGTCAGCAACGAGCTCGACTCTGTCTTAGTCCAGGAGGATCTTGATAGGTTGGACGCTTGGTGCGTGGAAAACGATATGACCCTCAATGTTAATAAATGTTATTCCGTTCTTTTTACACGAAAGAAAAAAAACTTAAAACTCCCCCTGTATGCGATAAGGGGCTGTACCTTGCAGAATGTCGAAGAAGTCCGCGATTTGGGTGTAACTCTCGATAGTAAGTTTTGTCTCAATGTGCATATTCAAAATATAGCTTCAAATGGATTCAAATGCCTTGGCTTTGTACTGCGTAATATCAAGGACTTCAAATCCCCAGCAACTAAAATAGCATTGTACAATTCTTTAGTGCGCAGCGGGTTAGAGTACTGCAGTGTGGCTTGGAACCCGCACTACGAAATTCACAGCAAGCGCTTGGAACGCATTCAAAAACGGTTTCTGTGGCACCTTACTTTTTCATGCAACCTAGGTAAGAAACTGTTGAGCTACGAAGACAGATTAGTCCATTTCAGAATGTCCAAACTCTCTGATCGTAGACAAATGCTCGATACTGTGTTCTTGTCGAAAGTGGTGAATGGTGCCCTTGACGCTCCCTACCTTCTGTCGTCTATTTCCCTATCTGCTCCTAGTAGACTGCCGCGAGTTTCCAGATTTAATATTTTTCAGGTAAGTGGTTCTTGCTCTAATTTGGGGCACTATGCACCACTTTCGAGGATGATTAGGCAGTGCAACACCTCTTGTAAGACTGGTAGGATGGACATCTTTGCTGACAGTGTTAATAAATTGAAATCATATTTTACCTCTAGTGAACTTTATTGCAATTCTGTAAGTGACATTTAATTAAATTCATATAATTATTTAATCAACTTTTAGTTTGTGTTCAATTTTTATTAATTATTATTTTTCTCCTCGTTTTAATTGTTTAACCTTAGTATGTAATATTATGTAGGTATATGTTTATGTAAATAGTTTTAGTAATAGGTCATGTTAGATATTAAGTCTTCTGTTGCTCGTTTATATTCTATTAGCATGCTGTCTTCACCTATAATTATAATAGCACTTGACTCTGTACTCTTAAGCACTATCTTATTGTATTGTACTAGTGTTTATTATGTTGGTGATCAATAAATAAAATAAAATAAAAATAAAATAAAATAAACATGCTCAACGTTAATAATCAAGTTTTCACTTCTGCCGGCACTCCCGGAGTGCAACCCGTCATTTTTTTTTTCTTATAAATAGAGGGCATGACTCTTTTTCCCTAACTCCAATGGTTTCAGACTTAGTCATCTTAGTCCTTCTCAAAATAACGCCCTGTATAGCGTCAGGGGCAACTGGTGATTGCTCAAGTCCTACTAGTGGGACGCTATAGTGCCTGGGACAGGATTTTTAGATAGAATAGGCTTGCTCAGCACTTATACCATCCTGACAGCTTCGTCGGCCTAATCCACAGGAAAGACATAGCATGACATAGCACAGACAGACTGAACAGACCCATAGTAAAGTTCTACTTAGTTTGGGGCTAAATAACGCTGCGCTGTTTTTCTATACAACAATTTGATGGAACAGGCATATGGCCCACCTGATGTTAAGCGGTAATCATCGCCTATAACAAAGCATTACCTCGTAGGTCACACACGTCAGGAACATACCATACGATGCCCTACGCCTATTAGTAGGCCTACCACAAGCTCTGTCTAGCTCTGTCTCTGGCTCTGGTTTTGAATTTATGTGAGTGCTGTCTAAATAAATCCTACGTCGAAACGTCACGCACACAGTATAAGACACTGGTGAGCACTCACACAGACTCAAAACCAAAGCCAGAGAAGAGCCAGACAGAGCTTGTGGTAGGCCTACAGCTTGAGGCATACCGCTTTTAAATACAACAATATCTATTTCATTATTTATACCTTTACGAAATAAACCGAAGTAATTGTATCTTACCCCAATTGATGTCTGGCATCGCCGGTCAATGAACGGCATATAATATTAACGCCACCACCAAATTCTCTTTGTCAGGTCGTAGTGTAAACAAACTAAATAATTTATATTGGGATTGGTGTAACACTCACTTGTCCATTAAAATTTACACGATAACGGACTAAGGACTGGATATAGGGGAATCCCCCAATATTAAGTACCTATTTAATTTTAACCAACTTCAAAATAAAATAGGAGGTTCTCAATTCCGTTGTATGTTTCGTTGTATCACATAATTATATTAGAATAGAAAATACTTTATTACAAAAAATAAACAGTACATAGGCGATTTATGAACCGATTAGTAATAGTACATTATTGCAAAGGCAGCGAAATAGGCAATTGCCATTTCGGCCGAGGCATATATAGTGCTTTTCTTAAAAAAATGCAAGGAAATAAAAAATAAATTTACGTAATAAATTTATTTTTTATTAACCAAATAACAACGAACTCCGCTTTACCGCCATTTTTTTATTTTTTTTTACCGTTTGTGCCGAAAGGTAAACGTTTCTGTGGCTATACAGCCACGAGAACGCAATGTGTACGATAGATGAAAGATTTCTAAATTCAAACAGCACACCGTTTCATACAACATTGCCGGAGCGAGAACGCGCCGGGAAGTGATTTTGGTTTTTCAGTCTACGTAAATATGATACTTCGCGTGTTCTATATTCAAAAGTAATGACAATATTTCCGCGCATGTTTAAGAAAAATATTTTTACTGTACAAAAGTTATGCAATGAATATTTATGATTTATGATTTCATACTTCCAGATTATATATAGATAGAAATATTATTATTAATAATAATATAATATTTATATCTATTATTCCATAGAAATTTCATCAAAATCAGTTTAACCGTTATTTTTTATGTTTGTTTTCTGCATATCTCCGTAATTTAAAACCGATTTAGTAAACTAATTAATTTAATTACTTTCCATTTATTTATTTTTTTATTCATTTGATTTTTATTGGCCTATCGTGACCTGAGTCCGTGTACCACATGCACCCAGGTGCACGGTCTCTGGATCAATTAATGTTATTGCCGTGGCCCAGCAGGTAATTTGCGTTATTTGCTAACTTATTAAGCCGGGATTATTGAACGTCCAATACGTTTGGGTATCGAACAAATTAATCCTTCAATAGGCGAAAATGAAATTTAGCTCACTATTGTGTCCTAGCATGTTAGACCGCGTTCTTTTTAGTAGTTTTTGTGAAAGGCTTGTACGGGAAAGTATTACCACCATATCTACCGTAAAGCTTGGTTTGAAAAGTGTACTGATTGTATAGGTATAATGATCCTATTTCCTCTTCTAGGCTTGGTCGCGTGGAACTGGCACCTAGACTCACCCAATTTTTATGACGTTTCAAAGTGATCCTTGTGTAAAATAAAAAAAAATTAATCATGATTTTTTTGTTCAATGGTATCGAACAAAAAAATCATGATTAAATTTTTTTTTATTTTTGATTCCTAACCTACTTTTTTGGATGGATGTTATAATATACCCTACTTACTATAAAAAGTTATAACAACACAGATATGCAAAATTTGAGAAATGTAGATATTATAGAGGCTATTTCTAATACTACTATTTTCCCGAAAAATGTACAGGAACGCAGTAGAAAAACTGCACCAACCCAAAAAACAAAATAACGCTTTAAAAAGGGCAAAATCGCGAGTGGCTGATGTTTTATTTCACTTTGCTCATAAAATCTTAGCTTACCCGTTTTGAACGCACGCTAGAATGTTTTTAAAACTCCCCCTATGTATTCCCTTCCAAGAATATAATATGAGCCACCGTTCTCATTTAACTCAATTTAGTTAAAATCAGATCTCTCCCCTTGCACCGCAGCCAACCTGCTCCGCAACGAGTGATTTCAATTCTAGATAAGTAGATTTGGACTTCTTCCGTTACATTTGCTTTGCTAGTTTATTTTATAAATCGACGGCATTTTATTCTGGATTCCCGCAGATGAATAGAAAATAGTTTGTTGCACATAGCTGATAACCATTTCAAACGGTAGTTATTTACGAACAAATTAAATTTCTTTGAAACAACCAGTTATCTCTGGGTATATCTTTGACTGGCGGCTCAGCTCAGTTGGTAGTAGCCTTCTGCGCCGTAAGTCGTGGGTTCGATCCCCACCGAGAACAAATATTTGAGTGGTGAACGCAGATGTTTGTTCTCTGTCTGGTATTGTATTCTAAGTATTATTTACAAAAAATGTATATACGTATTATATCAGCTATCGGATTCCCATAGTACAAGATCTGCTTAATTTGGGGCTAGATAGTGTTATGTGGCTTCTCCACAAATTTTATTTATTTATTTATCTCTGAGGATAAAATTCTTCATAGATCTCGGATTATCTGACGTCAGTTATCTGCAAGAAATAAGCGTAAAACTTATAGGTACTTGGTGCCCAAATATTTGGTTAAATATCTGTAGGTATTTGACAATACATTTGGAATTAACGCAATTGAGTAGTAGTAGAGCTCTTTGTGAAGGGCTTGTCCGGGGAAGTACTACCACCATGCCTATTTCTGTCGTGAAGCAGCATTGCTGTGTTTCGGTTTGAAGGGTATGGGTGCCGGTGTAGGTAATTACTGGCACGTGAGGCTGAAAATCAGAACGCCTCCAGTTGATGGACGCAGGACAGTGCATCGTAGAGCACGTTCCTGATGTGCGTGACCTACGAGGCATTGCTTTGTTATGGCGATGGTTACCACCTAACATCAGGTGGGCCATATGCTTGTTCCATCAGCTAGTTACATAAAAAAAAACGAGTAATCGAATTTGAACCTTGACATGACGGCCTAGTATCAGTAGTCCAGTGATTTAGTGCTATGATTGGACTGATGAGACATTTTAGTGTCATCAGTCCAATAATGCTGATCAATGGACTAATGAGCCTTTCATTCCGATATTTACACATTTCGACTTTCCCAAAAAAGAAATGCATCAGAGAATACCTATGATTATGTCAAATATAATCTATATGAAGTTAGAAACGGAATTTATGACTTTTTCAATAAGAAAACCTCCCCCGAAAATTTATCTCTATCATTAAATCTCTATAAAAATCTATAAAATTTAAAGTACTGGTAGTCTAGCAGGAGCTATCTCGCCTTCTGAGCCTAAGGTTGTAGGTTAAAATCCGGTAGTACACCAATTTACGTACTTAAGGAAGAATACTTGAAACTTTTTTAATTTAACGCGACATAATGTTGAGAAGTCTAGTTATATTCATCAAAAATATCATCTCTAATACGACGTCAGGTTAGGAGGTTTCAAAGTTGCAATTTCGTCGACATTCAGGTAAGTCCTTGATTTAATTTAATATCAGTCTGTCGGTGAAATTAAGCCCCTATTCATATTCAGATTATTTTAAGACGTCTACGTGAGTGGTGACATTTGTTAAAATGTAAAGCTGCTGGCCTACCATGACCTTCATATGGTTATGGTAATGGCTGTCAAAATTGTGTCAACACCAGTGTCATCAAATTCAAACCCAAGAAGAAAATGAATGTGTGGGTCAGCCTATCTATACACAATTTGACAGCCATAGCCATAACCATATGGAGCTCGTGGTAGCCCTGCTGGTCTAGATCTAGATTTATACTCATGTATAAACAAATCATCACTTAACAGCTGTTGAGATAGAGGTCAAAGGAAAAAAATATATATTTTTGGTGTCTTTACACTTTGCGACAAAAATATATGAACATTTTGTAGTTGTTCAATTTATTGTAGAAAACCAACAATTGTCATGGTAAAACAAATTAAATTTAATAATAATGGAAATATCTAGTCAATTAACAGGTTTTCCTAGAACTACTTCTTCTTCTTCTCAGTCGCTTCACTCTGGTCAGAGCGGTCGTGGTCATCATGAATATATGATTATTTGTTTTTATCAAGGGCTGTGGCACGCCTCACGATATCTCGCCACTTCTCCCTACATGTCGTCATCCGGGAGCACTCTTGTAGGGTTCCACCCACTGCTGTTTACTACTACATTACTATAAAATAAAGAATACGTCAGTTTTTTTCTATAAATGAGATTTGAACACTTTTAGGGAGAAAAATTTATGGAAGTTACTACCCCTAACTTCTAATTTTTGGTAATTTCTAATTTATGATTTCTGGAGGATGATGCAACAACAAATTCATGTACCAAATACTTACATGTTTATTTGCACCAAAACTACAGGTTCGCACTCAGTCAGCCCGATTTTTATGGCTACCTAGCCGCCACACACTTTACCTTTTACCCATATAATATCTGCACATTGAAAATTAAATGGCGTTTCGCTTTGTATATAAACTTTTGTCGTTTATAGTACGTACTGTTAGCCGGTTTTGGAAATAGGACATCCCTACTGGGACTGAGCGACGAGACACATCACTATTCGGGATAGAAAAGATGGCGTCTTAATGTGTAGATGATTTGTTTTCCATTCGTTTTCCATTTCCATTTGTTTGTGTAATAAAGTTAAACAGAGTTCTAACTACATTCAATGAAAAGTTTTCGCTGTAACAGTACCAAAAGCCTATATCACAATTTACGTCAAAACAGTAGCAACTTTTCTTCGCTTTGCTATATTTCCTCATGTTTATCCCCAAAGAATACCGTGACAAGCCTGTCCTTTGTGTAATAAAACGTAGTGACGTCACACCGTCCATCCTAGCCCCTTTAAAGCAGTAACTTCTTCCTTGTCACCAGTGTTTTATTTGGCCGTAATTCACTGGACAGAGACGCAATGTTTTGTTTTCTGTTCGGGTGTTATGTTGTATTCTAAGAATGTATTTCTAAAAAGAAAGTGCATCAGCTAACTAGTTCCTATAGTAAAAGTTCTGCTTAATTTGAGCAAGATAGTTTTGTGTGGATTGACCACAATTTTTAAGCTATTGCATAGCTTCTATCGCGGGCCTTGAGCGTGGGGACCGAATCCAGATATTCCGTAACGAAAAAAACCTAACACCCCCAATGACATTTTTTCAATGACGTGTAAGTAACAGTTTTGGAGTTGCCATACGTAACAAAGTTCAAGTCAGTGCTCAAAAGACTTTGTTCCGTTCTTTAGGGAGATTCGCACATGAAGGTAGGGACAATCCGATTGATTAAAAAATATAAAATTCTGCATTAATAAAATAAATAAATAATTATAATTGCATAAATTGATAAAAAATGCTATGCAATAGCTTTACCGCGGCAGTCTCCGAGTGCCACATGTCTTTTTTTTCTAGTTTCGCAGCTTAGTTTGTAGTTCTACCTTCTACGCTGTAGGCCGTGGGTTCGATCCCCACCGAGAACAAACATTGGGATAAACATACCTACTTGTAGATTTGGTTCTCTGTCTGGGTTTTAATTTAAACAGTGTATTAAAATACTATAGTTTTGTATAAGAAATTTAGTTACCACGATACAAGCTTTGCTTAGTTTGGGGTTTGATAGAGCTGAGTCAAAATAACCATGTTTTTTTTATATTTAAGTAAACATGGGATTGAGAGTCTGGGTCCACGGACAATCGAAGACTTGCGGGTCTTCAAAAATTTGTCTAGGCGACTGATCAAAGCGACGCGTGACCCAAGGGCTAGGGTATCTGGTGCAGCACATTGGCATTGCTTTCAGTGTGGCAATGCCGCCAGCGTCTTGGGGACGCTTCCGTCTGGCACTGAATTGGTCTAGTTGAGCTATCTCTAGATCGTTTGTAACGGTCTGCAGGTAGCTCAACTATTTCGTATGTCTTTTGTAAATATTTGTTTAATTGCTAAGTTTCTTTAGGTTAAATAAAATGTAAGCGCTACGCAAGAAAAAGAAATACAAAGAAAATTCAGGCATCACGAAAGTTTAATGTTTGCATTGGTTTTTGTGGTTGTCTAACTTTATGGCATTGTTGTGGCTATAAAGGATGTGTTAATCTCAGCGGGACCAAGAATCTGTTGTTTAGCCTTGACAAACGGTAAGGTTCTCTGTATGGAAACATTTTAAGCTAAGATTGTTTTAGTAGCCATTGCGTATTTCTGCCACCAAGCAACATCCCTGTGCTTCAGTTCGAAGGGTGTGGGTGCTGATGAAATTACTGGCACTTGAGGCTTACAGCAAGTGCCTCAAGTGTTAACTAGTTCTACGATCTGACTCTGTAGAATTGACATGCATAACAAGGCAATAAATATACTAAATACTGAAGCCTAAAAAAAAGCCAACCGTTCCGCGAAATAACTAACCTGAATATGGACAATAATGATAACGTCAGCTTACCTAACTAGTGAAGGAAAACATCGTGAGGAAATCTGCATATCGAAGAATCTAAAAAGTTCGAAAACATGTGCCCAAAAAGAGCCTCTCTGAGGCGCACATTAAATCCTTTCACCACACTGCACTGTTCTGAAAGAATAAGTGACACGATCAGAAGAACCTAACCATTAGGTAACAAAGCCAATCGTAATCGTCACTTTTGCAAGAAAGAAATGGTTGCTGCAACAATTATCATAAGAATAATCTTACTTATCGCTAACCTGTCGTGAGCTACATAACTGTAGACCTACCACAAGCTCTGTCTGGCTCTGTCTCTGGTTTTGAGTCTGTATGAGTGCTGTCTAAATAAATCTTGCGTCAAAACGTCACACGTACAGTATAAACACTCACACAGACTCAAAACCAGGAGTTTTTTCGTATCGTCAAAACTGCTTTTCGTCATTATCAAATTTTTTGCCAGACAGAGCTTGAAATGATGCATAATTTTCAACAACATCGTTACTTCAAGCCTCTCGAAACACCCGCAATTACTCAACCAGAAGAGTTTCAAGAGAAAACATCAGAACCCGAGGAAATGGAAAAAACTTTGTAACAACACTTTCAAAGTAAAAACACTTAACTTTTAGTTCCGTTAAACCAAACATTCAACGTAATCCTCGACGCGGGGTTTTAAGAAAATTTAATTAACTTGCACCATAAGTTCAATTTATTATCGGCTATAAAATCTAAAGTATTAGCGATAAAACAAACCGACAGTGTCGCTACTTGCGGCTGTCGTCCAACGGGGACATAGTAAAACTCACTATGCAGTGGCGTATCTCTATGAGAATAGTTTATCGAATAGAGTATTAATTCCCGTAATAAGTACCTTTAGTCCCAAAATGTAACACATCGTCAGCACATCGTCAACTAATCTTTTTGGCACCATATCTCTACAACAAAGCAAATAAGCATATCCAGATACTAGTGTGCTTAAATAAAAGAGAGTGTAAACAACTACTGCTAAAATGGTTAATGTCGATAAACTACGAGAAAACAGAAGATTTCCTTAAAATATTAAAATAACTGCATGCTTAACATAAGTTTAATAATAATTATGTAATCTCAATGTCAATAATAAGGTCACATAATAATAAAAATAAAAATAAAAAATGTAAAAATTTGTAATACTAAGTATTCACAATATGTGTACCTACTTTAGAAACAGTCGGGCTACCTGCAGACCGCTAATAGCGATCAGGAGATAGCTCAACTCAGTAACTTATCTATGTACTTACTCTCCAACATACAATGCATAATGATGTAGATCTATAAAGATTAACGAATGAATTGATGAACATGTTTATTGATTAATTAATTTAATTAATTAATATGTATAATATAATTTAATTGAATTCATTTATTATGTATAATTTAAGTAATAATCAAAATTATATTTTTTAAAACATATAATACTTAATTATGATAAATTAATATTTTACACTAATAGTAAATTGTAGTAATGGCGCAACTTTAGCTCCCCTGGAAGGATGCAGAACCTACAACACAAGTCTTTACCGACTAGTGTAGGTTCTATCATGAACCACAATAGTACATTGTTACCCGAGTGTTGAAAGTCACGTTTTTTGAGTCCCGAGACGAGTTTGGCGCCAGAGCGTAGCGAGGGCGCCAATGGAGCTTGAGGGACTTAAAAGACTTTCATCCGAGGTAAACACTGTGCTTTTCATTGCGAATACAATTAAAGTAAATATAAAAACATGAAAGAAAAATTAGTGAAAATGAAGATTTAATTGCCGCCTTCCCGGTTTTTTTTTTCTTTTTCTCTGGCGGGCCTTCGGCTTCGGTTCGCCAGCATTATTCAGCCATTATTTTCATTTTCATAATTTAAAAAATGGTAAATTGTTTGCTCAAATCTATGTTATTTTAAAGAAATAGTTGAACGTACGAGTACGAATATAATAATTAAGCCGTATAAGGGATCAACACACGAGGATAGTAGGCAGTGCTAATTTTTATCATATTTTTTATAAATATTGTTGACATCGATGATATATTAATAAAGTAATTTAGAAGACATATTATTTATTTAATACTATCTTTATGTTATTTAAATATAAATTTTACATTGCGCTCTAATTAGACTTTTTAAACTTCTTACCGTTGTAATGGGTTTCTAACCTACTTGCTGAATAAAAAGTTGGAATTTGGTTCAACAACCTTCTTGCAGTTAGAAAGACTTTAGAGTTTTCATTGTTGTATTATAATAGGGCAGTGTAGTCGCTAAGCGACAAAAGCCCTTTAAATAAATTAAAAACAAAAAAGTTGGAACATGGTTGATTCTTTTTTTCTTTTCGCTCCTTTCTATAAGCAGGCTATAGTACCAAGACCATACCGCCTAGTCTTACGTGAACATGGTTGAATAAAATAGAACTTGTTTTTTTTATAATTGTCATGACAGCTGTCAGTAGAAAGCGATTCTCCCTAGGGCTGAAAGTATTACTTTCAATTAGGCCCCTCAGGCAACTTCAGACCTACATTCAGAGTATGAGTAATGAAATAGTACATTGTTACCTGAGTGTTGAAAGTCACGTTTTTTGAGTCCCGAGACGGGTTTGGCGCCAGAGCGTTAGCGAGGGTGCCAATGGAGCTTGAGGGACATATAAGACTTTCACCCGAGGTAAACACTGTGCTTTTCATTACGAATACAAGGAAAGTAAAAATAAAAACATGAAAGAAACATTTGTGAAAATGAAGATTGAATTGCCGCCTTCCCGGTTTTTTTTTTCTTTTTCTCTGGCGGGCCTTCGGCTTCGGCTCGCCAGCATTATTCAGCCATTATTTTCATTCTCATAATTAAAAAAATGGTAAATGTCAAATCTATGTTATTTTAAATAAATAGTTGAAGCTATATTTTAATCAAGTAATTTAGAAGATATATTATTTATTTAATACTATCTTTATGTTATTTAAATTTAAATTTTACATTGCGCTATCTTATTAGACTTTTTAAACTTCTTACCGTTGTAATGGGTTTCCAACCTACTTGCTGAATAAAAAGTTGGAATTTGGTTCAACGACCTCCTTGCAGTTAGAAAGACTTTAGAAAGTTGGAACATGGTTGAATAAAATAGAACTTGTTTTTTTATAATTTGACAGCTGTCAGTAGAAAGCGATTCGCCCTAGGGCTGAAAGTTTTACTTTCAATTAGGCCCCTCAGGCAACTTCAGACCTACATTCAGAGTATGAGTAATGAAAAGTATATAAGCCATTGCCGCCTTTTGTATTGTTTATTATAAGTTAAGTGTGTGCTTCAGTGAAATAAATGATTATCTTATCTTATCTTAATTTAAAGTACATAAAAATAAAAGGTATAAACAAAAAAGTTGCGGACAATCTACGCAACACTATCCAGCCCCAAAATAAACAGAGCTTGTACTATAGGAACGAGCTCGTAGCTGATTTAATGCTTATATGTATACATATATTTTTTTATGAATACATACTTAGAATATAATATAACACCTAGACAGAGAATCGGTGTTCACCGCACAAATATTTGTTCTCAGTGAGGATATAACAATAAGAGAGATAATAATAATAAGAGGTAAAGGCGGTCTCATCGCTAAAAGCAATCTCTTCCAAACATTATATGTGTTATTCTGAATTGAATACAGCAGAAGATATGAAAATGATCAGGGGAAGTCAGGCTCAGAATTGTTCTTCCTGAAAAGGTATAGGGGAGATCTATAGATGTCCAGCAATTGACTTCTAGAGGATGATAATGATGATGACAGCAGAATATTAATCTTAACATGTGTGCCAAAAAAAAGATGGATGCGTTGTGTGACAGGCAAAGTAAGAAACGAGTGACTACTAGATGACAGCAGATGGTGGTGGCATAGATGATGATGAGCAGAAGTCTGATAGGCAACGTTCTATACACAGAATAGTGTGACATAATAAGTGCCAGCAAATGCCAAGTTTTTTTTTATACAACTAGCTGATAGACTGAGTTGGTCGCGCACGTCTGGAACGTTCCCTACGATGCACTTCCCAGCGTCCGTCAACTTGAGGCATACAGATGTTCAGCCTCACGTGCCAGTAATTTCACCGGCACCCACACCCTTTGCAATGCCGCTTCACGGCAGAAATAGGCAGGTAGTAGTTAATAGTAGGCGGTAGTACTTCCCCGGACGAGCCCTTCACAAAGAGCTCTACTACTTCTAGTGTAGAGTAGTCAGTAAGTGTGTGTAGCAAGTGGTAGATTGTTGTAAGATAGGGACGGAGATTGGACCATTTATTTATTTTTATCGTGCAGTAGCTAGATGGTGTTGCTGTACTGCGTCGATTGTTCGACTATGGCAAGGCAAACAGCAACGTCGTCATATTTCGTGGGTTTCAGCAACATTATTTCTGTGGCGAACCTCAGCACTGTTAAAGCTAGGTACGATTTTTAGTCGATTCTTAGTTTCCTTCACAGGAAATCGTTAGGTAACGCTGAATGTCAAAGAACTAAGTAGAATGATCCTATGTTTTTGTAAAACAAGTTAGTAGAAAGTATAATATTATGTTACACCTTATTTATCTCACTGATTGCCATTATTATCAAGTGAAATTTAATGCTGTACCGGTTTTGATGAAATTTATATGAGACCAATCTGGAATATAACCTTCCAGATAAACAAGAGATTTTTTTTAAATCGGCATCATAAATCACAAATTGAAGCAATAGCAAACATAAAAAAAAAACAAATTGAGAACCTCCTCCTTTTTTTTTAAAGCCGGTTAATTTTTTTATTTACTAGTTAAAAAAAGTAGCAATATGTTCTGTTACTCAATTTCTGAAGACGATCTTCAAACCTACAATGCAAAACTTAGGCACAATAAAAGACCCACTGCCCGATTAATACGTCCGACCCATGCAGGATTAATGGTTCAGACTTCTTTTCCTAGACATAAAAACGCTCCCCAAACTTTGTCTCCTTAATAATTTATTGTAAGGAGTCCCTTAGAGCTGGGCCACACGATGCGGTGCGACAACGACGTTACGCCGCAATTATTTTGACGCGTGTCAACCGTCGCTCGTCGAGCTTTTTTTCTGTCGTACGCACAAATCTGTGCTACCATTCGGACATCTATCCTTCCTCGGCTTGTCTTGTTTAGTACCTATAAAACGCATTTTATGAGACAACAAGAAATAAACAAATATTTTATAGCCCACCTCTTCTTAAGCGATTATTTTTACATGTATCAATTGCAAAACGTCACAGAGTTGCACCGAAGATAGAATGGATACAATAATCACCATAGACTTCATCAATTTCTGTAACCATAATTTTGGCATCGAATATCTTCTTTTATACTTTTGAGTCTTGAAGGATCAATAAACGTTCAGTGTCAACTTCAAAAGTGGATACCTACGTTTGTGGATACCTGGCTCAGCAACACCACTGATTCAGCACCGCGCCACAGACCCGCCGCTGCCGCAACGCATCGTGTGGCGGCTTTCTCTCGCTCTTTTTACTTCCTCTTTCAAGCCTCTTTCTAATTGTTACATGAAATGGAAGGTTCTTTTTATTTTGCTCTTGGTGGTTGATATTTAGGCACTTGGAGATAAATTGCCTTTTATTGTGACGGATATAATGAAATGAGTTTTTTTAATTAGGTACTTGTACCTGGTCATTTATATGAGAAAAACCTTGCCGTATTAAGTAAGCAATTCTAATAATATTTTTTTCATCCCACCAGCTCGAAAAGTGTATTTTTGCTGTTCAATATCTGACTGCAAAAGCCGTTTTTATCCGCTAGAGGATAAAGTAAATTTGAATTTAGAATATCGTGTTCACTAAGTTTGTGAACACACAACCTATTTACTTCTAACTCCATGGTGCCGAAAATATCATACATTTTTTTAATTTGTTAAAAACTCGCACTCGTAACCTTCTTGGTGTATTTGTGAATTCAAAACATCATTAAACCTATTAACTTTTACCTGCATGGTACCAAATTTATCATAGAACCTTTTTAAATTTGTTAAAAACTCATACTCGGAACCTTCTTGGTGTGTTACTTTTTGTCGCTTTTTTTTTCAAATATGTACGTTAGAATTTTTTTAGGATTTGTTGAACCGAATCTTTCAATGTTGTCTCACTCAGTCGCCGGTCTCCTATCTTTTTTAACCAGAATGCAATCTGTAACCGAAGTCGGAGTTTTGCTACCACATCGTCTACCAAAATGTTGTTTTCGTGTGAGCACGTGTCCCTCTCTTTTGTATGGAAAATTGATGAGACAAACACTCGTTTCGATCGTTTCTACGTCACGTATTTTTGTTGTCTCATCTTTTCTCCTTACAAAAGAGAGAGACAAAACAACATGTGGTTGCAAAACTCCGACTCGGGGTACAGAATGACAAATATTCCGAGTATTCTTTGTGATATGTATCATAATTTATGCGTCTGATGTATTTTACGGGTTATTAGCCTAATCCCGTGATATACACGTAAATAAATGGCCGATAAACTTGACGCAGACGTCCTAGACTCTATTATGAATAAGTTTATTGAACGAAATATGTTAGCAATATCACGCAATATGACGCCAGCTAGCTCATGACGGCGAAATGAAATGTATAGAATACAATAGCAGTACATAGCAGCAGTAATAGTGTAGTAGTATAGGTATAAGTACTATAATATTCTGTCTACCTACAATTAAAGTACGAGAGCTTCGTTTTAATCCCACTAATATTATAAATGTGAATTGAAAGTTTGTACGGATGGATGTTTGTTACTCAATAACGCGTATGGTTCTCGTGGATAGATTTTGTTTTAATTTTTCATAGGTTGACCTGATTTTTTGCTTATGTAGTGGTAGATAAGGGTTCAGAAAATGACAGGCTTATTTTTAGTAACTCTGTCTGTCTGTCTGCTTCAATTTCACGCCAAAACTACTGAACCGATTTAATTAAAATGGGTACGATTGATAAGTTGGGCTGCGGATGGTGATGATTATATTGGTGAACATTTAAGACAGCGCCATCTAGCCCCAAACTAAGCAGATACAAATACCTATAATGTGAAAAATATACCTTACCTTTCCAAAGAAAACATGCATACATACTAGGTCTACCTTTAAATACACTAATAATGTCAGTTGTACCATATTAATGGTACAACTGACATGGTACTTGAGATACAAAGTTGTGTCACTTGTACCATCAATGGTACGACTGACACTTAGGCTTCATCATCATCATCAGCCCTTAAGAAGTCCACTGCTGGACATAGGCCTCCCCTACGCATAAATACAATTTATATTGTAACTTTCAAAGCACATTTGGCCCATTGCGCTTTGCACTACAAGTTCACGTCAAACTTCCACAAAGCAATAAATAAAATAGAATATTTTCCACGGTACGTTTAATATTAGATCCAACGAATACTAGTTTAGAATTGTTTCTAGAAATTTCTACCGAAGTTATAATAGACTGTTTTAAAGTTATACTGCATTGAGTCGCGGTGTGTTACTTTTTATATCTCGTCTAAAACTTTTCTATTGTGGACGGAATACTTTCCTATTATGAAAAGCATTCATTTGTATCACAAGAACTTTAGAATGCCAATTTTTGAACTAGAAAATTGAATATAATTACGTAATATAAATAAATATTACGGTCAATCCACACAACACAATCCAGCCCCAATCTAAGCCTTATTTATTTATTAAATAACTAAGACTTATTTATTTATTTATTAATTTTACATTCCTATTTTAAAGTAGGAACTAACGTAATTTATTTTTTAATTGTTTTTATTTTTATTTCGTAATTTAACTTTTATTATTAAATTTTTTATTTCGTATGTGTTGATTGGAATTTGTTTGTATTATTAAGTTAACCATTTTGTGTGACGAATCTAAGTACATCTAACATGTCTAAAGAGAAATAAAGATTATGATCAAGCAGAGCTTGAGCGATGGAAACCAGGTGATATAATACTTAAATCATTATTTTTTTTTGTAAATGTATAAGCAAACATAAAACACCCAGACAGAGAACAAACATCTTGGTTCACCACACAAAAAAAATGTTCTCGGTGCATGGGGATCGAACACACGCCCTTCAGCGCAGAAGGCAAAGCGACCCGACTACTAACTGATCTGGAGGCAGTCGTAGGCTGTGAGGACCTATAAGATTTGTTTTGAGTTGCACTATATAGCTGATGTCCTGCTGATGTGAGCCCCAGCGGTATTCCAACCAAATAGAACTGTAAAGAACATCAAAAGACACCCTATCGCTTCTATGTCCGACATCTAATAGCCAATAGGTAGGTAACTGCCGCAAAGATCCTTAGGCAAGTAATAATTCAAGCGCTTTATACCGATCGCACCCATTGTCAATATAGTTGATATATCGGTCGGAAACTACGCTCCGATGTAAGTCCTTCCTCGTAGCTAATGTCGGTCGCAGTTTACACGGCAAACGCATTATTGTCGCAAAGTAGCGACAGCGCAAAGATAACACACGAATGTGGACTACAGCTGCCCTTATTTGAGCAATATTAGCCATACTATACTCACAAAAGGATATTTTACTGTCTACATACTGAGTAAGAGATTATTTATCGTTAGAGTCTGAGAGCGCTGGTGGCCTAGTGGTAGCGGCCCCGCCTTCCGATCCTAAGGTCGTGGTTTCAAATCCAGTCGTGTAAAAAATAGTTTTTGTGCCCAAAAATCTATGTACACTATGCCAGTGCTCTCAAACGGTGAGGGAAAACATCGTGAGGAAACAGGCATAATCGTAGAACCTGAAAAGTTCGAATAATTATGTGTGTCAAGTGCATGAAAGGAGCCTCTTTGAGGCGCACTTATGGTTCGAAAAAGAAGATAGTTACACCATTAAAAAAAAATTACAGCCTTAGCCTTTTTAATAAAGAATACGTGCATATTTTAGTGATAATAAAAATATATTGAAACCTAACCGCTTGTTTTTCGTCTCAAAATGACGATATAGGTCGCATAATTTCAATACTTTATAAAAAAATATCTAGCCCCAAATTAAGCCGAGCGGGGAAGATGGCTGATATATTTTACTTATAAACTTATGTACATATTTAAAAACTAAGCATTATGTTGTATTTACTTTTTGCGTCTTAGTTTTGAAGTTCTTAAACTAAGTACCTCTCTATACCTTGGAATGCTTTGGGATCTAGGC